>CM066992.1:21940000-22540000 GCA_033977485.1 Hydrangea macrophylla
CATGAACCAACTCTCAACTACTATCTATAAAACATATATAGCTATATCTTAGAGGTTATATTCAGTCCACATCTTCACATGCATGAATTAAATTGACATAGTCTTCATTTCCCTTTGGGCCACTCTTAGGAATGCTAAAATCAGCCCAAATTTCTTGAATCAGCCCATTGAAAGCTTCTTTGATCTTTTTGGTCCTTGCTCTTGTAATTGGCCCATTTGGAACATGCAATGGATCTTGCAATGGCCCATGTTGATTCTCATCACTTTATGTATGAGACATTGACATTTTAATATATGGATATCAACTTTACATTTCATTGTATATGTTTCTTTCATGAGATGATTGTTAATCCTTAAGTATCATAGTAAGAAATTCATATGTGTACGAAATACATACAAGTGAGATACGAATTATTATTCTTTGATACTTAGAGCTTGTCATAGTGGATGATGTGACTGGATACCTCATCAGGTTTACACTGTAGCATTATTAACTACCATTGGAAGGAGTGATTAATCTCAATCACTAGAGTGTAACTCTTAGTTAATATGCTAGTGCTTATAGTGCATTGACGGACCTGGGCTTTCCTATTGACACTCAAGACTGTCAACAGGCAATAGGAACTCATAACTTGTATAAGGTACGTGTTCTCAATCTTGAGACGATTATGAACACAGACTGTGGATATGGCTACTTTGACTTTCCAATCAGTGAGGTCTATAGAAGATCAATGCCTGGGTATCTTGGGTATGTCATGATCATAGGGTTGTGAACATATATTGTCAAGATAGAATCTACCCTCTGATTTAGAGTAAGCATTCCCTTGGGAATGTCACCAAGTTGATTACTGAGAACTACATTCTTGTTGATAGGTAGTTATCAACATGTTTGGTAATCATGAGAGGTAAATGGGACTCAAGGAATACAAGAAGTATTCACGATTCAGGTTGACAGTAACAGTTATCCGACTACCTGAATATGATTACGAATGCTGAAGGTAGAGGGACATTAGTACACCATATAAGTCTAGTTATCGCTTCGGATATGTTCTTTTGCGTTGGAGTTCATTTATCATTTTATAGTGGAGTAAACGTTAACTGATCAGTTGGTTAATTTGCTTATCAAATAGTTTGGTCATGGGAATTAACAACTGGTCTGAGCCAACAATGAAGAGCCTAGGAGGTCCCACTCTTAGCTCCACTAGGATGCTTGGAAAGGCACATGAGGATCTTGTCAAGGCGGGTTCGATCGATCGAAGGTGTCTCGATCGATGGAAGTCTTGGCAGGTTCAATTGCTTGAAGGAGATCGATCAAAGCCACTTCAATCCCTTGAACATTAGGTCAGTTCTAGGAATCTACATATATGACAGCTGCATCCAGAAAAAAGAGTTCATCGTTTTAATATGCCAAAAGCTCCAGAAACTAATTTTAGAGCTCCCAAACCTTCTCAATCCTCTCTATTAGGGTTTCCACCAACCCTAGTCCTTCCGACAGGCGTCCGTAGGAGTCATAATAGTGAAGACAACCTAGTGGAGGCTGCTCTGCCATCAAGGAAGAAGACAATCAGAATTGAGTTCAAGACCTGAGGCATAAATTCTTGTCCCCTATTGTTAGTACGCATCTATGGAATTAACGAGTAGTAGATCCTGGGCTACCAATAAGTTTTGTAACTCAATATATCTGCTACGTGTTTACAAATCATTTTAGACATGTTTTTCTATCACTATTATACATGAGACTATAGGTGTACCAGGTGATGATGCCAAAATTTGGTAAGAGATAAATAAAGTAGATTAAGGAGAGGGAGAGTGAGAGAGTGGTTTTTTGTATATGGTTCGGCCCTGTTAATGAAGGAACCTACGTCCACATGTGTGTCTGAGCACGTTCATTATACTATAAAAAGTTGGGGACCTATGGTGAACGAACAATAGTTTGGAGCTGTCGTAGGTCGGTCGGGCGTGTTGGTGACTGCTATAGAGGTGCTGCAGAGACTGAAAAGTCGGTCCCTTTGAAGGGGGGTGAGTGGTCTCTTTTATAGATGCAAAAGACCTACTCATACATGGATAAAGAAATATAATCCAATTGAGCTTGATTGGCATTAATTATGGTGGTTTCCTAATTGGATTAGGAAATAATGTCCACTTTCCATAAGTGTTCTATCTTGAGTAGGAAACTGCTTAATATTCTAGGGCATGTGTTATGGGCCCAGTTGGCCTGCGCCTGTACGAACCGTGCCAGTGTGGTCTTCCCGTCCTATTAGTCTGGTCGTGAATGAACCTCTCAGGATGGTGAGTCTCGGGTAGACTAGACCGCTCGGGCTGGTGCTTGTCTGAGGAGTTGTGCATGATTTGACCGGGACAGGGATCGACTGCTGAGTTGAACCGCTCGGTCATAGGATAGAGCCAATTTTGGGTGTATCAGCTGCCCCCCATTTCTAAGGTTGGCTTGATGCTATATTGGGGCAAGTTTGGAAATCTGTTTGATGCCACCTGCCACTGTTTGAATGCTCGGGGAAGCTGCCTTGGAGCATCTGAGTCTCTTAAGTCCTCGGGAACTAGCTAAGAGTTGAGACTTAGCCTAGCTCGGAGTCTTTAAGTGCTCGAGAATTGGCTAAGAGTTGAGACTCGGCCTAATTCGGAGTCTTTCGCTTGAGTTAGCTCCCAGGATGGTTTTATTCAACCCATAAACCTTTGTCAAGGTTGTGGGCAAAAGAATTTGACCATGTTGGAAAAGTCAACCTAAAGCGTATTGCTTTAGGGTCCTTTTATGCTAACTCCCCAGGATGGTTATCTTCCACCCGGTCAGCCTTCGACAAGACTGTTGGGAGAAGAGTTTGACCATGTTGGCAGAGCCAACCTAAATCACGTTGCTTTAGGGTCTTTTTGCTCCTCTATCGTCGGCCAACCTAAGAGATTTTAGTCACCTCTATCGTCGGTTTGAACCTAAGTGGAGTTATTGCCTCTGAGCACTGTAGGCGCTCGGGTTGTCTAAGAGTTTGGCTTAGTTACCACAAGGCCTGTTAATACCCGATGTGATTTCATGTTTAGTCCATTGTGCCTTTCTGTCTGCCAAGCTTTTGCTAAGATGAGGGACTTGTAGAGGCTAGGACTATAGGTAACCGACCTAGAACATGGTGGTTGCAGGGTCTTTTGAAGCTTTCCATCATCAGCCACCTAGGGGGATTTGCCCCCATCGTAGGTTAGACCTAAGCGAAGCCGATGCCTTGGGTATAACCCCGAGGTCTTTAGTGCCTGGATTCGGAGCTTGAGGTCTTTTATGCCTGGGTTTGGAGCCCGAGGTCTTTTGTGCCTGGGTTCGGAGCCCGAGGTCTTTTGTGCCTATGTTCGGAGCCTAAGGTCTTTTGATGTGCCTCGAGTGTAGCCCGAGGTCTTTTGATGTGCCTCAGGTGTTTCCCGAGGTCATTTCAAGAGCTCTCTGATAGTCTGCGGAGCCTCATCCGATGATCGGGCAAGTACCACTGTAGTTGGATTGGTCGAGACTGTTAAAGATAGGAGGTCAGGCCGGGATCACCAGACTCCTGATTACTCTGAGCTGGATTCAAGGTCAGGATCATTGGATCCTAACTGCTGCTAACTAGAGGTCGGGTCGGTGCTGCCGGACTCAGACCACTGTGAACTGGAGGTCTGGTCAGGACTGCCAGACCCTGCCTGTTGTGAGCTGGAGGTCAGGTCAAGATTGCCTGACTCTGACTGCTGTGAACTGGAAGAACTGTCAGAACTCCCGGGTTGACCTCGCTTTCGCTTACTTCTGGAAGACTCATTGCTTACGCGCCCGGGGTCTTTGGTCTTTAAAAATTCATCAGTGCCAATGTATTCTCCAACCCTCTCAGTGAGTTCAACTAAGGTTTGTGGTCTATTTCTATGAAACGACGCAGCATACTTGGTGTGTTGAACTCCCGAGTAGAAGGCTATAATAGCGATAGTTTCATTAAGATCATAGATTCCAAGCTTCTCTTGATTAAACCGGTCGGTGAATTCCTTGAGGGTTTCATAATTCCTTTGTATGACTGTCAAGAGAAGCTTTGGCTGTTCATGCATACCGATGAACTTTGGCCGTTTATGCATACCGATGAACTGGTTAATGAACTGCTTGCTGAGTTGCTTGAAACTGCAGACCGATCGGAGCTCCAGGGAATAGAACCATTGCACGGCCGGGCCTTTCAAAGTGCTGGGGAAGGCCAGGCAATGTAGTTCATCGGAGTTGGTGGCTAGGGCCATCTAAGCCTTGTAGGTCCGGACGTGGTCGACCGGGCTTCCCGAGCCGTTATAGGGATCTAAGCGAGGCTGATTAAATTTGCATGGGATGGAAAACCTCGTGATCTGGCTAGAGAATGGTGACTCTGTCTCGATATGGGCGTGATTTTGAGTAGGGTTCTGGCCCAGCCTTTTGGCCACTCCATCAATCTGTTTCTATAAGTCCTTGATACGTGCCACCACACCTTCCCGACCGGTATCCGGGCTGCGGGTCGGGTTAGTGGAGGAGGCTTCATTCTCATGGTGGTGTGCTGTCCCCTGGGATCGGGCTTGGCTATGACTCTGGTTCATCGTTTGCCTAGGGACACCTCGGCTCTTGACCGAGTGACCCTGGACTGATTCCCGGGCCATACGCTCCTGCCTTTCCTCTCAGGTAGCACACCTACTGTTGATGTCTCTGTCATCCTCAACATGGGACAGGTTGGCTCGGGCACGTTGTCTGGTCAAGATCGGTTCTCGACCGTACGCAACGTTCCCGAGTTGTTTCCCGACCACTGGAGGACTGCTTTGTTGGGCCAATAGGGATTCGATCTGTTGCTAGATTTGACGTTGGCCCTCCAAGAGTTGTGTGAAGGTCGCGGTGATCTGCTCAGATGTCATGACTGCCGAAGCCGGCACCGGGGCCAGTGAAACATCCCAGCTGGCCTGTTGTGCAGTCTTCTCACTCTTCTTCGGAGGCATGGCTATCAGCCAAGAGATTTGTTGATGAAGAACTTATCGTTCCCACAGACGATGCCAAGCTGATGATGCCAAAATTTGGTAAGAGATAAATAAAGCAAATTAACGAGAGGGAGAGTGAGAGTGAGAGACTGGTTTTTTGTATGTGGTTCGGCCCTGTTAATGAAAGAACCTACCTCTACGTGTGTGACTGAGCACGTTCACTATACTGTAAAAAGTCGGGGACCTGTGGTGAACCAACAATAGTTTGGAGCTACCGTAGGCCGGTCGGGCGTGTTGGTGACTACTATAGAGGTGTTGTAGAGACTGAAAAGTCGGTCCCTTTGAAGGGGGGTGAGTGGTCTCTTTTATAGATGCAAGAGACCTACTCATACATGGATAAGGAAATATAATCCAATTGAGCTTGATTGCCATTAATTATGGGGGTTTCCTAATTGGATTAGGAAACAATGTCCACTTTCCATAAGTCTTCTATCTTAAGTAGGAAACTGCCTAGAATATTCTGGGGCATGTGTTGTGGGCCTAGCTGGCCTGCGCCTATACGGACCGTGCCAATGTGGTCTTCCCGTCCTGTTGGTCTGGTTGTGAATTAATCGCTCGGGATGGTGAGTCTCGGGTAGCCTAGACCTCTCGAGTTGATGCTTGTCCAAGGAATTGTTCATGATTTGACCGGGACAGGGACCGACTACTGAGTTTAACTGCTCGGTCATAGGATAGAGCCAATTTTGGGTGTATTACCATGTCCTTAAATTTAGGGACAGCTCATTTTGAATTATTACGCTTGCTTGACAAGCAACATATGTACGCTTTTTCACGCTTTACCGCCTCTTTACCGCCTCTTAACCATGTATAAGTCTTTTAGGAACTTAGAATAAGATGGTACTTGTTTAATAGCATTGAGGAGTGGAAGAATTATTTCAACTTGTTTGAACGATTTTAAGAACTCCTGGTGTTTAGTCTCATTCTTAGGTTTCTTTAATCTTTGAGGATAAGGCGCAGGAAAAGGGCATTTTGGAACTTCTTCATTTGTGGGTTGGTTTTCCGGCCTTCTTACTATTTCCTCAACTTCTATTGGAGATTCCTCGGTTGTTTTAGGATTTCTACTATCAATAGGTGTCTCCTACTTGTTCACCACTTCCTCTTCTTCCTCATCTTCTTCTTCCTTGACAGTAAAAGGTGGGGTATTTTTCTCAATTATCTTGCCACTCCTTAGGACAGTCACGGCTTTAGCATGTCCTGATTGCCAAGTCCATTGTTGTGCCCCTTTGGATTTAGAAGTGGTTGGGCGGGGAACATCAATTCCTATTGTCCAGTTCCCATTCTCTCAAGATTAGCATTCATCTTGGTCATCAATTGAAGCAGTTGTTGTGCCACATTTGGGTTGGTTAGAAAATCCTCTTCTTGTACCTTCTTATGCGGTGGTACTTTTAGACATTAGATTGTTGATTAGAGGACTGACCTTGATTAAAATTATTAGATCTGTTTTGATTGAATTATTGAGGTGGCATGTTCTGTTTGCCTTGGAATTGATTATGATAGGGCTGCTGTTGATATTGATTTTGATATTGGTTTTATGTAGCAGCTTCATTTTTTCAATCAAAATCAGGGTGATTCCATCTATTATTATTAGCTTGGTATTATTATTATTATTGTTATTATAGGAATTCCCTGTCCCTCTGTATCCCTATGGCATTCATCTCTTTGGGGTTGTGTTCTTGAAAGTACGGTACATTAGGACAGTATAGGGTAGTGTGTCCTAACATATTACATGTGCCGCATAATTCTTTAGGTAAAACCTGCCTAGAACTCTCTCCTTGTATTCCCAACTCTTCCACTTTCCTAGCCAACTCCTCATATTTAGTCATTAGAGCATCTTCAGATTTTAATTGATAGATACTCTTATCATCTCTTCCTTGTGTTTGAGTTCTTGAGACATCTTCTTGGTTGGTCCATTCGTGGGAATGTTCGGCTAACCAGTTGAAGTGTGCCTCGGCTTCTTTGGTGTTTTTACTCAAAAATTCACCCGCACTCATGGTTTCTACCAATTTTTTAGTTTCTCCATTAAGTGTTTCAAAGAAGAAGCTAATTGTTAGCCATTTCTCATACCCGTGATGTAGGCATGAGAGAAGCAAATCTTTAAATCGTTCCCATGTTTGAGTGAAGGTTTCATTATTTCTTTGTTCATATGAGTTTATTTGGCATTTAAGATTAGAGGTCATGTGCGCAGGAAAGAATTTATTTAAGAAAGCAGTGTTCAACACATACCATGTAAAAATAGAATTTGGTTTAAGGGTGAGTAACCACGCTTTCGCTTTATCCTTCAGGGTGAAGGAAAAAGCATTAAGCGAGTGACATCCATAGGACAATTTTGGGAGAATGTTTTACAAACGTCCTCGAAATCCTTAACGTGTAAGTTGGCCTTCTCGCTTTCCATCCCATGAAAGGTTAGACGTAGTTGAATCATTCCACTACGAAATTGAAATTCGCCTGCGTGTGGAGGAATGAGAATGTAAGAAGGTGTGGGTGCATGTAAGGGTTTCATGAGTTTGCGCAAGGGACGCAACGAATCATCAATGGATACAACCCTATTCTCGCCATTTTTTGTTTCCGTCGCCAGCCATAGAGTTTATAGGAGTGGCTACAGGATTGATAGAGCTAGAGGAGTCAGAAGAATAGAGTGGATTACCGAAAATACCTTCAAGGAATTATCGGACATGAAAGGGAAAACCTAAGAAGATTGTAATCTGAAGAACTTAAAGAAAAAGAAAAACTAGAAAGAGATGAAGATACAATGAGGTAATCTAAGCAATAGCTAGTTGCCTTCCCCGGCAACGGCACCAAAAACTTGACACAAAATAAATTTGTTCGCTCTTGTACAATACCCAAGTGTAGGTGATTGTGTAAGTAGTAAAACTGGTAAGACCAGGTTGATCCCACAGGGAATGTGATGAAGTACAAACTTAGACTAATCTTAAAATGAAAAGTAAAAAATCAATAATTTAAATGAAGTGTAGAACACAAAGTTCTACAATTACCAACTACTCTAACGAAACAATTAAACTAAACTAGCAATTTAACAAATTAACTAAGCATATTTTAAAACGGGTTTTTTTTACTTTATAAGAAAAAAGCGTTGGGATTACACAAATCCACAATAACCTAGCCATCTGCCATGCATATTCATTATCGATCTATGGAGTACATCCCTCTTCAGTATTCTGTATTTTCTAAAGATAGAGAATCATTAGTCCTTACATGACTGGGACTACATCATCATAGTTGATTTAAAACATTTAGAAGACAGTTTAAAACAATGGTTTAGTCTCGTACCCTCAGTGGTGTTAGCATTCAAGGTGGTTTGCAAAAGTCATTAAAGAAAAAGGCCTTAAGTTTTAAAACTGTTTTGACAAACTGAGCTTACCTGGACAGTTTGATAACAAATCTTAAAAAAAAAGTCTTGGAATACTTAAAAGAATCATCTCAGGAATTCTCATGTTCGATTGATCGACGAACTCTCGATCGAAGTCATCCTTCAATCGATTGAAGTATCTTCGATCGTTTGACTGTCATTTTGGTTTTGATTTATTGAACATAGTTATTCTCTACAGTGCATGGCAGAGGCTACAGATCACTATTTCATCGTGATCTCCCAACTATTGGACTACTCAGACATGATTTGGGTTGCAGAAAACAAGTTTTTATGTTTGGTTTGATTATAAATATAAAACTTATGAAAAACTCTTGATTTTAAACTATGAACATGCAATCCTACGCTTTAAATAGATTACAACTACTCAAACTATAGAGAGAATGTAAAAGAAACTATATTAAAGAACCTGGGACAAAGAACTTGTATTAAACTCGCAAAAATCCAAAATAAATCAATGTCCATAAAAAACCTACAAAACAACAAAGAATTTCTCTATCTCCCTCTATAAAGTGAAGAACCTCTAAGTAGGCATCCTTAGGGACGTGTTTACATCGTATATTTATAAAGATAACCTAAGCTAGGGTTATAATATGCGTTCTGCTGTGCTGCCCATAAAATTCTGATAAAACCATGTTCGATCGCTTGAACTTCACATTCCTCAAGCGCTTAAGAAGCCTTCGATCGCTTGAAACCTCAATCGCGAGCCTTTGTCAATCGTTCGAGGTTGTCTTTCTACTTTGACATGTCCTATTTGCTTTTGTGCTTTACCTTTTTCCTGTAAACCATTCCTACTCATAACAACACAGCAAATCTACACAGAACAACATCGAACACAACAAAATTAATCACGAAATCACCTCATTGTATTAAACTACACATTGTAACTCAACTGCAAATAAATCAAAAAATTGTAAACTAAATCATACATTTCAGTATTATAGCATAGGTGTATTTTACAAATACACCCACTTGTCAATGGTACGTCCATAGACTAGTCATTATATAAGAGCGATGTGTAGTGTTCACAAGAGTTCTTAAATGCGATGAATAGTAAGGGTTCTTAAAAATAGTGAACAAGAACACAAGTATGTCGTGATGATATAATCAGTTCGGGGTAGCCAGTCGATGTTAGTATAGCCGTTATTTGGGTTTGAAAACGAGAAGAATCGGGTGATGAGTTTAGAATAAAAAGACCAAGATATTATTAGTATCACTACTATGTATCGTTCATAGCTGGTAATTACTTTATGCCTATGATATTGTGGGAGTTTCTATTCACTCAACTGAAGTAAGCTGATAGCATTTATGCCTGGACATTCCTTGTCCAAACTACCATGTCCCAATAAATGCAGGTGATGGAGTTGGTGATGATGGCTACTACCCGAAGGGGGGTATGCTGAGGATGGGCCAATCAAGGATGGTTATTCCGGAGGAGACTATTACGTTGACGACTATATTTACGCCAGTTGATGAAGATGGAAAATAGTTTATGTTCCTGCTTTGAGTTTCCTGTTGAACTTTACTGTGTAATAATTGGTACCTGGGCATTTGTTACTTTCAGACCTCTTATATTTTTCCTGATAGACATCCTGTGGACGACTCTAACAATGTTGTCATAACTAGAACTTTTTTAACATATTCAATTTGATATTATCACTATTCTTGTTGCTTCTAGTTGACTAGTACTGTGTGGTGTGGACAATTAGTGATATTCACCCGTCACTCCCTATGGACCCAAAAAGAAAATTTATTTTTCTCTATTTTTACTGCTCCGAAGTGTGACAAGAACTCACAACTACGAGAACTTGGCTTGTCCACCAAGTTCTCTTGTGTTTATCCTACTAATGTCTTTTTATTTTATCTTATTTTTTCCTAACTTGTCCTCCAATTAAGTTCCTCTCTCTCACTTACCTTCACTCTCACACGTGCACTTGCTTAAACTTGTCTATATACGCACGTGAATATATTGATCAATGATCAAGATTTTGATCCAATTCATGTCGGGTGGTCTTTGCCACCTCATGCATGTGGTTAAAATTTTACTCTTGGTTTTCTCTTTTCTTTTATCTAGAGTTATATACATAGTTATACATACACCAAATAATCATCTAAATGGATAGTTATCTTATTAATATTACTATCAAATGGCACTTTATTACTACTAATTATATATGGTACTCTAAAAGTTACTATTAAATGACACCTAGAAAAGTTTCTTCCAAATGGTATTTTATAACCATTAAATGGCAGCTTAGAAAAATTTACAACCCAATAGTACCAATAATATAGCATATGGCACTTGTTAGTCCAATTTGGAATCTAAACTTTAGATGTATCACAACCCCAAAAGTACATGATTGTATTTTGTGAAAATTTTATAAAAATGTATAGTAATTAATTGTCCATTGATTTATTCTCTTATATATTTTTATTTCTTTTTGTCAAGTCGTTACATTCTACCCTCCTTAAAGAGGATTTCGTCCTCGAAACCAATATTAGTAGTGATATATAAATGACCAATTTCAAAAGCTCCCAGTGACTTTTTCATGTGTTACCAAAATTATAGAGAAAAAATCTTTGAACTTTTTAAATGATACTTAAGTAACTAACTATAAAATATGCTAATAGTATGAGTAATTCCATGTAGTATCATGTTACGTTTATGACAATCAAATTTTGATTCCTGTTATAACAATAATATCTCTATTTCAAGTGTCATTTTAGATTTTAGAATACACTTCTCCATAATTAAGTCATTTGTAGAAAATTAATTAATCAATAATTCATAAGGCTGTCAAAATAAACAAGTAAATTAACTATAGTTTTCTACACAAAGAATCAAAGTATACTTATAATATATTACACCTCACTTCTAAGTTCTAACAAATTAATTAGCACAGAAAATAAAGCAACACATTAGGTGTATTGCATATAAGTTATGATCTAATAATAAAACGACTACCAAGCCTCCTCCCAAATTAATATGATCTGATAATAAAACGACCACCAAGCCTCTTCCTGAAGTTGAAGCTTTCCCTTTATACCATCATTCTCTCATTTCTGTTATTTCTTTTTATTTTATATTTTTTTGTCTTTTTTTTACACAACTAACTATACTTTTGTACTACTCTGTGATGATGCCAAAAACTGGTAGAAGAATGATAAGAGAAGTACAATAGAAGTTTGTATGTGGTTCGGCCCCGTTAATGAGGTGACCTATGTCCACGTGTGCGTCGGTGCGATTTTACTAACAGATCACCGGCGGATCCTGGTGAACCCACAGGGAAGGCGGTACTACCAAAGACAGACCGGGTATATTGGTAATAGTGTTACGTTTTGCTCGTTTGTGAGTCAGGAATGCAATCCCCTCTTAAGGGGGTGGTTGGCCTCTTTTATATATACAAGAGACCACCCATACAAGGTATCTACCAAATTAGGAAGCCTAATCTAATTGCAATTCAATGAGCATAAATCACGGGAAGTTTCCTAAGCGGCTCAGGAAACATCTTCTACTTTCCATTAGTCTTCTGATTGAGTTAGGAAACTGCTGAAATTGTTCACTGCGAGTCACGGGGTTGGGCCCGGGCTGTGCCCATCTTGATCTGTCAGCAATACGAACCCCAAGCGGTATTAACAGACTGGGCAGCTCCATCCTAGATAGCTTGGCATGGTTGAATAACATGTTCCCAATCTGGGTGACTTGGCATTCTGCTGCTGATGTGGCAATTTGACTGGATATTTTCAGACCTATCAGCTACTGTGGATATCGCAATTTTCTCTTACCCACAGATTTTGTTTAAAACCTATTTCAAATTCAAATTCAAAAATAAGTCGCCACTTAATTTTTAAAGGAAAATTAAGAAACAATTTTTAAAGCAAACCGTTCTTTTGCGAAACCAAAGATTAACTAGGTCCGAGGATTATGAAATGAGAGAGGAAGGAGTCCGACGGACTAAAACACCCTCTCTTATCCTATCTCGCGATAGGACTATACTCAATATCATTTTAATCAAACTATTAATCTAAGTATGCCCTCAACTAATACATAGATACAAATATACATTACACAAGCATGTTGAAATGGTGTAAAATTGCCAGTGACAAAATATCATTCATAAGCCACGTAATTTCAATTAGCAAGCAAAGTGATATGCAATAAGAACAAGAGAACTTACCGGGGATCCAGCCACAAAATTGGAAACGTTCAATGCATGCAAAGTAGAAATCCTATGCAAAAGGGGTCTCTAATCAAATATATACACATAAGTCAAAACTTAATTCTAGGGTGTCGTACAAGTAGTCGAAAATCAATAAAATTAAAGAAGTGATTAAACTAAGGAAGAGTCGAAGGATCGTACCTCATTGGCGCTACAAAACAAGGGTTAATAGACATGATACACAAGATACATTTATTGAATTCCTAAGTAATAAATCCTAACCTAAGATGAATTCCAATTACAACATCAGTCTATATGGATGAATGCATATGGATATATGAATATGAACGAGATAAAGCAATGAACTATTCATTGATTTAGATCATTTAGCCTCTGGATTTAAGCATTAACTAATCATTGTTGAAGCATGGTATGAACCCTAACTCATGAAAATATCATTTGAGCCATTATTTATAAGATTTGATCAAAATTGTGATAGAATTCTTAAAATTGCTGAGAGCAGATCAGAACTTCAAAGAAATAAAAGGCAGGGTTCCCGTGGTTTGATCTTGATGATTTTTGGGTACAAGATGCCTCTGTGAGTCTAGTTTTTAATCCAAAAAGAAAATCAAGATTTCAATGGTTAGATCTCTGGGAATTAAACAAATACCAGACATCACTCAGGACATCATAACTCTCTGTCCAGAGTTCTTATATGATTTTTTACAAATAGTAAAAATATCGGAAACACTTGGACCTTTTTAGGGGATCTTGTTAACACATCAAATTTCATATAAAAAATTATTTGGGGTCAAAAATGTTTGATTAAGGTTCTGATTTACTCATTTCAAAAGGGTGTTGCTGTTCTGAAACTTTGGACAGATTGTTGTTGTCACCCAAAAACTCATAACCAAACCATGTTAGCCATGGAAGCTAGTTAAAACAAAAAAAAAGTAGTGGCAGAATTTGAGTTATAGACATTTTCCCGTTGGTTTCATTCAGTTCCAACAGCTCGATGTTTAACTCCTTGATTAAAGGTGGTCATTGAATTCACTGCACCATTTGTCAAGTTCAACTTTATTTGTTAACCCCAACTACTAAACCTTGAAGTTGGGCTTAATCCAAATTATTTCTTCTACCATTTGATGGTCATTGAAGACTAATGACATTTAAACTTGTGGATTTTAAATGAAGCATGAAGAAACTCCTTAAAACCCCAAGATAAAGAAACTAGAACATGAAGATAAGCTTAGATTCAAACTACTTCTCCTACCATTTGATGGTCATTGGAGACTAAGAACATTCATATTCGTAGATTTCAATGAAGTATGAAAAGACTTCATAAAATCTCAAAATAATAAGTTCAAAGTATGGATAAAAGTTTGGACCCATTGACTCAATATATTAAAAAATCAACCTCAATCCTCTCATGATTTATAAGTTCATAAGAATATTAAGGGATACTAAGTGCAAAGACACAAGTAAGACATTGAAAGTCTCATGAATCTTTAGAAATAAACATAATCAAAAGAAAGAAATCAAAGCTCTACTTCAAGATTCACTTAAACTTTAAACCCAAGGCCATTTTGATCCATACTAATGAAATGAGAGTTTAATCATAATACATGTGGTGTGTGATGAAATGAGGTGGGAAGAGAAGTTTTGAAAATGTGTAAAAAGATCCTAAGCATCTATGTATTATGATTGAACTTAGATGTTAAAACTAAGTGATTTAGAGTTTACCTCTAATTATCCTCAACTCCTTTTGTTGCTTTGAGAACTTCCAAGAATGATGATCAAGCACTTCTTCTTCTAATTCCACTTCTCTCTTAATTTAGAAAGGTTTTGAAAGAGAATCAATATTGGGATCCTAGCACTCTAAAATTCCAAGTCCCTATTAATGGGATACACATTCTCTATATATAGGCAATCTTTGGAGGGTTATTTTGGGAAATTCACAGCCAAAACCCTAAATTCGGCCGCCTTTTGAAAGTATAAACTGACCTATTTTAGGACAGGCTATCACAAAAATGCGGCACTCGGGAGATATCCGCGGCACTCAGTGATTGCCGATGCGGCAGTCACTAATTGCCGAAACGGCATTCAGTGAATGCCGATGCGACATTCAGGGAGTGCCACGGACAACTACACAGACTGCCGTTTTTTATGTAGAAATCCATTTTTTACGGCATTTAATGAAATTTGTGGCACTCACAAAATGCCTTCCGGCACTCCATAGAGTGTCGCAGCGGCAATCCGAGACTGCCATAGATTCTATCATGTGCCGTTTTACTCTATTTTTTCTATTTTTCTCTTTTCTCTTTTGTTTTGAATTGAAAGAGCCTTCGGAAGAGCTTGAATCACCTTTGGAAGTCTTGGATTAGTCAGACACTTATCATAATCGGGCCTCAGAGGTGATACTCCCCTAAATTCGACGCGTGGTCAAAATTGGGGTGTCTACAGTTTGCCCCTCTTTGATAGAGTTTGTAGAGCAACGCGTGCCACAAGTGAATGTCGAAGCCTGTGTGAAGACAAGCCTTTGAACAGACCGTCGAATTTAGGTAAAAACAAAAATGCGTTACAAAAATGGATGCACAAACGGTTCATATCGGCCGTGCTCAATGATGAGTTGCCTACGTATCCTTTTGGGAATCAGACCAAGACGTAGTTCGGGCCAGGGATAAACACACACAATCACATGCAATCATACCGATGGATGCACCTATCCTGTCGTGATGCACATGCTCACGCAATGATGGTTGTCAATGCAATTTCATGATCTACAAACGATATAATTCGAAAATCGTGTTAACGCAACGTATCCAGATGCAATCCAAACCTCATGCTCTTCAAAGCTCTTGGTCACTCCGACTTAAAAGCGAGTTACTTTCAAAGTTCAGAGCTTTCGATTATCGGGTTGATTTTTTTTTTTAGATTCATAGCTTATCATGACCAGATAAGCGAACGCAATTAACGGGTGGCGCTTTGCGACTTAGACCCTGGTGTCAATACATGTTTTCTCTGAAAATCCGCAGCCCTTCGGCCCCGTCGGATATGTTTACTCTGAAAATCCGCAGCCCTTCGGCCCCGTCAGACATGTTTTCTCCGAAAATCAGCAGCCCTTCGACTCCATCGGATATGTTTGCTGTGAAAATTCGCAGCCCTTCGGCCCCGTCGGATATGTTTGCTCTGAAAATCCATAGCCCTTTGGCCCTGTCGGATATGTTTGCTCTGAAATCCGCAGCCCTTCGGCCCCGTCGGATATGTTTGCTCTAAAAATCCGTGGCCCTTCGGCCCCGTCGAATATGTTTGCTCTAAAAATCCGCAGCCTTTGGCCCCTTCAAATATGTTTACTCTGAAAATTTGTACCCATTCAGCCCCGTCGGATATGTTTGTTCTGAAAATCCACAGCCCTTCAGCCCTGTAGGATATGTTTGCTCAAAATTTTCACAATTAGGGGTCCATCAGAACCAAATTCAATTCAATTTTCAAAATTAGGGCTCCATCAGACCCAAATTTATTTTAATTTTCAAAATCGGAGGTCCATCAGACCCAAATTCAATTCAATTTTCAAAAGTCGGGGTCCATCAGACCCAAATTCAATTCAATTTTCAAAATCAGGGATTGAAAGACTCCGAAAGATATTATTTTGGGGACAAAAGTACCAAGAGTAGGCAAAATCAGGGGGTTTGAATTAAAATTTTGGGGTTTACTTTAAATTTTGGGGGAAAAATCAGTGACACTTAAACTACCATACTCGCGGCACACGCTTCAAAATACGGCAGTCCGTGAATGCCGTGCGATACTCACGAAGTGCCGCTGTGGCACTTAGTGAGTGCCATAAGGCCTCTATTGATGTCGGGCACGATTTCCCGAGTGCCTTTCGGAGCGGCAGATTACTTAAACTTCAGATTTTCAACTCATTTCATTCACTTTTCAAATCTCTCACTCTCGGATCCTCTCTGGGGATTTTTTTCATTTTTCTTGCACTGATCTAAAGAGTCTACAGGTCAGTTCCTCTCGATCACAATCTCAAAATTCTCTTTATTTTGGTTGTTTTATCGATTTAGTCCGAAGTTTAACTTTTAGTTTTACCCTCTCTCTCCTAAACAGGTTATGGCTAGCGGCTTGCAGAGTAAGAAGAACGCCAAGTATATGGCCACTCCTCATTCTGATCCTACATTCTTGCTTCGGGATCCGGACAAGCATCTATCTGCACGGGCGCTCCAGCGACAGGTATACACACCTCTTCCAGTTCCTTTTTGCAATTCCTTTTCGTTGTAAACTTTATGAATGCAATGCGTGATCAACACAACTTTAAAATGCCTCTTTGTGAATACAAGTGCTGTGCTTGTAGTGCTCTCGAGTGCTTCCAATACTTTTTCCAATGCTCACTCAATTTTTGTTTTCTTTATCCTATTTCCTATGGACTTTATGAATGTAGGGATAAAACTTCATATGAAAATGAAAGCTATGCCTGTGAATTTTTCACTTGTATCAATTTCATTATTTTCTCCCTCAACTCTTCTCAAGGACCTTTTAAATGCTATATGCGTTAATCAAGATTTCAGACACTTCTTATGAATAATGACCCCTATGCTTGTGAATTGATATTTCTTTTGAAACTATGCTCCTTTCAAACCTTCTCATACAAGATTCATGAGCGTTAGTCATATTATCAGGACTACATACGTTTTCTTAAGAAATAAAACCAGTGAAATCTCCCAGGCACTTAGACGCTTTCGTCTTTACTCCTTTCCTTATTCAATCCTCTTTTATTATCACTACTCTTCTATTTTTTGTATTATTTTTATAACTCTTTGCTTCTTCATTTCCTTTCATTCTTTGATTCACATACTAGCATTTGAATCTTGCAATATTTCTTTTTACAGCTTCAGCCCGACGTGCTGAAAGGACACGGCAGTCTAGCTCACGGCTTTGCCTGGTATGAGGAATTAAGTGAGACCATGAAGGGGCTCGTCATCGCAGCGGGTTTTGGGGACTTCGCCAAACTCCTGACGAAGAGCTCCAATAACTTGAGACCGATTCATGCCCTTTTCGAGAGGTGGTGGGACACCACTAACACCTTCCACTTTGATTTCGGGGAGATAACGCTGACCTCGCTGGACTTTTCTATGATCACTGAGATCCCTTTCGGGGGGAGTGCCTACGGTACCTAGATACCGTCACCGAGTGGGACTGGGTCGAGTTGCTTTTAGGAGTCATCCTTGAGGAGCCCTTGGTCACAGCCAAGTGGTTTATGGATAGTTTCAGTGGCCAGCAGGACTTTACAGATGAGCAGATGGCTCGGGGCTTCCTCATGTATGTGCTTGGGTGCTCCCTGCTAAGCACCAAGGGGAATCGGGTTTCTGTAGCACTGGTGGGGTCTTTAGAGGTCATGGGAGAGATTTACCAATATGACTGGGCAAGTGCATGATTAGCCATCTTATACAGGCATATGGGAGAGATTTCTCGAGCTAGCCTCCACCGCCGGCTTCTGGAGGGCATGGGAGGTATACTTTTCCTTTTGCTGATTTTAAACCTTGCATTTTTATTTTAATTTCTTTATTCATGCACCCCAAAACTTATGTTCTCTCTCTCTTTTTTCTTTTTTGTAAAGTTGGTCCCATGAGTATCTGCATATGATGTCACCCGAGACGTAACCAGTGGACACCCTCATCATGCCCCAGGGGGCTGAATTGGGCGAAGGATCAAGTCGAGTGGAAGATTGGAGCTCATGATATCATCTCGTTCAGGAATTTCCTGACGAATCTATGAGAGCCTTACGTAGGGGTGGCAATCGGGTCGTGTCGGGTCATAACCGTGTCGGGTCATTATCGTGTCGGGTTATAATCGTGTCATTCTTAACGTGTCGTAATCGTGTCGGGTTATAATCGTGCCGGGTTATAATCGTGCCGGGTCATACACGGGTCACCCGTGGGTCACCCGTTTAACCCGTCTAACCTGTGTAGGGGTGTCTGTGTCATCGGTTCGGTTCGGTTCGGTTCGGTTTGAATTTTTATTTTTTTTATTTTCGCATTATTCATGTTTTGAAAACCAACCGAAGTGGTCGGTTTGGTCGATTTTTTCGCCTTTTGGTCAATTTTGCCAATTTGGATGATCGGATCGATTTTTTAATTATAGCCAATTTTAAGAAAATCGAACGGTTAGCTCGGTTCGGTTATTCGAAAAAAGCTTACAGCCCTACTAAGAACACAAACAAGTCTTCACATCAAATGCATCAGTTATTACCACGTATTACGCATCATCTTAAATACCAAAATACTATAAATATAACAATATCCAACTATTATAAATTTAACATCCAAGGCTCCAAGCACATCCAAACAAAATGAATAAGAAGAAATACTATTTTCACTAGCTATATAAAGAAATTTCTTCACTTACCAATTACCATCCATTAAGAATCCAGATTAACAGTTGCATTTGAACTCCCATCTAATCGATCTTCGTCTTTATTCATCAAGTTCATCACATCTTCAGTAAGCTCATCTAATGTCACTTGTTCATTTTCTAAATGACAAAGACAAAGTCAAAGAAATTATAGTTAGTTCTTTATAAAGCATTTGTGTTGTCACTTGCCAAGTTATCATCAATAATTCATATTTATTACCTGTCCTTCCATACAACCAATCCCTTGTGCAAACTAAAGCCTCTACAACTTGAGGCTTTAAAGCACTACGATATTGATCAAGAACTCGCCCACCAATACTAAAGGCAGACTCAGATGCAACAGTTGAAATAGGAATGCTCAATATATCGCGCGCCATTTGAGAAAGTTCAGGATACCGAAATTGATGAGCTCTCCAATAAGCAAGAACATCGATCTTTTCATCCCTTTTAAGCCTCGGTTCATCTATGTATAATTCCAATTGGGTTTTTTGAGCACTAGTAACATATTCTGAACTTTGAAATGCATCAAAATCTTAATGTGGTAATTAAGACATCAATTAGTTGAGTAATAAAGAAAAAGAAAATAAAGCAAATAAAGATAAACTTAAAACATTATTTCATTTTTCATCGTACCTTGAAAAAATCACATTTCTCAAGATCATCACGAGACGCATCATCCCCACTAATGCCCTTAGAATTCGATGAGCTTGAAGCCCCTTTAGAAGCTTTGGACATGTACTTGTCAAAGAGTGAGAATAAATTTTCACGAACACGAATGCACTCATTAGAACCATTAGGTCCATCACCATAAAGGGTCTTGTAACAATATTCCACAAATTGGATTTTATAACGAGGATCAAATATCACAGCCATAGCTAAAATCAAGCTAAATTGTGACCAATATTTCGAAAACTTAGTAAACATTCTTCTTGCCATTCTAGACATAAAGTCGTCTAGACTGTGCATTTCTTTAGACAAACTTAACTGAACCTTGAAAACGTGAGGAAAATATAAACTTGCCGTGGGATACTTCACTCCTGAAAATATGCAAGTGATCTCATAAAAAAGTCCCAAAAACTTGTGAATCTTTTCCACTTTAACCCACTCATCTTGAGTTGGACAATGTTTGAAGTTAGAGTCACTTAGTTGCAAATGACAAAAAGCACGACGATAGTAAAGTGTGCTTTCAAGCATAAGAAATGTTGAGTTCCATCTTGTAGGAACATCTTGTCGCAAGGCCTTGTTGCAATTCAAAGAAACTTGTCCAACACATTCCAAGAATTTTTGCTTCCTTACTTGTGACCCTTTAACATACTTAACGCACTCCTCCCGAATCTTTCCTACTGACTCATCAATTTCTTTCAATCCCTCTTGAACTATTAAATTGAGAATATGAGCACAACACCGAATGTGGAAGAGACTACCATCACTCAGAAGTGCACCTTTCAAACTAAGTTGGCTCTTTAATAATTCAACAAACACATCATTCGAAGAAGCATTGTCCAAAGTAATGGAAAATAATTTATTTTCAATTTTCCAATTACACAACAAACTATAAATCTTTTCTGCTAAAGCAACACCACTATGTGGCGGAGGCATGTAACAAAAATTCAGAATTCTTTTTTGCAGTACCCAATCTTTGCCAATGAAATGGGCAGTAAGGCACAAATAACCATCAGTGACTATAGAGGTCCACAAATCTGAAGTTAAACTAATTCTTCCAGGACATGATTGCAAGAGAGTAAAAAGTCTGTGTTTTTCTTTTCCAAACAACTTCAACACATCTGCCTTAGCTGTATTTCTACTAAAATGTTTGGAATCCACGCACAAGTAATTAAAGACTCCCCTAATGCCTTCGTACTCAACAAATTGAAATGGCAAGTCATGCTTAATTATTGCAAATGTGACCAACTCCCTAAATTTCTCAGGATTAAACTTTTGAGAGCCCATAGGTGATTCGTCAACGTCTTCTATGTTTCTTTTCGGACAAACAGGTATATGACGTGTCATATTTCCTGTACCATAGTTACTATTAGCAATATATGTTTTCGGACATCTCTTACACTTTGCTCTTTGCTGCCCATTTGAATCTATGGGAAGGAATTCAAAATATTCCCATACTTTTGAAGTTTGTTTTCTTGAACGTTTTGTACCTATGCTTGTAGCATTTTGTGCACTTGTAGCGGTAGGAGTTGATTGTTCTATACCTCCAACTGATTCAATTGCATTCTCCAATTCATTACTATCTACTTCGAATTCAATTCCAGCATGATTCATCTACAGAATAAGTTGAATAACATAAGTTTCTAATTCATATGCAAGTTCAAAGACAACATAGTTAGTAGTTACATAAGTTTCCAACAACTTCCTTGATTAAGGGAAGAATGTTGAAGTCCACTGCCCAATAGGCAATAGTTTCCACTCCTACTATGTTTCCACTCCTACAATACATTTTTTTTAACACTAAATTAAAAAACTAGAGTCTTCCAATAGAAAAAATAAAAAATAAATAAACTCTGAATCAACGGATTCATAAAATTGGAAAACAAAGCACATACCCATTTCTAAAAAATAGAAAAACAAAGAATATCAAAAACCCAAAGATTGCCACTGATTCACTGAATATAGAAAAAAAGGTTTAAAAAACAGATATATATATATATATAAATCAAAAAAGGGAAAATTATATAAAGAATGAAAAAAAGAAAAGATAAGAGAAATAGTGAATACCTTACTCCTTAGGGCTTCAGGCTGAGGCTAGTGGAGTTCCAAAAAAAAAAACCTACGAGTCAAACCTGCCATTGTTGTGGTATTAGTTCATGAGAAGAGGAAAAAATGCAAAAAATGTATCATGAGACATGAGTCTTACATAAAGAGGAATAAGAGGAAAATACATATAGGCATATAGCCTGCCATTGTTGTGGTATTAGTTCATGAGGAGGAAAAAAAAAAGAAAAAGAGAAGAGAAAATACTTTAGGGTTTGAGGGGGTTAGAGAAATGATGGTGGTGCCAGCCGTGGATTGGTGGTGGTCAGGTGGTGCCGTGGTGGTGTATGAGAGAGAGGAAGAGCCGATTTTTGTTCCTACTTAGCCGAAGAGGAACTGACTACTGAGGAGCAGAGGAAGGGACTGAAGCCTGAAGGTGAAGGGTTTAGAATCTTTAGATTCATAGGAATAGGAGAGAGAGAGAGGGTCTCAAATTCTCAATACTCACATTACTCGTACACTGATAATAGTCATACAAAACTTTCTGCATTTGATAAATTTTGAAATCCAACCAATCTTAGCCATTGGTTGGAGGCAAAACCCCCAAACTAAATCCTAGCCCTCCTTTTATCTAATTGACTAATTGTTTTTCCCTCCCAAATTGGTAAATTCTCAATCCAGCTTGTGAATTGTGGCGGGCTTCCTGATATGAATCATATGATGATATCCTCCCTTTTTTTTTCTTTTTTTTTTTTATGCAATCTTAATTAGTTAATTGCTTATTGCTTCTAGCTTCCTCCCTCCATTATTTATTATTTTTTATTACATTAGTTATGAATTATTATGTATAGATTTATTTGTTTGGTAAGTTTGTAATTATTATTTTTTTTAGCAAAAAAATTTTTTTTTGTTTATATTTTTTAAAAAATAAATAATTTTTTTTAATTCTTATTTATATTATTTGTATTTTATACTTCCATATTATTAAATTTTATTTTTAGAACAAAAAAAAATGCCCCAACTGCACTTAAATACTTAATCAGTTAATCGAGTCAAACGGGTTTGACGGGTTGACCCGCTTCAACCCGTTTATTAAACGTGTCAGACGGGTCGACTCGTTTATGTCCCGTGCCCTTATACGGGTCACCCAAACCCGTTTATTTTCGTGTCGGGTCATGTCGGGTTGCCGTGTCGGGTTGCCGTGTCGGTTCGAAAATTGCCACCCCTAGCCTTACGTCCGATGGCAGCCTTGGCTCCACGTGCTTCCCGAGGCTTCCCAGGGGATACAGCAGTCGACTGGATACGACCCGCAGAGGATATTGTTGGAGGGTCCGGAGGGTCGAGAGTGGTATTTAGGGGAGAGGGTGACCAGGCAGTCGCTGGCGGCTCCAGGTTTCTTTGTACTGCATCCCCCGCCTTAGTCCATGAGAGTCACAAAGACCCTCCAGGGTACTGTACTCACAGTCGCCTTAGCTGGGTTCTCTATTCAGGGTTTTCTAGAGCCCCCCGACAGGTACGAGGCCTTCCATTCCGCCAAGCTGATGCCGAACTTCCCTCTGATGGAAGTGACCCGGGTGAGTTTCTTTTAGCCTTTCGATCCTTCTTTTTAGCTCTGAACCATGCATGTGTATCTTCTCATTGGATTTACTTTTTCTTTGTAGCCCGTCCCTACCACAGCTCGGACTCTGGCTCTTCTGTCCTGGGATTGGAGTGTCAGGACAGTTTCTTTTGGAGAGCAGGGGACGACCATGATCCCTCGATTTCATGCGGTAACTCCTACTATTCCACTACAGTATAACCATGTTCCGCGGGGCTATGCGGAGGAGGGCTTACTCTACGCTCATAGTGTGAGAAAGTGGATCTATGGCCGGAGTGGAGGGTAATCTCTAAATTTTGCTTTTTAGTTTAAATTTTGCAATTTCATTCTGACACTCTAACCTTTCCCTCACTTGAATCAGGCTGACGAGGTGCGGGCGGCTGCTGAGGTGTCACACCCCAAATTTTGGACAACCAAATATTTAATCCAGAGCATGTATCTAGACTAATATTCAATTTCCAAAACCCTGAGAGTAACGCCCTCACACAGACTAATAGATAATTAATGAAAATAGTATTTTATACTCATTAAATAAGTACATGTGATTTTGTGTTTAAAGAAAAACTCTTTATTATTAAACTTGTATTCCCAAACATTCATTTTCATTATAAAAGAAATTAAACTCCATTACACATATTGTATCCTTTCGATTTACAAATGAAATATTAGGTTCATTCAATAAAACCCTCTTTACAGAGTTCAGCGGAAAGAAAATAAATAAGCATAAAATCCATACATCCATTGGTCAGAGCAACTACAACGTTCCCAATACCCAATATATAATCCTTATTACAATTATACACATGTGGCCCACACTGCCAGAAATAAAATAAAGTACAACAAAAAAATAAGTACAACTCTAATACTAAACAACACCGCGACCATCTCTTCACCCAAACAGAAGCTCCAAATAAAATCTCCAAATACTAAACCTGCACATACATTCGACTACGTTTCATATAGAAACGTACCCGAATGCATAACACACTCGGGTCAGTCACATGACTAGTATGAGTTAAACAAAAATAACAAAATCTGAGGGTTCCAACCTGAACCCGTCGACTACAAACCACATTAAAACACTATTGGGCCAAGATAGGTAGTTCCACACTCATATTTGGACAAAAGAGTAGTTTCCATTTATGTGATGGCAAGTAGTTTCTTGCCCAAAATCCAAAGTTACTACGAGTTTTATACTTACCTCGGATATCTATGGTGAGCCAGCCCTGCATAAAAGTTAGTGGACCCACCATCCTGTAAATCGAATGATCACAAACCAGGCGAATAATTCTATACATAAGCCGTCCACATTCTAACGTAAATGTCGCGTTCATTATTTCACGCCTATCAGTCTTATGAAATAATCCATTTTCATTATTTATTAGCATTAAATTTATCTGTGTTCCCTAGGTTCACCACTTGGCCACCCTCCATGGCACAGCCCACACAAATATCCCATGTGTGCCCGGACATACTACCAACATTCACTCCGGTGCCAGTTTGGTTGGGGTATCAACCAAACCAGGTATACACAACAGACGGCTGGTCAATATGCCTAGACGTCTAACAAATAAGCTGGGCATAAGGCTTAGGCCAGCTTGATCACGAAGCCACTAGCAAAAGGGTACACTCAGCAAGTCGAGCTACCAAAAAAATATATCACATAACGGGGAGCGGTGAACACTAATGAACTATGTTGCAATTATCACTTATCATTCGTATTATCCCAATAATTGTGAATTTCACGTTTATCACATAGTTCCGCCTTATCATCCAATCACATCTCTAACTTTTAGATGCATTCCAATTTCTTACAATAAAGGGTTTTATCAATTAACCCATAACAATCTTCCCTCAAAAATTTCCAATCAATTACAAGATCCCCAGTATACTATTCAACGTATCTAATTTACTCCTTTTTATCAAAATGACCACAAAATAAGGTCAGTTATTTCAGGTACAATAACCTCAACCCAACATTCAATATTATATGAGAATTCATGTATCTCTAAGTAATTTTTGTTAAGTCATACGAACGAATAAAAAAAACACAACGAATCATATTTATCCAATTTCGTACATTTTAATATACTAAAAACTGCTACTGAAATCTTCAATTTCTGCCCAAACGGTGCAGAATCAAGAAAAACTTCATTAGACAAAAAGTGTGCAGAAATACGTTTTACGTAAAACACGCGAACAGAATGTTCAAATTCAAAGCCACGATTTTCTAATAATTTTCTAAAATTTCTGCAACTGTGTGAATTACAAGAAAAATGAATTTCACATATACTTCTTAATTACCATGAATATTTCACATATGGTTTTATCAAACTAACTATTCACCTAACCCTTTTCGAATACCCTAAAGTCAAAATCACAAAGTCACACGAAGGGGAAAGAAAATATCTAGATTACTTCAACAACAACAACATATATCCATTACTAAGATTTATCCCTAACAATTAAATTAAACATGTACTACTTTAATTTTCTCTCATATACATGCATATGTATACATACGTGTATACATATATACTCGCATACACAAAATTTAACTCACCTCGTTGATCAAAAATCGACACCCACGAATGCTCCGCGATTCCCCACGTGCCCACGAACCCGAGACCATTCTCCTTTCTTCTTCTTCTTCTTCTTCTTCTTCTTCTTCTTCTTCTCTCTCTCTCTCTCTCTCTCTCTCTCTCTCTCTCTCTCACACACACACACACATACACGTCTGTTCTCTCTTTGGGTGGCTAGGGTTAATGATATATGGATATCATACTCTCCTAACTAGATTTATAAAACTACTAACACTTGACTACACAAGAATCCCGTTTTTCTTCTTGTGGGCTCACAAAAGAGACCTATATGAGCCCAGAATGCAATCCAAACCACTAAAATAGCTAACCCAAATAGTACTCATACCCTGGGTACTTAATTTTCATGTTAAATTCACTACTTAACTTACTTGTGGGCCCCGAAACACTACCCAACACTAAACTCGTCATTCTACAAAAATTGTAACTCGGTCAGACAATAATCTATCATACAATTTAATTAAAGCTCAAAATGTCATGTCATAATAATAATGAAACATTAGAAATTTTAATACAAAAACAAACGAAAAAATATTACTGGTATTACTGACAAATTAAATATGCTTACTAGCAATTTAATTTATGGGTTCTTCAAACTTAAAATTTTTAAACACATGTCTTACCTAGGTACACTCATATATCATTGCTAATTGAAAAATAAAATTAATTAAAATAATTATTTACACACTTAAAAATTTTAGGGTTGTTACATTCTACCCTCCTTAAAGAAATTTCGTCCCGAAATTTGTAGCAACGGTAAATACACAATTTAGTCATAAATAAAGTTAGGCACGCAATTTCATACAAATCATTGATTACGTTTAACTCTCAACTATACAAGACTTAGTACGTCGAGCGAATAATCCAAACAAGGAAACCCTCATGTATATACCTATAGTCTCGTAAAATCGATTGTTGAATTCTAACCAGAACTAAAATATAACACAATATAACTAGTCATTTCATATACACTTAGACCTTACAAATAATTTCAACATACAGTGATGCAATTCACGAATATAGTCTATGTACATGCACATGTTCACCTATTACCAAACCCCGCACTACACCTCCAATTACTTACCGCTTCACCCAAGTCCGAGAAAATACTGGCATTGAAGATAAAGAAATTTTCGGCCGATAGTAAGCCTCGTATATAATCAATACTCACCTGAGATTCATAGTATAATCTTGGCAGATAGAAGAAGGCCACCGATTTGATAGATACTCCAGATAGAATTCCAGAATATTGATAATAATAATGTATTCATGTGAATAAAATGAGCTAGTTGTAACAGCAGAATACCCGAAGAAATAATCAGCTTTATAAGAACTACAGAATATCCATAATGATAATATTACGTTAGATGCCCAGTTGATAATAGAAATAAGAAAACCCGTAAAAATAAAGAAATCCCAATGACAACTGATCTCTTCCATATAATTCAGAAGTTTAGCATAATGTCAACAGATACGCCGCAAGAGGTCACCAAGATAAGAGGATTCCCGACTAAGAAATTCCGATGATTGACGTGACTTCCAAATCCCCCCATTACTCCTCATATAAATAAAATGAATGCACTACTATGCAATGCTAAAGAATACTATGTATGACTTCACACAGTTATCATGAAAATGGTAGACAATAAAAGTTAAACAAATCAACAAAACAAAGCACAAAGCTCACATATAACAGAGAAACAGATGTAGCACATACTCAACCTAAATCTCAACCCAAGAAGATTCGCAGTCCTATAGCTCTGAACAAACCCAGTAATCCACATTCCGAGGATCACCTAGACACGCTAAGCTAACCTTAAGCTCTGATACCAAACTGTCATACCCCGAATTTTGGACAACCAAATGTTTAATCCAGAGCATGTACTAGACTAATATTCAATTTCCAAAACCCCGAGAGTAACGCCCTCACACAGACTAATAGATAATTAATGAAAATAGTATTTTATACTCATTAAATAAGTACATGTGATTTTGTGTTTAAAGAAAAACTCTTTATTATTAAACTTGTATTCCCAAACATTCATTTTCATTATAAAAGAAATTAAACTCCATTACACATATTATATCCTTTCGATTTACAAATGAAATATTAGGTTCATTCAATAAAACCCTCTTTACAGAGTTCAGCGGAAAGAAAATAAATAAGCATAAAATCCATACATCCATTGGTCAGAGCAACTACAACGTTCCCAATACCCAATATATAATCCTTATTACAATTATACACATGTGGCCCACACTGTCAGAAATAAAATAAAGTACAACAAAAAAATAAGTACAACTCTAATACTAAACAACACAGCGACCATCTCATCACCCAAACAGAAGCTCCAAATAAAATCTCCAAATACTAAACCTGCACATACATTCGACTACGTTTCATATAGAAACGCACCTGAATGCATAACACACTCGGGTCAGTCACATGACTGGTATGAGTTAAACAAAAATAACAAAATCTGAGGGTTCCAACCTGAACCCGTCGACTACAAACCACATTACAACACTATTGGGCCAAGACAGGTCGTTCCACACACATATTTGAACAAAAGAGTAGTTTCCATTTATGTGATGGCAAGTAGTTTCTTGCCCAAAATCCAAAGTTACTACGAGTTTTATACTTACCTCGGATATCTATGGTGAGCCAGCCTTGCATAAAAGTTAGTGGACCCACCATCCTGTAAATCGAATGATCACAAACCAGGCGAATAATTCCATACATAAGCCGTCCACATTCTAACTTAAATGTCGCGTTCATTATTTCACGCTTATCAGTCTTATGAAATAATCCATTTTCATTATTTATTAGCATTAAATTTATCTTTATGTTCCTTAGGTCCACCACTTGGCCACCCTCCATGGTACAGCCCACACATATATCCCATGTGTGCCCGGACATACTACCAACATCCACTCCGGTGCCAGTTTGGTTGGGGTATCAACCAAACCAGGTATACATAACAGACGGCTGGTCAATATGCCTAGATGTCTAACAAATAAGTCGGGCATAAGGCTTAGGCCAGCTTGATCACGAAGCCACTGGCAAAAGGGTACACTCAGCAAGTCGAGCTACCAAAAAAATATATCACATAACGGGGAGCGGTGAACACTAAAGAACTATGTTGCAATTATCACTTATCATTCGTATTATCCCAATAATTGTGAATTTCACGTTTATCACATAGTTCCGCCTTATCATCCAATCACATCTCTAACTTTTAGATGCATTCCAATTTCTTACAATAAAGGGTTTTATCAATTAACCCATAACAATCTTCCCTCAAAAATTTCCAATCAATTACAAGATCCCCAGTATACTATTCAACGTATCTAATTTACTCCTTTTTTATCAAAATGACAACAAAATAAGGTCAGTTATTTCAGGTACAATAACCTCAACCCAACATTCAATATTATATGAGAATTCATGTATCTCTAAGTAATTTTTGTTAAGTCATACGAACGAATAAAAAAAAAACACAACGAATCATATTTATCCAATTTCGTACATTTTAATATACTAAAAACCGCTACTGAAATCTTCAATTTCTGCCCAAACGGTGCAGAATCAAGAAAAACTTCATTAGACGAAAAGTGTATAGAATTGCGTTTTACATAAGATATGTGGACAGAATGTTCAAATTCAAAACCACGATTTTCTAATAATTTTCTAAAGTTTCTGCAACTATGTGAATTACAAGAAAAACGAATTTCACATATACTTCTTAATTACCATGAATATTTCACATATGGTTTTATCAAACTAACTATTCACCTAACCCTTTTCGAATACCCTAAAGTCAAAATCACAAAGTCACACGAAGGGGAAAGAAAATATCTCGATTACATCAACAACAACAACGTATATCCATTACTAAGATTTATCCCTAACAATTAAATTAAACATGTACTACTTTAATTTTCTTCCATATACATGCATATATATACATACGTGTATACATATATACTCGCATACACAAAATTTAACTCACCTCGTTGATCAAAAATCGCACCCACGAATGCTCCGCGATTCACCACGTGCCCACGAACCCGAGACCATTCTCCTTTCTTCTTCTTCTTCTTCTTCCTCTCTCTCTCTCTCTCTCTCTCTCTCTCTCTCTCTCTCTCTCTCTCTCTCTCTCACACACACATACACACACACATACACACACACCTCTGTTCTCTCTTTGGGTGGCTAGGGTTAATAATATATGGATATCATACTCTCTAACTAGGTTTAAAAAACTACTAACACTTGACTACACAAGAATCCCGTTTTTCTTCTTGTGGGCTCACAAAAGAGACCTATATGAGCCCATAATGCAATCCAAACCACTAAAATAGCTAACCTAAATTGTACTCATACCCCGGGTACTTAATTTTCATGTTAAATTCACTACTTAACTTACTTGTGGGCCCCGAAACACTACCCGACACTAAACTCGTCATTCTACAAAAATTGTAACTTGGTCAGACAATAATCTATCATACAATTTAATTAAAGCTCAAAATGTCATGTCATAATAATAATGAAACATTTGAAATTTTAATACAAAAACTAACGGGAAAATATTACTGGTATTACTAACAAATTAAATATGCTTACTAGCAATTTAATTTATGGGTTCTTCAAACTTAAAATTTTTAAACACATGTCTTACCTAGGTACACTCATATATCATTTCTAATTGAAAAAAAATTAATTAAAATAATTATTTACACATTTAAAAATTTTAGGGTTGTTACATGAGGCTCATACGAGGGCTTTGGTAAAAACAAGCACTCCTTTTATTCATATATATATATATATATTATTTTTTTTTAAATACAACTTGGCAATTCGATTTGTTTCCTCCTTTTAGGAGGGATAGGTTGGGGCTCTGTCCCAGCAGGTGGGAGAGCATCAGCAGCGGCTTCTGTAGTTCGGCATCAGTTTTAGCGATGCCCCTGGAGGTAGCGGCGCTGGACGAGGTGGCGGCAGTGGTGGGGGTACCAGTAGTAGCCGAGGAGGAGGCATAGGCAGAGGTGGTGGCAGACGTGGTGGGAGTGGCACAGAGTCAGAGAAGGAGCGCCTCAGACGCGTGACCGGCCAGACTCGAGGCCAGGCTGGGGCTGACCTTATCTCTCTTTCCTTTTTCTTTTTATGTTTTGAGTGTTTTTGGAGAGGACACACACCTTATTTGGATGATTGTAGGCACATATACTTACTTTATTTCTGATGATGGCTTCTAGATAGCTGAGCTAGGATAGGCACCTGCACATTTTCAGTACGACTGTTTTTATTTTTTCTACTTTTTGCTATTGCTCATCATATGTGTGACCATGGCTTGGTCCTTTTTATTTCACTTTCATTTTTACTATTTTCTCTCTTGTATGAATAAATGAATGAATGAATGTGACCATAGTTTGGTCTTGTTGTACGTGATGCATGATGCACACGTTTATTGTTTTGATTCAATTTTCTATTTGTAGGTGGGCTAAACACATTACAAATAAATATTGGTCAAATTAAAGCTCCAAACGGCACTCTGTTAGGCTTCTAAGGCACTTAGTGAATGCCGCAACGGCAGTTAGTGAATGTCGCAATGGCATTTATGGACTACCGCACGGCACTTACCCGAGTGCCATTCTACCGAGTGTTGCCCTGTGTTCTGGGCAGATCTACTCTTATTTAAATCCTTCCTTCATCAATACTCCGCAAAACACTCTCTCCTTGTCTTCACTTTTTCCTTAAATGGCCCCCATTAGCCCCCAAGTTCTCTTTCCATGGATGGATACTCTTTCTAGCATCGACAGGCTCAACTTTGTGTGTTTCAGACTAAATGATCTCTTCTCTTTCCGACAGATGATCTTAAATGAAGGTTTGCTTCAAGCTGCTATTCGATGTTGGGATCCCTCTCTCCACGTCTTTCGCTTTGGCTCCCAGGAGATCTGCCCTTTGTTTGAGGAGTTTAGCGCTATTCTACACTATGATCCTTTGACAGATCCGATAGTTCCTCTAGCACAGGCCGGCTATGTCCGGGACATCGCCGCTCTCCTTCACACATCTCGAAACGTAGCCAGCTCTTTTGTTCAAAACTTTGAACGCCTGTGGGGGATCCTTATGACGGAGGGTATCAAGTTAGTCCGCGTAGTGCTTTATCGATAGCCATGCTTTCTTACTTCCTCTTTTAGTCATCTTCTAATGTTCTCATTCCCGTTGTTTGCGGTTTGCAGGAGATGAAGAGTACTGTCATATTGATCCTTGGCGAAACCTTGATTGTTTTGGACCGTGCCCATACTGCTGGGGTTATATTGTCTGTCGGGGCACCTTTTGTTTTACAGATTTGGCTCATAGAGCGCTTGGACCTCTTTATCCACCCTTCATACCTGCGCGGATCACTTCCCTATGATCATATGGAGATCCACCACTTATTCCATACTATCAATACCTGGCTTGACTGGCTTCGAGGTCTTTCTTCTTATGACATCTGTTGGATCTGCCTGTAATGGATTCATCACTCTGTCGCGGTACGGTTCCCTGGACGGCCTGGCATCTGGCTTTCGGGCTTGCATGTTACTACTTTCTACATTCCTGATCGGGTGGTCTGCCAGTTTGGGCTTTTGTAGGATACTACCAAGGTCGTCACTACTGATTTCACGAGGGGGTCCACTTTGCACCCTTCTATTGTGAAGGCTTTCATTGAGGCTTGGCATAGTAGGATGGCTGCTCTATGCCCGAGGACTCTTGCTTTAACTGTGCGTACTGTTAAATATCTTCTAGAGATCCAGACCTTGGTTGTGAGACAGGCTTGATGGATACAGGCATAATGAAATAAAACAGACGAAAATAGGGAAAAGCTTGCTATTTACAAAACTTTCTGACAGACCCTGCCTACTCTTGCTGCGCTTTTGGAGATGTGATTTTGTCTTTCTTTTAAAGAATGCTTTTTAGGAAATGTCCTAACATGTTCAATCAAAGTGTTCACTCTTCCAATTTGTCTTTAAGTTATGAAGATTCTCCCTATTAATGTCTTTTCTTGGCTTTTATCACTACTGCTTTAAAAATTGCTTTTGGAACCTTAATCACTCTATACCATGAATCCTTATTTGTTTCTTTATAGTACTTATTTTAACAACCAGGAGATCTAGAGACAGGTTTCAAAGTAAATATCTGGGTTCTTCGGATAGCAAACGAAGTTTGCCCCTGGTTTTGGGGCTTTGAGGTGGTTCCGGGCAAAATGCAATATTGCTCCTAGTTTAGCACAGGTTTTTTTCTTTTTCAATTTTCATGGACCGAAGGCTTTCGAGAGCCCACCTACTTATCCCCCAAATGGGTATCAGGTCTGCAATAGTTCAGTTTAAGGCTTGACGAAAAGTGCCATTTAGGCAATTATTAGTGACCGAACCTAGAAGGTTGCCTACATATACCCTAGCGGGAATTAGGTCAAGCGTAGTTCATCGATGTAGGAGGTTTCGAAAGAAAAGGGGTTTTAAGCAAAGTATTTCTTAAGGTGATCGAGGTTAATTGGTTGTTTAAATTCAACCCTGTCTAGGTCCATAAGATAGGCCGCTCCTCCAGAGAGGAGAGTCTTGATGATGTATGGCCCGACCCAGTTGGGTTTGAATTTTCCTCTGGGGTCATAAACAAGCACTTTCAGTTCTTTGAGGACCAGGTCACCCTCAGCAAGCTTCCTTGGACGGACCTTTTTGTTGAAAGCATGAGCTATCCTCCTCTGATATCCCCAAGTATGATTTATTGCAGCCAACCATTTCTCATCAAGTAACATCAATTCTTCATACCTTCCCCGTGTCCATTCTAACTCAGTTATCTCACATTCGTCCAAAACCCTTAGAGAGGGTATCTCTACCTCGACGGGAAGGACAACTTCCATCCCATAAACCAATGAATACGGTGTAGCTCCTGTAGAATTTATCACGGAAGTTCGGTATCCCCATAGTGCAAATGGCAGCTTCTCATGCCAATCCTTATATGTGTCCGTCATTTTCCCCAAGATTGCTTTGACGTTCTTATTTGCCGCCTCTACCGCCCCATTCATTTGTGGTCTATACGGAGATGACTGGTGACGGGTGATCTTATTTTTTTCTAACAGCGGGATGACTTCCCCTTGGAAATGACTGCCGTGATCATAAATGAACTCATATGGGAACCCGTATCTGCAAATTATGTTCTTTTCAATAAAGCTCACCATATCCTTAGCCTTTAAAGTTGCATACGAAGCTGCCTTTACCCACTTGGTAAAATAATCAATTGCTACGATTATGTAGCAGTACCCGTTGGAGGCCTTTGGGAATATCTCACCAATGATATCGATTCCCCACACAGAAAATGGCCAAGGGGTGGTCATGCTATAGAGTTATGACGGCGGGATGTGCATTAGATTTGCATGGATCTGGCACTTATGGCACCTTCTGACATATTCATAGTAGTCTTTGTCAAAGGTCATCAAATAGTATCCCTGTCAGATAATCTTCTTTGCTAGCATGTGCCCATTTATGTGGGGCCCACATACTCCTTCGTGTATTTCCTCCATCATTCTCTTAGCTTCCCTCCTATATAAGCACTCTAGATTATACCCGGTGTAGGACTTCTTCCATAGTTTATCCGTGTAGATCACAAACTGAGCAAAAAATTGTCGAACCGCCTTTTTATCCTTCTCTGAGGCTCCTTCGGGGTACTCTCCCTTCTTAACAAAGTTCCATACATCCTCGTACCAAGGCACTTCACCCTCTTCTTCTATGGCAGCGATCATTTCAAACGACGGTTGGCTTCTCACTTCTATGGATAGCGGGATCATGGAAGTTCTCGAGGGGATCTGGATCATTGAGGCTAGGGTTGCTAAGGAATCGGCCAATTGGCTTTCTTCATGGGGAAGGTAATAAAAGGAAATCTTTTCAAACTATACTTTTAAGCTCTCTAGGTAGTCATGGTAAGGTCTCAACTTCTCATGCTTCACCCTCCAATCACCTCATGCTTGGGATATGATCAGGTTAGAATCTCCAAAAATGTCGATCCTTTCAACTTTTAGGTCTAAGGCTGCTTCTATCCCAATTATGCACGCTTCATACTCTGCGGTGTTGTTGGTCGAGTCATACCTGAGTTTAACGACTAACGGGGTAGGGACCCCATCGAGTGCTATGAGAATGATTCCAACCCCGTAGCCTACTTGGTTGGCTGTTCCATCAAAGTACATTTTCCACAAGTCCTCCTTCGCCTCCATTACTCCCTCATCAGGAAACTAAAATTCTCCCTTATCCTCGGATTATATGGCAAGATTTGCAAAAAACTCAGCGACAGCTCTTCCTTTTACAAACTTGGCATTGACGTATTTGATATCGAATTCGGCTAGCATCATGGTCCATCGAGAAATTCTGATGGTCAAGTCAGGTTTTTTGAATAGGTATTTGAGTGGGTCCATTCGGGATATTAGGGTTACAAGGAAGGCTAACATGTAGTGCCTAAGGCGACGGGTGCACCAGACCAAAGCCCAACAGGCTTTTTCTAAGGGTAAGTATTGCAATTCGTATCCGGTCATCCTTTTGCTCAAGTAATAAATGGCTCTTTCTGTGTGCTCTTCTTCTCCTTCTTGGGCCAACATACACCCCATTGAATCTTTTGACACGGAAAGGTATAGCAACAAGGGCTTTTCGGGTGAGGGTGGTGATAGGACAGGTGGGTTTTGGAGGTAGGTTTTGATCTTATCGAAGGCTTGTTGGCAAAGGGGATCCCACTCAAACTTCTTTCCTTTTTTGAGTAACCTAAACAACGGGTCACAGGTTAAGGTGAGTTTTGAGATGAAACAGCTTATGAACTGTATTCTACCCAGAAATCCCCTTAACTCTTTCTCGTTCTTGGGCGGCTGCATTTCGACTATGGCCTTTATTTTGGTCGGGTCCACCTCTATCCCTCTCTGAGTGATGAGAAACCCCAATGACTTTCTGGTAGTGACCTCGAAGGTGCACTTCTGAGGGTTTAACCTCATTCTAAATTCTCTTAACCTTCCGAAGAACTTTCTCAACGCATCCAAGTGTCCTTTCCTCTCCTTAGATTTCACAATCATATCGTTCACATACACTTCTACCTCCTTATGGATCATATCGTGCAACAATGTTGTAGCGGCCCACTGATAAGTTGTGCCTGCATTTTTGAGCCCAAATGGCATCACCCTATAGCAGTATGTGCCCCACGGTGTGATAAAAGTGGTTTTCTCTCTATCCTCGGGCGCCATTAGAATCTGGTTATACCCTAAGAACCCATCCATAAAAGATAGGAGTTCATGTCCTGCTGTATTGTCCACTAACACATCGATGTGAGGTAAAGGGAAATCATCCTTAAGGCTAGCTTTGTTCAGATCCCAGAAGTCGACACAATCCCTAACACGACCGTCCTTTTTTGGGACACGCACAATATTGGCGATCCATTCTAGATACTCGATGACCATTAAGAATCCGGCTCTCAACTACTTTTCAACTTCCTCTTTGACTTTGAGTGCCCATTTAGGCCCCATTCGCCTCAATTTTTGTTTTACAGGTTTTGAATTCGGAAAGAGGGGGATATGATGTTGGACTATTTTTGGATTGATACCTGGCATATTGCTTTAAGACCATGCAAAAACATCTTTGAACTCATTTAATAGATTGATTAATTCTTTGCTTTCTTGTTTGCTAAGTGTAGAGCCAATAAAAACATTTTGATGAGTATCTTGATTTCCTAGATTGATCGTCAGAGTGTTCTCAGTGATTTTATATGCAGACTCTTTTTTTTTTATTATTTTTTGCAATTCATTTGGTTTTTCATGATCATCACATTCATTAAGCGCATTCGAGTAGGCAGAATTGGTCATGCTTTCATTGATTTTCTTTGGAGCAATTACAACAGACATGGAAATTGAAAGACGCCTCATTTGGGCCATTACAGACTCTGGGTATGTGGGATACCTATCACTAGACTCAAAGACCCACTCTTTTTTGCTTTCTCCTCCCAGAATAGTGATGAAGCATTCTTCTAGATCCCTTGTCTTGGTAATCTCCTCCATTTCTTCTTTCTCGGCTTTTTCCATTTCGTTCTCCTCACCTTGCACCTCTTCTACCAGTCCCTCAGCATGTTCTTTTCCCGCCTTGTCTTCCACGACCCCTTCTTGGCCTGTTCCCTTGGTCTTTGTGCTTTCCTCGTCCAACAGATTCTTCATGACTGAGCCGTCTAGCGCACCAACCCAATCTTTTACAGTAGCTGACTTCACGGGTACCTGTACATATAGATCTTAATACTCAGAGAATTCATGGGGGAAGAAGATCTCAAACCCTGGCTTCAAACAATTGTCTTTCTGATCTACCCATGGTTCTGGAAAGCCACAAAAGGGGAAATCCTCTCCCTCTTTCACAAAGTACCCATTGAGCATTTTCAGGTAAGGGTCCAATGGTGCGTTAGTTACCTTCTTCTTATCTCTCAGCTCCTTCTTCAATGGTTGATAACCTAGACCATGAGTGTGAGTCTGAGTGGCGATCTTTGGAAATTTTGGCAAACCTTGATGTTTCTTACCCAATCCCCTTGGAAGAAACCCATCTTCTTCATGATACCAGCGACTAATGGACTCGCGTACTGATCAAAATATAATGGCAAGAACTCTCTCGGCTTCTCTCCCTCCAACATGTTAATGAACTCGAACCCCCCCCTAAACGTGTCTTCTCTTTTTGAATTTGTACCTCTACAACAGGCACACTTCATGAAGCTTCAGACGAACGGACCCAACTGTCCCCGAGAATATCACAGACCTTGCTCTTCTAGACAGTTGACTTTCTGATGAACTGTAGATGATATGGCACCCAGACTGTCCAGCCACGGCCTTCTTGGCAGTAAATTGAAAGAACCAGGTATGTCGATGACCTGAAATTCGGCTTCCTTTTCCACAGGCCTGACAGTGAGATAAAGGAGAATTATCCCCATGACTGTTCTCTGAGTGTTATCATATGCTCTCACCTTCTGCTCAGATGGTATAAACGTTGATTCATCCAAACCCATGCTCTTAGCTATTCGGAATGGACATACATTCAAAGCAGATCCATTATCAATAAGACAAGCAGGCACCGTGTTCCCCAAGTATTCAACAGTGATATATAGTGGTTTATTATGAATAGGCCCCCCCGGAGGTGGGTCATCTGATGAGAAAGTAATAGCCACAGTCGGAATACTATTGATCATCCCCACGAGGTCTTCCGGTGCTATGTCAATGGAAACGTCAGATTGGTTCAAGGCATCCAGAACTGCCTGTCGGTGACGTTTGGAAGCAGTCAACAATCCCCAGATGGTAATGTTGGCCTGAGTCTTTATCATTTGCTTTAGAACCATATCCTTTTCCTCTTCTTCATTCATTTTCCCTTTTCCTTTATCCAACTCTCTCCTCGAGTAATCTTCCTCCAGCTCATGAGGCTTGAAATGTCTCCCTGACCGGGTTAGATGATTGACTTCTTCCTTTTCCCACAGATTATCAACTTCGGAAATGACTTTCAAACTTCTTTCTCTATTCTTTCTCTGTCGCTCTCATACCACAGGTCATCTTCCACCTGACCCACATCTGTGTTGCCAGTTTCTCGGTCCCACCAATCCAATAGATCCCCCAGTGTGCAGATTATCAGATCCCCCGGCATCTGATAAGGCTTCCTTGGTCTCCCGGCTTTAGTGATCAGCCTAGACGGATCGAAGGTCGTATCTCCCATCCCCAAGAAATAGAGGCCCTGTGGTGGCAATATAGCATGATGGTTCGGCAGTGAATTCCTAGTAACATTAGGAGTCTTGACAGGCGGCTTTGATATCACCTTGTTATCAATGAGGTCCTGGATTTCGTGCCTTAGCCTTGTGCACCGATCTGTAGAATGACCTTTCTGTTGAAGAAATTTATAGTAGAGATCTTCTCGGAAGGTTAGTGGAAGTGGTCTTGGTAAAGGTCGAGGCTCCAACGGACGGAGATGCCCCTTTGCTGTTAGCCTATCAAGGGCGGTTGACAGTGATACCCCTAAATCTGAAAACTTCCTCAGCTGTATGTCCATTCCTCTTCTTGGTGCTAAATCAAACTTTCTCTCTGGTCCGCTCAATGCGTTGACATCGGTGGGGCCAGAGTGACCTCCTGAATGTCCTCCATTCGACCCATAACTCAGCCTCCTATATCTGTTCGGCTGTTCTTCTTTCTTAATTACCCCATCTTGGATTTGCATCTTCTATCCTCGTTCCCACATCAAAAACCTCGGCGAAAGTGTTGATCGATTGGAATCTCATCTTCTCTTGGTAGATAGGTTGAAGGTTCTTCATCAACATTTGGATCTGGTCCTTCTCGGACAGCCTCTGTACCATCTTAGCTGCTTTTCCTCTCCACCTACTCAAATACTCAGCATATGATTCCTTGTTTCCCTGCCTAGTAGTCTCCAATCTCGGACTGTGACATCCAGGTCCTGATTGTATTCATACTGAGCCACAAATATTTTGATCACTTCTTCCCAGACCCGAGTTTTGCTTGGTTCGAGAGTGAGGTACCAGGATAGAGCGGCTCCAGTTAAAGTCTACTAAAATAAGACATCCATCATGGTAGTGCTCAGCCCACTTGGTTGGAAAGCCCCGATGCACATCCTCACATGACTCTGAGGATTCCCTGTCCCATCGAACTTATCAAAAACTGGCATTTTTAAACCAGTAGGCAGCGTTTCACGAACCCCATCCTACAGACCTTCCAGCTCCAGCAGGTAAGTATCGACCCCTTGAGCCTTGCGCAATACCCTTTCTAGCTTCTCTATCTTTTCAGTCATTATCCTTTCTTTCTCTCTTTCCACCCTTTCCCTTTCCATCCTGGTAACCTCAGCCCTTGGCATCTCTGGGTCATCATACCACCCTTCTTCCCTAACTGGCGGATCATTGTTTGGCGATATTGCTTCTATCATTACCATCATTCGGTTCATATTCTCATCTTGTCGCCTTATATGTTCCGCTTGTTGTTCTACCAGTGTCCTTAACTCTGCCACTTCCCCGTCGTTCCTTTCATCTGCCATCTCTCTGTCTTCTTCTCTTCTAACTAACCTTGCAGTGGGACCTCTAAACCAAATTGTGCCTAAACTGGATGCTATATTTACCCTAAAAAAGGAAATATTTTTCAAAAGATCTTTCTGTTTTTTCTATATATTTTTTACCGAAATCTTTTATTATATATTTTGAAAGACTTTTGGTGAGATGAAATGGTTCATATGTCACGGATGCAATGCATGTGTGCATGTGTGCCTACTCTATATGAAAAAGAAAGGAAAAATCCTAATCTTAACAAATGGACACATAAGTATATAAGATCCTCACTCATGTCAAATGCGCCAATTTCACCTCTCATTGCAATCCTCACTACCCTTTCAAAGATCGGGTACTCAAAAGTTTTTTTTTGAAAATCACTTGAAAAGCATTTAAATGATGAGATCTTTCAAAAACAATTCTCAAAGATTTCGAATCTTTCATTTAAAAATGAGGATGTAAAAATATTTCTCAAAAAGATGATTGGATAGAAATTTTGCTTTGAAAAGCATTTCTCAAAAACAATTCACAAAATTTTTTATTTTTCCTTTGAAGATGATCATGTAAAAGTATTCCTTAACAGGGGTTAGTTTGGAGCTTTAATCAAAAAGTGAACTCCAAAGATTTTTATGAAAAAAAGCAATTGAAAACTTTGGCAAAAATCTGTTTGCTTTCAAAGATGGATTTAAAATTCTTCGGGTAGAAGGATCACATGATTGGATTATCACTGTACTTTACATGAATTCGGATACATACAAGGTCAATGATGCTTAGCTAAACATGATATAAGAGATGTAATCTTATAATCAAAATCTAACACATTCCCAAATGTCATGGAACATGAAGAGGGAATTGCTAAAAGATAATTAGAAGATTACACATCCTACATCAAACAAGCATCGTCGTCATATCAAGTAATCATACAAAACTCCCTAGCATATAATCCTAATTAGGAATTGATTTTCTAAGATTGAAAGGTTCTATAGAAGCTACCATGCAAAGTCTGGGTTTTGGTCAAATAAGGGCCCCTTGACACACACCTGATAGGATGCTCCATATACCAATACATGGTACGAGATCAAGGGTGATCACACAGTCCCATGATAACTTGACCGACCGGGTTACCCCGAGTCTCCAAGGTCATAGTTTCATGCAATCGACTGGCGAGACATGCAAGTGAAATGCAACAGGAATACAAAGATTAATTAATTTGATAAAAAGGATGCTTTCAAGTCTAATCCTCGAGTGAACCCAAAATTAAGAAATCCTGCTCTGCGAAACCAGAGATTCTAGGTTCGATCCCCAGCAGAGTCCCAGATTATGGATATCGCAATTTTTTCTTACCCACAGCTTTTGTTTAAAACCTTTTTCAAATTCAAATTCAAAAACAAGTCGCCACATAATTTTTAAAGGAAAATTAAGAAACCATTTTTAAAGCAAACCGATCTTTTGCGAAACCAAAGATTAACTAGGTTCGGAGATTATGGAATGAGAGAGAGAGGAGTCTGACAGACTAAAACACCCTCTCTCATCCTATCTCGCAATAGGTCTCTACTCAACATCCTTTTAATCAAACTATTAATCTAAGCATGCCCTCAACTAATACATAGATATAAATATACATTACACATGCATGTCGAAATGGTGTAAAATTGCTAATGACAATATCATTCATAAGCCACATAATTACGATTACCAAGCAAAGTGATATGCAATAAGAACAAGAGAACTTACCTTGGATCCAACCGCAAAATTGGAAACATGCAATACATGCAAAGTAGAAATCCTATGCAAAAGGGGTATCTAATCACATATATACACATAAGTCAAAACTTTATTCTAGGATGTCGTACAATTAGTCAAAAATCAATAAAATTAAAGAAGTGATTAAACTAAGGAAGAGTCGAAGGATCATACCTCATCGGCGCTACAAAATAAAGGTTAATACACATGATACACAAGATACATTTATTGAATTCCTAAGTAATAAATCCAAACCTAAGATGAATTCCAATTACAAGTATCAGTCTATATGGATGAATGCATATGGATATATGAATATGAACGAGATAAAGCTATGAACTACTCATTGATTAGGATCATTTAGCCTCTGGATTTAAGCATTAACTAATCATTGTTGAAGCATGGTATGAACCCTAACTCATGAAAATATCATTTGAGCCATTATTTATAAGATTTGATCAAAATTGTGACAAAATTTTGAAAATTGCTGAGAGCATATCAGAACTTCAAAGAAATTAAAGGCATGGTTCCCGTGGTTTGATCTTGATGATTTCTGGGTACAAGATGCCTCTGTGAGTCTAGTTTTTAATCCAAAAAGAAAAGCAAGGTTTCAACGGTTAGATCTCTGGGAATTGAACAAATACCAGACATCACTCAGGACTTCATAACTTTCTGTCTAGAGTTCTGATATGACTTTTTAAAATAGTAAAAAACTCAGAAACACTTGGACCTTTTTAGGGGATCTTGTTAACACATCAAATTTTATTTAAAAAATTATTTGGGGTCAAAAATGTTTGATTAAGGTTCTGATTTACTCATTTCAAAAGGGTGTTGCTGTTCTGAAACTCTGGACAGATTGTTGTTGTCACCCAAAAACTCATAACCAAACCATGTTAGCCATGGAAGCTAGTTAAAACAAAAAAAAAAAAGTAGTGGCAGAATTTGAGTTATAGACATTTTCCCGTTCCAACAGCTCGATGTTTAACTAAAAATCCTTGATCAAAGGTGGTCATTGAATTCACTGCACCATTTGTCAAGTTCAACTTTATTTGTTAACCCCAACTACTAAACCTTGAAGTTGGGCTTAATCCAAATTATTTCTTCTACCATTTGATGGTCATTAAAGATTAACGACATTTAAACTTGTGGATTTTAAATGAAGCATGAAGAAACTCCTTAAAACCCCAAGATAAAGAAACTAGAACATGAAGATAAGCTTAGATTCAAACTACTTCTCCTACCATTTGATGGTCATTGGAGACTAAGAACATTCACATTCGTAGATTTCAATGAAGTATGAAAAGACTTCATAAAATCTCAAAATAATAAGTTCAAAGTATGGATAAAAGTTTGGACCCATTGACTCAATATACTAAAATCAACCTCAATCCTCACATGACTCATAAGTTCATAAGAATATTAACAGATAGTAAGTGCAAAGACCCAAGTAAGACATTGAAAGTCTCATGAATCTTTAGAAATAAACATAATCAAAAGAAAGAAATCAAAGTTCTACTTCAAGATTCACTTAGACTTTAAACCCAAGGCCAGTTTGATCCATACTAATGAAATGAGAGTTCAATCATAATACATGTGGTGTGTAATGAAATGAGGTGGGAAGAGAAGTTTTGAAAATGTGTAAAAAGATCCTAAGCATCTATGTATTGTGATTGAACTTGGATGTTAAAATTGTTGCTTTGAGAACTTCCAAGAATGATGATCAAGTTCTTCTTCTTCTAATTCCACTTCTCTCTTAATTTAGAAAGTTTTTGAAAGAGAATCAATATTGGAATCCTAACACTCTAAAATTCCAAGTCCCTATTAATGGGATACACATCCTCTATATATAGGTAATTTTTGGATGGGTTATTTTGGGAAATTCGCAGCCAAAACCCTAAATCCAGTCGCCTTTTGAAAGTATAAACTGACCTATTTTAGGACAGGCTGTCACAAAAATGCAGCACTCGAGAGATATCTGCAGCACTCAGTGATTGCCGATGCGACAGTCACTGATTACCGAAACGGCATTCAGTGAATGCCGATGTGGCATTCAGGGAGTGCCGCGAACAACTACACAGACTGCCATTTTTTATGTAGAAATCCATTTCTCGCAGCATTTAATGAAATTTGCGGCACTCACAGAATGTCGTCCGGCACTCCATAGAGTGCCACAGCGGCAATCCGAGACTGCCGCAGATTCTATCATGTGCTATTTTATTCTGTTTTATCTTTTTCTCTCTTTTCCCTTTTATTTTGAATTGAAAGAGCCTTCGGAAGAGCTTGAATCACCTTTGGAAGCCTTGGATTAGTCAGATGCTTGTCATCATCGGGCCTCAGAAGTAATACTCCCCTTAAGTCAACACGTGGTCAAAATTGGGGTGTCTACAGCTACCCCCCATTTTTGAAGCCGATGTGCTACTCTATCATATGAGGCTTTGAAAATCTGCGCCGTTCAGTAGACCGCTCGGGAATCCTCCAGGAGCATTGCTCGGGAAGGAACCTACCCCCTCAGTCGCCCGTGGGCTAGACCAGGCGGTACCCTTGGGAACCCGGGCCAGTGACCGACACGTGTCAAAGAGTAATTGGCCTGGTCAGGATCCGATAAGATTGGTGTGAGAGTAACCGAATAGTCGCGTGGTAACCGGGCTGTCATGTCGCACATTTAATGCGTGCGACTTTTGAGGAGACACTTCATATGCCCGAGGTGACAGCTGCCAGGTGTTTTAGGCGGGAAAGCCTTGTGGCCGTTAGATCTGGTTTGATCCGAGCCATTGACGTTGTATATATAAGGAGCATTTGTCCATTTCTTCCATTCTTGCTGCCAAGAGATAGAGACGACCAAGTGGTTTTGAGAGCAAAAATTCCTGGTAGAGCTTCCAGAGCCCTTATTTTGCGTTAATTCTTGTAAGTATTCTCTCCCCAGTTTCAATTCGTTACATTCTTCCTTCTCCCCTCTCTTTTTCTTCTTTAAATGAGGCTAAAGAGAGCGAATCCACTGGGTCTCGTGCGGGAGTGGGATTTCTTTTTCCTAAGGTTTTGCTCCTTCTATAGGTCAGGTAGTACTATAGGACAGTTAAACCGAGCGAGTTATCCGGGGGTAGTCTTGATCGAGTATCACTTTACCTTGAGGACCCTATACTTTTTGCCCTTTAGGTTTGTCACTTTATCTCCTTTGTACCTCAGACTAGGAGTCCCTGACCCATACTAAGGTCGTCCCTTACTCTCTCCTTCCTTCGCAGGAGCACTAGAGATGTGTCACTCCAGTTTCGATTCCTCTTCCCAGTTGGAGGGTGAACAGTCTCAGTCTGGGACTCCAGTTACAAGGATAGATCCACCTTCCATTACTCTGTTAGACCATCATAGTAAGGGTAGAATCCTAATCTATGTGTCGGATGATGGGTCGCACTAGGGGGCCCCCGTAGCCTCTGTTTCACGTGGCTCGGGCGATGAGACGTCGGGGAGGCCGACCCCGAGGTTATATTTGCCTGTGAGTCTACCCCTTCTGCCTTGCGTTCCCAGGACCTTAGCCGGATTAGGGACAGGTACACCATTCTTGGTGGCTGCTCCTTGGCCGTCAATGCTGGCAGAGCCCACCTTTACCAGCTGGGCTTCGTCACCCTCTATGAGGATGCCCTCATAGCCGGCTTTCACATTCCCCTCCACCCTGTTGCTCCAGGACGTTCTGATATACCTCGAGATTCCCCTCAGGCTGTTAGCCCCGAATGGTTGGAGGTTCCTAATCGGGTTAATCTCTTTCTGGCCCCAAGTCTTTGGGTATAAAATCACCCTCCAAGAATTCCTATGGGCCCACCAAGTATTCCCCGTTCACAGGGAAGTCGGGTTCTTCTCTCTAACGGCTCGACAAGGAAGAAAGATTATCGTCAACTGCCCGAGCAACAACAAGGGGTAAAAGAACAAGTTCTTCTAAGTGTCCACCCTCAGGCTTTGCGATCGGGCCCCAGGAATCCAGTTGAGGACCCCGTGGGCGGGGGGGCTATGGTATCTGGGCTAATTGGCCGAGATCAGGGAGAGGGTCAGAGCGGGCCTTCTCCCCAGCCAGGTGGAGATGTATGCAAACATGTCTCCCCAAGTGTTCTAGGGTTGGCTGTATAGCCTCTCCCACTTTGTAAGTTCTTCTACCTCTGCTCACTTACTACCACCATTTTCTTTGTTTGCCCAACCTGTTTCATAACCGATCGGGTTGTGTTCATTGCAGGTCGGCTGCATGGCTACGGGTGTTAGGGATATATACTAAAAACCATACTTTATGTAGTTGATTTATTATTCATTTAATAAAATCAGTTAATCCATTTTTTATGAGAATCTGTGTGGGCAATGTTTGTATTATATTATTTATTTAATGTGTGTCTCTCATTCTATATAGTAGGTGGTTTGGTGTGTAGAGTTCGGCTTACACACGGAAGATCAGGCCATCAGATATTATAGAATGTAAGATTTTGGTTTACAGTCTTAGATGGGATTGGACACACCATCGGTAGGACTGCAGCATGGTGTTGTAGTAGGTTTGTCTTGACTGCGAGAAACGGTATAGTTTCAACTCACCATGCTGGTACATTTTGTGTATTAAACAGGACCGACTTGGGGTAATTATCTTTATACTGACTTATAAGATAATTAATACCTCATGGCTATTATGAGTGCTTATGCTCTAAATCCTAATTTAATTTATAGACACGTACATTTGATATTTATACTTTGATCCCTAAAAGGGTGAGATCCTTAAATGGGTCAATATCTCATTGGATTGGGTGGCAATATTAATTGTGTGGTGGATATTAATTAATGATGGAATCCATGTCTCAATTTTGGGATTGATGATATCCCCTTGAGAAAGCTTATAAGTTTTGATTATGTCAAACCCTGCAGGTGGATTTTGTATCCGACATATCAGATAAGTTAAGCAGAGGATCTCAAGGAATTTTAAGAAATTAATTAAATATGATTGTCAGTAATTATATTTAATTAATGGATATCTGTAATCTTAACATGGGGAGATAATAAGCATTTAATAACATGGAGCTCGAAATATATTTTTGAGATAAGGGTAGGAGTGCAATTATAATTCTTTAGTGGTATGAATTATAATTTATGGAAATAGGAATCTGATTCAGTTCGAATTAGGGTTTCCTAATTCCATAAGGAAGCCTATTCCTTATTGACTTCTTATGGTCCCTATCGTAGCCTATATATATGATGTCTTGGCTCTTCTCTCAGGTTGCATGATTTCATATTCTAAGCTTCCCTTGACCTCCTAGCTTTCTTCTAGAAGGGTTTCCACCAAACCCTAGTCTCTGTGAGCATTCAAGAGACATAGGAGTGTAGATCGCTAGCGTCAGACAACGCTCACTAAAAGAGCTTCGGACTGCTCGGTACTGATCGAAAGTTGCTGAATTTTTTACACAACGTTCCTGACGTCGAGATGGAGCTGCTATTAAAAATTCAAGTAAATCGGAGATCGTTTGATCCTCCTGATGAACACATCTTTGTTGGATCAATGTGATCAGGATTGAATCGTCACAGCAATCAAAGAGAGTGTTATAACTGGGAATAGAAAATAGAACGTAAAGAGGGAAGAGCAAAAAACTAAAAGGATTTCGAAAGAGCCCACACTCAGTTCGATATTCTGGCAGCAAAGGAATACGGTAGAAGATCGTGAGCTGTTATCGAGCCCGTGTTCTCGATTCGTCTACTACAGCAATCCAATTTTGCAGTTCAAGGTAACCCTAGTTTTGCCCTTGTAGGGTTATTATAGATTTCATGAAATTTTTTGCAGTACCAACTTATACCCACTGTCAACGGATTTTGGGAACGCAGTTTCCTAACAGTGGTATCAGAGCAACGTTGATTCTGCGTATGGGTTGGACACAACCATGTTGTCCAATAAAACAGATCTTATGCGTGTTTTGATGGATGGATAGAACGTAGAGCTGTGCTAACCCTTGTTTTGCAGCGTTCTTATTCCACTATTATGGTCACTGATTTTGTGTGATTGGATCCCACGATGGTTTTATCCGTGGTTAATTTTGCTGTTTTAATATAGCATGTGAACTCCTTTATGGAGGCATAGGATTTGTGTGTATTGGATCCCACGCTTGATTGATGTGTGGTTAATTTACTGCAAAGAAATAGCATGTGAACTCCTTTATGGAGGCATAGGGTTTGTGTAATATATCTCAAGTAAATCCGTGAAGACAGTTCGTGAAGATAGTTTACAAGCAGTTTCAGAAAGCAATCTAGAGGCAATTTCTGGAGGCTATTTCAGAAAACAGTTCTGGAAGGCAGTTGCGTAGTTGCGACATAGAGCTAATCGGGTTCCATGAAGATTTCTTCACAAGAGTTGCAGCTTGACCATAATAGTGGGATTCTTATTTTATTGTGGTTTCCTTATTTATGTGTGATTGAATGATTATTATTGTTTCATGTTTAATGAATAGGACAATATGGATAATTGTTCCTAGACCTATTTCAGATGTCTAGCTGCATGTTTAATTTATATTAATTTAAAATGATGGACAACTACATGTGTATTTAGAAATAAAACTAATTCCATAATTTGAAAACATAAGTACTTATTTTCTAAAATCATGAGAATAGAATAATTTTATTATCTACACATGTGGGTTTCACAAGTAAGGATGAATTAATCCTTGTCAAGTATTCCATTATTTTTTATTAATTAAATTAAAAGTTTTTCTAAAAAATTATAACCCTCAAATTTTTTTAAAAATTCTAAGTGGGAGAGGGAATTTATCAAGTATAAATCCCATGGTCTCCATCACTGGTTTGTAGATGATATGATTAATTTTATGTGATGGCTCTAGTGTCATCCTCCCCATCGGATGTAGTTGATCATGGAATCATCAGTACAAACTTCTTTAAAATAATGTTTTGGGTGATTGTTGGTGTGGGTCACCTCTCCATCAGAGGTGTTCCTCACAGAACTCTTGACCTAGAATTAAGTGATGGTATACACTTAGCTATAAATAATAATATCCTCTCCATCTGAGTCACTGTTATTATTTATAGGACCAAAGCAAGTCAGCAGTTTAATTTTATTAGGCAAAGTACATTGCTTGGATAGTAAAATTAAAAGGCAATTGTCTATCTGAACAAATGATGGATAGTATATGGCTTCCCATCGAGTCATACTATTCGCGGTGTATCAGGTTGCTGGCGGATTCCTTTCAAATATGGTAGAGGGAACCAATATTTTCAACTCGAATCCATAGTAAATTTTGCCCAAACGTAATTATTTATGTTATGTGATTCTCAGGCTTTCAAATGGGTACTTTCAATCCACTTGTTGTTATACTTAAAGAAAACAAACTTACTGGACCAAACTATATAGACTGGAAAAGGAATTTGGATATTGTGTTAACTGCTAAAGAGTACAAGTTTGCGCTTACTCAAGAATGTCCTGAGCAACCTGGTGAGGGGGCAACCGCTGAGGAAACCCAGGCTCACAAGAAATGGGTCAAGGCTGATGAGATGGCGCGGTGTTACATTTTGGCATCCATATCAAATGTTCTGCAACATCAGCATCAGTCAATGATCAGTGCCTATGACATGATGGAGAGCCTCCGAGAGATGTTCGGGGATCAAAGTTGTGCTGCTAGGCAGGTTGCTATGAAAGACTTGATGAACACAACCATGGCTGAGGGGACGCCTGTAAGGGATCATGTTCTTAAGATGATATCTCTTCTTAATGAACTAGAGATCCTTGGAGCTGAAATTGATGGGGAAACCCAGGTCGATATCGTACTCCAGTCACTGCCAGAGTCTTTTAAGCAATTCCGCCTCAATTACAACATGAATAAATTTAAATATACCTTGGCGGAGCTGCTTAAAGAACTTCAGGCAGCTGAGGGTCTCAACAGAAAGTCAGGGAGTGCTCTTGTATTTGAGAAAGGTTCTACTTCAAAGCCGGAAGGCAAGAAGAAAATGAAAAAGGCTCAAAAGAAGGTCGCGGGTCCTCCGCCAATCCAAAGGCCACGAGGACAACCGGGAAAGCCTAAAGGCAAATATTTTGTTTGCAAGCAGCCAGGACACTGGAAGAAGCAATGTCCAGTTTATCTCGCCAGACAGAACAATCAAGGTAAATCTCATTTACTAGTTGTTGAATCGTGTTTAGCGGTCCGATCTACCGGTACCTGGTGTGTAGATACGAGAGCCACTGATCATGTATGCAATTCTTTGCAGGGGTTCTAGGGAACCAGGCAGCTCAGTGATGGAGAGATTTATCTATATATGGGAAATGCTACGAGAGTAGCAGTAGTTGCAGTAGGAGATCTACATCTTAGTTTTGGTAGAGATAGGAATTTAATATTAAGAAATTGCTTTTATGTACCTTCTATTAGAAGGAATTTAGTTTCAGTTTCTAGTTTATTAAAGAATGGATATTCAGTTCATTTTAATAAAGTAGTAGTTATTAAAGAAAATAAACGTTTCATTTATTCTGGTCAATTGGTGGATGATCTTTATATTATAAATCCTATCTCTCCTATACTGCAACTTAATGAATTGAATAACACAAATAGTTTGCCATTTAAGAGAAAAGAACCTTCGAGGATGAACCAAACGCATCTTTGGCACTTACGCCTTGGTCATATTAATTTGAAAAGGATTCAAAGACTGGTTCAAAATGGGCCATTAGGCTCATTGGAAGTGGAGGCACTTCCAGTTTGTGAATCCTGCTTGGAAGGTAAAATGACCAAGAGGCCATTCTCGGCCAAGGGCTATAGAGCAAAAGAGCCGTTGGAACTGGTTCACTTTGATTTGTGTGGTCCTATGACTGTCCAAGCAAGAGGGGGATTTGAGTACTTTGTCACTTTCATCGATGATTACTCAAGGTATGGGTACATTTATTTGATGCGGCGTAAGTCTGAATGCTTTGAGAAATTCAAAGACTTCAAGGCTGAAACGGAGAAGCGTCTAGGTAAATGTATCAAGACACTACGATCTGATCGTGGTGGAGAGTACCTCTTGGGAGAGTTTAGGGAATACTTATTGGAGCAAGGGATTACATCCCAATTGTCTGCACCCCGTATGCCTCAGCAGAACGGTGTGGCAGAAAGAAGGAACAGGACTCTTATGGACATGGTAAGATCTATGATGAGTTATTCGGATTTACCAATTTCCTTTTGGGGACACGCGTTAGAGACAGCCGCATACATTCTAAACTTGGTACCTTCTAAGTCAGTACCTACTACTCCCACGGAATTGTGGACTGGGCGAAAGCCTAGTCTGCGACATGTTCGGATCTGGGGTAGTCCAGCACATGTGCTGAAAGGGAACGCAGAAAAGTTGGAATCAAGAACAGAAGTATGTTTCTTTGTTGGGTATCCAAGAGGAACTAAAGGTGGTCTGTTTTATAGTCCTAAGGATCAAAAGGTTATTGTTAGCACAAATGCCATATTCTAAGAAGAGGACTATGTTATGGACCACAAGCCCAGAAGCTGTATTATTCTAGAGGAAATGAGACGAAAGACACCGAGACATACTTCTTTGATACCAACGGTACGAGAAAGAACACCACAAGAAAGAGTTATCGATATTCCATTACCACGTCGTAGTGGGAGGATTATCGAAACTCGTGTAGATCCGGAACCAACCATTAACACGCAGGTTCCTGAACCAGTACAACGTGTAGATAATGGTGTATTAGGTTCAGAATCTTCACAACGAAATATCAGTGATGCACAGACACGGGTTGTGCCTCGTCGTAGTGGGAGGGTTATTATTCGACCTGACCGGTATATGTTCTTGGGAGAGTCTTATGACCGGGTCCCTGATGAACAAGGTACCGACCCCTGTAACTACAATGAAGCACTCCAAGATAAAGATGCAGATCTTTGGCAAAAGGCTATGAAGTCTGAAATGGAGTCCATGTACTCCAATCAAGTCTGGGATCTTGTAGAACCACCCAATGAAATAAAACCCATTGGATGTAAGTGGATCTATAAGAAGAAGAGAGGAGCAGATGGTAAGGTGGAAACCTTTAAAGCAAGGCTTGTTGCGAAAGGGTTCACTCAAAAAGAAGGAATCGATTATGAGGAAACTTTTTCGCCAGTGGCAATGCTGAAGTTTATCCGGATTCTCTTATCCATTGCTGCACATTTCGATTATGAAATTTGGCAAATGGATGTCAAGACAGCATTTCTAAATGGAAATCTTGACGAGTGCATCTATATGATGCAACCAGACGGGTTCATTACGAAGGGCCAAGAACACATATTGTGCAAGCTTAAGAAGTCCATTTATGGACTTAAGCAGGCATCTAGGTCTTGGAATATCCTCTTTGATCAAGCAATCAAGTCTTTTGGTTTTGATCAATGTGCGGATGAATCTTGTGTGTACAAGAAACATGATGGAAGAGTGGTGGTGTTCTTAGTACTATATGTGGATGATATCTTGCTAATCGGAAATGATGTGGGGGTATTATCTTCTGTAAGGGTATGGTTATCTAGTCAATTCGATATGAAGGACTTGGGAGAAGCCGGTCATATCCTAGGGATCAAGCTTATGCGAGATCGCAAGAATAGGATGTTGGGCTTGTCACAAGGCACTTATATTGACAATATTCTTGCAAGGTTTAGCATGCAAGATTCCAAGAAGGGATTCCTTCCCTTCAGACACGGAATTACTCTATCTAAGGATCAGTGTCCTAAGACACCTGATGAGATAGAGAAGATGAAGGCAGTTCCTTATGCCTCGGCAGTAGGAAGCCTAATGTATGTTATGCTATGTACTAGACCTGACATCCGCTTTGCTGTTGGCATGGTTAGTAGATATCAGTCTAATCCAGGGCAAGAACATTGGATTGCGGTGAAAAATATTCTCAAGTACCTGAAAAGGACTCGAGACTATATGTTAGTTTACCAAGCATACAGTCTTGTACCCATTGGGTACACAGATTCTGATTTTATGTCAGATAGGGATTCCAGAAATTCTACCTCAGGATATGTGTTTACCCTAGGAGGTAGAGCCATTAGTTGGAGTGAGGTGTGTCACTTCATGGCTTTGAGTCTAAGTGGAAGATTGTTAGGGATATATACTAAAAGCCATGCTTTATATAGTTGATTTATTATTCATTTAATAAAATCAGTTAATCCATTTTTTATGAGAATCTGTGTGGGCAATGTTTGTATTATATTATTTATTTAATGTGTGTCTCTCATTCTATATAGTAGGTGGTTTGGTGTGTAGAGTTTGGCTTACACACGGAAGATCAGGCCATAAGATATTATAGAATGTAAGATTTTGGTTTACAGTCTTAGATGGGATTGGATACACCATCGGTAGGACTGCAGCATGGTGTTGTAGTAGGTTTGTCTTGACTGCGGGAAAAGGTATAGTTTCAACTCACCATGCTGGTACATTTTGTGTATTAAACAGGACCGACTTGGGGTAATTATCTTTATACTGACTTATAAGATAATTAATACCTCATGGCTATTATGAGTGCTTATGCTCTAAATCCTAATTTAATTTATAGACACGTACATTTGATATTTATACTTTGATCCCTAAAAGGGTGAGATCCTTAAATGGGTCAATATCTCATTGGATTGGGTGGCAATATTAATTGTATGGTGGATATTAATTAATGATGGAATCCATGTCTCAATTTTGGGATTGATGATATCCCCTTGAGAAAGCTTATAAGTTTTGATTATGTCAAACCCTGCAGGTGGATTTTGTATCCGACGTATCAGATAAGTTAAGCAGAGGATCTCAAGGAATTTTAAGAAATTAATTAAATATGATTGTCAGTAATTATATTTAATTAATGGATATCAGTAATCTTAACATGGGGAGATAATAAGCATTTAATAACATGGAGCTCGAAATATATTTTTGAGATAAGGGTAGGAGTGCAATTATAATTCTTTAGTGGTATGAATTATAATTTATGGAAATAGGAATCTGATTCAGTTCGAATTAGGGTTTCCTAATTCCATAAGGAAGCCTATTCCTTATTGACTTCTTATGGTCCCTATCGTAGCCTATATATATGCTTCCTTGGCTCTTCTCTCAGGTTGCATGATTTCATATTCTAAGCTTCCCTTGACCTCCTAGCTTTCTTCTAGAAGGGTTTCCACCAAACCCTAGTCTCTGTGAGCATTCAAGAGACATAGGAGTGTAGATCGCTAGCGTCGGACAATGCTCACTAAAAGAGCTTCGGACTGCTCGGTACTGATAGAAAGTTGCTGAATTTTTTACACAACCTTCCTGACATCGAGACGGAGCTGCAGTTAAAAATTCAAGTAAATCGGAGATCGTTTGATCCTCCTGACGAACACATCTTTGTCGGATCAATGTGATCAGGATTGAATCGTCACAGCAATCAAAGAGAGTGTTATAACTGGGAATAGAAAATAGAACGTAAAGAGGGAAGAGCAGAAAACTAAAAGGATTTCGAAAGAGCCCACACTCAGTTCGATATTCTGGCAGCAAAGGAATACGGTAGAAGATCGTGAGCTGTTATCGAGCCCGTGTTCTCGATTCGTCTACTACAGCAATCCAATTTTGCAGTTCAAGGTAACCCTAGTTCCGCCCTCGTAGGGTTATTATAGATTTCATGAAATTTTTTGCAGTACCAACTTATACCCACTGTCAACGGATTCTGGGAAAGCAGTTTGCTAACAACGGGTACTGAGTCCTTCCTGCCTTCCCTAGTCGGGAGGGCCACTGCTGTTGAGTCTGCCTTGTCACAAGAATGGGCAGCCTTAGAGGCTAGGGAGACCGGCCTAGTTGTGGAGAAGGACAATGTTAAGGGCTTGGTCTTAAGCCTTGGCGTAGCGCAAGCGGAGTTTGCAACCGCCTGGCTAGTCTAGAGGTCGCCCGGACCATCACGGCGGCGGCAGAGGCTAAGGCGAAGGCCCTGGCTGAGGCGACAGCGACAGGGTCGACGGAGGAGGCCTTTGACGATGGATTCTTCCAAGGTTATGAAGATTTGAAGCGGAGGCTAGCCCGGGATCACCCCAAGTGGGACATCTCGTCCTATAAGAGGACTAACTCTGATTACTAGGACGTTGGTCCCTCTGCTACCGAGGGCTCTACCGCTGATGCTGGGCCTGCTGGAGGTGCTACTCCGGGGGGGGCTCTATCTCAAGAGATGATGCTGCCCTGGGAAAAGAGGCAGGGGAAATCAAGGATGTTGTCGTGGATGATTCCTAGTCCTTGGCCTATACTTTTAACTCATTTTTTTTTTGGAGCTACTACAACTGCCCCCTGAGCAATGTAAATATTTTTAATTAATGAAAAAGGTCCACCGAGGTCGTCCTTCTTCATCAACTGTTTAATATTTCGTACTTGCTTGTTCGTGATTGCCTGTGCCCAACCGGTTGTACATCCTGTAGAAACCCTGCCATAGCAACAGTTTAGGACTATACTGGTAGAAAGCACTCGGTCTTTTAGGGACCTGTTAAAGATCTCGCCTGGTATAGTGTAGGATTGGTCCTGTTATTATCCGTTCCGCTTCTCTGGGCATTATAGGTACGCGAAACTATCTAACGGTGGCATCACGTGCCTAGCCCCATGTGCTGTTGAATGCCCTGTATGATTACCTATTTTTGTCCGGAGTTAGATGCCAGTACCCCCCTGCCCCCCCAAGCTTTTGCTAAGGTGGGCGTTGATTGAGGGAGGGACCATCGGGATCCGACCTAGAACATGGGTAGTTGCAGGGTCTTTTGAGGCTTTCCATCATTAGTTACCTAGGGGGATGATCTTGTCAAAATCAAGATATAAAAGTATGCTTAACTTATGCTTTACTTTCAAAAGATTTGCAGTGTAGAAGTAAAGGTCGAACCCACAGAGATTGAATACTACGCACTTTAATTTTTAAAACCTAAATTTAATTAATTAAGAAAAACAAATTTTGGATTTAATTTGAATTAAACTAATAACAGTAAAAGTAAATCTAAATTATGAAAGCAATTAAACATTTATTTTTATAATAAGTTTAAGGAACCTAGGATTGCAAATCCACCACTAGCTTCATAATAAGGGTATTTACGAATTACTTTAGCTTATTAAGTTTGATGATAATGGGGAATTGTAGCTACATGCCCAATTCCTCCGTCAAGAAAATAACTATAGTTCAAGCACCAACATAATCCATCTTCGGTTAGCACGAATTATCCCACACTAAACTAGGGTTGTGGTATAATCTGTCTAATCTAGGCATGGACTATTCGGATACTTGAGAGCACAATTCAATTTAAGCACCATTACATGTAAATAATCTAAACAAGCACAGCAAGCATAGATCATTGAGCACACTACCATCAAAATAGATCTAAGACAAGAGTAAACTTTCAAAGTAACGATTTAATCAATAAAAGCACGATTTATTTATAAAAATCCTCGGAACATGTAACTGTCATCCATACATAATAAAACTAAAATAAAAACATAAAATACACCATATTACTTGGCTAGGGTTTCATTGACCCTAGATCTTGGGTTTAGTTGTCCATAGAATTGATGAACAGTAAGAGGTTAATGGAGATGGCCATGGAAATCCTTGGTCTTCTTCTTCTTCTCCTTGCTTTCCTCTCTTCAATGGCTGAAGTTTTGGTTACATATGGATGTATCTAATGTTGTGTAATGATGTGTAACCACAATGATTTAGAATAGGATTTATATAGAGTTTGGAAGGATTTAGGAAGCTTTCCTAAGTCAAATCGCACTAAAACTGCTGTATTTAGCTTTCCAAACGTAATTAGGCAATTTCGTTCGCGTAGGAGTCTTCAGTATACTAAAATACACATATTTGGTTTTTACACAGGTTGCGCGAGCGGGCCGCGCGAGCGCGATATTAGGAGGTCGCGCGAGCGTGTCACGCGAGTGATTTCCTGGGTTTCGCCCGAGCGGACCGCTCACGCAAAGTGCTTTTTCCAGCTTCTTTCTTCCTGCTTTTTCTCCTTATTTAGCCTGGATTAGTGTTTTCTTCCAAGACCTGCTCTAAAACAAAAAAGGAAATAAAAATACATAAAAATAGGATAAAATAGGCTAACAAATGCGAATTAAGGCATGTAATTAGGATCTGTTCTCTCCCGATCACACCCCTAAACCTACATTTTGCTAGTCCTCGAGCAAAAAGAACATAAAAAAAATAGATAAATAAAAAACTACTAATAAAAATCTATTCCATTTTCGCATGGATCACGATTGCATTTAGCATATGCAACAAGCCTTTTAAAACCTCTAGGTGTCCCTAGTCGGACGAGTGAAGTCTCGTGACGAGTGAAGTCTCGTGAGGGTTCTCGTCAACAAGTCACCCACAACCATCTTTATTAACTTATAAATTTAAAAAGTTTTATTCAAACAAAAAACAGAACAATAAATACTCCTTATCATAGAACGATAATTCGAAATAGAATAACGAACAAGAAGAAACGGAATCAAACGTCTACCTACGTCATGAAAAACAATCTCAAGCACATGCATCGTATAAATCAATAGAGTTTCTCATAAAATTGCACGTGTGTGATATGGTAGTCAAATAAACACGCGCATGTCATGAACTTGGAATATTACTTGGATAACCATTTAACTATGTCTCGACTACGAATCTCACAATGAATTACACTCTCAAATGAAACACTCAGAAACATGTGTAATTTATCAAATATATGGGAGCAAAGGAAATATGTTTTCAAAACGATAAATGCTCACATATGACTCAAAAAAGACGCATGACACAAAAGAACAACAGTCTCATGGATAGGACGCCAACAGTTAAGAAAAATTAATCATTACCATGTTTTAATCCCCCTCCCATTGTTTTCATATCCAAACCATGTTTCCTAGGATCAAATAGGACTTTTCAAAGGTTATAACGTGGCTCAGGCAATGAAAAAGAATAGAAAGGATTCGTTAGGTAGTTTTAGAATGACATTGTAAGGCATGTTCAATTTCTTTCATTCGTCCCTTCTACCAACTTTCATCTTTTCATTCTCTTCTTTTCATTCCTTTCAATTTTTTCTCCTTTGGTTTCTTTTTCTTTTCTTTTTCTCTATTCTTTTCATCCTCATTGCTTTTGAAATGAATATTCAATAAATAACAAAGCAACCACCCCAAACATCATCTTCTTTTCTTCTTCTTCTCAATCACACATCGCCTTAACACCACTAAAAGTTGATCAATCTTTCAGGGGTGAACTCCAAGTTGGCCAAATTGGAGCAAAAACAGGATAATAGTAATTAAAGAAAAAATGGCATTTTAATGGCTCAAAGGGCGAACTAAGGAAATTTATCATTTAACTGGATAGAACAAAGGTCAAAAGGGTGGAAAACAAAGAAGGCCTAAAATCATGTCCTAGAGTGATACGATTTTTCAACGTTTACGATGGAAGATTATTTAACATGGTAATAAATATTTTAACTTGACTATCAACCAAAACAAGAATAATGAGACTAAACAACGAGTTAATGCGCTATTTCAATAAAATTCGACAAACACAAAATGCATTTATAACCCTCTATAAAGAAAAGATAGGCTCAAAAGCTCCCAGGGTCTAATCTCCACCATGTGTTATCTAGAAATCCGAATCATATTATAGTTCACATCAAACATGTATTCACGCGACTACGTGCAATGCATAGGTTTGTGTGCAAATCTATGATATAAAACTACGATTCAAATGATACACAACCTAAAACGTTTCAACATGACATCAGCAAATGTTTAACCACATCTTCTCTTGTTTACCATTCTATAACAATCATAGTTACATAACAAGAAGTATCGAATCAAGATTGCAAAAACGTCGGTAACATCGTTTATTTAAGCACAAGAATCGAAAAATTTTAAAAATTAGTGCATAATAATGTGCATGTGTGTGCATACCCCCAAACCTAAACCTTTCATTGTCCCCAATGAAACAATAAAACGAAAGAAAGAAGAGTAGGTAAGAAAGGAATGATAATACCTCGATCTCGGCAATCACAAACAAGTGAAGTATATGAATCTGGAAGGAAAGTTCAAATGCTCCTAATGAAGCTACTAATTCACCTGTTAATACTTAACAAAAGAAAATTAAACAAACAAATAAATAATCAAAGCTAATATATAATACATATGTTTTTTTTTGTTATTTATTTATTTTTATTTTTTTGTAAACAATAGAAACTAAACTAGAATCAAAAGAACATAAAGGAAATAAAGAAAAACAAAACTAGAACTATGGAAACAAAGATAAACTTAAACGAAAAGAACTGAAAAAAAACAAACAGAAATGAAAAACAACTAGATAGGTTGGGGAAATAGAAGGTCAAAGAACAAAGAGAAAAATTGAGAAATTCCCACCTCGCGCGAGCGAGCGTCGCGCGCGTGAATCCCTCCGCGAGTTTAAGCAGAATCTTATTTTACATTTTATAACAGAAAGATTTCTAAGTCCCCAGATCGCGCGAGCGGGTCGCTCGAGCGACATCCTCGCGCGCGCGAATTTCGGCGCGAGGTGATACTGAGACTAAATATCACATAAGGTTTTAAAAAAATTTCACTAAGGGGCAAGCTCGCATGAGCGGGCTGTGCGCGCGAGTTTCTATTTTTCCTATTTTTCTTTATTTTTTGTATATAAGCTTAAAATAAGTTTACTCCGACCCCCAAACATGTTTAGAATGACCAAAACTGACTCAAAAAGACCCAAAAACGACCAAAAATAATAGAAACAGACGAACTAAAGCTTGGGTTGCCTCACAAGAAGCACTAACTTTTACATCTTTAGCTAGACCGTTCTAGCTCAAGATTTATGGAGGTTGAAAATCAAACTTTGTACCCCTTAGGCTGTCAGGAAGAGCACGGTGATAAGTAGAAATAACGTCGCTTTGAATTAATTCGACCGACGGTTCTCCCGAATTATGTTCAAATCGATTTCTTACCTTTCGAGTAAATTCATCATTAGGGTCCATATTATTCGAATTCGTCCGCTAATCACTAACCATATTATTTTCCTCACACGTATTTATTCCTATATTAGGTTCAATATTCCGTCTTACCTTACTCTTCGCCTCACATAGGTAATCGTCGTCTTTGGGAGGTTGATCAATTACATTGAAAACATTCAATTTCAAATTCATATTCCCAAACAACACTTTCATTACCCCCTGATGTTGTCAATGTCAAGATATAAAAAGTATACTTTACTTTTCTAAGGATTTATAGTAGTGAAAGAAAAGGTCGAACCCACAGAGATTGAATTACTACGACTCTTAATTTTAAAACCTAAATCTAATTAATTATAAAAACGAGATTTTGATTTTGAATTTAATTAAACTAAGAACAATAAAATAGATCTAAATTATGAAAGCAATTTAAAAGTGTTTTTGTAAATATGTTTAAAGGAACCTAGGATTGCAAATCCACCACTAGCTTCATAATAGGAATATTTATGTATTCAATTAGATTATTAAGTTGGATGATAATGGAGAATTGTAGCTACAAGCCCAATTCCTCCATCAAGAAAATAACTATGGTTCAAGCACCAACATAATCCATCTTCGGTTAGCACGAATTATCCCACACTAAACTAGGGTTGTGACATAATCCGTCTAACCTAGGCATGGACTATTCGGATACTTGATAGCACAATTCAATAAAGCACCATTACATGTAAATAACCTATATAACCACAGCAAACATAGATCATTGAGCACATCACAGTCAAAATAGATCTAAGACAAGAATAAACTTTGAAAGTGATGATTTAATCAATTAGAAGCACGATTTATTTATGAAAATCCTCGGAACATGTAATCATCATCCATATATAATAAAACTAAAATAAAAACATAAATAAAACCCTATTACGTGGCTAGGGTTTCATTGAAACCCTAGATCTAGGATCAGTTGGCCATAGAATTGATGAACGGCAAGAGGTTGATGGAGGAGGCCATGGGAATCCTTGGTCTTCTTCTTCTTCTCCTTACTTTTGTCTCTTCAATGGCTGGAGTTTTTTTGTGTATATGGCTGTGTATAATGTTGTGTAATGATTTGTAACCTTCAATTTGATTTAGAATAGGATTTATATAGAGTTTGGAAGGATTTAGGAAGCTTTCCTAAGCCAAATCGTACTAAAACAGCTATATTTATGTTTCTGGACGTCATATGCACAAACCACCTTCGCTGGGCACTTTAATTTAATAAAATACGCGTTTTTGGTTTTTTCACAGGTCGCTCGCGCAGCCCGCTCGCGCGAGGTACTTATCGCTGCACTGCGCGACTTTCGTAGAATTGCGATAACCTTTTGGTCGGAACTCGGATTAACTCGCCGTTTGAAGCCACGCGTCCGTAACTCGAAGATCTACATTTTATATCTCTGGAGAAATTTCTCAAATTTAAAGTATTCTTTGTCAAAAATGAGATTTTTCAAGACTGCTACTGCATTCAGTTTTCACCGGAATCACCATTTGAGCCCAGAATGACTTCCAAAGCCACTAATCATTGGATTTTTGTTCATTTTCAAGTTAAAGCTCCAAATCTTACAAAAGTTAGAATACTTATTAAAAAATAACTAATAACTACATGAAATGAGCTAACAAAGGGTATTTGTAAGACTATAAACGGCAACTATTCGTCGCCGATCACACCACCAAACCTACTTTTTGCTAGTCCTCGAGCGAAAAGAAAAGAAAAATAAAACTACTACTACAAATACTACTCCATTTTTGCATGGAACACGATTGCATTTAGCATATGCAACAAGCCTTTTAAACCCCTAGGTGTCCCTAGTCGGACGAGTGAAGTCTCGTGAGGGTTCTCGTCAACAAGTCACCCACAACCATCTTTATTAACTTATAAATCTAAAAAGTTTTATTCAAACGAAAAACAAAACAATCAATACTCCTTATCATAGAATGATGATTTGAAATAGAATAACGAACAAGACGAAACGGAATCAAACGTCTACCTACGTCATGAAAAATAATCTCAAGCACATGCATCGTATAAATCAATAGAGTTTCTCATAAAATTGCACGTGTGTGATATGGTAGTCCAATAAACACGCGCATGTCATGAACTTGGAATATACTTCGGATAACCAATTAACTATGTCTCGACTACGAATCTCACAATGTCAATTACACTCTAAAATGAAACACTCAGAAACATAATTTTTCTAAAACATGTGAGTAAAGGAAATATGTTTTCAAAACGAGAAATGCTCACATATGACTCAAAAAAGACTCATGACATGAAAGAACAGTAGTCTCATGGATAGGATGCCAACAATCAAGAAAAATTAGTCATTACCATGTTTTAATCACCCTCCCATTGTTTACATATCCGAACCATGTTTTCTAGGATCAAATAGGACGTTTCAAAGGTTGTAATGTGGCTCAGACAATGGAAAATGATAGAAAGGATTTGTTAGGTAGTTTTAGAATGGCATTGTAAGGCATGTTCGATTTCTTTCATTCATCTCTTCTACCAACTTTCATCTTCGCATTCTCTTCTTTTCATTCCTTTCAATTTTTTCTCCTTCTGTTTCTTTTTCTTTTTTTTTTCAACCTTATTCTTTTTTTTTTCTTTTCTTTTTCTCTATTCTTTTCCTCCTTGTTGCTTTTGAAATGAATATTCAATAAATAACAAGGCAACCACCCCAAACATCATCTTATTTTCTTCTTCTTCTTAATCACACATCACCTTAACACCACTAAAAGTTGATCAATCTTTCAGGGGTGAACTCCAAGTTGGCCAAATTGGAACAAAAACAGGATAATGGTAATTAAAGAAAAATGACATTTTATTGGCTCAAAGGGCAAACTAAGGAAAATTATCATTTATAGGTCGGCAGTAAACAAAGAGGGCCTACCATCATTTCCTATGGTCATATGGTTCTTTAATGTTTACGACGGAACATTATTTAGCATGGTAACAAATATTTTAACTTGACTATCAACCAAAACAAGAATAATGAGACTAAACAACAAGTTAATGCGCTATTCCAAATGAAATTCGACAAACACAATGTATTTATATAACGAAAAGACAGGCTCAAAAGCTCACTGGGTTTAGTCTCTGATCTTGTCAGAATCAAGATGTAAAAAGTATACTTTACTTTTCTAAAGATTTGTAGTGTGAAAGTAAAGGTCGAACCCACAGAGATTGATTACTACAGCTTTTAATTTTAAAACCTAAGTCTACTTAATTAAGAAAAACGGATTTGATTTGGTTTTTATTTAAACTAATAACAATAAAAGTAAATCTAAACTATGAAAGTAATTAAAAGTGTTTTAAATAATGTTTAAGGGAACCTAGGATTGCAAATCCACCACTAGCTTCATAATAGGAATATTTATGAATTACTTTAGCTTATTACGTTGGATGAATATGGGGAATTGTAGCTACAAGCCCAATTCCTCCGACAAGAAGATAATCATGGTTCAAGCACCAACATAATCCATCTTCGGGTAGCACGAATTATCTCACACTAAACTAGGGTTGTGATCTAATCCGTCTAACCTAGGCATGGACTATTCGGATACTTGATAGCACGAATCAATAGAGCACCATCACATGTAAACAATCTAAACAAGCACAGCAAGAATAGATCGTTGAGCACATCACAGTCAAAATAGATCTAAGACAAGAATAAATTCTGAAAGTAACGATTTAATCAATAGAAGTACGATTTATATTAGAAAAATCCTCTAAACATGTGACTGTCATCCATACATAATAAAACTAAAATAAAAGCATAAATAAAACCCTATTACTCATCTAGGGCTTCATTGAAACCCTAGATCAATGATCTAGCCATCCATGGAAGTAGTAGATAGCAAGAGGTTGATGGAGGAGGCCATGGAAACCCTTGGTCTTCTTCTTCTTCTCCTTGTTTCCCTCTCTTCAATGGCTGGGAGTATGGTTGTAGAATGTGTGTATATTAATTGCCAACTCTCTAATTGAAGTAAATTAGAGTATATATAGATTTACAACAAGTTTTGGAAGCCTTTACAACTCGAAACGGACTGAAACTGATGTAATTTACAATCTGGACGTCATTCTGCAGTTTCGTTTGCACAGGAGTCTTCAGTACACTGAAATACGCAACTATGATTTTTTCACATATCGCGCGAGCGGGTCGCGCGAGCGCGACTTTTGGTATCTCGCGCGCGCAGATCGCGCGAGCGAGTTATTGGGGGTCTCGCGCGAGCGGATCGCGCGAGCGGTTTCTGGATTTCGCGGGCGCGGGCCGCGCGCGCGACTTGGCTTTTTCAGCTTCTTCAACTATGCTTTTTCACCCCGTTTAGCCTGGTTTAGTTGATTTCTTCCAAAACCTGTCAGAAACTAGAAAACAAAGTAAAAATATACAAAAACAGGATAAAAAGGTACTAACAAATGCTCGTTAAAGCGTATATTTAGGATTAGTTCTCTCCCGATCAGTCTCCACCTTGTGTTATCTAGAAATCCGAATCATATTATAGTTCACATCAAACATGTATTCAAGCGACTACGTGCAGTGCATAGGTTTGTGTGCAAATCTAAGATATAAAACTACGATTCGAACGATACATGACCTAAAATGTCATATCATGACTTCAGCAAATATTTAATCACATCTTCTCTTGTTTACCATTCTATAACAATCATAGTTACAAAACAAGAAGTATCGAATCAAGATTGCAAAAACGTCAGTAACATCGTTTATTTAAGCACAAGAATCGAAAATTTTTTAAAACATTAGTGTAATAATAATAATGTGAGTGCATACCCCCAAACCTAAACCTTTCATTGCCCCCAATGAAACAATAAAATGAAAGAAAGGAAAGTACGTATGAAAGGAACGACGATACCTCGATCTCGGCACTCACAAACAGGTGAACACAAAGGAATATGTCAATAAAATTCAATGTTACCTGTTACTTCTTAATAAAAGACAAACAAAGAAAATAATAAAAGCAGTTAAAAGAACTATAACTAAACTAAACGAAATTAAATAAACTATAAGAATTAACAACACTATGAAGACAACACGAAAATAAACTAAAAAAGGAAAGAAAAGATAACCAGAACTTATGAAAATAACAAACGACTCGATCTAAAAGGACCTAAGAAACAAAAACAGAAGAGTAAAAACTACTGACCAGGGCTGGGAGGAGGATAGAAGAAGACAAAAGAAGAAATTCCAGAAATGGGGGGGGGGGGGGGGTGGGGGGGGGGTCGCGCGAGCAGACGTCGCGAGCGCGAATCCCTCCGCGAGACAAATTTTTTTTTCCAGGCTCGCGCGAGCGAGGAAGCCTCGCGCCAATAAGCTGAGGCGCGACATGAACCTGAGGGGTCATAAAAAAAAAAAAGAAAGTTAGAAAAAAAAAAAACTAAGGCACATTCTCACGCGAGCGACGTCTCGCGCGAGCGAGCCGCGCGCGCGAGAATGGAATTTTCTCTTGTTTCACCTATTTTATGTATATAAATTAAAAATAACTTTACTCTAACCCCCAAACCTGTCCAGAAACTCAAAAACAGACCAAAACGACCCAAAAATAGTCAAAAATCATTAAAACAAACGAATTAAAGCTTGGGTTGCCTCCCAAGAAGCGCTATCTTTTATGTCTTTAGCTAGACCATTCTAGCTCAAGATTCAAGGAGGCCGTAAATCGGACTGTGTACCCCTAAGGATATCAGGAAGAGTTCGATGGTAAGCAGAAATAATGTTGCTTTGGATTAATTCATTTGACGGATCATCCTATTATGTTCAAATCTATTTCTTACCTTCTGAGTGAATTCATCATTAGGGACCAGATTATTTAAATTCATCCGCTCATTATGAATTATATTATTTTCCTCACCCATATTCAGTTCTCTGTTAGGGTCAATATTCCGTCTTACCTCACATTCCGCCTCACATAGATAATCGTCGTCTTTAGGAGGTTGATCCATAGCATTAAAAACGTTCAATTTCAAGTTCATGTTCCCAAACGACACTTTCATTACCCCCGTCCTACAGTTAACACGATCATTAGCAGTCGCTAAGAATGGACGGCCTAAGATGACAGGAGTGTGTTTCTTAGAATCTAGCACGGGTTCAGTGTCAAGGACCATGAAGTCGACAGGAAAATAGCATTTATCAACTTTAGCCAAGACGTCCTCGACGATTCCTCTAGGTATTTTAGTAGAACGATCCGCTAATTATATTGTAGCGGTCGTAGGTTTAAGTTCACCAAGTCCCAGTTGTTTATAGACGTGATAAGGTAAGAGGTTAACACTAGCTCCTAAGTCAAGGAGAGCCCGGTGAATAATAGTGTCACCTATGACACATGATATTATAGGCGTACCTGGATCTTTATATTTCGGAGTAGCGTGTTGGAATATGGAGCTTACTTTTTCCGTGAGGAACACCTTTTTCAGAATATGACTACGCAATTTACGTTTTTGAGTGCATAGGTCTTTAAGACATTTAGCGTAAGCGGAAATTTGTTTAATAGCATCGAGGAATGGAATATTAATTTTTACTTGTTTAAACACCTCGAGTATATCCTCAACCTTTGACCCTTTCTTTGGAAAATTTGATGGTTCATCAACGTTTGGTGAAAAGGGCAATTTCGGTATATGATTAGTCAGGGCCGTTTCTTTTCTTTCTTATTTTTAATCGTATCCTCACCCTTCTCTTTATTAAAATTAGTATTCGTATCCTTCCTATTCTCATTCTTATTAGGGGTTTCTATCACCTCCTCTCGTGTAGTCATCCTAGTTGAGACGGCGTTTACTTGCTCATTTGACCCCTTAACCTCGTATTGTCCCTTAGGGTTTTGAATTGTTTGACTAGGCAATGTCCCCTTGTTTCTACGACTCACTACAGTAGCTAGTTGTCCCATTTGGGATTCAAGCTTCGCAATGGATTGTATGTGTGAGTGCAATATTTGTGCTTGTACATGTACTTGTGTTTCGATTTTATTAAGGGACGCCAACACCTTCTCCTCGAAAGCGTTACCCCTTGGAGGGCTCGGATTAGGAGGCGGTTGTTAGTATTGATTAGGTTGAAACTGAGGTCGATATGCATTAGGAAAATTAGTCACCTCATTAGGATTATTATTATTATTTTTCCACAAGAAGTTAGGATGTTTCTCCATGGCGCGTCTGGATTATTAGTAGTCGAATTATAATTATTTTGTGGGTATTGTTGAATAGAATTAATGTGTTGCTCCACGAATTCCAGAAATTGAGACGCTAATGGGCATGCAAGGATAGAATGTGACGGATCGAAACATATTGCACATACTTCATGAGCGAGTGGGGCTGTCGTTTGGTTCATTGTTAAAAGTCGGTCAAGTTTTTTAGATAGTTCCTGAAATTCTATTGAGTGACTTGACTCTAACTTTACCTCACGTTTGGGTTGCAGATGATACCCCTCAAAACGTACCGACACAGCCTGATGCATCGAGTTCTCGCTTAACGTTTCAAAAATTTTCCAACCCTCGTCGGCGCTTTTGTGTAGGAAGGTACCCGCACAAATGGCATCAACGGTATTACGGACAGAGGGAATAAGTCCCTCGTAAAAGACCTGTACCAACTGCCACTTAGGAACCTGATGATGTGGGCAGGAATGTAATAATTCTTTAAATTTTTCCCAAGTGTCGTAAAGTGATTCCCCATCTTGCATCACAAAATTAGTTATAGATTTTCTTATTTGATTTGTTCTTGTGATTGGGAAAAACTTTTGTAAAAATGCGATATGTAACGCTTCCCATGTTTTAATTGTGTTTGGCTCCAAAGATTGGAGCCAATACTTAGCTTTATCCTTTAAAGAGAATGGGAAGAGACGCAGTTTTAATTCATCATCAGTGAAATTTTGGATTTTTAACGTAGAGCATATATCCTGAAAATCTCCTAAGTGTTGATAAGGGTCTTCATTAATGCAGCCATGGAAAGAAGGAAGTAGCGAGATGCTAGACAACTTTATCTCAAAGTGAGATGTCGTCGCCTCCGGTAATTCGATACCTGCTCGAGGCGTGTAAGTCGTAGGAATAAAATAATCTTTAAGCGGAGGAGGTGGCGGTATATTAGGGTTATTATTGTTATTTCCATTGTTTTGATTATTTCCAATGTCGGCCATTGGAATAGGTTCTATGTTAATAATGCGTGGTTTCTTTAGGTTTTTAAGGGTACTACATATTTCGGACTCAAACAACGACGATGGTTTCGGAGTTAATTCGTCGTCTATGTTTAACCTAGTTCTAGAAGTTATGTTTGAATACTTGTTAATTCTTAATGTACGTTCAAGTTCAAGATCGCAAGGTTTTAAATCCGGTTTACTTGAGCGTGTACCAAACATAAACTAAAAGAAAATGAACTAAAAACAAAACTGACTCAAAAAAATAAAAATAAAAAAACAAACAGCAATCACGCAAGTAAGATAACAAGCACTCAACTACTGTGATGCATGTAAATTATCCTGTAATGCAGTGACCACGTCAATTCCCAGCGTCCTGGGTGTCCTAGCTAATGTAGTGCAATTAACCCTAAACTAATGCAAATAGTGCGTCACAACGCCCTGACTTACAGTGGTTTAAAGCGAGTTTCACAAGAAGCAATTTAGTTTATTTTTTTTTATTAATTTGCATAAGCTCCTTTGGTGTGATTAGCTAATCCACTCGGAAACGTTAGAATTTTGACGACTCGAGAAACTACAAAATAAAATAAAAAGTTAGTAACTCAAAACAAAAATGAAAAAAAAAAAAAAGAAAACCTAATCTAATATTTACGAATTAACTAAACTAAGATTTGTAAAGGTAGTAATTTGCAATCCCCGGCAACGGCGCCAAAAATTGATGTTGTCAATACCAAGATATAAAAAGTGTACTTTACTTTTCTAAGGATTTGTAGTAGTGAAAGCAAAGGTCGAACCCACAGAGATTGAATTGCTATGACTCTTAATTTTAAAACCTAAATCTAATTAATTATAAAAATGAGATTTTGAATTTGAATTTAATTAAACTAAGAACAATAAAATAGATCTAAATTATGAAAGCGATTTAAAAGTGTTTTTGTAAATATGTTTAAAGGAACCTAGGATTGCAAATCCACCACTAGCTTCATAATAGGAATATTCATGCATTCAATTAGATTATTAAGTTGGATGATAATGGGGAATTGTAGCTACAAGCCCAATTCTTCCATCAAGAAAATAACTATGGTTCAAGCACCAACATAATCCATCTTCGGTTAGCACGAATTATCCCACACTAAACTAGGGTTGTGACATAATCCGTCTAACCTAGGCATGGACTATTTGGATACTTGATAGCACAATTCAATAAAGCACCATTACATGTAAATAACCTATATAACCACAGCAAACATAGATCATTGAGCACATCAGAGTCAAAATAGATCTAAGACAAGAATAAACTTTGAAAGTGATGATTTAATCAATTAGAAGCACGATTTATTTATGAAAATCCTCGGAACATGTAATCATCATCCATATATAATAAAACTAAAATAAAAACATAAATAAAACCCTATTACGTGGCTAGGGTTTCATTGAAACCCTAGATCTAGGTTTAGTTGGCCATAGAATTGATGAACGGCAAGAGGTTGATGGAGGAGGCCATAGGAATCCTTGGTCTTCTTCTTCTTCTCCTTGCGTTTCTCTCTTCAATGGCTGGAGTTTTTTTGTGTATATGGCTGTGTATAATGTTGTGTAATGATTTGTAACCTTCAATTTGATTTAGAATAGGATTTATATAGAGTTTGGAAGGATTTAGGAAGCTTTCCTAAGCCAAATCGTACTAAAACAGTTATATTTACGTTTCTGGACGTCATATGCACAAACCACCTTCGCTGGGCACTTTAATTTAATAAAATACGCGTTTTTGGTTTTTTCACAGGTCGCTCGCGCGGCCCGCTCGCGCGAGGTCCTTTTCGCTGCACTGTGCGACTTTCGTAGTATTGCGATAACCTTTTGCTCGGAACTCGGATTGACTCTCCGTTTGAAGCCACGCGTCCGTAACTTAAAGATCTATATTTTATATCTCTGGAGAAATTTCTCAAATCCAAAGTATTCTTTGTCAAAAATGCAATTTTCCGAGACTGCTACTGCATTCAGCTTTCACCGGAATCACCGTTTGAGCCCAGAATGACTTCCAAAGCCACTAATCATTGGATTTTTGTTCATTTTCAAGTTAAAGCTCCAAATCCTACAAAATTTAGAATACTTATTAAAAAATAACTAATAACTACATGAAATGAGCTAACAAAGGGTATTTGTAAGACTATAAACGGCAACTATTTGTCACTGATCACCCCCGTTCTACAGTTAACATGAGCGTTAGCGGTTGCTAAGAATGGATGGCCTAAGATGACAGGAGTGTGTTTTCTATCATCTAGCACGGGTTCAGTGTCAAGGACCATGAAGTCGACAAGATAATAGCATTTATCAACTTTAACCAAGACGTCCTCGACGATTCCTCTATGTATTTTAATTAAACGATCCGCTAATTGAATAGTAACCGCCGTAGGTTTAAGTTCACCTAGTCCTAATTGTTTATAGACGTGATAAGGTAAGAGATTAACACTAGCTCCTAAGTCAAGGAGAGCCCGATGAATGTTAGTGTCACCTATGACACATGAAATCGTAGGCGTACATGGATCTTTATATTTTGGAGTAACGTGTTGGAATATTGAGCTAACCTTTTTCGTGAGAAAGACCTTTTTCGGTATATGACTGCACAACTTGCGCTTTTGAGTATAAAGGTCTTTTAAACATTTCGCGTAAGCGGGTATTTGTTTTATAGCATCGAGGAATGGAATATTAATTTTAACTTATTTAAATACCTTAAGTATATCTTCCGTTTTTGAATTTTTCTTTGATAAATTAGACGGCTCCTCAACGTTTCGTGGATATGGCATTCTTGGAATATAATTCGTTGGGATTGATTCATTCTCTTTCCTTACTCTATCCACATCCTTTTCTTTATTCGAGTTAATGTGTACCTCTTTTTCTCTCGCATTCGGAATTTCAACAATTTCCTCTCCACGAATAGTCGTCCTAGTCGACACGGCGTTAACTTGCTCACTCTGTAGACACCCCATTTTGTCGGCTATCAGATTTAGGAAACCCATAGCTTGGTGGTTCACAATGATCGTAAAAGACTCAAAAGGACTCTCGGAAGTCAGCTCTATCTCTCAGAATGACCAAAATGCCCCTGAAAGCCCGAAAACTCCCAGATTTGGTCCCAAAGTTCTGAAAACATGCTACGTCGTAAGAAAAGTGATAAAATGAGTTTTTAAGAAAAATCGGATGAAATCGTCACCTCCCAGAGACCCCCGGAAGTCCCGGAAGTTCCCCGAAAGTCCCCGTTGACCGGTTTGACCAAGGTTTGACCAGGTTTGACCGGAGTTTGACCAAGTTTGACCAAGTTTGACCAAAATTGTCCGAATTCACCGGAATCATTAGAAAAGTATTAAAATAAGTTTTAAAAGAGAATCGAGCGAAAACGTCGGCTCCTGGGAGCTCCCGGAGGTTCCCAAAACTTCCCGGGAATCCCAGGTTTGACCAGTTTGACCAAGATTTGACTTTAGAATCGGGGCACCGAAACAATTTTCAAATATTTTTCATGGATACTAGAGGTCAATAGCTTTCCAACGGTATATCGCACATAATTTCTGGATCTAAAACGAATTTATTATGAATTTCCAAAGGCGAAAAAGGCGATCAAATCGGCTTTTATCGCGAATACCGCAAAACTTTTCAAAGTGACCTATCCCCGAACTATTTTTTATGTAAAGTAGACTCCATTATCTTTCCAACGGTATATCACAACCTCGATTTGGAGTTCGTATGCATTTTCTGTGAATTTCGGACAAAATAGGGCCTTTTCGCGAATACCGGAACTTCGGGGGGCCTAAACAGCATTATCCAGACGAAGGGAGGAGCACTGCCGCCGCGGCACTGGCCCACTGCCGCCGCGGCACTCCCCTCCAGAGCAGTGTATTTTTGTAATAACTTTTGTGGCCCCATTTTGATTAATTAAAAGCCAAAACGACGTAGTTTTATGATTTCAGATGTTTGGAGCCAATGGGAGTACTTTCTAAATCCCAAAAACACCCCAAGTTGGCCTATATAAACACCCCATTACTCCTCATTTTAGGGGAGTCAAATGTGAGTTTTGGAAAAGTTTGGCAGAGGAAGTTGTAGAGATAAGGCTAGAGTAGAGAGAAAAGAAGCTTTCTTCTTTGATTTTCAAAAACAAAAGTGAGTTCTAACTTTGTTTTTACTTCATTACTTCCATTTACTTCAACATTCAATACTCCCAACCACCATTTTAGTGAGCATTCAAGAGAGTGGAAGCTTCTTCCATGTCTAGTGTCATTACATATGAGTGATACACCAATCTACAAGCCTCATGCTTCATGAATATCATCTATTGATTATCATCTACTTGCTTGTTTATTTATTGTTCATCTCTTCTTATCCCATTTCTTTTTATTTTCTTTATTTACTTGCTAGTTCATCATCATCTAAATGATGACATGAAGTTTGGGGTGAGTGAATCCTTATGGATAGTAGCTCTTGACCTCAAAAACATGTTTGATGGATGATGATCATAACCTCAATACTTCCAAGGTATTCTTGGAATGTATTGAAGTTATGTCCAAAAATAAAATAAATCTCTCCAACAATCTTGGAGGTTCTTAAATGATGAGTTTGATGTAGGTATTCTAAGTGGCTATGATCCTTATTGAGTGTTGAAAATATGTTTTCAAAACATCTATTTCAAAACCCCTCTCAATCCCTCTCATTTGGTTTCAAGAAACAAAACTTTGTTTTCTCCAAAATCTTCAAAACAATGAGTCAAAACAGTTAGTGAGTTGAGTTCAAAGATTTTTCTAGAACTCAATACTCGACATATGGATACAAGGCCACTTAGAAAGTCTTCCTAACTCATTGGAGAACACCCATGATTTTTGGTTTGACTTGGAAGTACTTGGAAATGGTCCATTTGGGTCCCAACATTCCTTCCAAACATTCTGTTTTTGCTGTCACAGCAGCTAGGTCAACTTACGACCTCTTTTTCAGAAAACTTTTCCAAAAGGGGTGGTCCTAACTTATTTTTCCGTTAAAATTCAATGTCTCAAGAAACGTTCTGTATAAAATGGGCCTCTAGATCATTCGTTTTCATTTTCTAAGATTTTTCAACATTTCAGTCGACAGTACGAACTCTGTTTTTGAGTGACCTCTGTTGTTTATATGATTTATCTCAATCTGTGATAGCTATTCAAGATTGGCCTTTTGGGTTGTGTTCTAGACACAATAAGGAACATCTACATAAAAAATCATGCATTAAAAACATTCCTAACCCCTCTTTTCAAATTCCAAAAGATCATGCTACTGTTCTGTCCACTATTCACAGCAAGTATACTTTAACTTTCATTCTTTTATTTGATGCTTATATGCATTCCAAATTAGTTCATATCTTAGGAAGTAGTTCATACTACATTTGTACATGTCCCATGTTAATTTAATTCATTCATTCATACACATTTTAGACTTCTAAGTCATTCTAGAAATCCATGAACACAAAACACACTACAACCTTTGCACACTTTAGATACATACATTGCATTCATGCAAGATTTTGGGTTTTTGTAACTCTTAATCTAAGGAGATTATAAGGAATGAACTCGATCACCCGTTCATGCTTCCCCTTGGTCTAATCATCCTTTCTCATCCGTCCCGGGGATTGAGAGGTCTTCTTTTATCAAAGAATAACATGCATCATACTAGTTTGCTAAGCATATTTTGATTTCTTTGTTTATTTGTTTCAAGAACAATTCATGTCCCCTTTAGATTAGGAAAACTTGATTAATTGATATATGATTAGACGATTTTTCCTAGGTTTATTTGTGTGATCTTTCACTTCGCATTGTGTGATATTTGGCTTAGATCTTATGAATGATATCTTATCTTTAGATCTTTCATTTCAAGTTTCTTATGTGATGTAATATACTATCGTAGTATTATTTGTCGAACCATACATAGTATAAGATGATTATTTGGATGCTAATTGAGGCCCGTCGAAAGACGGGGCGAGTTGAGGGTGTTTTAGTCGCGACAAAGGCTCCTTCCTCTCTCGTACCAAAACCCCGAACCAAGTTCTTTGGTTATGAAGGACCGGTGCCCTTATCCGCTTGGGTGAGTCAAAATTAGGTTTCTTGGTTCCTTAAAGACCAAGTGGCGACTCTGTATGTGTTTTCAACAGACCTTTTCTCTTTCCTTGATTCAAAATCAAACGAGTTTCGAAAACCTAACGAAGCGGTGGAATTCCGGTATCCACAATCTGGCGACTCTGCTGGGGATTTTATTTTAAAAACAAAATAATACAGAGGTTTGACTCATAAGAAGCATCCTTAAAATCATCTTTTTACTGTGTTTGGTTCACCGCATTGCACTCTTGCATTTCCCCCCTCCGACTGTGTCTGAAACGCGGCGCTGACATTGTTCAGGTCTTGCTGTGCCAGGGCACAAGTCACCGTTGATACTGTACCTTCCAAGGTATATCAAAAAGAGTAAAAAACCTCCGTACTGTCTCCCTGACGGTATATTGGAACTCTCGTCAACGGACCCTCTTTGACTAAACCCAACCTTTGCATACAGATTCCTGTAGAACCTTTCATAGGACTGTTCATTTATCTTTTCAGATAGGACAATGCGATATAACTGCTGTATGCCCTGACGGGATTACCTGCGCGGTGTAGACGCTTATGTGGCATAGAACAGAGCCTCTTTCTTATGATTCCCAAGGCAATCACTCACATGTAGTCACATTGAGTTGACCTGCCTAAGCATCATGACAAGGATGTCTGCTCCATGCTCGCAAAGATATACACCGCAAACCTTGTTTGTCGGTCTTGAGACATAGGAGTATGAAAACCTGCTAGAAAGTATGATCACTATAACCGTACTTACCAGTTTCCCAGAAACTCTGCCCAAATATCCCAGATATAACCACATTAACCAGTTTTTCCCAGAAACTCTGTCCAAATATCCCAGATATAACCACATTAACCAGTTTCCCCAGAAACTCTGTCCAAATATCCTAGATATAACCACATTAACCAGTTTCTCCCAGAAACTCTGTCAAGATATCCCAGATATGACCATATTGACCAGTTTCCCCCAGAAACTCTGTCCAAATATCCCAGATATAACCACATTAACCAGTTTCTCCCAGAAACTCTGTCCAAATATCCCAGATATGACCATATTGACCAGTTTCCCCCAGAAACTCTGTCCAAATATCCCAGATATGACCATATTAACCAGTTTCTCCCAGAAACTCTGTCCAAATATCCCAGATATAACCACATTAACCAGTTTCTCCCAGAAACTCTGTCCAGATATCCCAGATATGACCATATTGACCAGTTTCCCCCAGAAACTCTATCCAAAATTCCCGAAGTATCTTGGAAATCCATGTTATCCCTTGGTGATCATACTAGAAAGTAAGGTTAGCACACTCTGTATGGCTAGGACCTTATTTGTTTAGCTGCTATCTGTTAGAAATAGGAGCATCATATAGATTAGGGCTTACATCCGCATGTTTGTCCCATTTGCATGCACCATTCCCCATCAATCTGCACGCACTGTTTCGAGTCGGTCCACATCACTATCTTTGTCTGCCTAAAGTCACCACTGTCAAAGATCTAATCTAGTCCTTTCAAAATCTGTCAGGTCAGTATAGATTCCCAAGGTCAACAGTCAGGGTCTTATTCGTGGGTCAGGAGTTCGGATAATCGTTTGATCAGAATCGGTCCGACAGCTTACATCAGCATGAATAGGGAAGAGTTGGAAAACAAGGTTACTGAATTGGGAGCGACCATAAGCCAGCAGTCCGACAGCCTGGCCCAGGTTCTGAAGTTCATGGAAGAACTGAAGCAGCGGCGGCCGCAACCTCCGCCCGAGTTTCCACCACCGGAATTTGAACTCCCCCCACCTGAGAATAATGGGGAAGAAGACTGGTTTCAGGGGGTCCCACCGTCCGCATACGAGAAGAAGCTCCAAGAAAAGATGGACAAGGTTGACAAACTGGAAAGCGTACTCAGGAAAAGCAAGGGTATCGATGATTACATGTTAGATCTGGAAGGCCTCTTCGAGCCTGTCAAGCTGAAACTACCAGAGAATTTCAAAATGCCTGCCATCGATCGTTTTGATGGAACTGGAAACCTGAAAAGCCACGTGAAGCTATGTATGAGTATCTTCCAGTCCATGGGTTGCACCCACGAGCACATTGCAATGCTATTCCCGCAAACTCTGGCAAAATCTGCACTATCATGGTTCCTAACCTTGGAAGCCTCCAAAACCTGGGCCTGGGAGGACATTGTTCGAGTCTTCGTCGATCATTACTCTTACAATCAAGAGCTGGATGTCACCATCAGGGATTTGGAAACAACCCGGCAAAGCAACAATGAATCCTTCGCTGCATTTCTGAGCAGATGGAGGAACAAGGTAGCCCAAATAACCCACCGGCCAATCGAGAAAGAACAGGTAAGGATGCTCATCCGGAATCTGCAGCCGTTTTATCATGAGAAATTATTCTACCAGTCCATCTCCACCTTTGAGGAGTTGTTCGAAGTCGAAACCCGAATCGAAGATGCTATCAGGGAGGGGAAGATCAAAAAGGAAGACCCTCTGAGTCAGCCAAGAAGGCCCAGCTACTCCCGGAATCCCCCGGATGTCAATGCCCTTAGCGGCCAACCCATGGCATACCCTCCAAGACCATACCAACCCTCCAACCAGGCAAATTCCTCCAACCGCCCTTTCCAGAAAAAGCCCCCTCGCAATTTTACCAAGCTAGAAATCTCTCTCTCCTCAGCCCTAGATCGCCTCCTCAAAAAGGGCCATCTCTAATTACTCCAGCCTCGAAATACCCCGCTCCCGTCCAACTGCGATATGTCCAAGCGATGTACTTACCACCAAGCCCCTGGCCATAACACTGATGATTGCATGCGCCTCCGCCATGACATCCAAGATCTCATCGACCAGAATATCATCGAGCCACCACCAAAGCAGCCTCATATCACCCAAAATCCCCTACCAAACCACCAAAATGTCAACCTCATTGAGTCCAGCCCCGTACCCTTCAACCCTGCTACTTATATCACCCCCCTAGGACAACCCTTGCCTTGCATTGACATCCCGGATTCTGAGGGAATTCATCTGATCGGAGGGGAGAATGACGAGTGGCAGCAACAGCTTGACGACGAGCAAGACTTGTTCTTCCTGGAAGAGCATGACCTAGGGGCGGTAGACCTCAAATGGTATGATCCTAACAACGAGAGTGATGCTTCCATCTGGAATGAGCCGGAAAAGCCATTTGTGGGAACGGATTGTGATTGGTTTAAGAAGGATGGGACTGTAGAAGGACCTACTCCTGCCGAGATTGATCATCTAACCAGGTCAGGCCGTCATTATCAGCCTCCACAGCCTGCCACCGAAGCCATCGAGAAAGGTCCAGTTAAAGACAAGGGGAAGGGTAAGATGGATGAGGTCATCGAAGAAGACAATGAGCTGATCAAGCAGCTAAAGAAAACCCAAGCACATCTCTCGATGTGGGACATCATGGTAACATCCTATAAGCACAGGCAAGCCGTGTTGAATGCCTTGGCTGGGATTGAAGTCCCCATCGACGCCGCGCCGGAGGACATGGTAGCTTTCTTGGGTGCGCTTACCCCCGACCCGATCATTACATTCTCCGATGAGGACCTGCCACCAGAGGGATCCGCACATAACAAGGCATTATACATCACCGTGGGATGTAAGGAACAACAGGTGCCGTTTTGTCTAGTCGACACAGGCTCGGCCTTAAATGTCTGTGCCCTGAGGACTGCCACCGCCCTGGGGGTCAATGTCCTTGACATCACGCCATCTGTGCAATCCGTGAGAGCCTATGACAACACTAGAAGAAATGTGATGGGAACCGTTTCTCTCCAAATATGGGTAGGATCTTTGGTGAGCACTGAGATCTTTCAAGTCATGGACATACCTGCCTCGTTCAATCTGCTGATTGGAAGGCCCTGGCTTCATGCCAACAAAGTTGTATCGTCCACTGTGCATCAAATGATCAAGTACATTCATGAGAAGGAGGTAAAGATCATCCTCGGTAATAGTTGGGGTAATAAAGCTTTCCCAAATTACGCTCCCATTTTTGAAGTCCAAATACCTGAGCTAGAAGAAGGAGAAATCGGAGGATTCTTCATGGAAGAAGTTCATATGATCAAAGATGAAGACCGATTCCCTGAGGTCCACTCTGCAGTTGTCAACATTGTCCGCAAGATGAACTACTTCCCCGGAATGGGGTTGGGTCGACGCCAGCAAGGAATTCGGGAATTCCCGCAGATCAAAGGGCAACAAGGCACTTTCGGGCTGGGGTACAAGCCCACTGATGAAGACGCCGAGCTACAGAGGCCATGGAAGAAAAGGGTAAAGGGTCTCCCACCATACCGCAAGACTTTGAATGGACAATTCGTCAAAGAAGGGGATGATTTCCCTTACTTCGGGTTCCCTGAACCCTGGATCCATCGAACCACTGGGAGAAGGCACCCCGGGCATGAAATCTTCGCTGACTGCGAGAGGCCCCCATATCAAGACCCGTTCTATCCCGAAGAAGTTGAGAAGACCCCAGAGGAAGACTGGTTGAAATACCTGGACACTGAAGCAATCAAGAAGATGTGGGAGGAATCCGCTGAGAAGGAGGAAGAAAAGAGGGCCAAGAGCCAAGATGATCAGATCAAGCCAACTGAGGAGGGTCTGAGCAACCAGGCTGTAGAGTCATCTGTCTGTGTCTCCCAATCCCTTATTCCCCCGAAGTCTGTACTACCAATTATCGAGTCTGTACTGGAGTCGGCTGCTGTAAGCCCACCACTATCCAATGTAATCACTTCACCTGTCATGAATGAAATGAAAGACGATTCTGCTTACTCCTCTATGTCTAACACTTGTGAATGCACAGATCCCTCCGAGGATCTCCCGATCGAACTAAAGCAACTAATTGAAAAACCACCTGCTTATGAAATAATCGAAGACACTTTATCAGTTAACCTAGGTGAAATAGATAATCCACAGATTGTGCAAATTGGCTCAACCCTTAATAAAGAAGAAAAAGAAAAATTAACCCTCTTGCTAAAAGAATTCAAAGATGTTTTTGCTTAGTCTTACGAAGACATGCCTGGGGTCGATCCCGACATCGTCCAACATCATATTCCTCTCCTCCCTAATTCTAAACCTGTCAAGCAGAAACTGAGACGCATGAGACCGGAATGGGCACTCAAGATTAAAGAAGAGGTGGAGAAGCAGTTCAAGGCAGGGTTCATCATTGTCACCGAATACCCGGAATGGGTTGCCAATATCGTGCCAGTCCCGAAGAAGGATGGAAAAGTTCGTGTGTGCGTCGACTTTCGTGATCTGAACAAGGCCAGTCCCAAGGATGACTTCCCGCTTCCCCACATTGACGTCTTGGTAGATAACACCGCAGGACATGAGCTACTGTCTTTCATGGATGGTTTCTCAGGGTACAATCAGATTCTAATGGCGCTAGAAGATCGGGAAAAGACGACATTCACCACCCCTTGGGGAACCTACTGTTATAGAGTAATGCCCTTTGGACTCAAGAACGCGGGGGCGACTTACCAAAGAGCTGCCACCACTCTGCTGCATGATATGATTCACAAGGAGGTAGAAGTATACGTAGACGACATGATTGTGAAATCCAAGGATAGAGAAGGGCACCTGGTAGGGCTAGAAAAGTTCTTCGAAAGGTTGCGCAAATACAAGATGAGGCTGAATCTGAAGAAATGCACTTTCGGCGTAACCTCCGGCAAACTCCTGGGTTTTCTCATCACACAAAGGGGAATAGAGGTGGACCCCTCAAAGATCAAGGCAATCCTCGAAATGACGCCACCACGGAATGAAAAAGAAGTAAGGGGGTTCCTCGGAAGAATCCAATTCATCAGTCGCTTCATTTCCAAGCTCACAGCTACATGCGATCCTCTATTCCGATTGTTGAGAAAAGGGGAGAAGTTCCAATGGGATGACCAATGCCAAGCCGCTTTCGACAAAATAAAAGCCTACCTTCAAAATCCGCCTGTCCTTTCACCACCAATGCCTCATAAGCCCTTATTCCTTTACCTATCCGTCTCTGAAAATGCCATGGGTTGCATGCTAGCCCAAGAAGGAGAAGAAAGCCACTCCAAAAAAGCCATATATTACCTCAGCAAGAGGATGACTGGGTATGAGCTCAACTATTCTACCCTCGAAAAAACATGTTGGGCCTTGGTTTGGTGCACTCGCCGACTAAGGCACTACATGCTGGCCTTTCCGGTTGTGCTCATATCCCGCATGGATCCTCTAAAATACCTTCTCGAAAAACCCGCCCTAACCGGTTGTATATCCCGTTGGTTACTTCTATTATCCGAATTCGATATCAAGTATGTTACGAGCAAGTCAGTAAAAGGGAGAACCGTAGCTGAGCATCTCGCAGAACACGCCGTTGACTCCGAAGAAAGTGGGGACTTTCCGTTTCCGGACGAGAGCATCATGGAAGTCAAGGAAGAACAGTGGAAGTTGTACTTCGATGGAGCAGCCAACATGAAGGGATACGGAGTGGGGATGATCCTAGTATGGCCGAGTGGGGACCATACTCCGTTAGCAGTCAAGCTCAATTATAACTCCACCAACAACACTGCTGAGTATGAAGCATGCATTCTGGGAATGGAGGCAGCCTTAGAGCTGAAAGTTCAGAGGTTAGATGTCTTCGGGGATTCAAACCTCATCATATCACAAGCCAGAGGAGAATGGAAAGTAAAAGAAGAAAGGTTGAAGCCCTATCATGATCGTCTCGACCAACTCAAGAGGCAGTTCGAAAATATCACATTCCTCTACTTGCCCAGGGAAGAGAACCAGCTGGCAGATTCCTTGGCCACTCTAGCTTCGATGATCAAAATTCCTGTGGGAGTCAGGATGATGCCCTTGGTAATTGAGCAGAGGTACGAGCCTTCGTTCAACATAATCGCCACAGTCGAAGAAGAAGAGAATGAAGCACCATGGTATCAGGATGTCTGGGATTTCATAGAAAAAGGGACATACCCCCAAGAATCTACGGAGAAAGACAAAAGGGCAATTCGAAGATTCGCAGCGCAATTTATCATTTGCGGCGGGAAACTGCTGAAGAAAGGATACAACGGTCACAACCTGACTTGCTTGTTCGGAAAGAGCTCCAAAAGAATGATGGAGGAAATACACGAAGGGGTCTGTGGCCCTCACATGAACGGTCACATGTTGGCCAAGAAGATTATAAGGCAAGGGTACTACTGGACAACATTGGAGAAAGATTGTTGTGAGTACGTAAGAAGGTGTCACAAGTGCCAGATCCATGCAAACATGATGCATGTGCCACCATCTCTTCTATACAGCATGACCTCGCCTTGGCCATTCTCCACCTGGGGAATCGATATTATTGGTGAAATCATTCCGAAGGCCTCAAATGGAAATCGGTACATCCTGGTGGCCATAGACTACTTCACAAAATGGGTAGAAGCTGCATCCTACACCAAGTTGGGGGCCAAGGAAGTGGCCAAATTCATCAAGAGAAATCTCATCTGCCGTTATGGAGTTCCCCATGAGATTATTTCGGACAACGGAAGTCATTTCAAGGCAGAAGTTAGGGATCTGTTCGGGGAATACAAAATCACCTATCACAAGTCGTCGCCATACCGACCACAGACCAATGGGGCAGTCGAAGCTGGGAATAAGAATGTCAAGGCCATACTGCAAAAATCAACTGATACCTACAAAGACTAGCATGAAAAGCTACCATTTGCACTTTGGGGATACAGAACATCGATAAGGACGTCCACAGGAGCGACTCCTTACTCACTAGTGTATGGGATGGAAGCGGTACTTCCGGTAGAGATAGAATTACCATCCCTACGCGTGATGGCAGAGTGTGAAATTTCGGAATCAGATTGGTTGAGAGAAAGGTATGAAGAATTGGCCCTCATAGATAAAAAGCGTCTAGCGGCGGTCGACCATGTCCGAATCTATCAGAAGAGGATAGCCCGTGCTTTCAACAAAAGGGTTCGTCCAAGGAAGATTGTCAAGGGCGACCTTGTCCTTAAGGAGTTGCGAGCTCCGATCTTTGATCCCCGTGGGAAGTTTAAACCTAAATGGGTCGGCCCTTATATCGTCAAGACTGTTCTTTCCGGAGGAGCAACTTATCTCATGGACCTCGATGGTGTCGAATTCAAAGAACCAATCAACATGGATCGTCTCAAAAAGTACTATGCTTGACTATCCAATAACCATTCCTTTCAAGCCTTGCCTTGAACTACGCTCGACCTGATTCCCGCTCGGGGATACGTAGGCAACCACATCGGTTCGGTCGCTCCACCAACAAAAAATAACCATTCCTTTCAAGCCTTGCCTTGAACTACGGTCGACCTGATTCCCGCTCGAGGATACGTAGGCAACCACATCGGTTCGGTCGCTCCACCAACAAAAAATAACCATTCCTTTCAAGCCTTGCCTTGAACTACGCTCGACCTGATTCCCGCTCGGGGATACGTAGGCAACCACATCGGTTCGGTCGCTCCACCAACAAAAAATTACCTTTCCTTTCAAAACCTTGGCCCGAACTACGTTGGACCTGATCCCCGCTCGGGGGTACGTAGGCAGACTTTCAAAAGAAAAAGAAGGATGGTTCGCTAGGTTGAAAATCCGAAAGGACGCCTAGGCAAAAATTAGAGCTAAATCCAAAGTGAGCAATAACAAAAGAGAGAAAATAGCTCGCTAGGTCACCTCCTTAGTGCCTAGGCAAAAATTATGAGCACATGAGAGAAATAAAGTCGCGGTCCTTACCATAACCCAAAAATCACCCTCCACACTAGGGGCAAACTTCGGCCACTCGCCTCGTTTGCCTGAACCTCTTCTAAACTAGGGGCAAACGTCGGTCATCTACCTCGTTTGCCTCACAACCATACATATCCCAAACTAGGGGCAAACTTCGGCCACCCGCCTCGTTTGCCTCTGATAACCCCGCAATGCCCAAGCAAGTACCAAAAGCAACAACTAATTGAAATCTCGATTACAAAATGTTTTTAGAAAGCTAAAATGCATAAAATGAGATTCCCAAAGTAACCAAGGTTCGCCGATAAACAAACTTTGAATATTACATAGGCAGGAATAATCAAAGAAATAAAAGTCTTTCAAAAAGCAACCACATGTTCAAAGACACTTGGAGGAATAAGCAGAATCAGTCAGGACTAGTTTTGTCATAGTGTCTTTTATTTCTTCAAAGGTCTTTAGAAGTAGGCCTTTACTCGGTCAGTCCAGCCATCGATAAAAGCAGCAATAGTGGTAGCCCTGATCCTGGAAGCAAAGACCCTCTCAGTAAACCCCCGGGGAACCTCCTGAACCTGTCCATACTGTCTGGCCAAACGGCGAGGATGATAGAAAGAAGTCTCTCTCAGACCCATCAACCACACTCTCTGGTGACCCCTGAGGCTCGTGGTGATAGCATAGAGGCCCCAACGCCTCACGATCCAGCAAATGTTAGCCTCAGATAAGGCGCCCATCATGCCCACCCAATCGGCAAAAGTATAGTGAGAGTAAAGCACGGCTCGACGAAAATAAACCGGTGGTATGCGGCCCGCCCATAGTTGAAGGCGCTCGTATAACCAGACCTGTAACACCAAAGGCACCCCAGAAAGAAGAAGAGTCCCCCGATTAAAAGCATTATCCAAGCCATTCAAGGTTTCAGCCAGAACCATGGCCATGGGATTCCTGCTAAGCTTCAGTCCGAGACACACATGCACTAAATCAACGGAAGTACTCGAGAATAGGAAGTGTGAAGTCATGCACAGTATCAAAGCGGCCCCACGGGAAGCATCATACACGCTGGGATTCCCAGGACTGGCGTACCGGACAATAATAGAAGCAATATTAAGGACCTCACCTTGAATCAGCCGGCGAGAAATAGTGATGGAGCGATTCAGATATTCAGCCAAGCCTCGCGTAGGACTGAGGGTACCAGCAGAAGGGAAAATCAGATCAGAGTCAGAATCATAGCCGAGAATAGCGCAGAACTCCTCAAACACAGGGCATATCTCCAGGCCATTGAAGTTGAAGACATGATTCACCGGGTCCTAGTGACCAATGGCAGCACGCAAGAACTCAGTGTTCAGGGTCATCTGGCAAAGAGAGAATAGCTCGATCAAGCCGTAGCTAAAGAGGTTGATCCGCTCCACGCCATCCGTAATGTTCAGCCAAGCTGTGAGTTGGGCGGGATCATACAAAGCCATTTTTTCTGTCGCGGCTCTAGCAAAATTCAAAATTTCGACAGCACCTCCCCGTTTCACGGACTATCCCCCGAGGACAAAAGCAGACAGATACCAGCTCCCAGAGGCCCTGACCGGCTCTCTCGGATTGAGCGCCGAAAGATTTGATCAAACCGTGAGAGGTTCAGAGATGGATCCTGGTTCCCGATCAAGAAAAGAGATTCCCCGAGAACCCTGCATCATCCCCCGAGGACAAAAGCAGACAGATACCAGCTCCCGGAGGCCCTGACCGGCTCTCTCGGATTGAGCGCCAAAAGATTTGATCAACCATGAGAGGTTCAGAGATGGATCCTGGTTCCCGATCAAGAAAAGAGATTCTCCGAGAACCCTGCATCATCCCCCGAGGACAAAAGCAGACAGATACCAGCTCCCGGAGGCCCTAACCGACTCTCTCGGATTGAGCGCCGAAAGATTTGATCAACCATGAGAGGTTCAGAGATGGATCCTGGTTCCCGATCAAGAAAAGAGATTCTCCGAGAACCCTGCATTATCCCCCGAGGACAAAAGCAGACAGATACCAGCTCCCGGAGGCCCTGACCGGATCTCTCGGATTGAGCGCCGAAAGATTTGATCAACCGTGAGAGGTTCAGAGATGGATCTTGGTTCCCGATCAAGAAAAGAGATTCCCCAAGAACCCTGCATTGTCCCCCGAGGACAAAAGCAGACAGATACCAGCTCCCGGAGGCCCTGACCGGCTCTCTCGGATTGAGCGCCGAAAGATTTGATCAACCGTGAGAGGTTCAGAGATGGATCCTGGTTCCCGATCAAGAAAATAGAGATTCTCCCACCAGTCGGAACCGATTCCCGAAAGTCGGCCGTCAGGAACAACCAGAGCATCTCCCACATCCAGATCTCCTGATTATCAAGAATTTTCTCACAGCTTTACCACAAGATCCCTCGGTCATCTTTGGCTGTCATCTACTAAACGAAGCACATATGATCTATCTCACTCGTTTGCAAAGCGCACTTCTCAAGTTTCAGAAGTTTTACCCCTAGACCTAGAGTCTTCTAAACCTTGCTGTCCTTATCCGAGTCATCCACCACATCACAGCCGCAAACACTAGCACAACACCAGCCCACTCGGAGTGGCACACCCCACAGCACCTGCTCATACTAGGATCATAACACTAGACATGATAGGACTCATGACACAATTCATATCACATCCATGCATTGCATATCATCCTCATAGCATAACATCCGTATGTCTTGTTGTGCATGTGTGATTTGTTCCTTTGCCCCCTGAACTACGTCCTGGTCTGATTCCCCTTGGGATACGTAGGCAGCTCACACAGAGCACGACCAGCACTAACCTCATCATCCTTTCATCTTTTGCAACGCTGTTTATCCTAAATCTATAGCCTCCAAAAAGTCCTGTCTCTTCAAGCTTTGGCACTCGCTTGCGACATGCGTTGCCTCGCAAGTTCATGCCAATGAGGGGCAAACTGTAGACACCCCATTTTGTCGGCTATCAGATTTAGGAAACCCATAGCTTGGTGGTTCACAATGATCGTAAAAGACTCAAAAGGACTCTCGGAAGTCAGCTCTATCTCTCAGAATGCTCAGAATGACCAAAATGCCCCTGAAAGCCCGAAAACTCCCAGATTTGGTCCCAAAGTTCTGAAAACATGCTACGTCGTAAGAAAAGTGATAAAATGAGTTTTTAAGAAAAATCGGATGAAATCGTCAGCTCCCAGAGACCCCCGGAAGTCCCGGAAGTTCCCCGAAAGTCCCCGTTGACCGGTTTGACCAAGGTTTGACCAGGTTTGACCGGAGTTTGACCAAGTTTGACCGAAATTGTCCGAATTCACCGGAATCATTAGAAAAGTATTAAAATAAGTTTTAAAAGAGAATCGAGCGAAAACGTCGGCTCCTGGGAGCTCCCGGAGGTTCCCAGAACTTCCCGGGAATTCCAGGTTTGACCAGTTTGACCAAGATTTGACTTTGGAATCGGGGCACCGAAACAATTTTCAAATATTTTTCATGGATACTAGAGGTCAATAGCTTTCCAACGGTATATCGCACATAATTTCTGGATCTAAAACGAATTTATTATGAATTTCCAAAGGCGAAAAAGGCGATCAAATCGGCTTTTATCGCGAATACCGCAAAACTTTTCAAAGTGACCTATCCCCGAACTATTTTTTATGTAAATTAGACTCCATTACCTTTCCAACGGTATATCACAACCTCGATTTGGAGTTCGTATGCATTTTCTGTGAATTTCAGACAAAATAGGGCCTTTTCGCGAATACCGGAACTTCGGGGGGCCTAAACAGCATTATCCAGACGAAGGGAGGAGCACTGCCGCCGCGGCACTGGCCCAGTGCCGCCGCGGCACTCCCCCCCAGAGCAGTGTATTTTTGTAATGACTTTTGTGGCCCCATTTTGATTAATTAAAAGCCAAAACGACGTAGTTTTATGATTTCAGATGTTTGGAGCCAATGGGAGTACTTTCTAAATCCCAAAAACACCCCAAGTTGGCCTATATAAACACCCCATTACTCCTCATTTTAGGGGAGTCAAATGTGAGTTTTGGAAAAGTTTGGGAGAGGAAGTTGTAGAGATAAGGCTAGAGTAGAGAGAAAAGAAGCTTTCTTCTTTGATTTTCAAAAACAAAAGTGAGTTCTAACTTTGTTTTTACTTCATTACTTCCATTTACTTCAACATTCAATACTCCCAACCACCATTTTAGTGAGCATTCAAGAGAGTGGAAGCTTCTTCCATGTCTAGTGTCATTACATATGAGTGATACACCAATCTACAAGTCTCATGCTTCATGAATATCATCTATTGATTATCATCTACTTGCTTGTTTATTTATTGTTCATCTCTTCTTATCCCATTTCTTTTTATTTTCTTTATTTACTTGCTAGTTCATCATCATCTAAGTGATGACATGAAGTTTGGGGTGAGTGAATCCTTATGGATAGTAGCTCTTGACCTCAAAAACATGTTTGATAGATGATGATCATAACCTCAATACTTCCAAGGTATTCTTGGAATGTATTGAAGTTATGTCCAAAAATAAAATAAATCTCTCCAACAATCTTGGAGGTTCTTAAATGATGAGTTTGATGTAGGTATTCTAAGTGGCTATGATCCTTATTGAGTGTTGAAAATATGTTTTCAAAACATCTATTTCAAAACCCCTCTCAATCCCTCTCATTTGGTTTCAAGAAACAAAACTTTGTTTTCTCCAAAATCTTCAAAACAATGAGTCAAAACAGTGAGTGAGTTGAGTTCAAAGATTTTTCTAGAACTCAATACTTAACATATGAATACAAGGCCACTTAGAAAGTCTTCCTAACTCATTGGAGAACACCCATGAATTTTGGTTTGACTTGGAAGTACTTGGAAATGATCCATTTGGGTCCCAACATTCCTTCCAAACATTCTGTTTTTGCTGTCACAACAGCTAGGTCAACTTACGACCTCTTTTCCAGAAAACTTTTCCAAAAGGTGTTGTCCTAACTTATTTTTCCGTTAAAATTCAATGTCTCAGGAAACGTTCTGTATAAAATGGGCCTCTAGATCATTCGTTTTCATTTTCTAAGATTTTTCAACATTTCAGTCGACAGTACGAACTCTGTTTTTGAGTGACCTCTGTTGTTTATATGATTTCTCTCAAACTGTGATAGATATTCAAGATTGGCCTTTTGGGTTATGTTCTAGACACAATAAGGAACATCTCCATAAAAAATCATGCATTAAAAACATTCCTAACCCCTCTTTTCAAATTCCAAAATATCATGCTACTGTTCTGTCCACTATTCACAGCAAGTATACTTTAACTTTCATTCTTTGATTTGATGCTTATATGCATTCCAAATTAGTTCATATCTTAGGAAGTAGTTCATACTAAATTTGTACATGTCCCATGTTAATTTAATTCATTCATTCATACACATTTTAGACTTCTAAGTCATTCTAGAAATCCATGAACACAAAACACACTACAACCTTTGCACACTTTAGATACATACATTGCATTCATGCAAGATTTGGGGTTTTTGTAACTCTTAATCTAAGGAGATTATAAGGAATGAACTCGATCACCCGTTCATGCTTCCCCTTGGTCTAATCATCCTTTCTCATCCGTCCCGGGGATTGAGAGGTCTTCTTTTATCAAAGAATAACATGCATCATACTAGTTTGCTAAGCATATTTTGATTTCTTTGTTTATTTGTTTCAAGAACAATTCATGTCCCCTTTAGATTAGGAAAACTTGATTAATTGATATATGATTAGACGATTTTTCCTAGGTTTATTTGTGTGATCTTTCACTTCGCATTGTGTGATATTTGGCTTAGATCTTATGAATGATATCTTATCTTTAGATCTTTCATTTCAAGTTTCTTATGTGATGTAATATACTATCGTAGTATTATTTGTCGAACCATACATAGTATAAGATGATTATTTGGATGCTAATTGAGGCTCGTCGAAAGACGGGGCGAGTTGAGGGTGTTTTAGTCGCGACAAAGGCTCCTTCCTCTCTCGTACCAAAACCCCGAACCAAGTTCTTTGGTTATGAAGGGCCGGTGCCCTTATCCGCTTGGGTGAGTCAAAATTAGGTTTCTTGGTTCCTTAAAGACCAAGTGGCGACTCTGTATGTGTTTTCAACAGACCTTTTCTCTTTCCTTGATTCAAAATCAAATGAGTTTCGAAAACCTAACGAAGCGGTGGAATTCTGGTATCCACACACTCGTATCCCCACCCTCATACTGTCCCTTAGGGTTTTGTATAGTTTGACTAGGCAACTTACCCTCGTTTCTACGGCTCATTGTATTAGCTATTTGTCCCATTTGAGACTCAAGCTTCGCAATGGATTATGTGTGAGAGTGCACTACTTGTGCTTGTGCCTGTACTTGTGTTTCAATGTTCTTACCAACACCATATCCTCAAAAGCGTTAACCCTTAAAGGGTTAGGATTAGGAGGAAAGTGTTGGTATTGAGTTTGTTGAAATTAGGGTCGATAAGTTTTAGAAAAATTGTTCGACATAGGATTATAGTTATTTCGTGGGAATTGTTGCATAGAATTAATGTGTTGCTCAACAAATTCCGGATATTAAGATGTAGAAGGACATGCGAAGATATTATGAGACGGTTCAGAACATAATGCACATACTTCTGAAGAAGGTGGATTGGACCTAATTCCCATCCTCATATGTTGGTCAAGTTTTCTATTTAATTCTTGTATTTCAATTGATTGACTTGACTCAAACTTTACCTCTCACTTAGGTTGAAGGTATCCCTCAGAACGTACCAACACAGCCTGATTCATCGAATTCCCGCTTAACATTTCAAAAAATTTCCATGCTCATCGGCACTTTTGTGTAGGAAGGTACCCGCACAAACGGCATCGACGGTATTACGGACAGAGGGAATAAGCTCCTCGTAGAAAACCTATACCAATTGCCACTTAGGAACCTGATGATGTGAGCAAGAGCGTAGTAATTCCTTAAACTTCTCCCAAGTGTTATAAAGTGTTTCCCCATCTTGCATCACAAAGTTTGTTATAGATTTCCTTATCTGATTTGTACGCATAATAGGGAAAAACTTTTGTAAAAATGCGGTATGTATGACTTCCCAGGTTTTAATTGTATTCGGCTCCAAAGATTGGAGCCAATACTTTGCTTTATCTCTTAAAGAGAATGGGAAGAGACGCAGTTTTAATTCATCATCAGTGAAATTCTTGATTTTTAAAGTAGAGAAAATATCTTGAAAATCTCCTAAGTGCTGATAAGGATCTTCATTTATACGGCCATGGAAAGAAGGAAGGAGCGAGATAGTAGACGACTTTATCTCAAAGTGAGATGTCGTCGCCTCCGGTAATTCGATACCTGCTTGAGGCGTGTAAGTCGTAGGAATAAAATAATCTTTAAGTGGAGGAGGTGGAGGTATATTAGGGTTATTTCCATTGTTTCCGTTGTTTCCAATGTCGGCCATTGGAATAGGTTTTATGTTCAAAGTTCGAGTTTTTCTTAAACATTTACGGGTGCTTTGAATTTCAGCCTGAAACAATGACGATGGTTTTGGAGTCGATTCGTCGTCTAGCAACCGAGCTCTAGAAGCTTGGGTTGAAGATCTATTAATTCTTAATGTACGTTCAAGTTCAAGATCAAAAGTTTGTAATTCAGGTTTACTAGGACGTGTACCAAACATAAACTAAAAAGAAAATAGAGACACTAAGACAAAAACTGACTCCACAAATATAAGACAAAATCACGCAAATAGGGCAACAGGCACATAACTACTATGATGCATGAATATTATCTTGTAATGCAATGATCGCGTCAAGCCCAGCGCCCCGGGTTTCCTAGCTAATGCACGTGAACAATCACTCCTAAACTAATGCAAATAGTGCGTATCAACGCCCTGACTTATAGTGGTTGGAAGCAAATTTCAAAGGAAGCGATTTAGTTTATTTTTTATTTTTTTTATTTTCGCGTAAGCTCCTTTGACGTGCACAACTGCTCCACTCAAAACGCTAGAATTTTGAGAACCTAAGAAATTACAAAAATAAAAAGAAAACTTAGTGACTCAAAATAAAACGGAAAAATAAGAAAAAGAATACCTAATATAATATTTACGAATTAAATAAACTAAGATTCTAAAACTAATTGGCTAGTAATGCAATCCCCGGCAACGGCGCCAAAAATTAATGTTGTCAAAATCAAGATATAAAAGTATGCTTAACTTATGCTTTACTTTCAAAAGATTTGCAGTGTGGAAGTAAAGGTCGAACCCACAGAGATTGAATACTACGCACTTTAATTTTTAAAACCTAAATTTAATTAATTAAGAAAAACGAATTTTTGATTTAATTTGAATTAAACTAATAACAATAAAAGTAAATCTAAATTATGAAAGCAATTAAATATTTGTTTTTATAATAAGTTTAAGGAACCTAGGATTGCAAATTCACCACTAGCTTCATAATAAGGGTATTTACGAATTACTTTAGCTTATTAAGTTGGATGATAATGGGGAATTGTAGCTACAAGCCCAATTCCTCCGTCAAGAAAATAACTATGGTTCAAGCACCAACATAATCCATCTTCGGTTAGCACGAATTATCCAACACTAAACTAGGGTTGTGGTATAATCTGTCTAATCTAGGCATGGACTATTCGGATACTTGAGAGCACAATTCAATTTAAGCACCATTACATGTAAATAATCTAAACAATCACAGCAAGTATAGATCATTGAGCACACTACCATCAAATTAGATCTAAGACAAGAGTAAACTTTGAAAGTAACGATTTAATCAATAAAAGCACGATTTATTTATAAAAATCCTCAGAACATGTAACTGTCATCCATACATAATAAAACTAAAATAAAAACATAAAATACACCCTATTACTTGGCTAGGGTTTCATTGAAACCCTAGATCTTGGGTTTAGTTGTCCATAGAATTGATGAACGGCAAGAGGTTGATGGAGGAGACCATGGAAATCCTCGGTCTTCTTCTTCTTCTGCTTGCTTTCCTCTCTTCAATGGCTGAAGTTTTAGTTGTATATGGATGTATCTAATGTTGTGTAATGATGTGTAACCACAAAATTGATTTAGAATAGAATTTATATAGAGTTTGGAAGGATTTAGGAAGCTTTCCTAAGTCAAATCGCACTAAAACTGCAGTATTTAGCTTTCCAAACGTAATTAGGCAGTTTCGTTCATGTAGGAGTCTTCAGTATACTGAAATACACGTATTTGGTTTTTACACAGGTCGCGCGAGCGGGCTGCGCGAGCGCGATATTGGGAGGTCGTGCGAGCGGGTCGCGCGAGCGATTTCCTGGGTTTCGCGCGAGCGGGCCGCTCGCACGAAGTGCCTTTTTCAGCTTCTTTCTTCCTACTTTTTCTTCTTATTTAGCCTGGATTAGTGTTTTCTTCCAAAACCTGCTCTAAAACAGAAAAGGAAATAAAAATACATAAAAATAGGATAAAATAGGCTAACAAATGTGAATTAAGGCATATAATTAGGATTTGTTCTCTCCCGATCTGGGGATTTGCCCCACATCATTCGTTAAGGACCTAGGTGAAGCATGTGCCTTGGGTATGATCTCGAGGTATTTTGTGCCTCGATGTTCGATCTCGAGGTCTTTTGGATGCCTCAGGTTTGACCCTAAGGTCTTTTGGAAGCCTTGGGTTTGATCCTGAGGCCTTTTGGTTTGACTAAACACAAGGAGAAGAATTGCTTGGAAAAAAAAGGAAATTTTATTCATTATAAAAAATTACTCAATGAGAGCTACAAGTTTCCTAACCAACACTGCTTACATGCCTTACTGAAAGTACTTGCGGAGGAGCTGCACATTCCAAGGATGAGGGAGATCTTGCCCATCTAAAGTCTATAGCCAGTATGTGCCAGGGCAGTTTACGCTGGTGACCCGGCAGGGTTCTTCCCAGTTTGGGCCCAATTTTTCATGACTCAGGACTTTTGTTGACTGGTTCACGACCTTGAGGACCAGTTCCCCCACCAGAAAACTGTGGTGCTTGATCTTGTTGTTGTAGTACCAGGAGACCCGTTGTTTGTAGGCTGCTACTTTCAGATATGCCAGATCCCTTTTCTCTTCCACCAAGTCTAACTCTCCTCTAAGAGCCTCCTCGTTACCTTGTTCATTGAAGCTTGCCACTCGGTACGTCAGCAATCTAAGCTCTGTGGGTACTACCGCCTCAAAGCCGTAGGTGAGAGAGAATGGCATCTCCCTCGTAGCCGGTCGGGGGGTAGTACAGTAGGTCCAAATAAGGGTCAGCAACTCATCCACCCAGAGGCCTTTGGCATCTTTGAGTCTGGTTTTTATGAACTACAAAATCGTGCAGTTTGTCAACTCGGCCTGGCCATTGGCCTGAGGATGCTCGGGCGAGGAGTAACGATTGGATATGCCATAGCCTGAGCAGAATTACCTAAAAATTAGGGTATCACACGGCCTGTCGTTGTCACTAATCAGGACCTTGGGTATGCCAAACCTACTGAGAATGTTTTTCTCGATAAAACCTTCCATCTACTTCTCAGTGATTGATACCAAGGGCTCGGCTTCTGACCACTTAGTGAAATAGTCCACAGTGATGACGGTGAATCTAACTTGTCCTTTTTCGACTGGGAATGGACCGACTATGTCAATACCCCACTGAGCGAATGGCCAAGGGCTGAGGATTGGTGTTTCAAGCTCTCCCGGGCGGTTGATTATGGGTGAGTATCTCTGGCATTTATCACACTGCTTGACATATTCTTGCGAATCCCGGGCCATCGTCGCCCAGTAATAACCCTACAGAAGGGCTTTGCGGGATAGTGCCCGACCTCCTATATGGCTTCCACACACTCCCTCATGGATTTTACTCAATATTCCTTGCACCTGTATGGGGTGGACACATCGCAAGTATGGGATAGAGAACCCCCTTTTGTATACCTTACCCGCTGGACTTCTTCCTTTCCTTTGGGTAAGGTACCTTTCGTGAGGAACATCGTTATCAGATCTATCCAACTGGGGCCTATGGCGACCGGGTCGACCTCCATGCCCCCGGAGTCAGTTATGCTGGGTTCAGATAAGTATTCAATTCTTATCCCAGGAAAATCTGACTCGAAAGACGAGGCGAGGCGGGCCAATCGGTCGGCCCTTGTGTTTTCTTACCTCGGGATCTGTGTGATAGGAAACCCCTTAAGCTTCTTTGAAACTGCTTGGACAAGGGCTAGGTAAGCTACCATGTTATCCTCCCGAGCTTCATACTCTTGGTTTACTTGATTGACTACGAGTTGGGAGTCGTTGTATGCTTAAACTTGCTACACACCCATCGAAGTAGCCAATTGCAGGCCAACAGCAGGGCTTTATACTCGGCCTCATTATTGGAGGCCCGAAAACCAAACCTAAGAGCATACTCTAATTGGATCTCGTCGGGTGAGGTTGTAGACACCCCATTTTGTCGGCTATCAAATTTAGGAGACCCATAGTTTGGTGGTTCACAATGATCGAAAAGACTCAAAAAGGACTCCTGGAAGTTAGTTATATCTCTCAAAATGCTCAGAATGACCAAAATACCCCTGAAAACCCGAACGCTCCCGGATTCGGACCAAATGTTCTGGAAACGCGCTACGTCATAAAAAAAACAATAAAATGAGTTCTAAAGCAATACCAGATGAAATCGTCGGCTCCAAAAGACCCCCAGAAGTCTCGGAGGTTCCCAAAAAGTCCCCGTTGATCGGTTTGACCAAGGTTTGACCAAGTTTGACTGAAATCGTCCAAATACGTCAAAAAATTCTGGGATCATTCTAGATCATGTGGGAAATACTAAAATGAGTTTTAAAAGAAAATAGAACGAAAACGTCAGCTCCAGGGACCTCCCAGAGGTTTCCAGAACTTCCCGAGAATCCCAAGTTGACCAGTTTGACCAAAAGTTGACTTTGAAACTGAAGCACCGTATCATTTTTCAAATATTTTTCATAGATACTAGAGGTTAATAGCTTTCCAACGGTATATCGCACATAATATTTGGATTTAAAATGAATTTATTATGAATTTCCGAAGGTGAAAAAGGCGATCAAATAGGCTGTTATCATGAATACCGCAAAACTTTTCAAAGTAACCTATCTCCGAAGTATTTTTTTACAGAAAGTGGACTCCATTACCTTCCCAACGGTATATCACAAGCTCAGTTTGGACTTCATATGCATTTTCTGTGAATTTCGGACGAAATAGGGCATTTTCATGAATACCGAAACCTCTAGGGGCCTAAAAAGAATTATCTGGATGAATGAGGAGCAGTGCCGCCGCAGCACTGGCCCACTGCTGCCGTGGCACAGGCCCAGTGCTTCCGGGGCACTCTCCCCTAGAATGGTCCATTTTTGTAATTCCTTTTGGGGGTTCATTTTGATTAATTAGAAACCAAAACGACGTAGTTCTATGTTCACAGATGTTTGGAACCAATGGGAGTACTTCTAAAACCCCAAAACCACCCCAAATTGGCCTATATAAACCCCCCTTGACTTCTCATTTTGGAGGGTGTCAAATGCATGCTTTGAAAAGTTTTAGAGAGAAAGTTGTAGAGATAAGGTTAGAGTAGAGAGAAAAGAAGCTTCCTTCTTTGATTTCCAAACAAGAGAGTGAGTTCTAAACTTTGTTTTTACTTCATTACTTCCAATTACTTCATATTCAATACACCCAACCACCATTTTAGTGAGCATTTAAGAGAGAGGAAGCTACTTCCATGTCCAATGTCCAATGTCACCACATATGAGTGAAACACCAAGCTACAAGTCCAATACATCATTGAATATTATCTATTGATTGTTTATATACTTGTTTGCTTACTTTGATGTTCATCTCCTCTCCTCTCATTTCTTTTTTTTTTATTGTTTACTTACTAGTTCATCATCATCTAGATGAGGACATGAAGTTTGAGGTGAGTGAATCCTTATGGATAGTAGCTCTTGACCTCAAAAACATGGTTGATAGATGATGGTTACAACCTCAATACATCCCCATGTATTCTTAAGGTTATTTCCAAAATAAAATGTCTCCAACAATCTTGGAGGCTCTTAATACGAGTTCAAATGTTGATATTTCAAGTGGTCATAATCTCCATTTAAGTGCTGAAAATATATTTTCAAAACTCCTATTTCAAAACCCCTCAAAACCCCCAATATTGGAATTCCAAGAAATAAACATCATTTCTCTCAAAAAAATTCTTCAAAACAGTGAGTTGTTTAGTTTCAAAGAATTATTCTGAGTTCAAAACTCAAGGTAAGGATGCAAGACCACTTAGAAAATCTTCCTAACTCATTATAGAACACCCATGATTTTTGGCTTGACTTAAAAGCACTTAAAAGGGGTCTATTTTTGTCCAAACATTACTTCCAAACATTCTGCCTCTGCTGTCACAGCAGCTAGGTTGACTTTCAACTTGTTTTACAGAAACCTTTTCCAAAAAGAGTGGTCCCAACTTATTTTTATTTTGACCTTCGACGTCTTAGGGAACTTTCAATATAATATGGGCCTCTAGATATTTTTTTTTTTTTCATTTTCTAAGATTTTCTAACATTTCAGTCGACAATACGGACTCTGTTTCTGAATAACCTCTATTTTTTATATGATTTCTCTCAATATATGATAGTTATTAAAGATTGGCTTTTTGGGTTATGTTCTAGACACAATAAGGAAGATCTCCATAAAAAATCATGCATTGAAAACATTCCTAACCCCTCTTTTCAATTTCCAAAAGATCATGTTACTGTTCTGTCTACTATTCACAGCAAGCATACTTTTACTTCCATTCTTTGATTTGGTGCTTACATGCACCCCAAATTAGCTCATGTCTTAGGAAGTAGTTCATACTATATTTGTACATATCCCATGATGATTTCCACCATGCATTCATTCATGTTTTAGACTTCTAAGTCACTTTAGAAAGTCCATGTTTACAAACACACAACCTTTGCACATTCTAGGATCATACATTGCATCCATGCAAGATTTGGGGCTTTTGTGGCTCCTAATCTAAGAAGATTATAAGGAATGACTTGGATCATACGTCCATGCTTTCCCTCGATCTAATCTTCCTTTCTCATCCGTCCCGGGGATCGAGAGATCTTCTTTCCTCAAAGATTTACATGCATCATTCTAGCTTGCTAAGCATATTTTGATTTATTTGATTAATTGTTTCAAGAACAATTCATGTCCCCTTAGATTAGGAAAACTTTATTACTTGATATGTGATTAGACGATTTTTCCTAGGTTTGTTCGTGTGATCTTTCACTTTGCATTGTGTGATACTTGGCTTAAATCTTATGAATGATATTTTATCTTTAGATTTTCCATTTCAAGTTTCTTATGTGATGTAATATACCTATCATAAATATTAACTGTCAAACCAAACATAGTATAAGATGATTATTTGGATGTTAATTGAGGCCCGTCGAAAGACGGGGCGAGTTGAGGGTGTTTTAGTCGCGACAAAGGCTCCTTCTTCTCTCGTACCAAAACCCCGAGCCAAGTTCTTTGGTTATGAAGGGCCAGTGCCCTTTATCCAATTGGGTGAGTCATAATTAGGTTTCTTGGTTCCTTAAAGACCAAGTGGCGACTCTGTATCTATTTTCAACAGACCTTTTCCTTTCCTTTTTCAAAACAATCTCAAAACAAACTAAAAAGAGTGGATGAGCAATTCCGCGTGTCCACAATCTGGCGACTCTGCTGGGGAGACATATATTTTCAAAACAAAATAATACAGAGGTTTGACTCATAAAAAGCATCCTTAAAATCATCTTTTTAATGTGTCTGGTTCACCGCATTGCACTCTTGCATTTCCCCCCTCCGACTGCGTCTGAAACGCGGCGCTGACATTGTTCCGGTCTTGCTGTGCCAGGGCATAAGTCACCGTTGATACTGTACCTTCCAAGGTATATCAAAAAGAGTAAAAAAAACCTCTGTACTGTCTCTATGACGGTATGTTGGAACTCTCGTCAATGGACCCTCTCTGACTAAACCCCGCCTTTGCATATAGATTCCTGTAGAACTTTTCATAGGACTGTTCATTTGTCTTTTCAGATAAGACAATGTGATATAACTGCTGTATGCCCTGATGGGATTACCTGCGTGATGTAGACGCTTATGTGGCATGATGCAGAACCTCTTTCTTATGATTCCCAAGGCAGTCACTCACATGTGATCACATTGAGTTGACCTGCCTAGGCACCATGACAAGGATGTCTGCTCCATGCTCACAAAGATATACACCGTATCAACATGTTTCTCCCAGAAACTCTGTCCAAATATCCCAGATATAACTGTATCAACCTATTTCTCCCAGAAACTCTGTCTAGATATCTCAGATATAACCGTATCAACCTATTTCTCCCAAAAACTCTGTCCAGATATCCCAGATATAATCGTATCAACCAGTTTCTCCCAGAAACTCTGTCCAGATATCCCAGATATGCCAATTTCTCTCCGAAACTCTATCTAAACCAACTAGAAATGCCCAGATATGCCAGTTTCTCTTTGAAACTCTATCCAAACCAACCAGAAATGCCCAGTCTCTCTTAGAAGCCTTCATAAAACCCTGGAAACCCCTGTTATCCCCTGGTGATCATATTGGAAAGTAAAGTTGGCACACTCTATATGGTTAGGACCTTATTTGTTTAACTACTATCTGTTAAAAATAGGAGCATCATCTAGATTAGGGCTTACATCCGCGTGCTTGTCTTATTTGCATGCACCATTCCTATCGGTCTGCACGCACTGTTTCAGTCAGGCTATACACAAGTCAGTCCACGTCTATTAACATCACTATCAGAATCTGATATAAATCCTCTCGAATCTGTAGGGTCATTATAGATTCTCAAGCCAGCAACTGGGATCTTCGTCCTGGGTCAGAAATTCAGATATTCAATTGGTTAGAATCAGCCCAACAAGTTATTTCAGCATGAATCAGGAAGAGCTAGAAAACAAGGTCACCGAATTCGGAGCCACCATAAGCCAGCAATCCGACAGCCTGGCCCAGGTCCTGAAGTTTATGGAAGAACTGAAACAGCAGCGACAGCAGTGTCCCCCTGAGTTCCCACCACCATCGTTCGGATTCATACCGCATCCCGAGAACAATGGAGAAGAAGACTAGTTTCAAGGGGCCCCGCTGCCTGCATATGAGAAAAAGTTCCAAGAGAAAATGGATAAAGTCGACAAGCTGGAAAGCGTATTGAGGAAGAGTAAAGGGGTTGATGATTACATGCTAGACTTGGAAAGACTTTTTGATCCTGTCAAGCTGAAGCTGCCGGAAAACTTCAAGATGCCTGCCATTGACCGTTTTGATGGAACTGGAAATCCGAAGAGCCATGTAAAGCTGTGTATGAACATTTTTCAATCAATGGGCTGCACTGATGAGCACATTGCAATGTTATTCCCACAAACTTTCGCGAAGTCTGCACTGTCATGGTTTCTTACCTTGGAAGCTTCCAAAACTCAAGCATGGGAAGACATAGTTCGGGTATTCGTTGATCACTATTTCTACAACCAAGAACTTGATGTCACTATCAGAGATTTGGAAATAAGTCGGCAGAACAACAATGAATCATTCGCCGTGTTTCTGAGCAGATGGACGGATAAAGTAGCCCAAATGACCCACCGGCTGATTGAAAAGGAACAGATAAGGATGCTAATCCGAAATCTGCAGCCGCTCTACCATGAGAAATTATTTTACCAGTCCATCTCCACCTTTGAGGAATTGTTTGAAGTTGGGACTCGAATCGAAGGCGCCATAAGGGAAGGAAAGATCAAAAAAGAAGAGCCTCCGAGTCAGCCAAAAAGGCCCAACTACTCCCGTAACCCTCCGGATGTCAATGCCCTTAGCAGTCAACCTATAGCTTACCCTCCTAGGCCATACCAACCTCCCAACCAAGCTAACTCCTCCAATCGCCCTTTCCTGAGGAAGACTCCTCGCAACTTTGCCAAATTAGAAATCCCCCTCTCCTCAGTCCTAGATCGCCTCCTTAAAAAGAGCCACCTCCAAATACTCCAGCCCCGAAATACCCCGCTCCCGCCGAACTGGGACATGTCCAAAAGATACACCTACCACCAAGCCCCTGGCCACAACACCGATGATTGCATGCGCCTTCGCCATGATATCCAAGACCTCATTGACCAGAATATCATTGAGCCACCTCCAAAGAAGCCCCATATCACTCAAAATCCTCTACCAAACCACCAAAATATCAGCCTCATTGAGTCCAACCATGTATCCTTCAACCCTGCTACCTATATCACCCCCTTAGGTCAACCTTTACCCCTCATTGACATCCCAAAATCTATGGTAATTCATCTGATTAACGGAGGGGATGATGAGTGGCAGCAACAGCTGGCTAATGAATAAGATCTATTCTTCTTAGAAGAACACGATCTAGGGGTAGTGGACCTCAAATGGTATGATCCCGACAATGAAAGCGATGCTTCTATCTGGAATGAGTCAGAGAAACCATTTATGGAAACAAATTGTGACTAGTTCAAAGAAGATGGGACTGTAGAAGGGCCTACTCCTACCGAGATTGATCATCTGACTAGGTTAGGCCATCATTATCAGCCTCCGCAGCCTACCACTGAAGCAATCAAAAAAAGTCCGATCAAAGACAAGGGGAAGGGAAAATTGGATGAGATCATCGAAGAAGACAACGAGTTGATAAAGCAGTTGAAGAAAACCCAAGCGCATCTCTCGATGTGGGACATCATGGTAACATCCTACAAACATAGGCAAGCTGTGTTGAATGCCTTGGCTGGATTTGAGGTCCCCATCGACGCCGCACTGGAAGACATAGTGGTTTTCTTGGGCGTACTCACCCCTGACCCAATCATTACATTTTCTGATGAAGACCTGCCGTCGAAAGGGTCTACACATAACAAAGCTTTGTACATCACTGTTGGATGTAAGGGACAGCAGGTGCCATTCTGTCTGGTCGTTACAGGCTCTGCCTTAAATGTTTGTGCTCTAAGGACTGCCACCACCTTGGGGGTCAACATCCTTGACATCACACCATCTGTGCAATCTGTGAGGGCCTATAATAACACCAAGAGAAATGTGATGGGGACTGTTTCTCTCCAAATCCGGGTAGGATCTTTGGTTAGCACTGAAATCTTTCAAGTTATGGACATACCTACCTCGTTCAATTTGTTGATCAGAAGGCCCTGGCTGCATGTCAACAAAGCCGTATCATCCACTGTGCATCAAATGATCAAGTACATTCATGAGAAGGAGGTGAAAATCATCCTCGGCAATAGTTGGGGTAATGAAGCCTTTCCAAACTACGCTCCCATCTTTGAAATCCAAATACCTGAGCTAGAAGAAGGAGAAATTGGGGGATTCTTCATGGAAGAAGTCCACATGATCAATGATGAAGACAGGTTCCCCGAGATCCACTCTACAGTTGTCAACATCGTCCGTAAAATGAACTACTTCCCTGGAATGGGATTGGACCAATGCCAGCAAGGGATTTGTGAGTTCCCTTAGATCAAAGGGCAACAATGCACTTTTGGGTTGGGGTACAAGCCCACTGAAGAAGACGTCGAACTACAGAGGCCATGGAAGAAAAGAGTGAGGAGTCTCCCACCATACCGCAAAACCTTGAATAGGCAATTCATTAAAGAAGGGGATGATTTCCCGTATTTTGAGTTCCTAGAACCTTGGATTCATCAGGCCACTGGAAAAAGGTACCCCGGGCTAGAAATCTTCGCTGACTGTGAAAGGTCCCCCTATCAAGTTCCGTTCTATCCCGAAGAAGTTGTGAAAATCCCGGAGGAAGAATGGTTGGAGTATCTGGACACTGAAGGCATCAAGAAAATGTGGGAAGAGTTCGCTGAAGAGAAGGAAGAAAAGAGGGCCAAGAGCCAAGATGATCAGATCAAGCCAACTGAGGAGGGTCTGAGCAACCAGGCTATAGAGTCATCTGTCTGTGTCTCCCTATCCCCTGTTCCCCCAAAGTCTGTACTTCCAATTATTGAATCTGTACCACAGTCGACTACTGTAAGCCCACCGCTGTCTGATGTAGTCACTCCACCTGCCATGAATGAAATAAAAGACGATTCTTCTTACTCCTCCGTGTCTAATAGTTGTGAATGCACAAATCCCTCCGAGGATCTCCCAATTGAACTTAAGTAACTAATTGAAAAACCACCTGCTTATGAAATAATTGAAGATACTTTATCGGTTAACCTAGGTGAAATAGATAATCCACAAATTGTGCAAATTGGCTCAACTCTTAATAAAAAAGAAAAAGAAAAATTGACTCTCTTGCTAAAAGAATTCAAAGAAGTTTTTGCTTGGTCTTACGAGGACATGCCTGGGGTCGATCCCGACATTGTCCAACATCATATTTCTCTCCTCCCCAATTCTAAACCTGTCAAGCAAAAACTGAGGTGCATGAGGCCGGAATGGGCACTCAAGGTCAAAGAAGAAGTGGAGAAACAATTCAAGGCAGGGTTCATCATTGTTACCGAGTATCCGGAATGGGTTGCCAATATCGTGCCAGTCCCCAAAAAGGATGGAAAAGTTCGCGTATGAGTCGACTTCCGTGATCTAAACAAAGCTAGTCCAAAGGATGACTTCCCGCTTCCCCACATCGATGTTTTAGTAGATAATACTGCAGATCATGAGCTACTGTCATTCATGGATGGTTTCTCAGGGTACAATCAGATCTAATGGCACCGAAAGATTAGGAAAAGACGACATTCACCACACCGTGGGGAACCTACTGCTACAGAGTAATGCCTTTCGGACTCAAGAATGCTGAAGCAACCTACCAAAGAGCTGCCACCACTATGTTACATGACATGATTCACAAAGAAGTAGAAGTATACGTAGATGACATGATCGTAAAATCCAAGGATAGAGAACGACACCTGGTAGCACTGGAAAAGTTTTTGGAAAGGTTGCGCAAATACAAGATGAGGCTGAATCCAAAGAAATGCACTTTCGGTGTGACCTCCGGTAAGCTCCTGGGTTTTCTCATCACACAAAGGGGGATAGAGGTGGATCCCTCTAAGATCAAGGCAATCCTAGAAATGGCACCACTGCGGAATGAAAAGGAAGTGCGAGGGTTTCTCTGAAGAATCCAATTTATCAGCCGCTTCATCTCCAAACTCACAACTACATGTGATCCTTAGTTCTGATTGCTGAGAAAAGAAGAGAAGTTCCAATGGGATGACCAATGCCAAGCCGCTTTTGACAAAATAAAAGCCTACCTTCAAAATCTGCCCATCCTTTCACCACCCACTCCTCACAAGCCCTTATTCCTTTACCTATCTGTCTCCGAAAATGCCATGGGTTGCATGCTAGCCCAAGAAGGAAAAGAAATCGACTCCGAAAAAGCCATATATTACCTTAGCAAGAGGATGATTGGGTACGAGCTCAATTACTCCACCCTAGAAAAAACATGTTGGACCTTAGTCTGGTGCACCCGCCGATTAAGGCACTATATGCTAGCCTTTCTGGTTGTGCTCATATCCCGCATGGATCCTCTAAAGTACCTCCTCAAAAAACCCGCCCTGACTGGTCATATATCCCGTTGGCTACTTCTACTATCTGAATTCGATATCAAATATATAACAAGCAAATCAGTGAAAGGAATAGCTGTAGCTGAGTATCTTGCGAATCACGCTGTTGACTCCGAAGAAAATGGAGACTTCCCATTTCTGGACGAAAATATCATAGAAATCAAAGAAGAGCAGTGGAGGTTGTACTTTGATGGAGAAGCCAACATGAAGGGCTACGGGGTAGGAATGATTCTGGTATCACCAAATGGGGACCACACCCCACTAGCAGTCAAGCTCAATTATAACTCCACCAACAATATTACTGAGTACGAGGCATGCATTTTGGGAATGAAAGCGGCCATAAAATTGAAAATTTAGAAATTAGATGTCTTTGGAGATTCCAACCTCATTGTGTCACAAGCCAAGGGGGAGTGGAAGGTGAAAGAAGAAAGGTTGAAACCCTATCATGACCATCTCGATGGGCTCAAGAAGCAGTTCAAAAGTGTGACTTTCTTTTACCTACCCAGGGAAGAGAACCAGTTAGCATATTCATTGGCTACCCTAGCCTCTATGATTCAAATCCCCGTGGGAGTCAAAATGATGCCCCTGATAATTGAGCAAAGGTACGAACCTTCATTCAGCACAATCGCTGCAACCAAAGAAGAAAGTGAAATGCCGTGGTATCAGGATGTCTGGGACTTCATTGAAAAGGGAATGTGCCCCCAAGAGTCTGCCGAGAAAGACAAAAGGGCGATTCAAAGATTCGCAGCCCAATTCATCATTTACGGGGGAAAACTGTTGAAGAAAGGGTACAATGGTCACAACCTGACTTGCTTGTTTGGAAAAAGCTCCAGAAGAATGATGAAAGAAATACACGAAGGGGGTATGCGATCTACACATGAACGGTCACATGCTGGCCAAGAAGATTGCAAGACAAGGGTACTACTCGACAACATTGGAGAAAGATTGTTGCGAATATGTAAGAAGGTGTCACAAGTGCCAGATCCATGCAAACATGATGCATGTACCGCCATCTCTTCTATATAGCATGACCTCTCCTTGGCCATTCTCAACCTGGGGAATCAATATCATCGGTGAAATCATTCCAAAAGCCTCGAATGGAAATTGATACATTTTGGTGGCCATTGACTACTTCACAAAATGGGTAGAAGCCGCATCTTACACCAAGTTGGGGGCCAAGGAGGTGGCCAAATTCATCAAGAGAAATCTCATCTGCCGCTATGGAGTCCCCCATGAGATTATTTCAGACAACGGAGGTCATTTCAAAGCAGAAGTCAGGAATCTATTCGAGGAATACAAAATTACTTATCATAAGTCATCACCATACAAGCCACAAACTAATGGGGCAGTCGAAGCTGCAAACAAGAATGTCAAAACCATACTGCAGAAGTCTACGATACTTACAAAGACTGGCACGAGAAACTACCATTTGCGCTTTGGGGATACAGAACATCGATAAGGACATCTACAGGAGCGACTCCTTACTCACTGGTATATGGTATGGAAGCAGTACTTCCGGTTGAGATATAGTTACCATCCTTGCGAATAATGGCAGAATGTGAAATTTCATAATCGGATTGGTTAAGGGAAAGGTATGAAGAATTGGCTCTCATAGACGAAAAGCGCTTAGCGGCAGTCGACCATGTTCGAATCTATCAAAAAAGGATAGCCCGTGCTTTTAATAAAAAGGTTCATCCAAGGAAAATTATCAAGGGTGACCTTGTCTTGATAGAACTACGAGCCCCGATCTTTGATCCACAAGAGAAGTTCAAACCTAAATGGGTTGGCCCTTATATCATCAAAACTATCCTTTCTAGAGGAGCGGCCTATCTCATAAACCTCGATTGTGTCGAATTCAAAGAGCCAATCAACATGGATCGCCTCAAAAAGTACTATGCTTGACTCTAACCAATTTCCTTCAAGCCTTGGCCCTGAACTACGCTCGACCTGATTCCCACTTGGGGATACGTAGGCAACTGCATCAGTTCGGTCGCTCCCCCCACCTCCCCCAAAAATATATATATATATAGCCCAATTCTTCCAAGCCTCGCCCTGAACTACGCTCGACCTGATTCCCACTCGGGGATACGTAGGCACCACATCGGTTCGGTCAAAATCAACCCCTTTTCTTTCAAGACTTTGGCCCAAACTACGTTGGATCTGATCCCCATTTGGGGGTACGTAGGCAGACTTTCAAAAAGAAAAGAAGGATGGCTCGCTAGGTCAAAAATCCGAAAGGATGCCTAGGCAAAATTTAGAGTTAAATTCAAATGGGCAATAACAATAGAGAGAAAAGAGCTTGCTAGGTCACCTAACTGGTGCCTAGGCAAAATTATGAGCGTGTGAGAAAAATAAAGTCGCGGTCCTTACCATAACCCAGAATTCACCCTTCACACTAGGGGTAAACTTCGGCCATCCGCCTCGTTTGCCTGAACCTCTTCTAAACTAGGGGCAAACGTCGGTCATCTACCTCGTTTTCCTCACAACCATACATATCCCAAACTAGGGGCAAACTTCGGTCACCCGCCTTGTTTGCCTCTAATCGTCCTAGCGTGCCCAAACAAGTACAAAAGCAAACACCTGATCAAAATCATACTACAAACATTTTCAAAAAAAGCCAAATACATAATAATAAGATTCTCAAAGTAACCGAGATTCACTGATGAACAAACTTCAAATATTACATGATACACCCAAAATTGGCTCTATCCTATGACTGAGCGGTTCAAATCAGCAGTCAGTCCATCATGCACAACTCCTCAGACAATCATCACCACGAGCGGTCTAGTCTACCCGAAATTCATCATCCCGAGCGGTTTCTCCACGACCCGGCCAACAGGTCGGGAAGACCGCACATGCACATCCCACCGCAGGAACAGCTCATCCAGGCCCACAAGCACGATCCCGAGCATTACGGGCAGTTTCCTACTCAAGCTAGAAGACTAATGGAAAGTGCAAACTATTTCCTAATCTAATTAGGAAACCCCCACAATTAATGCCAATCTATATCAATTGGATTATATTTCCTTATCCATGTAAGATTAGGTCTCTTGCATCTATAAAAGAGACCTCTCACCCCCCCATTGAAGGGGCCAACCCTTTAGTCTACAGAGCACCTCTATAAAATTCACCATTATATGCATACACCCGGCCGGTATTACTGGTAGTGCCGCCCCTCTTTGTTGGCTCACCAGGCCCGTCGGTGATCTGCTAGTGAACGTGCTCAGACACACACGTGGACGTAGGTACCTTCATTAACCAGGCCGAACCACATACAAAAAATAGTCTCTCACTCTCTCTTTCTCTCCTAAAATTGCTCTACTTTACTCTTACCAAATTCTGGCATCATCAGTTTGGCGTCGTCTGTGGTAAACGACAAGTCTTCTCATCAATAAATCTCTTGACTGATCGTCATGCCACCGAAGAAGGGTAAGAAAGTTGATCAGCAGTCCGATCGGGATGTTCCTCCGACCCCAGCACCGGCTGCGGCAGCCATGACATCTGAGCAGATCACTGCAACCCTCACACAACTCCTGGAGGGCCAGCGTCAAATCCAGCAACAGATCGAAACCCTACTAGCCCAGCAAAGCAGTCCTCTAGGGGCTGGGAAACGACCCGGGAACGTTGTGTATAGTTGGGAACCGATCTTGACCAGACAACGTGCCCGAGCCAACCCGTCCCTTGTTGAGGATGCTAGAGACATCAACAGTGGGCGTGCTGCCCGAGAGGAAAGGCAGGAGCATATGGCCCGGGAATCAATCCAGGGTCACTCGGTCAAGAGCCGAGTAGTCCCTGGGCACACGGTTACCCGGAGTCATAGCCGAGCCCGATCCTAGAGGACAGCACCCCGCCATGAAGAAAAAGCCTCTTCCCCCAACCCAACCAACCCCTCAGATACTGGTTGGGAAGGAGTGGAAGCCCAAATCAAGGACTTACAGAAGCAGATTGATGGAGTGGCCAAAAAGCTTGGTCAAAACCGCGTTCAGAATCAGGCAAATACCTAGACCGAGTCACCGTTCTCCAGCCAGATCACGAGGTTTGCCATCCCGCACAAATTTAAGCAACCTCGCCTAGATCCCTATAACGGCTCGGGAAGCCCGGTCGACCACGTCCGGACCTATAAGGCTCAGATGGCCCCAGTCACCCACTCTGATGAACTACACTGCCTAGCCTTCCCCAGCACTTTGAAAGGCCCGGCCGCCCAATGGTTCTACTCGTTGGAGCCCTGATCGGTCGGCAGTTTCAAGCAACTCAGCAAGCAGTTCATCAAGCAGTTCATCGGTATGCACGAACGGCCAAAGCCTGACATACATCTACTGACGGTCATACAAAGGAATAATGAGACCCCTAAGGAGTTCACCGGTCGGTTTAATCAAGAGAAGTTCAGCATCTACGATCTTGATGAAACCGTCGCTATCATAGCCTTCTGCTCGGGAGTTCAACGCACCAAGTACGCCGCGTCGTTCCATAGAAACCGACCGAGAACTTTGGTTGAGCTCTCTGAGAGGGTTGGAAATTACATTGACATTGAAGAGTTTCTGAAGACCAAAGACATCGGGCAGGAAAGCAACGAGTCTTCCAGAAGTAAGCGAAAGTGAGATAAGCCCGGGCGTTCTGACGATTCTTCTAATTCACAGCGGTCTGAGTTCGGCAGCCCCAACCCGACCTCCAGTTCAGAGCGGTCTGAGTCCGGCAGCCCTGACCCTACCTCCAGTTCACATCGGTCAGGGTCAAGCAGTTCCGACTTTGCCTCCAGCACAGAGAAGTCAGGAGCCCGACGATCCTGATCCGACCTCCTGTCTCCATCGGTCTAGATGAGCCAGACTACACGGGTACTTCCTTGATCACCACATGAGGCTCCACCGATTGTCAGATAGCTCATCCAAAGACCTCGGACCTAACCCCGAGGCATCCAAAGACCTCGGGCCTAACCCCGAGGCACGAAAAAGACCTCGAGCTCCAAACTCAGGCACTAAAAAGACCTCGGGCTCCGAACCCAGGCACCAAAGACCTCGGGGTCACGCCCGAGGCACCGGCTTCGCTTAGGTCCAACCGACGATGGGGGCAAACCCCCTAGGTGGCTGATGATGGCAAGCTTCAAAAGACCCTGCAACTACCATGTTCCAGGTCGGTTACCTACAGATCATAGCCTCTGTAAGACCCTCGTCTTAGCGAAAGCTTGGGGGACAAGATGGCGAAGTGAACTAAACAGGTAATCACACCGGGTATCTACAGGCCTCGCGGATAACCAAGTCAAAGTCTTTGATAACCCGAGCACCTACAGTACTCAGAGGCATTAACTCTACTTACGTCCAAACCAATGATAGAGGTGACTAAAATCTCTTAGGTTAGCCGACGATAGAGGAGCAAAAAGACCCTAAAGCAACGTGATTTAGGTTGACTCCACCAACATGGTCAAGCTCTTCTCCCAACAGTCTTGACGAAGGCTAACTGGGCGGAAGACAACCATCCTGGGGAGTTAACATAAAAGGACCCTAAAGCAATACGCTTTAGGTCGGCTTTTCCAACATGGTCAAATTTTTCTACCCACAACCTTGACGAAGGTTTACGAGCAGGAAATAACCATCCTGGGAGCTAACTCAAGTAAAAAGACTCCGAAGTAGGCCGAGTCTCAACTCTCGGTCACTTCCCGAGCATTCAAAGACTTCGAATCAGGCTGAGTCTCAACTCCCGGTCAGTTCTCGAGCACCTAAAGGTCCCGAGCTAGGCTGGGTCTCAACTCTCAGCTAGTTCCTGAGGACTCACCAGGCTCAGAAGCCCCGAGGTAGCTTCCCCAAGCACTCAGACAGTGGCAAGTAACATCAAACTGATTTCCAAACTTGTCCCAATATAGCATCTGGCCAACCTTGGAAATGGGGGGCAGCTGATACACCCAAAATTGGCTCTATCCTATGACCGAGCGGTTCAAATCAGCAGCCAGTCCATCATGCACAACTCCTCAGACAAGCATCAGCCCGAGCGGTCTAGTCTACCCAAAATTCATCATCCCGAGCGGTTCCTCCACGACATGGCCAACAGGGCGGGAAGACCGCACATGCACATCCCACCATGGGAATAGCTCATCCGGGCCCACAGGCACGATCCCGAGCATTACGGGCAGTTTCCTACTCAAGCTAGAAGACTAATGGAAAGTGCAAACTATTTCCTAATCCAATTAGGAAACCCCCACAATTAATGCCAATCTATATCAATTGGATTATATTTCCTTATCCATGTAAGATTAGGTCTCTTGCATCTATAAAAGAGACCTCTCACCCCCCGTTGAAGGGGCCAACTCTTTAGTCTACAGAGCACCTCTATAAAATTCACCATTATATGCATACACCCGGCCGGTATTACTGGTAGTGTCGCCCCTCTTTATTGGCTCACCAGGCCCGCCGGTGATCTGCTAGTGAACGTGCTCAGACACACACGTGGACGTAGGTACCTCCATTAACAGGGCCGAACCACATACAAAAAATAGTCTCTCACTCTCTCTCTCTCTCTCCTAAAATTGCTCTACTTTACTCTTACCAAATTCTGGCATCATCATTACATAAGTATGAATAAAGAAAAACATGAAAGCTATTTTTCAAAAAGCAGTCACAAATATCAAAGACACTTGGAAGAAGAAGCAGAGTCAGTGAAGTCTAGTTTTATTTTGTCTTTTATTTATTCAAAGGTCTCTAGAAATAGGCTCTTGCATGACCGGTCCAGCCCCTGATAAAAGTAGCAATAGTAGCAGCTCTGACTCTAGAAGCAAAGACCCCTCTCAGTAAACCCCCGAGGAACCTCTTGAACTCGCCCGTACTGCCTGGCCAATCAACAAGGATAGTAGAAAGAGGTCTCTCTCAGACCCATCAGCCACACTCTGTGGTAATCCCCGGGCTAGTGGTCACAGCATGAAGGCCCCAACACCTCACGATCCAGCAAATATCGGCCTCGGATAAAGCACCCATCATGTTAACCCAATCGGCAGAAGTGTAATGAGAATGAAGCACGGTCCCACAAAAATAAATTGGTGGCACATTAGCTATCCATAACTGAAGGCGCTCATAGAGCCAAGCGTGTAACACCAAAGGCGCCCCAGAAAGAAGAAGCCTTCCTTGATTGAAAGCGCGATCCAAATCATTCAGGGTTTCAGCTAGAACCATGGCCATGGGATTCTTGCTAAATTTCAGCCCAAGGCACACGTGCACCAAGTCGATAGAAGCACTTGAGAACAGAAAGTACAAAGTCATGCACAATATCAGAGCGGCCCCGCGGGTAGCATCATATACGCTAGAATTCCCAAGACTAGCATACCGAGCAATGATGGAAGCAATGTTAAGAACCTCACCGTGAATTAGCCGATGTGAAATAGTAGTGGAACAGTTCAGGTATTCAGCTAAGCCTCGTGTGGGACTGGGGGTATCAGCAAAAGGAAGAATCAGGTCAGAGTCAGAATCGAATCCAAGGATAGCACAGAACTCCTCAAACAGGGGACATATCTCCAGGCCGTTGAAATTGAAGACATGGTTCACCAGGTCCCAGTGGACAATAGCAGCACGCATGAACTCAGCGTTCAAAGCCATCTGCCGAAGAGAGAACAACTCAGTCAAGCCGTAGCTAAAAAGGTTGATCTGTTCCATACCATCTGTGATGTTCAGCCAAGCCATGAGTTGAGCAGGATCATGCAATGCCATGTTTTCTGTCATTGCTCTAGCAAAATTTAAAATTTCGGCAGCACCTCCCCGTTTCATAGACTATCCCACCTACAAGGCAAACACACTCACTATCATAAGGCTGCTCATCGCAGTAACATTAACAATCATAGAATCACAGTACACAGATATGTATATCGTCATACGATCACTAAATAAAAAAATAAAGCACACAATTGCGCCTTCAAACCGGAAGCTATCCGGCCTTAAAGGCAAAAACCTCATCACACTCTGCCAAAAGGTCACAAATCATCCCACACATCATCCTATACATTGTTTTGCACATTGTCCATCAGTCACAAAATTCACTAGTACAACCCAATTGAAAACATGAAATGGAGATAAAACAAAAATCCCCGCTTAGGAGGCCTCAGTCTTCCTCTTCTTCGTCCTCTGTCGGGCCACCCAAAGTGTACGTCGGCGATGGCCTCCTCCTGCCACCTCTGTACCTCGGCCCAGTCCTCGACGAGCCAACACCACCCCCACGATACTGTACACACAAATAAAATGAAAGCAATCAGTAGAGAAACAACAGAAAGTACAAAAGCGAAGTCGAGTTAGAGACTTACCAAGGACGCTATCTGACTGGTGGCGAACTGCCGCATACCATCCATCTGTCAAGGGAAAAATCGGGGTTAGGACCTCATAACCTTAAGGAGCGTAAAATTAGAGACATACCCGATGGTCTCGCGTGAGGACCAAGGATCGTAAGCTAGCTGCCAAGGCGTGGCCCTCCTCAGCATAACTCCAAGGGACGTTGAGGACGCCTGCTGGCTGGTTAGGATACCCACATATGACCCGTGGCACCTCTATAACCTAGGGAGAACCATCGGCACCCAAAACATTAACCATCCAGTCCCAAGGAGGGGTAGGATTGAAAACTGGAGGAGCCTGCCTCCTGTACATCTGTAGGCACAAAACAATTAGGCAAAGATGAGTCCAAAAACATAGGCAACGGATAGAGACAAAAATGTAAAAGAAACTCACATCCAGGAGTGAGAAGTTGGGCATCAGAAAGTGGCCACAGTAAGTCTCATAGCCGGTCTTAGAGAGGAAGTGATCCCAAACATCAGTACCAGCTAAGGCCGCCAGCAAAGCATCACCAGAAAGGTCATCAGCATCCATCACAGGAGGATTATGAGGGACGCGATACCTCGCACCGCCAACCACCTGCCGAGACACTCGCTCGCCAAGGAACCATTGCCTGCTTTCGGTACTTTCCATCAAAAGTCGGCAAGAGGCAAGGGGCCTGACCGCCTGTATCTCCTCTAGGGTAGCATAGGTAACGTGCTCCCAAGGCGTCCAATCAACACTAGCAGCTGTCAGCCCAGATAAGAAGTTTCTGAGGAGAACAATCTGATGAGCCCCGCTCTTTACCCCGACAACATCCCTCCGCCATCTCAAGCCCCGGGGGAACAAAGGCACAGGAGCCATGTCGTCCTCATCTTCACTTGATTCATCAGCAGGGGAAGGAGCCAACATCTTCAGGTACTCAAAGCTCCAAAGCTGCACAGATAAAGGAAAAATCAAACAAGACAAGAAGTACAGAAATCAAAAAGCCAAAAGATAAAAGAGGTTGCAGTACATACCTCCCAAGCTCGGCAGAATCCCCGTCGATTTGATATCACCCCGGGAAACCTCACCCATATGCTTGTAAAGGTGGACCAAGGCAGTACCGCCCCAGTCATAAGAGGGGATCTCACCAATGGTCGCCAGGCAAGAAAGGAGCCTCAAGCTCACCCGGTCATTCCGTGTCGCAAAAATCGAGCAACCAAGGACATACAGAAGAAATACCCTCAAAAGCTGAGAATTATTCAAGTTGTGATTCCCTCTGCCGTAAGCCTGGTAAAGCCAGTCGCAAGGAAATTTGTGCCCCTCTAGATTAGGGGGAACAGCCCCAATCAACATCTTGATAGCCTCAGGATCAATCTCATAGAAATAGTCCAGAATCAGGCGTTTCCTGCCAACTCTCAAATCGGTAATCATGGAACAGTCAAAAGGTGTCATTGTCATCTCACCAAATGGCAAATGGAAAGTGTTGGTGGTGTCCCACCATCTCTCAGCAAGAGCATAAAAATGCGCCAGATCGTTGGTGCTCTTTGAAACTAGGCGTACAAAGCCGCCAAACTCGGCATCGTCTACCATTCTCTTGACGATAGACGAGAGTTGGGTGTACCACAGAAAAGCGTGAGCAAGGCTACCATGGCCCTTCAATGTCACTTCCTACACCTGCACACATCAAAAATGACAAAAACGAGCATAAAATCACTATTCACAACCCAAAGTCCAACTTCACAAAATCAACATACAAGCACAACACAAGCTTCTAACAAACTCTAGGTGCACACTACAGTTCATAAAACTAGCACAATGCAAAAAATAGTCCTGAACTGTTGAAGGTTTCACATACCAGGCTCGCCAGAGCCGCGGCCAAAAGATGACATTGGGGGTCCTGTAAAATCAAGTCCGGGGTTTGGCTCTCAACTTTCATTCGTTCCTTGGCCTTCTTAGACGGTCTCCTTGAGCTCGAAGCCATGGATCTACAAGAAAAATGGAAGCTAAAACCAAACTTTCTTCTTGAAAAATGGAACAAACCAAAACACCAATCAAAATTCCAATCTAGGGGAAAGATTACTCACCTGAGCATGCACAAGCTGCATTTTGATGGATTTTGGCTCCAAAAGCACCCCGAAATAGCCAAAAATGAACTTGAAATGCTCAAGAACCTGAGATATACACACATGAAGTCCGACCACCCAGTGCCACCGCGGCACAGCTCCCCGCGGGCCCCGCTTTGCTTCGTTTTACTCTATTTTAGCCCGTTTTGGCCCATTTCTAGCCCAAATTAGCCCCAGTGGCCCATTTCAGTCAAGATTTATGAGATTTTACCCCCAACAGTCTGAAAGTCATCAGGGCCACCTCTATTAGGCAAGAACTGAGAAGAATCGGCTCCCGAAGGTCCAAATTGGTTGTTTCGGGTTGACCGTCACAAAATTTGATCAAACACGAGAGTTTTAGTAACAAATCATGGTTCTTGGCCAGTATACAAAAGAAACAGTTAAGAGAGATTTCTCGAGAGTCCTACACCATCCCCTGAGGATAGAAACAGAAAGATATCAGCTCCCGAAGGCCCAAATCGGCTTTTTGGACTGACCATTGCAAAGATCTAATCAACTGTGAGAGATTCAGAGATGGGCGCAGGTTCCCGATCAAGAAATAGTTAAGGGAGATTCTCCGAGAGCCCTACGCCATCCCCCGAGGACAGAAACAGAAGGATACTAGTTCCCACTATCCCCAGCAGAAAGTAGCAAACGCAGAACCCACTCCCGAAGATCGGTCATTAGGAACAACCAGAACATCGCCCGTATCCAGATTTCAAAGATGAACACCGTCCTTCCACGACTCCGTGTCTCCTGATTATCATGAGATTTCTCATTTGTCCATTATCATAGCTTTTGCACTTATCAGTTATCACAAGATCCCTCGGTCACCTTTAGTTGTCATCCTCTAAAACCCTGCGTCTGATCTATTTCGCTTACAAAGCACGTTTCTCGGAATTTAAGAAGTTTACCCCCGAGACCTAGAGTCTTCCAAACCATTGTGTCTTTATCCAAGTTAGCCACTACATCACAGTCAGAGATACTAGCACGGCATAACTCCACTCGGAGTAGCACACACCCCACAACACCAGCTCATACTAAGATCAGAGCATTAAACATGATAGGACTCAGGACGTAATTCATATCACATCCATGCATTGCATATCATTCTTATAGCATAGCATCCGCCTGATTGTTGTGTATGTGCATATGTGATTTGTTCCTTTGTGCCCCGAACTACGTCCTGGTCTGATTCCCCTTGGGATAATAGGTAGCTCACCAAAAGCACGTCTGATTCCCCTTGGGATACGTAGGTAGCTCACCAAAAGCACGACCAGCCCTAGCCCCAGCATCATGTTTCTATCATTAAATCTTTCCAACGCTTTTATCCTAAATCTATAGCCTCCAAAAAGACTTGTCTCTTCAAAGCTTTGGCACTCGCTTGCGACATGCGTTGCCTCACAAGTTCACGCCAAAGAGTGGCAAACTATAGACACCCCATTTTGTCGGCTATCAGATTTAAGAGACCCATAGCTTGGTGGTTCACAATGATCGAAAAGACTCAAAAAGGACTCCTGGAAGTTAGTTTTATCTCTCAAAATACTCAGAATGACCAAAATACCCCTGAAAGCCCGAACGCTCCCGAATTCGGACCAAATATTCTAGAAACGTGCTACATCATAAAAAAAGCAATAAAATGAGTTCTAAAGCAAGATTGGATGAAATCGTCGGCTCCCAAAGACCCCCGGAAGTCCCGGAGGTTCCCAGAAAGTCTCCGTTGAGCGGCTTGACCAAGTTTGACCGAAATCGTCCAAATTCGCCGAAAAGTTTTGGGATCATTCTAGATCATGTGGGAAATACTAAATTGAGTTTTAAAAGAAAATTGAACGAAAACGTCAGCTCCTGGGAGCTCCCAGAGGTTTCCAGAACTTTCCGGGAATCCCAAGTTTGACTAGTTTGACTAAAAGTTGACTTTGAAATCGGAACACCGTATCATTTTTCAAATATTTTTCATAGATATTAGAGGTCAATAGCTTTCCAACGGTATATCGCGCATAATTTTTGGATGTAAAATGAATTTATTATGAATTTCTGAAGGTGAAAAAGGCGATCAAATCGACTGTTATCACGAATACCGCAAAATGTTTCAAAGTGACCTATCTCCGAAGTATTTTTTACGGAAAGTGGAGTCCATTACCTTTCCAACGGTATATCACAAGCTCAGTTTGGAATTCATATGCATTTTCTGTGAATTTCGAACAAAATAGGGTCTTTTCACGAATACCGGAACCTCTGGGGGCCTAAAAAGAATTATCTGGATGAATGAGGAGCAGTGCCGCCACGTCACTAACCCACTGCCGTCACGGTACTCTCCCCCAGAATGGTCCATTTTTGTAATTTCTTTTGGGGGTTCATTTTGATTAATTAGAAACCAAAACAACGTAATTCTATGTTCACAGATGTTTAGGACCAATGGGAGTACTTTTAAAAGCCCAAAACCATCCCCAAATTGGCCTATATAAACCCCTCTTGACTTCTCATTTTGGAGGCTGTCAAATGCAAGCTTTGAAAAGTTTTAGAAAGAAAGTTGTAGAGATAAGGTTAGAGTAGAGAGAAAAGAAGCTTCCTTCTTTGATTTCCAAACAAGAGAGTGAGTTCTAAACTTTGTTTTTACTTCATTACTTCCATTTACTTCATATTCAATGCACCCAACCACCATTTTAGTGAGCATTTAAGAAAGAGGAAGCTACTTCCATGTCCAATGTCACCACATATGAGTGAAACACCAAGCTAAAAGTCCAATACATCATTAAATATCATCTAATGATTGTTTATATACTTGTTTGCTTACTTTGATATTCATCTCCTCTTATCTCATTTCTTTTTTCTTTTTCTTGTTTACTTACTAGTTCATCATCATCTAGATGAGGACAAAAAGTTTAAGGTGAGTGAATCCTTATGGATAGTAACTCTTGACCTCAAAAACATGTTTGATAGATGATGGTTACAACCTCAATACATCCCCATGTATTCTTGAGGTTATTTCCAAAATAAAACAATGTCTCCAACAATCTTGGAGGCTCTTAATATGAGTTCAAATGTTGATATTTCAAGTGGTCATAATCTCCATTTAAGTGCAGAAAATATACTTTCAAAACCCCTATTTCAAAACCCCTCAAAACCCCTAATATTGAGATTCCAAGAAATAAACCTCATTTCTCTCAAAAAATCTTCAAAACAATGAGTTGTTTAGTTTCAAAGAATTATTCTTAGTTCAAAACTCAAGGTAAGGTTACAAGACCACTTGGAAAGTCTTCCTAACTCATTATAGAACACCCATGATTTTTGGCTTGACTTAAAAGCACTTGAAAGGGGTCCATTTTTGTCCAAACATTACTTCCAAACATTCTGCCTCTGCTGTCACAGCAGCTAGGTTGACTTTCAACTTGTTTTACAGAAACCTTTTTCCAAAAAGAGTGGTCCCAACTTATTTTTATTTTGACCTTCGACGTCTTAGGGAACTTTCAATATAATATGGGCCTCTAGATGTTTTTTTTTTCATTTTCTAAGATTTTCTAACATTTCAGTCGACAATACGGACTCTATTTCTGAATAACCTCTATTTTTTATATGATTTCTCTCAATATATGATAGTTATTAAAGATTGGATTTTTGGGTTATGTTCCAGACACAATAAGGAAGATCTTCATAAAAAATCATGCATTGAAAACATTCCTAACCCCTCTTTTCAATTTCCAAAAGATCATGTTACTGTTCTGTCCACTATTCACAGCAAGCATACTTTTACTTCCATCCTTTGATTTGGTGCTTACATGCACCCGAAATTAGATCCTGTCTTAGGAAGTAGTTCATATTATATTTTTACATATCCAATGATGATTTCCTCCATGCATTCATTCATGTTTTAGACTTCTAAGTCACTTTAGAAAGTCCATGTTTGCAAACACACTACAACCTTTGCACATTCTAGGATCATACATTGCATCCATGCAAGATTTGGGGCTTTTGTGGCTCTTAATCTAAGAAGATTATAAGGAATGAGTTGGATCATACGTCCATGCTTTCCCTCGATCTAATCTTCCTTTCTCATCCGTCCCGGGGATCGAGAGGTCTTCTTTCCTTAAAGATTAACATGCATCACTCTAGCTTGCTAAGCATATTTTGATTTATTTGATTATTTGTTTCAAGAATAATTCATGTCCCCTTATATTAGGAAAACTTTATTACTCGATATGTGATTAGACGATTTTTCCTAGGTTTGTTCGTGTGATCTTTCACTTTGCATTGTGTGATACTTAGCTTAGATCTTATGAATGATATTTTATCTTTAGATCTTCCATTTCAAGTTTCTTATGTGATGTAATATACCTATCATAAATATTAATTGTCAAACCAAACATAGTATAAAATGATTATTTGGATGCTAATTGAGACCCGTCGAAAGACGGGGCGAGTTAAGGGTGGTTTAGTCGCGACAAAGGCTCCTTCCTCTCTCGTACCAAAACCCCGAGCCAAGTTCTTTGGTTATGAAGGGCCGGTGCCCTTTATCCATTTGGGTGAGTCAAAATTAGGTTTCTTGGTTCCTTAAAGACCAAGTGGCGACTCTGTATCTGTTTTCAATAGACCTTTTTCCTTTCCTTTTTCAAAACAATCTCAAAACAAACTAAAAAGAGTGGATGAGCGATTCCGCGTGTCCACAGAGGTCTATATGATTCCAGCTCTGCTGCCTTGCTGGTTGGAGGGCCCATCCACATAGAGTACCCAAGTTGGGATGTCGGGCTGTGGACCAGGCGGTATTGCCTGCGGGTCGAGCTCTTCTACTGAATCTTCTGGGTACGTGAACTCCACAAGAAAATGTACTACGACCTGTCCTTTCATGGTTGTCCGAGGTCTATAAACTACCTCAAACTCCTCCATCTCCAACGCCCATTTGATGAGCCTTCCAGATGTCTCGGGCATATTTAATATCCAGCAAAAGGGTTGGTTTGGGAGGACCACGATGACATGGGCCTGGAAGTACGAGCAGAGTCTCCTAGTAGAGGTGATTAGGGCAAAGGCCAACTTCTCGATGCGGGAATACCTACTTTCCGCGCCTTGGAGTGCTTGGCTGGTGTAGTAAACCTGGAACTGTACCCCCATGCTCTTTTCGGACAAGTGCTGAACTCACTGTTGAAGGAGACACCGCTAAATACAAGAACTCCTCCTTTGGTACGAGTATGGAGAGTAGAGGGGCGATGTTAGGTACTTCTTTAGTTCCTGAAATGCCTCCTCGCACTCCTCTGACCACTGAAAAGCCTTATAGAGAAGCTTGAAAAATGGGAGGCACCGGTTAGTAGCTCGAGAAACAAATCTGTTTAGTGCGTCCACCCGGCCGGCCAAGCTCTGTACTTCTTTGGTTGACCAGGGTGACCGCATGTTGATAACGGCCTGAATCTTTTCGAGGTTCGCTTCAATTCCTTGCCTGCTGACCAAGTGCCCTAAAAATTTCCCGGGTGAGACTCCGAACGTGCATTTGGCCGAGTTCAACCTCATCCAGAATTTTCTTAGGATGCTGAAGGCCCCTGCTTGATGCTCAAGGTGGTTGGTCTTGTCTCAGCTTTTTACCAAGAGGTCATCTATGTATACCTCCATCGACTTCCCGATCAAGTCCCTGAACATGTAATTGATGTTGCCCTAGCATTTTTTAGGCCGAAAGGCATCACCTTGTAACAATACGTGCCCTGGTCAGTGATAAAGGAAGTCTTCTCCTCGTCCCCGGGCACATGCTGATCTGGTTGTACCTTGAGTAGGTGTCAATGAATGAAAGAAGTGAGTGACCGGCCGTAGCATCCACAAGGAGGTCTATCCTAGGCAGCGGATAGCAATCCTTGGGAAAGGCTTTATTTAAGTCGGTAAAGTCCACACACATTCTCCACTTCCCATTGCTCTTCTTCACTAGAACCACATTGGCCAACCAGTCGGGATAGTGGTCTTCTCGAATGGATTTTGCTTTTAAGAGCTTCTGCACTTCTTCACGCACTGCCATTTGTCGCTCAGGGGCCATGCCCCTTCTCTTCTATTTCACCAATCGGGAATCGAGGCTAATGTTGAGACGGTGAGACATGACCCAGGGGTCAATCCCCGGCATATCTTCATAGCACCAGGCGAAGATGTCCTAGTTCTCTCTCAAGAACTCGATCAACTTTTTCCTCAGACTCGAGCCTAGGAGAGTGGCAATACTCACGAACCAGCCAGGGAAGGTAGGGTCGAGCACTACCTTCTCTAATTCCTCCACCAGGACTACTTCATCCTTCACGTCCCTCGGGTCCATCTCCTGAACGTTTAACGTTTCAGTAACTGCCTCACGGCGCAGGGAGTTGAGATAGTAACTCCGTGCGGTTGGCTGATCTCCACGTAAACTTCCCGGTCCTTAGGGGGTCGGGAACTTGATGACTAGAGCTAGGTAAACATGATCGCTTTGGCTTTATTGAGCATCGACCTCCCAAGGATGACTTTGCATGTGGATGGAGACTCCACAACCACAAAGTTTTTTAACACAGAGACCTGCTAGGGATGGGCACCCATAAGTACTGGGAGCTCAATCATACCGAGCGGTTGCGTACTTGAGCCATTGAATCCGACCAAAGGTATAGCAACCGGCTTGAGTTTGTCCCTTGAGATCCCCAACTGGTCGAACGCCGAGGCGAAGAGAATGTCGGAGGAGCTGCCGGTGTCCACCAATACTCTCTTCACCGTGTAGTTGGCTATGGAGATTGTTACTACTAGTGGGTCATCGTAGGGGCAGTGCAAGTCCTTTACGTCACCGAATGAGAATGTTAATACATCGGTTAGTCAGACAGCGGATTGGACATGCCAAACATCCGCTCGGGATGTCCGAGCATGCCTCTTCCTAGCCGACTGTGAGTCCCCTCCACCCGAGGTTCCTTCGGAGATCACATTGATTTGCCCAAGTGGTTGAGGCTGCTCGGGGGTTCGGGTGTCCGACCTAGGTCGTCTGTCTGCCATGATAAACTCGGCCAGATGGCCCTGTTCTATCAGCCTTTCGATGGCCATCTTGAGCTTAAAGCAATCTTCTGTGTCGTGACCATGGTCCTTGTGATACCAGCAATATTTATCCCGATTTCTCTTCCCTAGAGGGCTCTTCAGCTTTATCGGTTGTTGGAGGAGCCCCTAGGTTTCGGCGGCGGCCATGACTTCATGAATGGACCGGCAAAGGGGCGTGAACGTAATTGGAGCATGCTCCCGACCTCCTTTCTGCTGATCCAGCTTCGACTTCTTCCCCAAGCCCTTCTCAAAACCATCATGCTTTCATTTGACCCTTGGGGACTCATCTCCTATAAGGCTAGCATGCTTAGCTTTCAGAAATTCCTCCGTGTCAATGTACTTTCCCACCCTTTTCGAAAGCTCAACTAAAGTGGTCGGTCGGTTGTTGTGAAACGATATTGCGACTTTGGTGTGTTGAACTCCCGTGTAGAATGCCATAATCGCGACCGTTTCATTCAGGTTGCAAATTTATAGCCTTTGTTGATTGAAACGGTCGATGTAATCTTTTAGGAACTCCCCCCTACGTTGCTTGACGATCAGCAATTGAGTGTCTGGCTGTGACCGGTTGAGCATTCCCACGAACTGTCCAATGAAGAGCTTACTGAGTGCTTTGAAGTCGCTGATCGTTTGGGGTTTGAGGGTGTAGAACCACTACGCTGCCACCCCCTTGAGGGTACCGGGAAAGGCAAGGCACAGTAGTTCGTCAGCGGTGGTAACCAGCACCATTTGGGCCTTATAAGTCCGGACATGATCCATCGTGCTTCCCTAACCGTCATAAGAATCGAGGTGCGATGACTTAAACTTCTGTGGGATTGGAAATCCCGTGACCCGGACGGTGAATGGCAATTCCATTTCTATATTGGTGTAATCATGACGTGATTTACGACTCAGTTTCTCAATTGCTTCTGCAGGTCCTCGATTTGGGCCTTGACGTCTGTCTGGCCGGTCTTTCGTTCCATGTCCGAATAATACGTCGAGTCGGACAATGAGGCCTCTTTCTCGAAGCGTGTTGTCCTTGGGGATAGGGCCCGGCTTCAGCTCCGGTTAATCGTGTGCCTAAGATCCTCACGGCTCTTGGCCGGGGGGTCCTTGGCCGAATCCCGAGCAATCCGGTCTTGCCCATCCCCTCTGGCAGCACGCCTATTGTTGATGATTTCTCGGGCGTCCCCCACTCGACATGGGTTGGCCCGGAGGTGTCGCCGAGTCCACCCGAAAGCTTGGCTACGCTCGTCGTTCCCGAACCGACCCAGATCCGGCGGAGATATAAGCTCAGTGTGAGTGTGCATTCAGACTCGTACGAGCTCCCGGTCGTGCACGCCCTTCCCGGGCTGTTCCTCTATTTGAGGGAGCTTTTCCTGGCAGGCCAGTAATGCTTCGATCTGTTGCTGAGTTTTTTGCTGGCCCTCCAGGAGCTGCAAAAAGGCCAAGGTAACCTGCTCGGAGGCCATAGAAGCAGCCGGTTGCCCGGCTTGAGAATCCGTATGACCTTCTAGAGCAGCGGTTTTCTTACCCTTCTTTGGCGGTATGTTCGTTAGTCAAAAATTTGCTTTCGGGAGAAGTTGTTGTCATTTTCCATAGAAGGCGCCAAACTGATGATGCCAAAAACTGGTAGAAGAATGATATGAGAAGGACAATAGAAGTTTGTATGTGGTTCAGCCCCGATAATGAGGTGACCTACGTCCACGTGTGCGTCGGTGTGCTTTTACTAACAAATCACCAGCGGATCTTGGTGAACCCACAGGGAGGGAGGTACTACCAGAGACCGACCGGGTATATGCATAATAGTGTTGCATTCTGCTCCTTTGTGAGTCAAGAATGCGATCCCCTCTTAAGGGGATGGGTGGCCTCTTTTATAGATGCAAGAGACCACCTGTACAAGGTATCTACCAGATTAGGAAGCCTAATCTAATTGCAACTCATTGAGCATAAATCACGGGAAGTTTCCGAAGCGGTTCAGGAAATATCTTCTACTTTCCATTAGTCTTCTGATTGAGTTAGGAAACTGTTGGAACTGTTCACCGCGAGTCACGGGGTTAGGCCTAGGCTGTGCCCATCTTGGTCTATCAACAATATGAACCCCAAGCAGTATTAACAAACTGGGTGGCTCCGGCCTAGATAGCCCGAGATGGTTGAATAACATGTCCCCGATCTGGGTGACTTGGCATTCTGCTGCTGACGTGGCAATTTGACTTTGACTGGATATTTTTGAACCAATCACTCCGTATACATATAATCCCCTGGGTAAAAGCACATCAAGGAAAGAAGTAAGAAAGGGTGGCTCAATTTGAAGCCTAATGCAATTACCCTTACCAAAAACAACGAGATGGTTAGTCCCACCAACAAAACCTACCACAAGTTTATCTCATTTGTTAGGGACATGTATCACCTCAAAGATATGAATTGAAATACGTACAAGCTTTTTTTTTTAATACAATTGTCAAGACAACATCAAAAATGGCAGAAAATTGGGATTTTTTTTTCTTATTTAAATTTTTTTTCCTCATAGGTCAAAACTACCACCAGGAGAATGAAGTCATCTTATTCTAATGCTGATATTATCTCACACGGTTTATGGATGCCTATCAATAAAACATTATTTTCACAATTTACTTGGTTATTGAAGATTTTTTTTTTTCCATATTACTCTTAGGGCTCTTTAACATTTTTCCATAGGACCAATTCGGATGTATAAGTTCAATTGACATGAACCAACAAAGGTCACCTTTCGCCATGACAAATTTTTCAAACACTAATTTACTTATGTCCTAAAGTTCTCTAGTCTACCAAAATAGTCACTTTAAACTCCAGAAATATTCTATTCTTGTAAATTGATTCCCCATAATGTATTGGTAAGTGACCACAAAATAAGAAATAGTAGTAAACGATATTCATGTATAAACAATACACTGAAATGCATACATCTAGCTAATCTCAGTTTACTAATATTGCTAGACATAATTCAAGACAAGTCTTAGAACGATAGTTTTCAACCTATTGCTCTGAGTAAATAACCTACTGGTTCATCATTAACCTCTTGTCCAAAATCCTGCAAACTAAGCTCTGGTTAAATATGCTACTTATCAGCATAATTAACTGATTGTCCAAAATCATGCAACCTGATCATATTACCCCTCACTCGCTATATATCACTTAAGATAATATATAAATCGTAACTCAATAATAACTATGAACCTACTCCCCACCCAAAATCCCAAGGTATTCGAACCATTGCTCTGATACCACTATGTCACGCCTCGAATTTCACCAAACCCAGAGCGCGAGGGTCAACTGGTCAACACTCAAAGTCGTGGTCTAACTTGGACGTATAGCTAAGATAGGACAGTCTAATTAAAAAAAATAGTAACAATAAAAACTCAATTCATTTCATTTATAATAAAAGAAAAGGAATTACAGCTGTTACTTTTCTCCAACCATTTGATACAAATACACCTATGTCCCAACGCTTAATCGTGATTAGTTGACAAAAGGCCCAACTATGCTACCCGGTTCAATTACTGCTTCCCTCTCACCTAAAAAAATATTAATAAATAATTAGTGAGCCACGTGTTCAGTGAGAAAATCTCATATATCTTTATTTTAGAAAAATTAATTTGCAGTAACACACAAATATTAGAATCTTTAGTATTAGTTGAATAGTATAGGTAAGTAACAAATTTCTCAAGTATCTCAAATTTATGCCTCGTTGCTCTATTTTTATGCAAATAGCATATCACACACTTATTCATTTATAATGAAATTCAAACTGTCCATATGCAATAATTTATGCATTAAACTTTCATTCTCACTGATTATCATCAAACTCACAATTAATTACCAACATGATTGTACACACCCGCCCAGCTCAAAATGTGTACAATTTCATGGCCACAACACCCCAGTCCATCTCGAAAGATGTATACTACCCACCAGCCCAGCTCGAAATGGAGAAGTATATAAGTGCACTAACTGTAGAACTATCTCAATTCCAGTCATCTCAACATAGACTACCTCAGTCCTTTCACCATCATAAGGCCTCGATATTAACCAGTGTCATTATCAATGATAATAATCAATGCATGCTTACATCGTTCAATAATGCAATAAGACAAGACATGACTAATTTTTGAATTCAATACAATAATTAACAATAATATGTATGTGTTTATGTATGTATAAATATTTATATATGTACATGCATATATGCTAAAATACCAGAAAGCACTTTTAATGTAATTCCTTCTACCACAAAAGCACTCATACACAATATTATATGTATATACATGTATGCATACTATATAAAATCCCATGCCCAAACAATTCCTCACCTTTTCTGTTTTCTCTTTCATTATTTTTCTACCCACTGTTCCTTCCTTTCTCCTATTTAACATACACTGCATCTATATATATATATATATATATATGCTAGAGAACTCACAACTATGAGAACTTGGCTTGGCCACCAAGTTCTCTTGTGCTTATCCTACTAGTATCTTTTTATTTTATCTTATTTTTTTCCTAACTTGGCCTCCAATTAAGTTCCTCTCGCTCACTTATCTTCACTCTCACAATTGCACTTGCTTAAACTTATCTATACACACACGTGAATATATTGATCAATGATCAAGATTTAGATCCAACTCATGTGGGGTGGTCTTTGCCACCTCATGCTTAAATTACATGTGGTTAAAATTTTACTCTTATTTTTCTTTTATCTTTTATCTTTTATCTAGAGTTATATACATAGTCATAAATACACCAAATAATCATCTAAATGGATAGTTATCTTATTAATATTACTATCAAATGACACTTTATTACTAGTAAATGTTACTATTAAATTACAATTAGAAAAGCTTCTACCAAATGGCATTTTATAACTATTAAATGGCACCTTAGGAAAATATGATACCCAATAGTACCAATAATACAGCACATGGCACTTGTTACTACAACTTGGAATCTAAACTTTAGATGTATCACAACCCCAAAAGTACATGATTGTATTTTGTGAAAATTTTATAAAAATGTATAGCAATTAAATGTCCATTGATTTCTTCTCTTAGACAATTTTATTTCTTTTTGTCAAGCCGTTACAATCACGCAAAAGATATTGTACCTTACTACATACTACTAGATTCATAAGTAGTCGCTCCATTAATAAAAGTTTTTTAAACTTGTTCTTTCGCTGCACAAATATGTTTTTTCGTAGACTATTTCGTTCAGTACATATTGAGTGCTCAGAATTGCTCCAAACCAGAGAAATAATTTTCAAAAAAATAAGAGAAAAAAGAGTGGAATATTTTTTTGTGTGTCTGGAAGAGAAGCTGAGCTCTTAGTCTTATGTAGAAAAAGATGATACAAAATTAAGTGTTTTATCATCAAGGAATTAAAACCAAACTGCCCAACAGTCGTATGATTAAAATAGAAGATTAAATCCAGACTGCCCAACAGTCATATAATAAACAAGTTGTTAAAACAGTAATAAACCTATGCAAAAAGATAATTCCAGAGAGCCAACAGGCTTTGTTATAAACATGTGCAGAAATGACTCTCCAACAGTCAAAAAGTTAATTCCAAATAGCAAAAAATGAGATCAATCTCTCGTAGGTGCGAGGGAGCAAATCGAATGGCATTCGTGTACGGTGCATGCATGCTCAAGTTTTGATTTTCAAACCAAATCGGGTGGTCCAAATTCGAGATTTGCAAACCCCCCCTGCGCACACGTGAGAGAGCGCCTCCACTACATAAGCTTAATAAGCTTACTAAGAGAAATCATATGTAAATAGTAGAAAGATCTTATCTTTAAGCAATGTGGAAAACTTGTCACACCAAGCCAAAAGGCATTGTTTGGGTTTCTTGAAATAAAAGTCCGGGCCCAAGGCCCAAATAAGAAATGTTTAAATACTATAACCCACCAAAGTCCAAGGTCATTAACAAATCCAACAGAAAGTTTGCAGTTTGTATTGAGGCATACCTAAATGATGTTCTCATGAGAAATCTTTAAAACATATTAGAGTTTCTGAAGTCTCCTCAGGACTAGAGGTGTCATAGGTTCAGTTTGGTCGGCTTTCACCCCTAAAACCAAACCAGCCAATCTGTTTTTACAAATAACAAAATCGAAACCGCCAACACTATGCCAAATCCGAACCTAACCTACAAATAGCATTTCGGTTCGATTTTGTCAGTTTACGTTCAGTTTGGGCTTGTATTATGAACCTGGACTAAATTTTATTGGGCTTATCATCTAATTCACAACATATCATCTAAAAACAAATATTGGGCTTGGACAGAATTTTAGGAATATATTCATCTAATTCACAACATCCATCTAAAAACAAATATTTGACTCAAGATAATTCATAACATAAATAAAAACAAATATTTCCAGCAAACAAAATAAAAAAAAATACACCTACAACTTGATCTTACCTCAGACCATACCCTAATACCGTGTGTGTGTGTGTGTGTGTAACAAATTAACAATCCAGAAAGAGAAGCCAAAAAACCACACATCCTCATTCCTCATATACCAAATGATGTATGTATCAATGTGTGTGTGTGTGTGTGTGTGTATGTGTGTACATTATGTTGTTGGATTTAGGTTTCAAAAACTTAAATTTACAGCGGAAGATAAAGTTCAAACTTTAGTATACAAACTACTTCTTACTGAATCTATTGATGCGTAGAAGAGATAACGTACCCTTATGGTCTTGAACCCAATTCGGATTTTGTTTTCTTTCTTTGATGTCCAGCAATATCCAGCAACTTCCTATAGCAAGTCTTCACTCTTATGTCTCCACCTCTTCTTGTCTTTCCAAGTACTGTTATGGAGCTAAGAATGGGACCTCCTAGGTTCTTAATTATTGACTTAGATCAGTATTATTCTACTATGATTAAATACTTTAGAAAATTAACTAACTGATCAGTTAACATTAATACAACTAAATAATGATAACTGCACTCCGATGCATAAGAACATATCTGAAGCGGTAACTAGACTTGGAAAATGATACTAATGTCCTTTTACATTCAACATTCATATTCTAATTCAGGTAGTCGGATATCTAGTACTGTCAACCTGAACTGTGAATACATCTTTCATTCCTTGAATCTCATTCACCTATGATGATTACCAAACATGTCGATAACTACTTATCAACAAGTGCAGCTCTTATTAATCAACTTTGTCACATTCTCAAGGGAAATCTTACTCTATTACATAGGGTAGATTCTACCTTGACAATATATGTTCATAACATCATGTCATACGATTACCCAAGATACCTAGGTGTTGATCTTGAAGACCTCACTGTGTCACGACCCATCCCACTACGCGTGGAAATAGGACACGTGGCACGCCACCAAGGCTCATCCAAACATCATATAACTATACGCAGCGGAAAGAACTTTAAAACAACCCTGAGTAATTTAAAACTTTAGGAAACATTTCCCTCTGAGTTGAAAAATCCACAAGAATCAGAGTTATAAAATGTTTTGGCCATTTAAATCCTTTCAAAAGAAAACAGTTTTGAAAACAGAGGACCAGTCGACTGATCGAGGGTCCGGTCGACTGGTGATCTCAAACAGAAAGGTTTCCAAATATAACAGCCCATCCAGTCGATTGTTTCGGGACCCAGTCGACTGGTGCCTAAAATTATCAGTCGACTGAAGAAGTCCAGTCGACTGGTACCCTACTCCAGCAGAATGTCATGGCCTGGGGCTCCATCCAGTCGACTGTTTTCTCAACCCAGTCGACTGAACCTCAGACGAAACAAAGCAGTAATCAATTCAACACAGTGACCCAGTCGACTGGATCAAAAACCAGTCGACTGATTTCTGTCAGCAAAACTCAAAACTGCAGTTTTCCCATTCAAGGTTCTCCCAACTCCAAACCAACATTTAACCCCTCTATTCCATCATTCAAAAACATAATTACAAGAGCGTTTACTAGGGATAACAAGTACTAAATCTAAGTTCAGATTATACTACAACATACTACGAATTCAAGGTTATTATTACAAGTTCGGAGTGAACAAAAGTATAGACAATTAATTCCCCGGCATTCCACGGCCTCACTCCTCATGCTTCTTCTTGTCCTTCTTTTTACCTGTAATGGAGTAAGTCTCCACTGCTCAGCTATATGCTGAGTGCACAAGTCTAACATATGCAATATATGATAAACATGTTTTAATCTCATAATCATATGATTAGTCTCTAGGGATAAAAATACGCCTTCATCCTGTAGCGGCAAGTCCAAGCCTTAAACCGCGATGTCAATGGCAAGTCCAAGCCTACAACCATTACATCCCCACAAGTGCCATGACAAGTCCAAGCCTACAACCATGCACAGTAGCCATCGTTACTAAAATTCTCAAACAACGAGAAGCTTACTCCGGCATGAATTTGTATGAGACTCCCCTTTGACCCACATAGACAACTCAACGTGCTCGCGTAAATTTAGACATGCTTATCACAATTTAGCGCGTGCATAATTAACGGGCCTACAATTAACACATGGATTTTGCCCGGATCTCAATTTCGTCGTCGAAATATAAAACATGTATTTCTCTATATTTCACAAGTTAGAACTTCATACCTCGTGCGATTTCTCCCAAACTTTGAAGGATCGACTAGGAGGCTAATTAATCGTCGGATTTCGAATTTGAGAAAATTCCTACAAGTTTATACCTGTTTTTCCCAAAAGTCTAGAATTAAGATTTTTACAAAAAATGGCCAAACACGGCCTAAGTAGTATCAAAACGTAGATCTCACCTCCACGAGTTCAAATACGAAATCTGGAGAAAAACTGACGGACGAAAGGTCGTCGTATGTCGCCGGCAAGCTCGTGGCAACCAAATCTCCCTTCTCTCTCCTCTCTCTAGATATTTTGGAAAGTTTGGATGAGATTGAAATCTCATCCTCATCTATATATAGACAAACGTTCTGGAAATTACATTTACCTCCTCGCAAGTTTTTCAAACTTCTAATTAACCCATGAAACTTCGCACACGTCCATTTTATAACTTTACGACTGAAAACTATAAATTTCAAAAGTTTTCGACTAGGTTTTGTTTGGGTCCAAAAATAACGTCCGAAAACTTTATTCTGTGGAATCTCTACACAACCTACCTTTTTAATTAACGTATCACTCACGTTCTCACCACAGTTCTCAAAATGATATACTAAAGTATCCAAATACCAGAATTATACTACACAGGTATAATTACTATTCACATGAATACCAGATAAAGTCAAATAACATTTAAATCATATAAATGTCATTTACTCATGCCCATGCAATATGAACTGCCATGTTCCAGTGTCCTTACTGACACCTTACCGTTGACTCACAGTCAACCTCAACTCAAATTATTAATAACATTAATAATTTCAAAATCTCAAATGATGCATTTTCAGAATCATAAATTTCTGGAACGGGTGTGACAACTCTCCCCTCCAAAAAGGAAGTTTGTCCCCAAACTTTACCTCATGTGTCGAATAAGTACGGACACTCATTCTTCATGTCTTCCTCACTTTCCCATGTAGCCTCTTCCACCGTGTGACTACGCCACAATACTTTCACTATTGAAATCGTCTTAGTTCTTAAGACTTGTTCCTTTCGATCTAGAATCTCTACCGGTTGTTCCACATAAGTCAAGTCTCCCTGAATTTGCAGCGGTTCAGGTACAATGATCTTACTCGTATCAGTCATACACCGTCTCAACATCGATACGTGAAATACGTTATGCACATGTTCCAACTCTGATGACAAGGCCAATCGATAAGCCACCGGCCCTACTCTCTCTAGAATCTCAAAAGGTCCTATGAATCTTGGATTGAGCTTTCCCCTCTTTCCAAATCGGACAATGCCTTTCGAAGGCGATACTCGTAAGTAAACAAAGTCACCTACTTTGAACGTCATCGGTCGCCGTTTCGAGTCTGCATAACTCTTATATCGGCTCTGAGCTACCTTAAGTCGCTCCTGAATCAATTTCACCTTCTCAGTAGTCACCTGTATTAACTCAGGTCCTAACAACTTCCTTTCTCCAACCTCAGTCCAACAAACCGGCGATCGACATTTACGCCCATGCAAAGCTTCATATGGTGCCATACCAATACTTGACTGAAATCCATTGTTATACGCAAATTCAATTAACGGCAAGTGGTGCTCCCAATCATTCCCAAAATCCAATACACACAATCTTAACATATCTTCCAAGGTCTGAATTATACGCTCTGACTGTCCATCGGTCTGAGGATGAAATGCGGTACTGAAACTCAATTTCGTACCCATAGCTGTTTGTAAACTTCCCCAAAACCTCGACGTAAAACTACTATCACGATCGGATATAATCACCGCTGGTACCCCATGTAGTCTTACAATCTCTTTCACATACAACTCTGCTAACCTCGCAGGCTTTGTCGTCTTGATCGGTAGAAAATGAGCTGACTTGGTTAATCGGTCGACTATAACCCAAATCTTGTCATTCTTATTACGCGATCGCGGAAATCCAGAAACAAAGTCCATCGTGATCTCTTCCCACTTCCATTCTGACACTAGCAATGGCTGTAGTAACCCCGCGGGTACTTGTCTCTCTGCTTTAACTTGTTGACATGCTGAACATTCAGATACAAACTTAGCGATTTCACGCTTCATACCCTTCCACCAGAAGTTTTCCCTCAAGTTTCTATACATCTTATTACTTCCCGGGTGTACTGAATATTTCGTACTGTGAGCTTCTTCTAGAATCCTCTCTTTCAAGTCTTTCACATTCGGTACACATAATCGATTTCCAAGTTTTAACGTCCCTCGTTCCAACACAAAACCAGGTCGTCTCCCCAAAGGTATCTCGTCCCTCATTTTGCACAAATAGACATCTTTAAATTGTTCTTTCTTGATCTCATCAATAAAATCTGGGTGTACTACAATCGCCATCATCAAACCATCATTGGTCTCTGGAATCACATCCAATTCCAAGCGTTCCATCTCTTTTACCAATTCTTTTTGTTGAGTTAGCTCGTCGGCTAAATTCCTTGGCATCTTCCGGCTTAATGCATCAGCTACTACATTAGCCTTCCCCGGATGGTACTCAATCGAAAGATTGTAATCCTTTAACTCCAACCATCTTCGTTGTCTCATGTTCAAGTCCCGTTGGGTGAAAATGTATTTCAAACTCTTGTGATCCGTGAATATTTCACACTTTTCCCCGTACAAGTAGTGTCTCCAAATCTTCAAGGTATGAATTACCGCGGCCAATTCGAGATCATGAGTCGGATAATTAATCTCATGTGTCTTCAACTGTCTAGAAGCATATGCAATTACTTTACCACCTTGCATAAGCACACATCCCAACCCTTTGTGTGAAGCATCACTATAGATTACAAATCCTTCAGTTCCAGATGGTATTGTCAATATCGGTGCTCTCGTCAAACGTGACTTTAACTCTTGGAAACTGTCTTCACATTCCTGACTCCATTCAAAAATAACACCCTTTCTCATTAATTTTGTCATCGGCAATGAAATCTTTGAGAAATGCTCAATAAAACGGCAATAGTATCCCGCTAATCCCAAGAAACTTTGAATTTCAGATGCGAATGTCGGCCTCTGCCAATTAGATACAGCTTCTACTTTGTGAGGATCAACTGAAACTCCATTCTTGTCAATCACGTGACCAAGAAAAGTAATACTAGATAACCAAAATTCGCATTTCTTGAATTTACCAAACAGTTGCTTCTCTCGTAATCTCTGAAGTATTAGTCTCAAGTGATTCTCATGTTCTATCTCACTCGGTGAATAGATAAGAATGTCATCGATGAACACTATCACAAAGTCATCCAAATAATCCTTGAATACTCGATTCATAAGATCCATGAACGCGGCTGGTGCATTCGTAACCCCAAACGGCATAACTAAGAACTCATAGTGTCCATAACGCGTTCTGAAAGCAGTTTTCTCAACGTCTTCGGCCTTCACCTTCAACTGATGGTAGCCTGATCTCAAATCTATCTTCGAAAACACTTGTGCTCCACGAAGTTGATCAAATAAGTCATCAATTCTGGGTAACGGGTACTTGTTCTTAATCGTTAACTTGTTCAGTTCCAGGTAATCGACACACATACGCATCGAGCCATCTTTCTTCTTTACAAACAATACTGGAGCTCCCCACGGCGATACACTTGGTTGAATGAAACCCTTGTCAAGTAGCTCTTGTAGTTGAATTTTTAGCTCCTTCAATTCTACTGGTGCCATTCTATACGGTGCTTTGGATACCGGTCTTGAGTCTGGCTTTACTTCAATGGTGAATTCAATTTCCAGCTCAATCAGTACGTCTGGTAAGTCATCGGGGAATACATCCGAGTACTCTCGCACTACTGGGATATCCTCTACTATTAATTTGGTCGCTGAGACATCAGTCACTGAACATAGGAATCCTTGACATCCCTTTTTCAATAACCTTCCCGCTCGGATAGCTGAAATCAAATACGGCGGCGGTATAACCCCACTCCCTTGGAAACAAAAGTTCCCATGCACCGGTGATCGAAAATTAACCTCTTTCCGTTCACAGTCTATTGTGGCTTGGTTAAAAGCTAACCAATCCATTCCTAGAATTACATCGAAATGGTTCACCACAATCGGTATAAGGTCTACGGTCATCAACTTCTCGCCTAATTTGATCTCACAGTTCTTATATATATTAGACGTCATTATTGATTTACTAAGTGGCACAGCAATAGACAATTCATATCCTAACGGTGCCGATTTAACAGTCAAATGTTCAACAAAAGCATGCGATACAAATGAATGCGTAGATCCCGAGTCGACAAGTATGCGTGCTAAGTGTGAACATACAAGCACCATACCTGAGACTACTGTCTCGGAAGCAGTCATATCTCCTGGGTTCATCTGATATGCTCTTCCTTGACGTTGTTCAGTCCTTTGTCCCCCGTCATTGGATTGTCTAGGCTTCGACCCACTGGAAGCCATAGAACTAGCTCCTGGTTGAGAATGTTTCCTCGTGCAATCCTTGGCTTGATGTCCAAAAACTCCACAGTCATAACACTTACCTCTCATATCAGGAGTCGAATTAGCACTACCTCCTCCCTGATTCCTGTTCTGGGGCTTGGTCATGAAACATCGACCTGAGTGTGGTCGGTTGCAAAGTGAACACAACGGTATGTTACGTGGCGTTCTCCTGAAATCACTGAAACTAGAACTAGAGCCTCTTTGAAACGGTCTCTTGAAAGATCCACCTTGGTTCCTATCACTACCCTCATTGTTTCGTTTACCGTGCTGATTCTGCCTTGACCTTTCCATCCCACTCTCGACCACTAGCGCCGTTTGTTGTACTGCTGCCACAGTCAAATGTTCGTAGGTTTCCACCCTTAGACGAATATTTTCCCTTAAACCCTCTTCGAATTTCCTTGCCCTATCTTCCTCCTCTGGTACGGAACCCTTTCCAAATTTTAACAAAGCGTTGTACTTGGAAATATATTCGGTTACAGTCATATCTCCCTGCTTCAAGTTATCAAACTCTCTCTTCTTTGCATTATAGGCGACTCGCGGAAAGAACCGGCGATTGAATTCCGCCTTGAACCCCTCCCAAGAAATTGGTGCCCCTTGATCTAGAACATTTACCCACTAGTTCTAGGCTTCACCCTTCAGCAAATCACTTGCATTTTCCATTTTCTCCCTGTTGTTCATCGGAATAGATCGGAAAATCCTCTCCATGTCCATAATCCAATGTTCTGCGAGCGTTGGATCGGGTGTCCCATGAAATTCCATTGGTTTCTTTCGAGCGAATTATTCGGAGACGGATCTTATGCCTCTAGTTTCGGGTGCATGCACTACAGTTATTGGTTCCACTTCTATTTGAGGCGTGGGAGGCAATCGCTCCGCTATATTCCGTATCATTTCCCCCATATTCCCCATCATTTCTTCCATTTCATTCATACGTCGAGTGTATGGCGATAGATTTCGCTCTTCGTCACTCATGATTACAATCCTGTAGTTCTTAATGCATAAATACTATGCATGTACAACAATAACAATAGCATGTATGTAAAACAACATACATATGCATCAAACATCTCTAACATGTATGAATGTAATTTAGAACATGTGACAATTCACTCAACACTCCACTCGTCATCGAACGTTCCCAAAGTTTTGTTACCTATTGCTCTGATACCAATAAATATCACGACCCATCCCACTACGCGTGGAAATAGGACACGTGGCGAGCCACCAAGGCTCATCCAAACATCATATAACTATACGCAGCGGAAAGAACTTTAAAACAACCCTGAGTAATTTAAAACTTTAGGAAACATTTCCCTCTGAGTTGAAAAATCCACAAGAATCAGAGTTATAAAATGTTTTGGCCATTTGAATCATTTCAAAAGAAAACAGTTTTGAAAACAGAGGACCAGTCGACTGATCGAGGGTCCGGTCGACTGGTGATCTCAAACAGAAAAGTTTTCAAATATAACAGCCCATCCAGTCGACTGTTTCGGGACCCAGTCGACTGGTGCCTAAAATTATCAGTCGACTGAAGAAGTCCAGTCGACTGGTACCCTACTCCAGCAGAATGTCATGGCCTGGGGCTCCATCCAGTCGACTGTTTTCTCAACCCAGTCGACTGAACCTCAGACGAAACAAAGCAGTAATCAATTCAACACAGTGACCCAGTCGACTGGATCAAAAACCAGTCGACTGATTTCTGTCAGCAAAACTCAAAACTGCAGTTTTCCCATTCAAGGTTATCCCAACTCCAAACCAACATTTAACCCCTCTATTCCATCATTCAAAAACATAATTACAAGAGCGTTTACTAGGGATAACAAGTACTAAATCTAAGTTCAGATTATACTACAACATACTACGAATTCAAGGTTATTATTACAAGTTCGGAGTAGAACAAAAGTATGGACAATTGATTCCCCGGCATTCCACGGCCTCACTCCTCATGCTTCTTCTTGTCCTTCTTTTTACCTGCAATGGAGTAAGTCTCCACTGCTCAGCTATATGCTGAGTGCACAAGTCTAACATATGCAATATATGATAAACATGCTTTAATCTCATAATCATATCAATAGTCTCTAGGGATAAAAATACGCCTTCATCCTGTAGCGGCAAGTCCAAGCCTTAAACCGCGATGTCAATGGCAAGTCCAAGCCTACAACCATTACATCTCCACAAGTGCCATGGCGAGTCCAAGCCTACAACCATGCACAGTAGCCATCGTTACTAAAATTCTCAAACAACGAGAAGCTTACTCCGGCATGAATTTGTATGAGACTCCCCTTTGACCCACATAGACAACTCAACGTGCTCGCGTAAATTTAGACATGCTTTTCACAATTTAGCGCGTGCATAATTAACGGGCCTACAATTAACACATGGATTTTGCCCGGATCTCAATTTCGTCGTCGAAATATAAAACATGTATTTCTCTATATTTCACAAGTTAGAACTTCATACCTCGTGCGATTTCCCCCAAACTTTGAAGGATCGACTAAGAGGCTAATTAATCGTCGAATTTCGAATTTGAGAAAATTCCTACAAGTTTATACCTGTTTTTTCCAAAAGTCTAGAATTAAGATTTTTACAAAAATTGGCCAAACACGGCCTAAGTAGTATCAAAACGTAGATCTCACCTCCACGAGTTCAAATACGAAATCTGGAGAAAAACTGACGGACGGAAGGTCGTCGTATGTCGCCGGCAAGCTCGTGGAAACCAAATCTCCCTTCTCTCTCCTCTCTCCTCTCTCTAGATATTTTGGAAAGTTTGGATGAGATTGAAATCTCATCCTCATCTATATATAGACAAACGTTCTGGAAATTACGTTTACCTCCCCGCAAGTTTCTCAAACTTCTAATTAACCCATGAAACTTCGCACACGTCCATTTTATAACTTTACGACTGAAAACTATAAATTTCAAAAGTTTTCGACTAGGTTTCGTTTGGGTCCAAAAATAACGTCCGAAAACTATATTCTGTGGAATCTCTACACAACCTACCTTTTTAATTAACGTATCACTCACGTTTTCACCACAGTTCTCAAAATGATATACTAAAGTATCCAAATACCAGAATTATACTACACATGTATAATTACTATTCATAGGAATACCAGATAAAGTCAAATAACATTTAAATCATATAAATGTCATTTACTCATACCCATGCAATATGAACTGCCATGTTCCCGTGTCCTTACTGACACCTTACCGTTGACTCACAGTCAACCTCAACTCAAATTATTAATAACATTAATAATTTCAAAATCTCAAATGATGCATTTTCAGAATCATAAATTTCTGGAACAGGTGTGACACACTGATTGATAAGTCAAAGTAACCAAACATGTGACTTGTGTTCATAATCGTCTCAAGATTCAGAACTCATATTGTATACAAGTTATGAGTTCCTATTAACTGTTGACAGTGATTAATGTTAATGAGAAACCTCATGGTCTGTCATTGCACTTTAAGCATCAGCATATTAACTAAGAGTCAGGCACTCTAGTGAATGAGACACATCACTACATCCTATGGTAGTTAATCATGCTACAGTGTAAACTTGGTGAGATACCCAATCTCATCATCCACTATGACAATTCTAAACATCGAGGAATAGTAATTTGAATCTCCATTGTTTGCATCTCATACATACAAACAAATCACTTGCAGCAATGTTTTAAGGATTACAATCAATTAAACATTCATCTCATAAATTATACATAACAAAATGTAAACTGATATCCATTAGTATAAATGTACATAATGTCTCAAGCATAAAGTAACGGGTTTGAGGGCACAATCCCAACATGTCTAGCTTAAAATTCAAAATCACATTCGAAAATTACCTTATCCGCTCCTCAATGATATTCTTTTGTTTGAGATCTAAGAATTTGGTTTGAGAGATCTTAGTTAGGGTTTGAGTTAGGGTTCAAGAGATCTTAGTTAGGGTCGATCGAGAGGTGAGGTTGAGAGGTAGAGGTTAGGTCTGGTGGAGATAGCGGCAGTGCTTGCACTAGTGCCTGGTGGCGGTGGCGGCAAGCACTGATGGTAAGAGGAAAGGTAAGGCGAGAGGCAAGAGACAACGACCGTTGAGGGTGGTACTGGTAGAATGGTAGTGGCACTGGTGAACTGATGGTGGTGAACTAGCGGTAGTCATCGTTGGAGGCAGAGAGAGAGAGAGGCTAGAAGGTGGAAGCAGCGCTGCTCTTCTCTTTATTCTTTAGGGATATGATTACCTTAGGGTTTCACCTTTTCTTTTACATCCTTCATATTATATATATATATATATATAACAGATAAATATTTACATTAACTGCTTCGATCGATTTCGGTGCAAAATATGTGTAAACCGAAAACTGAAAAACTCAAATTTTGAAAACTGGAACCGACCCTTGAGTAAAAAAAAAAGCCAACCAAGATCAATCGGTTCGGTCGGTCCAATCGGTTTTTTGGCACCCATAATGACCACAAAATACATCTCATCCTCCAAATATTTAAGAAGCAAAGGTGAAGGTGTATTTTCCAAGGATTAATTTTCACTACCAACAAACAAAATATTCATATAACCAAAATTTCTAAATCACATATCTTTCTTTAGAAATCTAGTACAAAGAAGAAAAGGACAACCCCAAAATCTCATAAAAATACCATTATGCGAGGAAGAATGGCAAGTGCCAGTTAGGCAAAGAACGAGGCGAAAACAGTCTGAAATTAGAAAGAGAAAAATTAAATCCCATTTTAGCTCTTATGAAGATGAAGTGAATAGCACACACGTAAAGTAGTCAACAGAACTGATCATATTTTGTTTGGATGTAAGAAAGAAAATGAAAAAAAAAAAAAAAAAAACCAATTCAAAATGTATAATTTCTATTATTTTAAACCACAATATTTTCTAACTCTTCCATATTTGAGTTTAAGTTCTAATTAATGGATGTACACAACAGTGACTGCATTTTATGGGTTTTTTTTTTTTCATGCAGAAGTGTCAAAAAAAAAATCATCTCTTTTTTCTGCCAATAGTTGATATTTTATGTAAAGGAAGGTTAAGCAAAAAAAAAAGGTAAATGAAAAACAGGATAACCTAACTTTTAATTGTAATCTTAAATTATCAGATTTAATCAATTAGAAAGCAGAGAAGGGTCTACTTAGGGTTGTCATAGGCTCATTTCGGTCGGTTTTAAGACTAATCGATTTTGGTTTGGTCGGTTTTGTTGGTTTTAGGAACGCTTTTTCGATTTGGTTCGATTTTTTACACTGCAATATTTTGATGAAAACCGACAGGTTAGTTCGGTCCAATCGGTTTTGCTGTCTACTACCCAAAATTCTTAATGAAAGAAATTTCTGCAGGTCGATTCTTGTTTCTAATCTAAGATTAGAACTCCAAAAACCGCAGTCAAAAGCGAAAGAAGTTATGGGAAGAGGTTAGGAGGAGATGGAAGATTTTGTTCACTTTCCAATCGTTCTATTCTGTTCATCTGTTATGATTTTCAGAAATTACACAGGAAGTTATGTTATAGTCGACCCCAAAACTACAAATTTTCATGGGTACTTTAGAATACTGGTACAAACAAAATCCCAACCCACAAATTTGGATTCACCATACCAATACCGGCCAAATCTAGACCATGTTGTCCAAATTATGCCCATGATAAGTATAGAGCAACAAGGGAGAAAATAAACATCTAACACCTAGCTTACGTGAAATAAAGAAAATTATTTTTTGAAAAAATCAACTTTGATAAGAGAAAGTAAAACGCTTAAGACGGGTGGGGGGCAGAGCAAATATATATATATATATATATATAAACTAGTACTAGTAGATGTTTTCATTATACAGAGTATATAGTTTTGTAAATAATATTCTAGCAAGAATCAATGCTACCAATGATATCACCAATTTACCAAGATCATTAATTCATAATCCATATTTGATAAACGAGCGCGAAAAAAGTTCCATTTGATTTCCACATAGGGTTATGTTATGGTTCTACACTTCAAAGAGAACTACACAATTAACAAGAAGTGCTGAGTAACGACCAACATCAAATCAGACATGCCAAACTCCAGTTATGAAACAAGATATAGGATTTCAATGAAATAATAAAAAATATAAAAAAAAAATCACTTTACAGAAATATATCAGATATGTCATGCTGCAAGTGACAAAAAATGCGTCCTACTTTGACAAAAAGTATTATCAGTAGACAACTCTAATTTGGCTGCATAAGATTCTGAAAATATTTGAATGTTCATAAAGACGATAAATAAAATATGTAGCAACAAAAATAATGCTCTAAAAGTGACGAGGGAGATCATTTAACACTTTATATATCTCTATGAGAGAGATTCATTATCTTGCCAAAACATATTTTTATCAAATGACAAGGCAGACTCCTAGACTGTATATTCTTTTAATTCCTCAGTTGAATTGTACTCCTTTCCTTTTCTTCAACAGGTGACAGTTATCAGAAAACAGTTGCAGAATTTTATGCAATAAAATGCTAAGAAACCTACAAAAGGCTCTGGACTTGAACAGGTTTAAACTTAAAAGTAATGTTTCTGGTGAAACATTCTTGAGTCACTTATTATGCATTTATGCCCTATAGTGGCACCAAAAATAGAGGAAAATAAACAAGATGGAACATCGAAGTTTCAGAAACAGGATTTTAATATCAGCCGGAATGATCTATAAATAATAGCCTCAGCTAAATAAGTATAGCTTCTTCCCCGTTGCATCTATTTTTTTGCTACGAAACTATGAATAAGAAAGTTCATATCATCAGGCTTACGAAACTATGAATAAGGAAGTTCATATCATCAGGCTTAAAGTAACACACTTAAGCACAAACCAAACGTTTCCAATAATAAAGTACACAAGAGCCAGAGGTCAAGAACAAAGATATGAGTCACCGTCCCCTTGAAACTGCATCATTCAACTCCTTAGCCGATGATGGGAACAGCTCTATGTAACGACTTCCAAGAGTCATCCTATCCTTTGCCAATGCTGCTTTAGAATCCTCGGCACTAGCAAATTCCACAAATGCTTCACCAGTTGGCCACCCCTCAGACTTCATTGCAATATGAATTGAATCTTCAGACAATTCAAACTCTTTAAAGAAATCAATAATCTCATCCTTGCCAGCCGAAAATGGCAATCCCCTCAATCGCAATACCCTCGTCGGCTCAGTCGAGTCCTTCCCCTCGTCGGAAGACCTTGGCACATGTGAAACGTTAGATCAGATTAGAAAAGTAAAACATTAGGCGCTTATCTACATGGTTGAGAGAATCGGCTGATTCACGAGTCAATTCGAGTCTCATAAACATGATACGATTCAAGATTCATAATTTTGAAGAAGATTAAGTTTTAAGTGGTAATCTTTTAAGATTTTGAGGCCTTGCAATTGCATAAAAATTGTGTTAAATTTTAGTTTGTTCATTTTAAAAGCCTTGTACATGTGTATTTCATATATACAGTAGTACACTCTAGGGGTGGCAATCTCTTGTCATGATTGCGTCATTTTTTAATTGTGCCAAAAATCTAACCCAAACCCAACTTGTGTCATTCACGGGTTACAGTTTAACCCATTTAATAAAAAGAAGAGATCTTCAGCAAAATAAAAATAAAAAGATGAGATTGACTCCGTAAACATAATATGGCCATACACCATTCCAACAACATGAGTCCTCGCATCAAACATACCAACACGCATGACGCATCCTCTTAAATACCCAAAGATTTCACACCATTCAATAAAATGACAAATTGTTAAAAACCGGTTGTTTCAGGTTAAACAAGTTGACACAGCATTAAGTAACCAACCATGTTAAATGAGTTCACCAGTTTATGACCCAAAGCTACTTATTTCGTGTTGGTTCGTGTCGTGCCAAAAATTGTCACCCGTAGTATACAAACATATATTTACTTATATCTCTTAAAAAAGGGAGGGGTGGTGTGGGAATTTTATTATTAGGATTCATAATTTTGGTAAACCGATGCGCTATTCAATTCCCAATTTGACAACCATCTGCATATATGTATATAACACTGAGGAATATAGAAATCAAAATATTCCTCTGTATATAAGTATATACACTGAGAAATATATATTTCAAAAAATTCCTACTAAAACAAACAAAAGAACCCACACATTTCCTACATATACTAAAAAGGGTGAAACCATTATCATCACTTGCATGTTTGAACCCTAAAATGCAAAAATCACATAATAATTGGAAGCTGTACAGCATTTTAAAACCATGGTCATATCAGTCAATTATTGCTACACCACCACACTGATATATCCTGCCCAACAAATTTACATCACCACATATAACGAGACCAGAATGAGAATATCAAACAAGCCCTAGACAGCCACAATTCCTTTACTCGAGGGATTCGACTAGAATCAAGGTGCAAATCTGGCAAAGATACAACATATGCACAATAGGACTACGATAAGTTTCACGCTTTACACAGCCATGGTGTCAATCCTATCATTATCCAATAGCTTTCTAAAATATGATTAGTGTTCAGGAAGCAAAATTCAACTTCCGTGCATCGAAAGGATAGCATCAGTTCTTCAAGCAGAATTGCATGTAAAGAACCTGGCACAGACCTTTTCGATTTTCACATAAGAGAAAAGAAAACACCAAGCTTCAAACTTACCATAAGAGTTTCCATTAACTAAACAGCTAATCTTATTCACTTGAAGAGATTCCACTACCTCAAAAAGGACATATGCCTTTTCCTATTGCCTTGCTATGGTCATTAGCTCATCCAGGCAAACTCGGAATTGATTGTAGGAAAAGTAGCAACAAAGCCTAATTAATGCTGTGACCATTCAACCGGCTCTGCGTAAATATCTTGATTTGTCACCGAGACTAGACTGCGACCAGTTACATAAATATAGCTAGGGAACATTGTTTGGTTTGTACATGATGTCGTTGGGCGGAAATTATGATAAGAACAAGAAGACATTGATTATATTGTGTCTATATAGCTTATTTTACAAAGAACTACTTTTGGACTGACTTTTAGAAATTTATGACTATAGTATCATATAACCATGTCATAGATTTGTTTAGCAATTGTTCGGTACTGCTTGGTTAATGGTTTATTATTTTGATTTGATTGACCATTTTTTTTTCTCTTTGAACCATGGGCTAATTTGAAGCATAAAGCACTCAAAATTTCAGAACAAATATATTCATTGTTTCAAAATGCTGGAGAACGTTAGACTCCTATGGCTACAATTAAAAACCTCAACTTCCAAGATCACTCTACTTCGTTGGGAGAAATCATATCAGGTTCCTAGTCATTTTCTCATTCCCTTTATTAGGGCTAATCAACTCCTCATGGCTCCCCTGAGGAAAAAACGCATGCAATACATCTAAAAGCACACTCCTGTAATACACAATCTAAGTAGGCAAAGTTCTCTCACTACAACAAAAAAATGATAATAGAACAAAGTAAGAAGAAGAAGAAGAAGAAGAAGAAGAAGAAAAAGATGAAGTAGAAAACATTTGATGGCAGCAACTCTGTTATCAAAATCGTACGATTCGTGATACGAATCATACGATTCATGATACGAATCATACGATTCACCATGAAAACGATATGAATCGATATCCAAATCAAACATATAGCAAGAATCGAAGCTGAATCTTAAGATTTGCAATTCTTACAATTCACTTGACTACCAAGCACAAAACTGATTTTTTTTATTTTCCATTTTTTTCTCTCTGTTTTTTTTTAAGTTGATTCCCAGCCCTCTTTTGAACCACTTTGGATATGTTTATACAAGAATGGGAAAAAATAAAAAAGATTATAATAGCCAAGAAAAAAAAGGATATGTTTATAGGTTTTTTTAATTTGTTACCGAAACTTACGACTCATGATTTGCGAATCCCAATTCGATTCACGATACGAATCCCGATTTGACCACCATGGCAGCAACCATCCTAGTCGATTAAAAATATAGATTCTCTTACTCAAAAAACCTGCATTACTTTACACCGGGAGCAAATGGCGGTAGCCTTAAATCTGACTGCATAGAGATTACTCAGATTAGTAACTCAAAAATGGTTTTGGACAATTTTGGTGTAACTTAAAGGGAAAAAAGTTGATTATAGTCTGAATTGTGCCGCTGGGATTCACACAGCGGAATAAAATTACACCACCAATGGAAAAGAAAAGAAATTAACAAGGGAAAAGGAAATACACGCGACAGTTAACATGTTTCGGAAAAACACTGTCTATGTCCACCAAGAGACTCATTCTTCACAATTTAGAAAATAAACTTGTAAAGATTATTTGAATCAAATCACATGACCCCAACCCATGACCCTTCTGCTCCCACACTCTCAATACTCCAAAGAACCAACAGTCTCTCATCGTTCTTGACCTTAACACAAAGCTGTCTCAGGAACACAAAATTATCTCTCAATCCCGAGTGTATCCATTCTATACCATACCACACATATAAATAGGGAGTCACATTCTATGTATTTGTTATTGCAAACATCCAAGGCCAATCATCTGCTAAAGCCACACCATTCGACTTTGGAAATGATCAAACTGCTAGTCATGGTTTTTATACATTAGCACGTGATGTAACCTTCTAGAAACCAAAAGCCAGCCAATAAACCCCCATGCGTTAAAGACAAATAAAGAGTGCATGAACCCACAAATTTCCACCTCCAAACCCACAAGAAGAAAGAAAGTCAACCTTGACTCATATAATATGATGTACGAACAATTTCCCCGAAATATACCAGTCACACATAACAGGAATCAACACAATCCAACTTGATCCAACATAACCAACGAACATATGTAAACTGTCTTCAGTTAATTTTGCTAATTAACTCCATAGTGAGTTCTCTGGTCGACCGCATCCTAGGAAGCACAGACACTTCTAAGAAAAAAGGTAACGTGTCGCGTGTCGTATCGTGTCCGACACACGAACACGAGACTTCACGGACACTTTTATTGGAGTGTCGACGTGATTTTTCTAAGAATTTTGTCGTGTCGGTGTGTCCGTGTCGTGTTGTATCATGTCGGTGTCCTTGTCCGTGCTTCATAGTCCACATCCTAGAAATCTGTCACTATTTCTTTGGCTCTACTGCAAAAGAAACACGTCTTGTGTACCCATTTTCTTGTACACTCCTTTTCACACACCCCATTTTTAGCTTTAATATACTTCTGATTAGATGATACAAACCATCATAGTTCTCCCCTTTCATTAGGACCATGCACCCACGTATGATTTACATGGCTCCACCTGTAATTGAATTGCATCCTGTGGAATTCATAAGGCCAAGGGAAGTTAGATTTTTGTGTATCTTTGGGACATATCTCACACCACCCAAAGTACAAACCACTCCATCAAATATTTTTATTTTCCCAATCATCCATAATTTTACAAGAAGAACGGTCAAGAAGGACAAGTTTCCACAATTAATCTTATTCCTGGACTATGTATGGGTAGCACAACCAAAATCTAAAATCCAATCATCACGAAAAGAACTATGTATACCTTCGAAAATTATGAGGACACTTCCTTAATCATCTAATAGCACCAAAGCATTGTCGCTGGAATCATTGTCACCATCATCGTTCTTTTTGTGCGAAGGACAATTTCTTTTTATGAGACCAAATTCTTTGCACCTGTAGCATTGAATTTCTCTCTTTCTGAACCGACTTTGAATCTATTTCCATGCCCAAATCTATCTGATTTTCTTCTAAGAGTTTCACCTACAACAGCCAAAGCAGGTTCACGTCTATGCTCAGTATTTGTTTTCTTCTGAAGACAGTATCTTTAGCACACAACAAGTCACCAGGTTGTCATATAAATCAGGAAGAGAGATAAGAACTAGTAGAGCTTTATCTTCTTCCTCAAATCTTGACAACAACTTTCAGCAGTTGATCCAAAAATACGCATTAAATACATTCATCTGCTCTATGAGATTCCACCTTTTTCCATCTTTAGTCGGTATAGCTGGCTAGCTACCGCTTCAAATGTAACTTCTTGGTAAAACTTCGTGCAAGATACAGTGCTTTCACCTTCACCACAGATTTGACCAGAACATTCATCCATAACATTATTCATAATCTTATCAGCAATAAAAGAGTCAGTTCGTCGGACTACGTTCCTTCTGGCTTTCCATCTTTTTCCTTCAAAGCCTAGTACAAGCATTGTTGCACAAGAATATCTTTCACAATTCTTTCTAAAGAGTAAAACTGTAATTTCCATCAAACTACTCAACTATGAACTGTGAGTTAATCATCGCCTTCATGGTGAATAGACTTGCTCACGTGGCTCTGATACCACTTTGTGGGAGTTCAAGCAGCGCATAAAAAGTACACCAGCAACGAAAAAAAATAACAAGGAAAAAGGAAACACATATGAGAATTAATGTAAGTTCAGCAAAACACTACCTACGTCCCCCCAGAGACTTGGTTCTTCACTATTGAGAAAACAACTTGTACAAGATTGTTTGAACTATAAATCTTATAAGCCAAACCCAAAACCCTTGTACACCCCCCTCTCAATAATCCAAAGGACTAACACTCACTGTGTTCTTGAACTTTTATAAAAAGTTGTCTCAAGAACACACAAAAAATCTCTCAAACACTAGTGTATGCATTGTATACATTTATCAAACACACACACACACACACACACACACACACATATAGGGAGTCACATTCTATGCACTTGTGATTGCAAATATCCATGATCAATCACATATTAAAGCCACAACGCCACATTGTAGCCACTAGACGACTTTGAAAATGATCAAATGCTTCTGTCATTATTTTGGTACCCTAGCACGTGGTGTAACCTTCTAGAAACCAAAAGCCAGCCAATAAACCCACTTGAGTGGGTTTCCAATTAGAATTAAAATTTCTATAGGTTAATCCCAAAGCACAAACGTATGTCTCACTCAAACCAGCTTTCGGAAAAATAGGAGGAGCTGGAGTAGGAGTTTCAAAGGAAATCACCAATTGTTTCTTGAAACATCCCAAATAATTAGTTCCAATTCTGCATCTTTTAAGCTCACAATTACCCATTTTCAGTCACAGAAACAAATATCATCAAAATCCCACGAAGGAACATAAATGAGGTAGCAACTACCTTCCACGATAAAGAAAACTTGATGTGCCACCAATCCATAATCATTAACATAGAAGATGAAGACAAAAACAAAACAAGGATTTCATGGAATGATAGCATAAGATTTGGAACACTCTTTTGCTTTAGATTAGCCCGTTTTTAGAAAAGCTTGTCCCAATCTCACAGTCTCTCCGACATCAGGTACTCCTCCTGTTCAGACTCTTCGTCGTACGACTCGAATATCTCGCCCTATTTATCACTATGGTTTTTCCAGTTCTATTAATCATCCTATTTCCCAGTATATTTCGTATTCTGGTCTTTCAAGGTCATACCAGGCTTTTCTTGGACAAATTGAGTCTGTCTCCATTCCTAGGTCCGTGTTAGAAGCTATCCAGAATCCCAATTGCATCCAAGGATCAAAATTTCGTTTCGGTGTAGTGTTTCGGTGTTCCCGGAAACGGCAACTTTTCGAAAACGCTTCGGAAACATGTGGAAACACCGGAAAAAGTTGGAAACACTAAGAAACTTGTGGAAACATAACTTCAAACTAAATTGTATGCACCTATAAAGCTTGTAATTGATTAATTGAACCTTTGAGAGGTCTATATATGTAGTTATATCAATAATACATAGTTCAAATTGAAAATACATGATAATTTAAGCGTCAATCTACTGTTAAGCAGTTCACAGAATATCAATGATTATTATAAAAAGACATTAAATTTGTTTAATACCAATTTATGACTAATTGCTAATTAGTATTAATTACAATTAGTATACTTATAACTTATAAGATTAATTAATAACATATAAGTGACTAGAGTATATTTTAATCAAAGTATAAAATTAAGGGTTAAATACATTTTACTCCCTTGTAGTTTGTCACCTGTGTCAGTTTGGTCCCTGTAATTTACAAAGTGTCACTTTAATCCCTTTAGTTTCATAAGTGTGTCCCTTTAGTTTCATAAGTGTGTCAAATAAGTCCAGTAAATCCTTTAGTGATGAATAATTTTGTCACTGAAAGTAAAAAAATTGTCACAAAAAGTGTTTGAGGGACTAAAATGACACATTTATGAAACTACAGGGACTAAAATGACACTTTCTAAACTACAGGGACCAAATTGACACAAAGGGTATACTCGAAATGTGTAAAATGTAGTTAACCCTAATATTAATAAGTAACTTTAATATAAATAAGTTATTTTAGTAACTTTAATCTTTATTCTTTAGTATAAATAAATTATTAAGCTTTTTAGTATAAATAATTTATTAAGGTTTTGTAACCTAAAAAAATAAATAAATTTCATAAATTAAAATTTAGAACATAAATTTATAGAAATACATATACATACCACACTCGGCAGAGAGAGAGAGAGAGAGAGATACGATAGGCGACGCCGCGACAGAGAAGAAGAAGACCAGCAACGAAGAAGAAGAGGAAAGAAGAAGGAAGAAGGAAGAAGACTGAGACATAGAAGAAGAAGAAGAAGAAGACCAGCGACAGAGAAGCGAAGATCAGCGAAGAAGAAGAAGAAGAAGAAGAAGAAGAAAAAGGAAGAAGAACAAGAAGAAGACTGGAGGAGAAGAAAATCAGGTACTGATTTATAGCCAAAAACCCTGATTTCCCCAATTTTCCCCAATTTTGATTCGACCCATGTGCCTGTTTCGTTGGAAACATGTGTTTCGGCCAAAACACAACGAAACGAAGACATTTCATGCGAAGCACTAGAATTTCGCAATTCCACCTCTGTTTCGTTTCGTTCACCGGCGAAACCGAAAAGTTTCGGTTGTTTCGCTCGAAACGAAACGAAATTTTGTTCCTTGCTTGTAGCAAAACCAGACGTAGGAGCTTGTTCCTCTACCTCCGGGAGAGAAAACTGTTGGTTGTAAATGGGTATTTACTATTAAGCACTTGGCTGATGATTCTATTGATTGCTATAAGGCTCGTCTGGTTGCTAAAGGCTTCACTCAGGTTCCGGGTAAAAACTTTAGCGCTACTTTTGCACCTGTGGCTAAACTCAGTGTTTTAAAAACCGGACCGGACCGGCCGGTTCGACCGGTTCGACCATCGACCGGTCGGCTCTCCGGTCCGAGTTAACTCGGAAACCGTTATTAGAGTAAAAACCGGTTAAAACCGGTGGATGAACCGGTTGAACCGCATAACCGGAGAACCGGTGACGGTTTTGTGGATGAACCGGTCATAAAAACTTAGAAATTTAGGTGCTCATTTTCAGAAAATGAAGGCCAAACACACCGCTCAAGACTGAAAAGCTACTGTCGATTCTGTCAATCATGGCAGAAGCAAATACTTTTGTATTCTCTCAAAAACTTTAAGTTCCAAGTCAACTATAATGATTTCACTCATTTAATATACATGACTATCTATTCTATTCTAATAATATACAAATATACACGGCTGAAATGACATTAAAAAGTTGCTATGAGATATTTTCTATGCTACTTTAGATTAGGATGTATTATATTGTACATTTTAAAATTGAGAATTTTTGGTATGATATTTTTTATTTCCAAGCTTTGTATGTTATTAGTAATAATTATAAATAAATATATAAATTATCTATTTATTATGTCACGGTTTGATTCCGGTTCACCCGACAGTTGAACCACTAACCCGTAACCCGGTAATTTTTCCGGTTCGATGAACGGTCCGGTTTTCAAAACATTGGCTAAACTTACCACTGTTCGTCTTCTTGTCTCCTAGGTTGCTTCCCATTCTTGGCCCCTCCATCAGCTAGATGTCAAGAATGCTTTTCTTCATGGCAATCTACAGGAAACTATATACATGGATCCTCCACCAGGTTTTCACGCTGAGGGGGAGTATTCTGAAAAAGTGTGTCATCTTCGTAAGTCACTTGACGGACTCAAACAATCACCTCGAACATGGTTCAGCCGTTTTAGTGATGTTGTGTTATCTCTTGGATTCACTCGGTGTCATTCTGATCACACCTACTTTATTCGTCGTCATCAGGACGGTCGTTGTATTGTGCTATCTGTTTATGTGGATGATATTATAATCACTGCAGATGATGTTTTGGGGATCTCTTAGGTTAAGAAGGACCTTAGTCGTGCTTTCGAGGTGAAGGACTTAGGTCCCCTCAAATACTTTCTTGGTATTGAGATTGCTCGTTCGCGTCATGGGATAGCAATGTTTCAAAGGAAGTATATTCTAGACCTCTTGGAGGATACTGGTATGATGGGGTGCCGACCTGCTTCTATGCCTATGGATACAAATCTTCAGTTAACTGTTGAGTATGGGGATTTATTGCCTAATCCGTTTATTTATCAGAGCCTTGTTGGCCAGCTTATCTATTTGACCAATACTAGACCTGATATCACCTTTGCCGTGAGCGTTGTAAGTCAATTTATGCATGCTCCTTGTATGAGTTCTTTTTGTGGTGTATGTAAGAGATGCAAAGAGATATAACACGCAAGCCTGAATTAGTACACGTGGAACAATGTGTGGGATATATATGAGGATATAATGAGTTAATATAATATAATAATAATAATGAAGATAATGGAATCCGGAGAGACTTCGGGTTCGGGTGAGAACCGAAGTAGTCCAAATGAGAGAGAGAGAAAGCAGTATGTATCCCGAGGTGATGGGTAAGTATTGAAGTATCGGAGTGGCAAGAAGGATAAAGTGAGACGAAGGGTGCAATAGGGCCGAAGGGTCTTGGTGAGACAAATGGTATTATGAGACGGTGGACAGAATGGGACGAAGGTACCGGTGGAGGCGAGAGGTCAAAGTGGGCTAGAGATAACAGGAATGTTTTGTTAAATGACCGGGAATAAGAATGACTGCTAATCCTTTACTCTAGTGCCGGATTAAGTCCAGTTGGGTTGTTGGATGTAGTAAATGAGGGTACTTATTTATAGTTGAAGCCGGTGGTGTATTTGCAAACTTTTGACATGATAGAACGAGGCCGAGTTGGCATCCTCTTACTGGGTTGTTTGCTTAAGGTAGGTGAATGGCTTAAATGCTCCTGTTTAGGGTGGTTGAGGACATTAAATGGGATGTAGACGAAACATGTACTGAGCTGGTGGAGACAAATGAGAGAAAATGCTTGTCGTTTGGTTGTGAACCGATATCATTGGTTGGTCAAAAGGAGGGAGGGGATGCTACTGGTGCAGAGGTTTAAGCGAGTGGGGGGTACCGAGGCTTTTGCTATTGGCTCCGAGAGGTTAAGCGAGGGCAAGTGTCGAGGCGTACAGATGGCTTCAGCGAGGGAGGGAACCGAGGTATTTTCTATTGGTGCAGTTGGTTAAGCAATCTTGACACGACTGAGCATAGGCGATCAAAGGTTCCGACGAGTTTTGCGGTAATGAGCTTCGCTTATTGGTTGTCGGCTGATTGGGGTAAGGCACGTGTGAAAGTCACGTGTCTCTCTCTCTCTTTGGGACCAACCCTAACCTTACCCATGGGGCGCAGGTTAGGGAGATGCCTTCGGTTCTAGCCACCTTACCATAAGTTTCCGAGGTCCCAGCAGACTTGCCCACCCTTAGGTACTACTTCCAAACCAAGGGTAGGTGTCCGAGTGTGAGTGTGTGCATGTTTCGAGTGCTCTTCCTTTGTGGGCTGCTTTGGGCCTTTGGAGAGTAAAGCTTCGGAGTGGAGTTAACCGTGGTGAGGGTTTTCGAATGGGCTCCTCCGGAGTGGGCATTCGGAGTGGGCCTATTTAAGTGGGTCTCGGGGCGAGTTTCTTAGTTGTAAAGTTTTGCAGTGGGCTTTGCGGGTGGCCTGTTTGAAGTTGGCTAGCGGTTTGGAGTCGTTACACGTGGAGTCCTGTTGTTACACGTGGAGTCGTTGGTGATGTGTATAGTCAAAGTATATGAGTCGTCAACTATTACCTACACTCCTCTTACCTCCCACTTGGATGCGGACCATGCAGTTCATCATATCCTACGATATCTCAAGACTTGTCCTGGACTCGGTCTTTTCTATGCAGCAGGGAAATAATCTAGAGTTTCGTGTTTTACTGATGCTGATTATGCCGGAGGGTTCAACTCTGTCATCCTTGATAGATATAAACATATGCATATATATATATTTATATTTCTTTTTTTTTTAATGGGGAGCAGATCCTGTGTGGTGTAGTATCCTGTCTTTTGTCGCTACGTGGTTAATGTAATATGGCACATGTGACCTTTTGTCTTGATGGAGTATGGTTGTCTTGATGTACTTTATTGCCTTTCTATTTATTGTGGGGTTGTGTGCATCTTGATGGCCTCATATGTATTGCCTACTGTGTGCTTGATATTTGTGTAGTTATAGTTTGTTTGTGGAGATGTCTGGTGTTGGGTCGTCTGGAGGTTCATCGTGGGGTTTGCCACTTCCGGAGTCGTTTGGAGATGTGGAGGAAGGCTGGAGAGGTGTGAGGATAAATCAGAAATTTTTTGATAGTCTGGAGCAAGTTTATCACCACTATCCTGAAACGTTTGTTCGTTTTGATCGAATTGGTGCTAGCTCTCAATCTGATTTATTCAAACGTCTCTGTCGGATTCTGCGTCGTTTGCGTAAGACGACGTTAGAGGAGGCGGATAATGGTCTCTTTGCTGATCTGCTAGAACAGGTGCGAAATCTGGTACAGGATAGACTGTCAGTCCACTGGTTGTATTCCCATGTGGAGGAGATGGAGCATAGGTATGACCTATTTGAGCCGATGTTGGAACGGCGGGCTGCTTTTGATACTTATTTGGAGTTGGAGAATTCTGTTACTGAGTGTGCACGGACTATGGGGCGTTACGAAAGTATAGTGTGCGGTGGCAAGCGGGTTGGCTCCCTAGATCCGAACACGGTGGATTTTATTGAAATGTATGAAGCTGAGCGTAGGCGTTTTTTGGAGCTGAAGCAAGAATATGCAGCTGCTAATGTTCGTTTTGAAGCTGCTAGAGCTGAAGTGTCCGCTGCTGAACAGCAAATTTGTGAACTGGGCTTGCATATTAATTACAAGTTGGATACCGGTCTGTTTGGCTAGCTAGATCTTTAGTTGTGTTTGAAGCCCTCGGGTGTATGTGTTTATTTGCTTTACCGAAATTAGGTGAAATATATGTATATTTTTTTTATTTTACTCCGAGCAGTGGCGGTTTTGTCCACTGTTGGTGACTTAATGAATGTAATGGAGTTTTGGTTTGGAATATAGTATATATATATTTTTAATCTGATTTCTGCAGGCACCCTTAACAGTGTTGAAAGGATTATTCTTTGAACATCGTCTTGCTGGGCTCTGTTTTTTTTTTTAAAAAAAAAATTAATAATGGGTGTATTGTACCATGGATAATAACCAGAGGATATGGACCGTGTAGAGGATCAAGACATATTTTTGATTCTGTTATGGAGAAAATCTGGCAGAGATTTAATTGTACTAGTGCTGTGAGTGAGGGGACTGGTGTTCAGAAGCTATCTCGGGTATTAGTTTGATTTAGTGTCATGTGGTGAGTTTATATTAGAAGTGTATCTCTTGTATGTTTTGAGGGTATTGTGTATCTTTAAGAAAGAGAGAGAGGGAGAGAAAAGAGAAAGAGGGTGAAAGGGAGAACAAGAGGTGGAAGCTACGGATTCTTGGTTGTTGGGGGCAAGGCTTGGTGGTGAAAACTCCATTGAAGCTCCACAAGGTGTGTATAGGTATATATTGTTTCGTTCTCTCTATATAGGTGGATGTATATGTAGGTGTGGTTGTGTGTGGGTTTGGAAGTGGGGGTTTGAGGTTTTGTAGGGGGGGAACTTGTGTTGATTATGGTGTTGATTATGGTGGGGAAGGGGGAAGGGAGCTCGGGTGAGGGTTGGGGAGCCGGAGGCAGAGGGAGGGGCCGATGCCCCTTTTTTTTCTTTTTTTTTCTTTTTTTTTTTTTGTGTCGGATAGAAGGAGGGGGGGTTTCGGATGTGGTCCGAAGGGAGATATGTCCGAAGGGGTGTAGAGGATCCGGAGATTGGATCCGAAAGTGGTTCGGGAGTGAGTCCAAATGGAGTTTCCGAGGGGTGAGTGTGTGTCCGAAGGTTGGGGAATTCCGGATGTGGTGAGAGTCCGAAGAGGTTCCGGCGGTATGTTTCGGAGGGGGGGTTCGAGAGTGAGAGAGAGATCATCCGGGGATGAAAGAGAGAGAGATCCGGCCCTTTCGGGTTTCGTTTTGGTTTTGTTTGCTTCCGGAGTTAGGTTCCGAAGGGGGTGGGTGATTTCCAACAGGTGAGGTGGGTTTCCGAGGTTCGGGGAGTTTCGGGTTTTTTTTTTTTGTTGTTTTTTTTTTTTTTTTTGAGGTTCCGAAGGGGGAGTCGATTGTGGATGTCCCGGATGGGTGGGGGGTTTCCGAATGGTGGGCTTTTTTGTTTGAAGTTCCGAAGGGGGGATTCGGTTGTGGGTGTTCCGAATGGGTGGGGGGTTTTCCGAATGGTGGGGTTTGTTTTTTTTTTTGAAGTTCCGAAGGGGGGATTCGGTAGTGGGTGTTCCGAATGGGTGGGGGGTTTTCCGAATGGTGGGTTTTTTTTTTTGAAGTTCCGAAGGGGGGATTCGGTAGTGGGTGTTCCGAATGGGTGGGGGGTTTTCCGAATGGTGGGTTTTTTTTTTTTTTTTTTGAAGTTCCGAAGGGGGGATTCGGTAGTGGGTGTTCCGAATGGGTGGGGGGTTTTCCGAATGGTGGGTTTTTTTTTTTTAAGTTCCGAGAGTGGGGGTGGGTGTTCCGGAGGTAGGGGCTTCGGAAATGGGTTCCGAAGGTCCGGCAGGTTCGGGGATGAGAGCGGTTTCGGGAGTTGGGGTGGTTTGGTATTGAGGGGTTCCTAGTGGGCCGAGTGTTTGTGGGTTTCCGGGGGGGATTCCGAGAGTGGGTTGGGAGTTCCGAGGGTGTGGAAGTTCGGGGGAGGTGTCCGGTGGAGGTTCCGAGGGAGGTTCGGGGGTTGGGGTCCGATTGTATTTCTCATTTTTTTTTAGGGTCCGAGGCATGTACACTTTTTGTTTTCCGAAGGGGAGGGGGTATCCAAGAGAAATAGGATTCCGGAGAGAGTTTCGGATGGGAAGGGAGTTGCGGGAAAGGGGTGGGTTTCGGAAAGGGTATTCCGAAGGGTCGAATTTTTTTTTTAAAAAAAAAAAGTTTTTGGCACGTGGGGGTTCGAGTCTCCCTCTCTGTTTGATAATGAGTAAAAACGATGCTTAATGCAAATAGAGAGATTGGTTTTGGAGCAGACTAACCTTGTCGTCGTTGTCCTTTGATTTTTTAACATGTTTTTATTGCCATTGGTTGCAAGGCTGTGTGATTCTTATCAGGATGTATTGTTTTGCAGCATTCTGTTATTCGGTGCTGATCCTTTGTCGGGATGGTGCAAGAGCTTGGTCAGGGGGCAGGTGATCCACCACTTCTAGGTATTGATGAAAGATTTTGGCAGCGTGCCCCGTATATATTTACAGATGATAGCTTCTGGCAGTCGATTGTTGAAAGTGTAAACGGAGGTGGCATACGTTCTGAGGCGGATAATGCGGCGAGGTTTGATTTGCCGCCTGCTCATGCTATTATCCGATTGGGTGTGGAGAGAGGTGAATATCCTCATGCTGTTTTGAAGTTTGTAGCTGCTTCGGGGGTTGCCCAGTGTGAGGCGTGGAGTGAGTGGACGGAGTACATATTGGCAAACTTTGAGTCTGTCCTGAAGGAGGCGCAAATTTATGACTCTATTTGTTTATTCAGGGATATGAGGTGTTCTTTGGAGGAGAGAGAGATATTGACTTTGATTTCCCGATGGTGCCCGGTCACGCATACCTTTGTTGCTGCGTGGGGTGAGTTTACCCCTACCTTGGAGGATGTTTCTTCTTTATTTTTATTAAATATTGTTGGTGGCTTGGATTTTGGCTCCTACCAGCTTTCTTCGGAGGATAGGGTGGTAGTTGGGGCACTGGAAGCCGGAACCTTGGCCTGTCAGTTTACCTCGCACTTTCTAAATGATGGTAGGGAGAGGCCTAGGGGTCCTATTCCGAACGGAGATAAGGCGGATTATCGTGCTTTTCTTCGGTATTTCTGGGAAGATCGACAACCAGGTGCGAAGCGACGACATCGGAAGAGTTTTGTTGGGAAGGGTAGGGATTATAGTCTTGCTGCTTATCTTGTGTGTTGGCTCTCAAGATACATATTTGGAGGTGCCCCAGAAGACGGGCCTTGCTCACATTTATTCGGATTGGCCTCCATTTTATCACGCGGGCAGGCTCTCCCATTAGCACAGATGTTTCTGGGCTCCCTATACTTGCGATTGGATATGGTGGCCCATGATATGCGGCGCTCGGTGGGGCGATATGACATTGCTACACATGTGTCCTATCTATTTTTGCAGCTGTTTTTGTATGAGAGGTGGCGTGGATATGCAGGACCCGGGTCTCCGAGAGGGACATCTAAATTTTGGGGACAGCGATGGGGTGCTGAAGTACAACCAGAGTTTCCTCTGGCTCAGGTTATTGATGATGAGTTTGCTTTTATTTTTCGGCCGTATATGGATGTTGCCGATACGACCTTGTTATCATCGCCGTTGTTCCATCGGGTTGGAGCTCGGAGTGTGGGGAGGAGTACTTTAGGTGGTGAGGAAGCGGATGTGGTGGCGGCCGTCTATGCTGTTACACGTATGTACTTACCTGGGTTTACTGAGCGGGGGGGCCCGTGAGATGGTGTATCGTCCAGATAGGGTATGTAGGCAGTTCGGCCTTAATCAAGGAGCTGTGGTTCTAGACTCGTCGTTCCCACGTGTCGGTTTGCGTGATTGCTATGAGGGGCGTAGTAGCATGGGTCCTGACACAGTGTTGTTGGTTGGGCCGGAGACTTCTGGTTTTTGTGTAGGCGACTATGCTCTCTTTTGGCGACATGCTCAGGCAAGGTTTTATGCGTATTGTGATGGCGTGCCACTGCCGGTGTCGGTGCCGCGGATAAGAAATGCGGACCCCTCGTTACGAGTGGTAAGTAGTAAAGACGGTGCCACTCGTATTCATGATGCTTCTAGGTGGGGTAAATCCCGGTTTTTTGACCGATTACAGAGGAGTGTTGTGTTAGTGGATGGTGTTGAATGGGATAGTGGATTTTCATTGATTGAGTTCGATAGTTCTGAGGCCAGCCCCATGCAGAGAAAGAAACACGTGAGCCCCTCCTTTTTTAATATTATTATTATTATTATTTAAAAAAAAAGGGTTTTGGTGATTAAGTTTTTGCCTTTTGCATTTTCAGGTTGTGCCGCACGCTGTAAATAAAAGGAAGAGGAAAAGTGGGGGCAAGAGGCGCGAATCTGTCATCATTGATACGGAGGACACCGAAGACACCGGTGATGTAGGGTTATCAATTCCTTCAGATGATATTCATGACATTCCTCTTTATGGTACAGCTGTGGAGGATTCGTTGTTGGTGAGTGCGGGTGTTGCTCCGGTTTCTCGTCCGCGCATGGAGGAGGTTTTTATGTGTGGTGATGTGGGAGATGGGTCGATCGACGAGTCTCGGGAAAATCAGGAGTGCAACATTAGTACAGAGGATGGGCGGCGGGAGCGATTCGAGGGAGTGGACAGTGACACTTCTGATGAGGTCGTGGAGCGTATGCAGCTACCGGTGATGGACACTGCGGGTTCTGCCTCTGCCTCGGTTGCACGTGTTTTTGGTTCTAACCGTTCTTTGGGTGGTGTTGGCGGTACGTGTTTAGTTGAGAGTGGGCCTTCACTTTCCGATTCTGGCTTTGGGAGATTTGCCGGCTCCTCCTGTAGTGGGGATACTATCTTTGGGTCGGTTACCGGTGGCGTTGTGGCAACTGTGGCGCTTGGAGCTTTTCGATCCGGTAGTAATACGGCTGTGGAGCTGCAGTCCACTGAAATTGGGGGGCGGACGTCAGGCTTTGGTGCTATCCATCATATGTCGTTTGGTGGGACCACGGATTCGGTTCTGGGGTCGGCTTTCGAGGCGGTTGGTGTTATGGCTTCTGTAGCGGCTCCTGTCTCGGCGTCTTTATCTCATGGGAGTTCTGCCGAAGGCGAGCTAGCTGTTCCCAGTTTGGCCAGTATTCTAGGGGAAGAACCTGGTGACGTTCCTTTCCCGGCTCTTGCGCATGTCACTGAGAGGGCTGTGTTGAGTATGGTATATCGTCGTTATCCTCAGACTTTTTCTTCATCCGCTATGAAGGTTGCTACTGGTTTGAGATCATTTTTCCTAAGTACGCTAGCATCTATAGTTTGGACCTTATTTGCCACTGCTGTGGAGGATTTAAGTGGAAGCCTTCTCAATAATATGGCAAGCGAGCTTGCATCTTTTAGAGAGGTTATGGGTTCTGATGTAAGTTGGTTGGAGTCTCGTGTGGCCTTGGTTCGGGTAGCTGCTGGGTTGAGATGTGCCGATGCCGAGATGGCTGGCGTGAGCACGAGGATGGTGGAGATAGAACAGGAAGAGTTTGAATTAGAGCGCCGGTTGGCGGCACTGAGGGTGGAGAAGTCAAGTCTTGGAGATCGCGAGATGGCCGTTATTATGGTTCGTGCATATTTGGGTACTTTGGGTAATTTTGAGGCTAGTGCCCTTCAGCTGCCTGCGGGTAGTCCTGGGATTGGAGATTTGTTTCCCGCCGAGGACATAGATGTTCTTCGTGCTTTTCGATAGGTGCCTCTCTGCGTGCGTAGGGAGGTGTGCTAAATCTTTTACTTTTATCTTTCTTTAACCTGGCGGTACGTCCATTGTAATATGTTCCCCATCTTTTGTTTAGCTTATATAAAAAAAAATATTATTATTATTATTTTTTGTTAATGCATGTTTTCTTTTCTATGCAATATATGTGATATGTGTGTATTGTAGGAGACGAAGGGGGGAGATTTTGGGTGGAGTAAGTTGCAACATATGTATGGATAGTTGTTGCGAAAGAGAATAGAAAAGTTAAAATTGAAATTAAAATAAATAATGAAAAAAAGTGTTATATGTCCACATGTGACACATACAGAGATAAAGAGGTGGGGTTGGATTTTGCTGAAAGGTTCGTGTGGTTACAACGTGCTAGTGTACGGCTTGCTTTTAAGTGGTGTATATATAAGAGGAGTATGTATAACTTTCTTGGTGAGGCGACTATACCGCTAGGTGAGCTTTAAGTGGGCTGAAGTATGGCAGGCTCGTCATGGGCGTCTAATTCGGGGCCGAACTTTTCACGGCTACCGGAGACGTTTGGTGATACGCAAGATGGCTGGCGAGGTATTCCCGTATGGGAAATACTTGTGCCTTTTTTGGAGAGGGTGTATATACACCATCCGCAAACCTTTACTGGTTTAACATATATGGATCAACAAGAGAGATTACTAGCCTGTAAGATGCTAGGTAATGTACTCCTAGAGATGTCGAGGACTAACCTGGGGGATGCCACTTACGATTACATGCAGCGGGTGAGAGGTGATATTCATGATATAAGCACACAGGGGCTGCGTCTGTTGTGGCTGACGGAGCATCTGGACATGGTGGTCTTACTGCGACAATTTGTGGAGGCTAGAAGGAGAAGGCAATTTGACGAGCGGCAATTTGTTGCAGTTAGCGAGAATTTCCGGAGAGCTCGGGTGGAACTAGTGACTACTGCAGGCCAGTGGAGGAGGTTGGGAGTGCCTCGTACGGCGCAGCAGGAAGCTCGAGCATTGCGGCTTCAGGCGGCCGTAGATCGTGGTGAGGAGGAGTGCAAGGTGTATGAGGAGAGGCTGGCAAGATCGAAAATAGTGGAGCAACGTTCGAGGGCAGGAATTGCGACGGATGAGGTTACTAACGAAACTTTGGTGATTGCAGGACTGTTTGTGGAATAAACACCTACTATTGAGTCTTTTGGGTGATGAGTTGCTTGGGTAATCTAGGTGGAGTTGTCCTCGCAACTCGTAAATGTAATCTACTTTTTTTTTTTTTTTTTTTTTTTTTTTTTCGATCTTGGTGTTGTTTTTAATATGGCAATTGACAATATGGTGAGAGTTCCTTTGAGGATTGAAAGTAACACAATGAGTTGTTCATGAATGATGTGGTATACATGTTCTTGCAGTTAACAACTCTTTCTAGGGTGGACAAAAAATAGCAGAATTGGAAAGGAAATGACAACTGAATGAAAAAGCCTTGCCTAAGCATGATATAACTTTAACCATTGGGTATTGATAGGTCCGGAAATGGATTTTTCACCAACCTTCTGGATCCTATAGTACCCGCTGTTATTAGCTTCTTTGACTTCATAAGGTCCTTCCCACTGCGGTGTGAATTTGGGCGCCGAAATACCCCGCATGATGTGCTTGGCTGCTTTCAAAACTAAGTCTCCTTTATTAAAAACTCTGGGTCGGACCATGGCATCGTAAGCTCGTGCGATTTGCTTCTGGTATTTTTGGAGGTTTGATTGCGCTTTATCCCTATGCTCGTCCAGTTGTTCGAGCATAATCGGGCGAGGGTCATGCAGAACCTCGCTTTTCATGGCAATTCGGGCAGAGGACACCACCAATTCTGCGGGTAGAACTGATTCGGCTCCGTAGACCAAAGAGAAAGGAGTCGCCTGAGTTGGTCGCCTCTTGGAAGTTCTGTAGGCCCAAAGGGCTAGAGGGAGTTGGTCGGCCCATATCTTGGGACAGTCCTTCATGGTCCTGCTTAAGATTTTCAGTAGTGTTTTATTTGTTGCCTCGGCCTGACCATTGCCTTTGGGGTAATAAGGAGTGGACTTGTGGTGGGTGATGTCATAGCTTAGGAGAAGTTGTCCCACATGCTTGTTGATGAATGGTGTCCCATTATCAGATAGGATCACTTTGGGGATTCCGAAGCGGCATACAATGTGCTCTCGGATAAAGGCCGCCACTGCTGGCCCGACTGCTTTCCTCATTGGTATGGCCTCCACCCATTTGGTATAGAGTTCTGTTGCCGCGAGGATCCAAATATTGCCCTTTGATGCCGGAGAAATTGGCCCTATGAGGTCGAGAGCCCAAGTGTGGAATGGCCATGGTGTCGATAGTGCTCGCAAGTCAACGGCAGGTGCATGGATTCGATTTCCGTGGATTTGGCAAGGGTGGCATCTCTTGACATGATTTCTTGAATCTTCTTCCATCGTTGGCCAGTAGTACCCCAATCCCAAGAGATGGCGGTATAATTTTGTTCCCCCTTGGTGCTCGAACCCATGTGCTTCACTCAAGACTTGGTGAATTTCTCCCCCGGCAAGACATCGCAGTGGTTCTCCATTGAAACCGCGACGAAACAGCTGATTCTCGTGGACAAAAAACTTTGAGGCCCGCTTCTTTACTATGGCTGCGTCGGCTCTATCAAAGGGGAGAGAGTTCTTGTTCAAATAGTCCATATATGGATGGCGCCAATCCGATATCTGAGCCGTGAAATTGCATTCTTCCTTGCTCGGATCTTTTGAACATTTCGAGCAAGTTCGTTGGAGCATGGAGGCCTCTTTAGCCATTTCAAGCCAGTAGTACCCTTTTCTCTGTATCATCCGGTACAGAGTGGTATCCTTGTCTCCGCACGTATTTTGGTGAATCTGGTGGAGTCGAAGTTTTGCCTCTTCTTCTCCCACGCACCGTGCCAAGACGCCTGTGGAAGCACGAAAATAAAGATTGCGCCCGAGGAGGGTGAAGTTTTTTAGGTCTGACACTGTTATCTTTCCTTCACGACTCAGTAATTGGGCGATGATAGGCGCTCTCCAGTCGTCGATTTCCTCAAGGGGGAGTAATTCCAAGATCGTGCATGGGAGAGTCCTTTTGATGATTTCGATACGGGTGGAGCCTTCCGGTATGTCAATTTTTTAAGCAAGGGTTGCCAGAGCATCTGGGAAGCGATTGTGCGATCTTGGTGAATGCTCTATCCGAATGGCCTCAAATTTGTCCAGCAGCCTTTGGACTATGGTTCTATATTCTGCCAACGCCGGCTCTCTGATTGCGAATTCCCCTGAGGTTTGTCTGACAACAAGATTGGAGTCACCCCTGATGTATAGGCGGTTGACACCCATATTGGTGGCTGCCAGGAGTCCTAGTATCAGCGCCTCGTACTCCGACTCGTTATTTGAACATTTGAAGTCAGGCTTATAGGACAAATGGAGCTTGGAACCATCTAAGTGGGATGTCAAGTTGATTCCTGCTCCTCCCCCGAGTGACGTAGAGGATCCGTCGAAGCCAAGTGTCCATTCCCCTAGATCTTCAATCACCATTGCGCAGTCGAATTCTTCTCCTGGAAGTGTTTCCCAAGGTGGTTCGAATTCTCCACTGGGGAACTGAGCTAGTAGATCTGCCAGTGCCTGACTCTTGATTGCTTTTGGTGTTACGCAAGTGATATCGAATTCGGCCAAGAGAAGGAGCCATCTTGCCATTCGTCCCGAGAGAGCAGGTTTAGATAGGAGATATCGTAATGGGTCACACCTCGTGACTAAATGTACAACATGACTGAGAAAGTAATGCCTGAATTTTTGGGCTGCGAAGGTGAGTGCGAGACAATGGCGCTCGATGGGAGTGTATCTTGCCTCGGCATCACGGATCACCCGACTAATGTAGTATACCGGTTTTTCTTTTCCGTCAATCTCCTGGGCAAGTAGTGCCCCAATAGATTTGTGGGTGGATGTGAGATAGAGGAGCAGTGGTTTTTCCTGTGTCGGAGCTACCATGGTGGTGGGAGCCGACAAAATTTTCTTGATGGCTTCGAAAGATACTTGGTGGACTTCTTCCCATCTGAATTTGGCTTTCCCTTTCAACAGATCTCCCAAGGGATGAGCTATTTCTGCCAACGCTGGAATGAATCTACGGAGATAAGACACCCTTCCAATGAATTGCTTTAATTGCTTCTGAGTATTTGGCGGCGGCATGTCCATGATTGATTCGGCCTTCGTCGGGTCCAAGTCGATGCCATGGCGGTGGACTATGAATCCCAGGAATTTGCCCGCTGTAACCCCGAAGGCACACTTGAGCGGGTTCATCCGGAGCTTAAATTTTCTGCAAATTCGAAAACGGCACGGAGATCGTTTTCATGGCCTTTCCCTTGTCTGGATTTCACCACGATATCGTCCACGTAATCCTCCAAATTATGGTGGAGCATATCATGGAAGATGGTCGTCATTGCCCTTTGGTAAGTGGCGCCTGCGTTCTTTAGTCCAAAGGGCATGACGGTGTAACAAAAATTGCCGAAGGGGGTACGAAAGGCTGTCTTTTCTGCGTCTCCTGGATCCATCTTGATCTGATTGTAACTGCTGAACCCATCCATGAAGGAGAAGTCTTGATGCCCGGATGTGGCATCGATTAGAGTATCGACATTTGGAAGAGGGAATTCATCTTTTGGGCATGCTTTGTTTAGGTCCCTGAAGTCGACACAAACTCTGATCTGTCCATTCTTCTTTTTTACCGGTACCACATTCGCCAACCAAGTAGGGTGCTTGATGGGCTGAATGAACCCGGCATGAAGGAGTTTCTCCACCTCGGTTTTAATCTGGAGTTCCAGTTCATGTCGAAAAACCCGGGGTGCTTGTTTCACCGGCCGGTGGTTCAGGTCAACGTTGAGCCTGTGTGTTACTAAAGACGTATCTAGTCCCGGCATCTGGTCGTACGTCCAGGCGAATACGTCAATGTATTCCTTGAGAAGGGAAATCAGCGTGGCTCGCTCTTCCGAGGTTGCCGCTTTGGAGATGAAGGTGATACGAGGAGTTCTCCCTTCTGGTGCGAGATTGATTTCTTCCATTTCTGGTCCTGCGGTGCATGGTCCATCTTGGAACGTTTCTGGGACTACTCTGGGTTCGGTAGCTTCAGGTGTTTCTATGGTATTGCATTCTGGGGTTTCAGGGTCGTGAGATGCAGTGTCTGGTCCCGGCCCCACGCACCGTCACAAGCAGCGGTATACAAAGCGTCCGTCGGGGAGTTTGACCCGAATGCATTCTGGGGAAACGCTACGGCGACGTTTCTGTTTCTCCTTTGGGGAGAAATCTTCTTTCTGGGCGTCTTCCCATATTGGGATGGTGAGACCGCGTGGTGGAACTGGCGGTGTGGTCTCTTCTTCGGAACAAAAGTCATCGAACAGCTCTGCTTCCGCCATATGAGCCTCGTGGTTCCCGAATGGTTTTAGGGTCCCGGCCACAGTGAATACTTTTCTTCCTTCACCAGTATTCACTTTTCCTTTCAGACACTGATGGTAGGTAGATGGGACGATGTCGAACGTGTGCATCCATTTGCGTCCTATCAGGAGGTGGTAGGAGGTATCCGCATCGATCACGTGGAATCGGGCTGGTGCTTGGAATTTCCCGAGGCGAAGTGATGTAGTCACAAATCCAATTGTCCGACGTGTGTCATTGCCGAATCCTGCGATGTCCGTGTCCTGTGGGATAAGTTTCTCAAAGGAGATACCAGTAGCCCTGAATGTAGTCAATGACATGATGTTGAGGGAGGCTCCTCCGTCGAGCAATGCTCTCTTAAACTCCCTTCCGTGGACCGTGGCCGAGACGTACAACGGGCGGTTGTGTGGATGTGGGACCTGTATGTCTGCATCCGTGAAGGTGATTGCTGACTCAGCTTCACAAGCGGCACGACGGACGGAACCCCCGTTGGCTACGCATGCTTGCTGGTAGGTTTCCGCCACTTGCAGGATAGCCTTGGTGGCTTCAAGGCGTGCTTCCTCACAGAACCCAACCTGATCAAAGAAATATCTGAATTTGGTGAGGTTCTTGACTTTTGATGCTGTGAACTCTATGGTGCTCCGAGAAGGGTTTGTCATGATCATGCTGGTGGAGGGGTTTCTAGTGGTTAGTGACGTTTCTTCTTCTTCCTCTATGAGTTCGATGAGAGGAGCCGTCATTTCCATGGGTGACAACGCATTGGGGAGATCATTGGTAGGAGATACAATTTTTCCCAAGTAGTGGGAAGCCATGTGAAGAGATACCATATTAACAGCTCCTTCATTGTGCCCCCGAAGTTGGCGAGGTATTTCTTCAACAGCATCTGGCTGAGTAGTGGTCACCAGTTCTCCGTTGGCTATTTTCCTATGGAAGATGCCGCGAAGGGCCCAACAGTCCTTGGTGGCGTGCTTTACCATCTGGTGATAAGCACAGTAATTGTATTTGGCCTTGTCGCCTTCTGTCGGGGGTCTTGTGGGTGGGCGAAGGGTGATTACTTCATCTCTTATCCATTTTTTGAGTACGGCATGTACTTCCTTCATGCTGCAAGGGAATGGAGCTGGTGCGTCAGTTTCGTCCCTCCTGCGTTTGTTATCATTATATTCTCGGTCTCGTCCACTTCTTCTTTCCTCGGTAACAGCAGCGGTTGGGTAACGACGCGGTGCCGGAGGGCGGGTATCTCGGTGTATCCTTGATGGTATTCTCACATCTTTTGCTAAGTTTCGTGCAGCAACCATGAGATCTGAGAATGCTGGGAACGAGTGGTTGATGAGGTGAATCCTGTAATCGCGGAGCATTCCATGTACGCAGAGTTGGACGAGGCCCTCTTCGGTGGTGTTGTCGTGGCATTCCATGGCGAGATCTCGGAATCTGTCCACATACTTAACCAAGTGTTCATTTTCGCCTTGGATTTCTCGGGAGAGGGAGATGGTGGTAACTTTTTCTGTCACGCTGAAGAATTTTGCGTGGAACATTGAGGCCAGCTGAGCCCAGGAATTGACGGAACCAGGCTCTAGGTTGGCATACCAGGTGTATGCCCGATCGGTCAGGGATTTAGAAAACTCTCGGAGACGCAAGTTTTCATCTTCTCGGTAGGTACCGAGACTATCGAGAAATCGGGCCAAATGTTCTTTGGAGTTTCCTCGCCTGCCGTCGTACCTTGCGAAGTGTGCGTTACTGTATCCCTCTGGATAAGGGAGGCTGGCCAATTTTAGCGGATAAGGAGGTCGAGTGTCCAGCGCTGGAATATGCGGGGTTGATAGAGCTTTTTCCTTTAGTAGTGACTCCACTTCGGCCAAGGTGACGAAACCGGTTGTGGAGGTTTGTTTCTCTGTCCCAGGGACGACACCGGTGGGCGTTGATCCCTTTTGCACATTCTGCTGATTGTTAACATTAGAAATATTAACTGAGGTTCTGATCACGTCGTCCAGCCCAGAGGCGCCGTTTGGTGCCTGTGGGGGAGTTGTTTTCTGAGCCATGGTGGTCAGGGTTTCGATGATGAGGCGATTCTGCTCTTCCAGTCTCTGGAAATGCTTCTGCTGTCCTTCTATCTGTTCTAACCGCTTTAAGATGTCGAGCTCGACGTCTACTGCGATGGATTCTTGAGAATCATGAGTCTGTGAGTGGGCTGGATTGAGGCTTACTGGGTTGATGTTCGACCCAGTAGGCTGGGCTTTGGACTGGGCTTTGGACTTCCTGGGGCGTCCGGATTTCTTGGGAGGTGGTTGTTCTCGTTCGCTAACCATTCTTGCGAGTATATCTCCCACTGTGGTCGCCAAAATGTGTGAGTTCTTTTTGTGGTGTATGTAAGAGATGCAAAGAGATATAACACGCAAGCCTGAATTAGTACACGTGGAACAATGTGTGGGATATATATGAGGATATAATGAGTTAATATAATATAATAATAATAATGAAGATAATGGAATCCGGAGAGACTTCGGGTTCGGGTGAGAACCGAAGTAGTCCAAATGAGAGAGAGAGAAAGCAGTATGTATCCCGAGGTGATGGGTAAGTATTGAAGTATCGGAGTGGCAAGAAGGATAAAGTGAGACGAAGGGTGCAATAGGGCCGAAGGGTCTTGGTGAGACAAATGGTATTATGAGACGGTGGACAGAATGGGACGAAGGTACCGGTGGAGGCGAGAGGTCAAAGTGGGCTAGAGATAACAGGAATGTTTTGTTAAATGACCGGGAATAAGAATGACTGCTAATCCTTTACTCTAGTGCCGGATTAAGTCCAGTTGGGTTGTTGGATGTAGTAAATGAGGGTACTTATTTATAGTTGAAGCCGGTGGTGTATTTGCAAACTTTTGACATGATAGAACGAGGCCGAGTTGGCATCCTCTTACTGGGTTGTTTGCTTAAGGTAGGTGAGTGGCTTAAATGCTCCTGTTTATGGTGGTTGAGGACATTAAATGGGATGTAGACGAAACATGTACTGAGCTGGTGGAGACAAATGAGAGAAAATGCTTGTCGTTTGGTTGTGAACCGATATCATTGGTTGGTCAAAAGGAGGGAGGGGATGCTACTGGTGCAGAGGTTTAAGCAAGTGGGGGGTACCGAGGCTTTTGCTATTGGCTCCGAGAGGTTAAGCGAGGGCAAGTGTCGAGGCGTACAGATGGCTTCAGCGAGGGAGGGAACCGAGGTATTTTCTATTGGTGCAGTTGGTTAAGCAATCTTGACACGACTGAGCATAGGCGATCAAAGGTTCCGACGAGTTTTGCGGTAATGAGCTTCGCTTATTGGTTGTGGGCTGATTGGGGTAAGGCACGTGTGAAAGTCACGTGTCTCTCTCTCTCTTTGGGACCAACCCTAACCTTACCCATAGGGCGCAGGTTAGGGAGATGCCTTCGGTTCTAGCCACCTTACCATAAGTTTCCGAGGTCCCAGCAGACTTGCCCACCCTTAGGTACTGCTTCCAAACCAAGGGTAGGTGTCCGAGTGTGAGTGTGTGCATGTTTCGAGTGCTCTTCCTTTGTGGGCTGCTTTGGGCCTTTGGAGAGTAAAGCTTCGGAGTGGAGTTAACCGTGGTGAGGGTTTTGGAGTGGGCTCCTCCGGAGTGGGCATTCGGAGTGGGCCTATTTAAGTGGGTCTCGGGGCGAGTTTCTTAGTTGTAAAGTTTTGCAGTGGGCTTTGCGGGTGGCCTGTTTGAAGTTGGCTAGCGGTTTGGAGTCGTTGTTACACGTGGAGTCCTGTTGTTACACGTGGAGTCGTTGGTGATGTGTATAGTCAAAGTATATGAGTCGTCAACTATTACCTACACTCCTCTTACCTCCCACTTGGATGCGGACCATGCAGTTCATCATATCCTACGATATCTCAAGACTTGTCCTGGACTCGGTCTTTTCTATGCAGCAGGGAAATAATCTAGAGTTTCGTGTTTTACTGATGTTGATTATGCCGGTTCAAAAAACTAATAGAAGATCCACGTCTGGTCAGTGTACGTTCTATGGTAGTCATCTTCTATCCTAGAAGAGTAAAAAGCAAGTAGTGATTTCTAGGTCTTCTGCTGAAGCCGAATATCAGGCTATGGCCTAAGGTGTCTGTGAGTTGCTTTGGCTTCAATCCCTTCTATTGGAACTTGGTTTTCCTATAACCGAGCCGTTTTCGCTTTTTTGTGATAATAAGTCCGCGATTATGCTTGCATCAAATTCAGTTCTCCATGAGCGAACTAAACATGTTGAAGTGAAGTGGATATTCACTTTATTCGAGAGAAGGTTCGTACTGGGGTTGTTGCCCCAAATTTTGTTCCCTCATTTGATTAGACGGCGGATGTATTTACTAAGTTTGTTGGACCGTCCCTATTAAAGTCTTCTTTGAGCAAGCTGGGTTTGATCAATATCTTCTCACCAACTTGAGGGGGTGGATATTTGACTATTTTAGGGATTTAATTATATGATTTTATCTTAGTTATTTGATCTTATCTTATTGTACTCCCTCTGTCCCATATTAAGAGTCTTTGATGCCATTTTTTGATGTCCCATTTTAAGAGTCCTCTTTGAAAAGTCAAAGTACTTTAATATACACTTTCCAAATTTGTCATTTATTATATCCAACTCTTCTCTCTCTTTGTTTTGATGTGACACTATAATTTTGAATTTCAAAAAGGGCAATATTGGAAAGTTGAAAATCTCACCAAAATCAAAGTTGTCCCATTAATAAGTTGGAATTCCCAAAAGAGACTCTAAATATGGGACGGAGGGAGTAATCTTTTTTTTATTTTCCTTTATTTCCTTTCCTTTTCAATCTCTAATGTAGTTTGTATATAAACACAAATGATATTGGAGAAATAATATAACAGATTATTTTTTCCAACTCTCTTTTGTCTGGAATGTTCATTCTTCCTAAAAGTGTTCTTAATCACGTTGAACAACAGTGAGAAGATTTCTTTGGAGTGGTGCTACCAAGGATCAAAAATTCGTTTCGTTTCGGTCGAAATAGCCGAAACTTTTCGGTTTCGTGGGCCACTGACACGAAACAGTAGGGAATCTCAAAAATCCTAGGTCTCGACAAGATTCGTCGGTTTCGGTGTGTTTCGAACGAAACACACATGTTTCGCACGAAACATGTGATTGTGTCGAATCTTGTACAGGGGGTCCATGTGGAAACTGAAAAGGGGGTTTGAAAATTGGGGAAAAGGGGAGATCACGAGAGTACAGTAAAAAAAAAAAAGAAGAGAGAATACATGATGTTAGTAACTGACCTGTTATTCTTCATATTTTTCTTCTTCTTCTTGATCTTCTTCTTCTTCGTCTTCTAGGGTTCATCTTCTTCTTCATCTAGGGTCTTCGATTCTCTCTCTCCTTCTTCTTCTTCTTTCTTCTTCTTCTTCTTCTTCTTCTTCAGATATTCTTCTTCTTCGGCGCTGAAACCGAGAGCTGCTGTTGCCTCTTCTCTCTCTCTCTGCTACTCAGTAAGTGTTATTCTTTTCTTTTCTTTTTTTTTTGATCGTCTGTTCTTTCCTCTTCTATCTTATATCATAAGATATATATATATATATATATAATACTACTAGTATAATACTTGTATTATATTAGTAATATAACTTATATAAGTTCTATTATTATTAGTAATATATAACTATTATATTACTAATAAGTATTATATTACTTGTATTACAGTAATACTATTACTACATTATATTAGAGAGCACTTTTACTCACCCAAATTTGGTTCACCATTGCTCACTCTTGCCATTACTTATTACTTATATTATTAGTCATACTCAACGATTAAAATTAATTTAAAATAAATACATTTTTGCTTACCCTAAAATTGCTCACCCAAATTGATCAAAATTAATTTTAAAATAAATACATTTTTAATAATGTGCCCCCCACTGCATTAACCAATAGGAAAGGATGGTGAGCAATTTTGGGGGGAGCAAAACTGTATTCATATAAAAATTAGATGTAATTTCTTGGTAATACTCATTCATATCTAAAATTAGTTGTAAAATTAATAATTAGTGATAAAATTAATAATTAGGGTATACTAATATAAGTTATATTCTTAGAAATATAAAATTAGTTGTAAAATTAATAATTAGGGTATACTAATATAAGTTATATTCTTAGAAATATAAAATTAGTTGTAAAATTAATAATTAGTTATAAAATTAATAATTAGTGTATACTAAAATAAGTTATATAAGTTATATTTTTAGAAATATAAAATTAGTTGTAAAATTAATAATTAGTTATAAAATTAATAATAAGTGTATACTAATTGCAGCCTATACTAGTTAGTAATTAGTCATATAATTGTGGTATACTAATTCCAATTTATAAATATTCTTATAAGTATTTAAAAAATTAAATTAAAAATTATGTATTATGTGTAGGAATGTCGGCAAAAAAATAACGATGACATTTCACAACCAACTGAAAAAAAGAGACGGCAACGAGATATTGGTTGGAAGCACGGGACACAGATTGGAGATAATCGGCAACATGTGCAATGCAACTATTGTCACAAAATAATGAAGGGTAGTGGTGTGTCACGTTTGAAGCAACACTTGGCTGGAGGTAATTCAAATGTTGAAAGATGTGATAAGTGCCCTTCAGCAGTTTCTAAAGCAATGAGGGACTACTTGAATCGAAATAAGAAAGAGCATGAGAAAGTGGAAGAACAAAGAGCTCAAATGAGGAGGAATCTGATCGGAACTGCTAGAAAGAGAAGTGGGATTGAAATCAATGATTCGGATGATTCGGATGATGATGATGATGATGATGATGATGATGATGATGATATGACAAGGAAGGAGAGAGATGATTTAGAATACGCTAAACAACAATCTATTCACGATATTCATATGGCTGGTGAAATATATAGAAGAGCAAGGGGGGAATCATCCACTCAAAAGGGAGGTGCAACTGCAATGCAAAAACTAATGCGATCTCGTAGTATGAAAGAAGCTTGGAATAAGATGTCTACCAAATCACAAAAAGATAAGAAAAAAGGACTTGACATTCACGAAATGACTCCTTCATTGCATCGAAATAAGGAAGTCCAACAAGCAAAGTTAACTCATTTGTGGAATCCAAAAAAGTGGGCAATGTCGGCAAAACATGCAATAGCGAAGTTCTTCATTTACGAAAATATCCCACCATCCAAGGCTCAAGGCCACTTTTATCAATTGATAATAGATGAAATTGCATTAGCTAGTGCAGGTGTCGTGGGACCAACACCCTACGAGATTGGAGGGCCATTATTAGATGATGAAATAGAAGAGCCAAGGGAATATATTGAGCTTTTCAAGAAGAAGTTTGACACTTATGGAGTCACAATAATGTGTGATGAGTGGTCTTCAACTACCAGATTAGCAATTATCAACTTCTTGGTTTATTGTGATGGAACGGTTATTTTTCACCGATCTTTTAATGCTTCAAATAATGATAAGGATGCAACATTCATTTATGATTTGATGGATCAGACCATTCAACAAATTGGAGATAAACATGTGGTTCAGATCATCACAGACAATGGGAGTGCATACAAAAAGACCGGTGAAATGTTGATGGAAGTGAATCCACACTTATATTGGACTCCTTGTGCAGCTCATTCCCTTGACTTAATCTTACATGATTTTGCTGGCATTGAGGCTGTGCGGAATGTCTTAGATAAGGCAAAGAGGGTCACAAACTTTATTTACAACCACAACAGAATATTGGCAATATATCGAACATACTGCAAGGGGGAATTGATTCGTCCAGGGCAAACACGATTTAGAACTAATTACATTGCTCTTCAAAGTATTTTAGAGCATAAAAGTGGTTTGCAAAGGATGTTCACATCAGATGATTGGGGTATGAGTGCTGGTAGCAAAGACGCAATAGGGAAGCGAGTACAAGCTACTATACTCGATGCTAAATTCTGGGAAAAAGCCAAGATTGTTGTCGACATTCATGCACCTATTGCAAAGGTTCTAAAGATGGTGGATGGAGAGAGAAGAGCTACAATGCCATATGTATATGATGCAATGATATGAGCAAGACATGCCATTACAGAGATTGCCCCTAAATCTTCCAAGAAGTATCTTGACATTGTTGATGCTCGATGGAAGAAGCAAATCATTCAGCCAATTCACATGGCAGGTATGGTAGTGAATATTTACTATGCTATATTTAGTCATTACATATGTAGTGACTAATTCACGATATTCATGTGCTTCATTGTAGCTTACTATTTGAATCCCGCATACCAATACGAAGAAGGTGTAGGTGTGAAAGAAAGTTTGCTGAAAGCGCTTAGAGCCGTAATATCTCGATTGGAGCCTGATGGCAATCGTGCTTCTCAAGCACTTGCAGAGGTTAAAATGTTTCGTGAGGCAATGTATGGGTTTTCAGACCAAGCGGCAATCAGGGGGAGAACTAGGACAGATCCAGGTGAATTTTGTGTCATATTTACCAGTTTGAAACTGTTTACATTTTTAATTAACAATTATCTATTAATTACAGCTGAATGGTGGCTTTTGTATGGCACGGACGCTCCTAACTTGAGGAGGATTGCTATAAGAATTTTATCACAAACAGCTTCATCTAGTGGTTGTGAAAGAAATTGGAGCACGTTTGCTCTTATTCATACTAAAGTGCGCAATCAACTCCATTATGACAAGTTAGAAAAGTTGGTTTTCACACAGTACAACATGCGGTTGAAGGTTAAACACATGTTTAAAGAACAAAGAAATCAAGAATTCCAACCAATTGACTTAAGTACTATATTTGACGAAGATGAAGAAAATATGGGACTTTCAGAATGGCTAGATGACCCCGGGGATGCACTCCTAGATGAGATTGATGGCAACGGTAATCTGAATAGGCCAAATACATACGTAGCTACATGGGTAAATCACCCGAGAGATGGTGGTATGGCTCAGGATAACAGTGAAAGAGGGTCAAAAGCACGTGGAAAGCAACCTATGGTTAGTAGCGATCATGACGATGATAGTGATAATGGAGATCGAAACAATGATGACGAAGACGATGATACTAGTCCTCCACAAGGTGGGAGTCCGGGTGGCAATGTTGGTTTTTCATCACCAATAGGGAGGGGTAGCCAAAGTCCTCCAGGGCCTATATTCACGGAAGAGCAAGGATTCACTCATGCTACACAAGATGAAGATCATGGCTCCCGTCGTGTGCTTCAGTATGAACCTGGTCAAGGTCGACATTGTAATCCACGCAATCAGAGAAATAATCCCGCACCAATTGATGCTATGGATATTGATATGATCGACATTGGCATGTCTAGTATGAGAATGAGTGGGGGTGATTTCTATGGGCAAGGATCATCATCTTCAAATGCTTATGGCTCAGGATACGATTCACATACAGCTGGTCAAGTTTATACATCTGGATATGACTCCCAAGTATCATCCTCACAAGGCTATGGACATGGCCATGGGCTTCAATTTGGATGTAGTCAAGTTGATTATGAGAGGTTTAGGGCTCAATATGAGGCATGGTTTCGTGCTTACATGGGTTGGACTGAGTATTGCCGATATATTCAGAACACGTATAATGTTCCTCTTGGTGAATACCCGGAGCCTGGACCAGTTTATGCGCCTGCTCGACACTCTACAGCCGGTTGGATGTGAATTTGTTGGATGAACAACTATATATATTTTGGAGATGTCTCCAGGTTGGTCCTTATGTTCTTATATGTCACTTTTCTTTTCTATGAATGGTGTTTTATGTATTCTATGAACTGCTTGACAGTAAATTGACGCCTACATTATCAGGTATTTTCAATTTAAACTATATACTATTGATATAACTACATATATAGACCTCTCAAATGTTTAATTAATCAATTATAAGCTTTATATGTGCATACAGTTTAGTTTGAAGTTATGTTTCCACAAGTTTCTTTGTGTTTCCAGTTTTTTCCGGTGTTTCCACATGTTTCCGAAACGTTTCCGTTTCCGGGAACACCGAAACGAAATTTTGATCCTTGGGTGCTATAGATAAAGCTCATGGAGCCAAAGTTGCTTAGGCCAATGTTCGCAACAAGAAAGAGGGAGGCCTTGGGTTGAAGGATGTTTTTCTTACTAACATTGTTTTAAATCTTAAACACCTTGGGAAACCTTCTGGATCCTACTAACAATTCCTTATGGAAGAGATGGGTTCACATGTACATAATTAAAACGAAAAGCATTTGGGAGGTGAAAGCCCCTAGTCAATGTTCTTGATATTGGAGAAAGCTCTTAAAGCTTAGAGTTATTGCTTGGCCCTTACTTAGGCACAAAATTGGTAATGGTTTATTTTAAAGGGTATATGTGTAAATATAGTATATGTATATATGTGGTTGTCTCACATCGGTTAAAGAGTAAACAATCTAGGTTATATCAAGCTTATATAAAGGCTCATTGTATTCTCTCATGTTATGTTAAATATACGAATAGAAATATTCCCATCATACTTTTCATTTTGCATGGTATCAGAGCCTCCCGTCTCTGGGATTGCTCATTATCTTTGTTTTTCCGCCTTCTTCGTGAATCAAGAAGTTCGGTTTGTCAAATCTGTTTGAAGATTTGATTTTATTTCTTCTTTAAACATAAACTCTAAGCCTAGCAGCCACTATTCACGATCGCTGTTCATCGGCTACTATTCACGATCATTGTTCAATAGGTACTATTCACAATCACAGTTCATCGGTTACTATTCACGATCACTGTTCATCAGCACTATTCACATTCACTATTCATCGGCTACTATTCACAGTCACTATTCACGGCTATTGTTCATTATTTTTCAACAACTATGGATTCCAAAACCACTACCCAACTCACTAATCGTAAGTTGAATGGTAACAACTTTCTTCAATGGTCCAATGCTATTACCATGTCCCTTACGAGCTTAGGCCATGATACCCATCTTACTGAGACTCCACCTACAGGCGATGAAAAAGCCGCTAAGGCATGGAAACTACTGGACGCTCAACTTGTGACTCTTATCTGGAATTCCATGGAACCGGATATTGCCGATTTGTGCAATCACTTGGGCTCTGTTAAGGAACTTTGGGAGTATCTTCACCTTCTTTACTCTAGTAACTTAACACGGATATATGACTTGTCCTCTCAGTATTTCAAGCTCGAGCAGAATGATTTGTCTGTTACTGATTATTTTGCTGCTATGAAACGGTTACATGAAGAGTTGAATACTGCTATGCCCCCTACCACCAGTGTTTAGGATCAACAGAAACAGAGGGAACAAATGCTGGTTATGAAGTTTCTTGCCGGTCTCAAATCTGAATATGAGGCTATTCGGTCTCAAATTCTTGGGAGTGATAGTCTTCCTACTTTTGTCGAGACATATCGGCGTGTTCTACGGAGCACCCCTCGGGACCCACCTCCCTCCCCTTCTCTTGTTGATCGCTCCACCCTTATTACTCAGACTCCACCAGCTCCTAGTAGGGATGGTGGTCCTAACCGTGGAAGACGTGGAGGGGGATTTCGGGGTGGTCGTCCTGGCCTCGGTAGAGGCCAGACTCTCCAGTGCACTTATTGTTTTCAGGATGGGCATAGCAGAGACACATGTTGGCAGCTCCATGGTCCTCCCCCCCAAGGTTGCGAATGCTGCCATCTCTGATTCTGGGTACTCTCCTGTTACTACTCCTATGGATACCGTTTCTGTTCCTCGCAAGGAATACTCTCAGTTGCTTCAGTATCAGGTAGCACACCAGGCATCCACCTCATCTGCTTCCTTAGCTCAGCATGGAGGTACACATACTACTTGTATTGCTTCAGGTTCCTTCTCATGGGTAATTGATTCTGGTGCTAGTAATCATTTGACAGGTATATCTAGTCTTTTTACATCTATCCGATTGTCATCGTCTCTTCCCCCAATCAATTTAGCGGATTGGTCCTCGACTCTTGTTGAAGGAATCGGGACGGCTCAACCCATTTCGTCTTTATCCTTGTCTTCTGTTTTGTACATACCTCGTTCGTCCTTTAATTTAATGTATGTTGGTCAGTTGACTAAGGATCTTAACTGTTGTGTCTCTTTTTCTCCTGATTCTGTTCTTATGCAGGATTTGACGACTCGGAAGACGATTGGTGTCGCGCATGAGTCCAATGGCCTCTATTACTTTGATGGTGATCCTGTCCCTGCTCCTTCACCCACTGCCTATCCTGCTACCGTTTTACCTCATCAGATCCACTGTTGCCTCAGTCACCCTTCATTGGCTAATTTGAAGCTCTTAGTTCCTAGTTTAAGTTCTTTACAGTCTTTAGAATGCGAGTCGTGTCAGTTGGGAAAGCATCACCGTGTTCAATTTGCTCCCCGGGTCAATAAAAGGGCGTCTAGTCCTTTTCAATTAGTGCATTATGATGTATGGGGTCCTCACCGTATAACCTCCCAAAAGGGGTATCGGTATTTTGTTACTTTGTGGTGGATTGATTATTCAAGAGTAACTTGGCTATATTTAATGAAAAATCGTTCCGAGTTATTTTCTATTTTTTATGCTTTTTGTGCTGAAATTAAAACTCAATTTGGTGTGCCAATTCGTGTTCTTCGAAGTGAAAATGCAAAGGAATATTATTCCGACCCTTTCAGTACTTTTATGACACATTCTGGCATGATTCATCAATCTTCTTGTGTACACACACCACAACAAAATGGTGTTGTCGAGAGGAAAAACAGGCACCTATTAGAAGTCACACACACCCTGTTATTTAAAATGCGTGTTCCAAAAATTGTTTGAGAGGATGCTGTCCTCACTGCTTGTTATTTGATTAACCGTATGCCATCTTCTATTCTCAATAGCCGCACACCAAACTTCAGCTTGTTCCCTGTTGAGTCACCCTTCTCGATCGTTCCTCGTGTTTTTGGGTGTGTTTGCTTCGTTCATCAGCTAGCTCTTGGTACTGACAAATTAGACCCATAAGCCATTTGGTGTATTTTCTTGGGATACTCTAGGACTCAGAAAGGGTTCCGTTGTTACAGTCCTTCCCTTCATCGATACTTTCTCTGCCGATGTCACATTCTTCGAGTCTAAACCCTTTTATTCAGAGTCCCACTCGGCTACTGATCCGGATTTTATGCTTCCTTGTTCCTCTTCCTGTCTCTCATATCCCAACTACTACACCACCTACTCATGATCCTTCCACCCGCTTGTCTCGGCCTGATTTGCAAGTTTCTACTTGTCGTCCACGTCCAGAGACTCTATTGGACTCCGCTGCTCCGCCTCCGCCTACCGTGTCCTCAGATCTGGCATCTTCTTCTCCAGAACTGACTGATTTAGATCTTCCCATCGCTCTCAGAAAGGGTAAGCGTTCTTGTACTACTTCTCATCCTATTTCTAACTTTGTGTCTTATGATCATTTATCTCCTACATTTTCATCATTTGTTGCTTCCATGTCTACCATATCTATTCCCAAGAATGTTGCCGAGGCACTAGCCCATTCTTGTTGGAACCAAGCTATGCAGGATGAGATGTCTGCCCTTAAGGAAACTGGTACTTGGGACTTGGTCCCTCTCCCCCCAAGGAAATTTGTGGGTGGTTGCCGTTGGGTGTATGCAGTTAAGGTTCATCCAGATGGCACTCTCGATCGGTTGAAGGCACGCCTTGTTGCCAAAGGCTACACTCAAGTTTATGGACTTGATTATTCAGAGACTTTTTCTCCCGTGGCCAAGATTGCCTCTGTTCGCCTTTTCATCTCACTGGCCACTACTTATCACTGGCCCCTTCATCCGTTGGATGTTAAGAACGCGTTTCTGAATGGTACCCTCTTTGAGGAGGTTTACATGGAGCAACCACCTGGGTTTGTTGCTCAGGGGGAGTCTAGTCTGGTTTGCAAATTAAAAAAGTCTCTTCATGGTTTGAAGCAGTCTCCTCGTGCTTGGATTGGCAAGTTCAGTGCTGTAATTGCTGAGTTTGATCTTCAGAGATGTGGTGTTGACCATTCTGTTTTTTATACACACACTGTAGCGGGGAAGATCCTGTTAATTGTTTATGTTGATGATATCGTCATTACTGGTGATGACCCTAAGGGCATTCAGGAGTTGAAATCCTTCTTACAAATCAAGTTTCAGACCAAAGACTTGGGAAGACTTGGGTATTTCTTAGGCATTGAGGTGGCCAGGTCTAGTGAAGGGATCTGCTTATCTCAGAGAAAATATGTTCTTAATTTGCTGAGTGAGACAGGAATGTTGGGATCAAAACCTTTGGATACTCCTATGGATCCCAATTCCAAATTATTGCCAGATCAGGGGGAGCTACTTGATGATACAGGATAGTACAGACGCTTAGTTGGGAAACTTAACTATCTAACGGTCACGAGAACTGATGTTGCCTTCGTAGTTAGTGTAATTAGTCAGTTTATGGACTCTCCTCGAACTAAATGGTGTTGACACGATTTGGAAAGGGAATTCAAATACTCCGTTTTGATCAAGGGGGAGAGTACATAGATTCGGGTCTAGGAGATTTTCTTTCTTCAAAAGGGATTATTCATCAAACGTCTTGCACTGACACCCCACAACAAAATGGGGTAGCAGAACGCAAGAATCGTCATTTACTTAATGTTGCTAGTTTTATGCTTTTCACGGCTAATGCTCTTCACGGCTAATGCTCCCAAATCATATTGGGGTGATGCGGTCCTTACGGCTGCATACCTCATTAATTGACTGCCGACTCAGGTTCTCCAAAAAAGGACTTCCATTTAACTCTTATCCAAATCTTCTTCTCTATTTTCTATTCCTCCTCGGGTCTCTGGGTGTGTATGTTTTGTCCACAATCAGTCGCCCACTCGTGGGAACTTAGATCCTCGGGCTCTCAAGTGTGTCTTCATGGGATACTCTCCTACCAAGAAATGCTACAAGTGTAATCATCCTGAGTCTAGGAACTAGTATGTGCCTATGGATGTCGCATTTCATGAGGTTGTTCCTTTTTTTGGGCATTCCAAGACACCTCTTCGGGGGGAGAATCAGAGAAAGAGATTATTAGTACTTCACAGGAAATTCCTGTTATCCCCGTTGGTGTGTCACCTCCGAAAGAGAAGGAAACTGGAAATGTGGAGGTAGAGGAAGTGATGGAAGTAGAGTCAAAAGTACTCCTAAACAGGGAGAGGTGTTGCCAAAGGAAAAAAGAATTGTTGGTTTATTCCAACGGTAAATGGAGTAAGAGAAGAAGCAAAGAGGTTGAGACCAATACTCCTTTTCCTCTACTGCCATCTACTCCAACTGGTGAGGCTCCAATTTACCTTGATTGTGATTCAGGTAATTTAAATATCTCCTTACCTATCGAGTCTAGTGCCCTTGATGTTCCTATTGCTGTTTGTAAGGGTGTTAGATCTTGTACTCAACACCCTATTTCAAAATTTGTGTCCTACTCTCACTTATCTTCTACTTATCGTGCCTTTCTTTCAAGTATTGCCTCTATTGCTGTACCTAATCATGTTCAAGATGCTCTCAATGATCCCAAGTGGAAACGTGCCATGGATGAGGAGATGAATGCTCTTCACAAGAATGGTACTTGGGAGTTGACTAAGTTGCCTATGGGCAAAAGAACTGTGGGGTACAAGTGCGAGTATACAGTGAAGCATAGAGCAGATGGCTCCGTTGAGAGGTTTAAAGCCCGCCTCGTTGCAAAAGGATTCACCCAGACTTATTTGCATCGATGGCTAAGATGAATTCTATCAGGACCCTTTAGTCTCTGGCAGCTAACTTGGAATGGCCACTTCACCAGTTTAACGTTACAAATGCCTTTTTGCATGGTGACTTGGAAGAAGAGGTGTACATGGACATTCCTCCTGGATTTAAGAACCACAAAACAGAAAGAAAAGTGTGCAGGTTAAAAAAGGCCTTGAATGGCCTTAAGCAGTCTCCAAGGGCATGGTTTGAGAGATTCACACAGGCAGTATATGGTTTTAGACAAAGTCAAGCTGACCACACCTTATTCATCAAACACTCCTTGCAAGGTAAGACTACAACACTCATTGTGTACGTGGATGATATTGTCCGCACAGGTGATGATTTAGAGGAAATGCAGCGGCTCAAGGGATATATGGCAATGGAGTTTGAAATAAAGGATCTAGAAGAACTGAAATACTTTCTTGGACTTGAAGTTGAGAGGTCTAAACATGAGATCTTCATCTCTCAAAGGAAATAGGTTCTAGATCTCCTAAGTGAGACTGAAATGCTTGAAAGTAAAGTATGTGATACTCCTATTGAGTTCAACCAAAAACTAAGTGATGACAACAGTGGAGCAATGGTTGACAGGGGGAGATATCAGAGACTTGTTGGGAAGCTCATTTATCTCTCCCATACACGTCCTGATATTGCCTTTGCTATAAGTGTGGTAAGTCAGTTCATGCATACACCTCGAGAATCACATATGGATGCAGTTTACAGGATCTTGAGGTATCTTAAGTCTGCTCCAAGACCATCTCAGAGTTGAGGCATACACTGATGTCGATTGGGCAGGCACTATGACCGATAGACGGTCTACTTCAGGATACTGCACATTTGTGGAAGGCAACCTTGTTAGTTGGAGGAGTAAGAAACAAAATGTGGTAACTAGATCGAGGGCTGAAGCTGAATCTAGAACCATGGCTCAAGGTGTTGCTGAGAATATAATGTCATTTATTTATGTCTTTTAATTTATTCTTGTTCTAAGGGCCCTTATGTAATTATTTACTTCTTCTTCTTTATATATATATATATATATATATATGGGGTCTAACATTGTTAGCCCTAACTTTCACCAAAATATTGTGTTCAACATGGTATCAGAGCCAAAGGTTCACCACCACCACCACCAACCCTAACCACCATCTCAGCCCCTCCCAGCCACCATCGCCACCTCTTAGGCTCTTCCTCACTCCACTAGCCTCGCCGTAGCCCCTCCTCACTCCACCAGCCTCGCCGCAGCTCCTCCTCACCCCACCAGCCTCGCCGCACCCTCCCTTCTCCTCCCTGCTTGCGCCGCAACTCCTATGCTCCCATAAACCCTAGTCGTAAGTCCTCTTGACACCACAATACATTCTGGCCATTCTAACCTAGTTTTTAATCTTTTTTGGATACAATCTTAACTCCTGGTTTGAATTAACTCAGTTTTTTCCTTTCTTTTTCTTTTCAAACTTAGGGTTTTCCCATTTTTTTTCTTTTGGGTGCCCTTATGGAGCCTTGAATTGATCTATTTGACCTATAAGTACCCATCTCCTTCGTCTTCCTTCATCTTGTTGTGTGGGTTTTCCATTCGGTACACAGAATCATGACCGGCATTCAGACCGTGACTTCACCCTTGGATCCCAATCTCAAAATTACTACCGTCCCTTTCAATGGCCAAAACTACTTGAAATGATCACAGGCGGTGGAACTTTATCTGAAGGCACGTGGGAAGATGGGACATCTTGATGGGCGTATTACAGCCCCTTCTACTACTGATCCGGGATACGATAAGCGGGAGATTGAGAACTCCATTATCATATCTTGGCTCATCAATTCTATGGTCCCTGAGATCGGGGAGAGCTTCTACCGGATGAAGACTGCTAACTGCGAGTGACTCGTCGTTTTTTGCTCAATCAGGTAACTTAGTCCCACCAGCGACAGCATTTCTTTCTTACTCCTCATTTCCCTGGATTATTGACTCCGGTGCGTCGGACCATATGTCACGTTTATCTAACCTTTTTTCTGATTATAAGCCTTGCTCAGGTCAGGACAAAGTTAAAATTGCCGATGGTACATTATCCTCTGTCTCAGGGAAAGGTCTCATTCGTGTTACCCCATCTTTACCCTTGACTTCAGTATTACATGTTCCAAGTTTTTCTCATAATCTCTTATCCCTGAGTCGTATTACTCGTGATTTGAACTGTAGTGTAACATTTTTTCCGTTTCATTATGTCTTTCAGGATCTTATCACGAGGAAGACGATTGGTAGTGGTAGAGAGGAGCAAGGGCTTTACATTCTGGATGAAGGGGATAAGCTGGCTAATAATACAGTTGTTTTGAAAAATAAACTGGAGACTTAGAACTTTGGCATAGGAGACTAGGACATCCATATTTTGCTTTACTTAGACATATATTTCCATCTTTTGCCTCAAACAAAATTTTTTCCAATTTTTTGTGTGATGCTTATGAACTTGGAAAACATCATAGAGCTACTTTTGCTCCTAGTAATAACAAAAATTCCATTCCTTTTGCATTAATTCACACTGATGCTTGGGGTCCGTCTCGTACTGTCTTTAAAGAGTCACAGATGGTTTGTTTCCTTTATTGATGATTACTCCCGTACAACATGGTTATATATGATGAAAGAAAAACAGGAAGTGTTCTCTATTTTTCAAAATTTCCATAAAATGGTGTCTACCTAATTTGGGGCTGTGGTGAAAGTTTTACGATCTGATAATGGGGTGAGTATATTGACTCTGGACTGGGTGCATATTTTTCGCCTCAGGGGATTATTCATCAGACTTCTTGCACTGACTCTCCACAACAAAACGGACTTGCAGAACGCAAGAATCGTCATCTATTAGATGTTGCCCGGTCTTTACTCTTCCAAGTTCAAGCTCCTCGTTCTTATTGGGGTGAAGCAGTTCTGACAGCTACCTATCTCATTAATCGTCTCCCTACTCGAGTGTTGAATAAGAAAACACCACTTGAAGTTCTTTCTCATCCTTCCATCTCATCTTCCATTCCTCCTCGTGTCTTTGATTGCGTATGCTTTGTTCATAACCATGGAAAATTGGATCCTCGCTCTATAAAGTGTGTGTTTGTTGGCTATTCACCAACTCAGAAGGGTTATAAGTGTTTCCATCCTCCGTCACGAAATGTTGTCTCTATGGATGTTACTTTTCACGAGTCACAGTCCTACTTCCTTGACTCTCAGATATCTCTTCAAGGGGAGAAAATTAGTGAAGAGATACCTATGTTACCTACGATGATTGAGGTGGAGGTAGAGGGAGTTGAGGAGAGGGAGCCAGAAAAAGAGAGAGTTGAGGAGAAGGAGCCTGAAAAAAAGAGAGGGAGAGTTGAAAAGGAGAATGAGTTGTTGGTCTATTCCAGGGGGACATGGAGTAAACAGAAAACTAGAGAGACTCCAGAGGCTATTGCTCATCCACTCCCACTGCCATTCTCTCCAAATGATGAAGATTCAGGTAATTCCTCTGATACACCCTCTCTTGAACCTGATGATTTAGATGTCCCTATTGCTGTTCGTAAGGGTGTTAGGTCTTGTACTCAACATCCAATATCAAATTTTGTGTCTTATTCACACTTATCTCCCTCCTATAGAGCCTTTCTTTCAAAAATTTCCTCTGTTTGTGTTTTTAACCATGTCCAGGATGCTCTTGCTGATCCCAAGTGGAAACATGCTTTGGTTGAAGAGATGAAAGCTCTTCATAAGAGTGGCACTTGGGAGTTGACAACGTTACCGAAAGGAAAAAAGACTGTAGGGTGCAAGTGGGTGTACACCGTGAAACACAGGACTGATGGATCCATTGAGCGGTTTAAAGCTCAGTTAGTAGCAAAGGGCTTCATTCAGACTTACGGTGTGGATTACCAGGAAACCTTTGCACCTATTGCAAAATGAATTTCATCCGGATTCTTCTCTCTCTAGCAGCTAACCTGGAGTGGCCTCTTCACCAGTTTGATGTAAAGAATGTCTTTTTGCATGGAGATTTGGAGGAGGAGGTCTATATGGATGTTCCTCCAGGTTTTGAAGACCCCAAAACAGAAGGAAAAGTGTGTAGATTGAGCAAGTCCTTATATGGGCTTAACCAGTCTCCTAGAGCCTGGTTTGAAAGACTTACCCAGGCATTGCTTTGATATGGCTTCAAGCAGAGTCATGTTGATCAAACACTATTCACCAAACATTCATCACTGGGTAAGACTACTGCTCTCATTGTCTATGTTGATGACATTGTGCTCACAGGAGACGATTTGGAAGAAATGGAGTGGTTAAAAGGGTACTGGACTAGTGAATTTGAGATAAAGGACTTGGGAGCGTTGAAATATATTCTTGGGATTGAACTTGCTAGATCCAAACATGGGATATTCATTTCCCAAAGAAAATATGTTATTGATCTGTTGAAGGAAAGTGGCATGCTTGGGAGCAAAGTGTGTGATACTCCAATAGAGCCCAATCAGAAGCTCAGTGATGACACCAGTGGAGATGTGGTTGATACGGGGAGATATCAACGGTTAGTAGGTAAGCTTATATATCTGTCTCATACTCGTCCTGATATTGCTTTCGCTGTGAGTGTTGTCAGTCAGTTCATGCACTCTCCTCGGGAATCTTACCTCAATGTTGTTTTTCGAATCCTTCGATATTTAAAGTCTTCTACAAGGAAGGGCCTGTTTTTTACGAAAAATTATCATTTTAGAGTAGAAGCCTATACTGATGCAGACTGGGCTGGCTCTATTACTGATAGGAGGTCTACATCTGGTTATTGTACCTTTGTGGGAGGTAATCTGGTTACTTAAAAAACAGAATGTAGTGGCCAGGTCAAGTGCAGAAGCTGAGTTTAGAGCAATGGCTCAAGGAATCTGTGAGCTTTTGTGGATTACGTCCTTGTTGAAAGATTTGAAGATTTAGTTGAAGGATTCCATGAAGCTTTATTGTGATAATAAGTCTGCTATTAGTATTGCTCATATTCCAGTTCAGCACGATAGAACCAAACATGTTGAAATTGACAGGCATTTCATTAAGGAAAATCTTACTAGTGGTACCATCTGCACTCCTTTTGTGAAGACGGGTGATCAACTTGCCGATATTCTTATCAAGGGAATAGGAAAGACAAGCTGAATATGCGAGATATATTTGTATCAGCTTGAGGGGGAGTGTTGAGAATTTTATGTCTTTTATTTATGTCTTTTAATTTATTATTATTCTAGGGGCCCTTATGTAATTATTTACTTCTTCTTTATATATTTATGAGGTCTAACATTGTTAGCCCTAAGTTTCACCAAAATATTGTGTTCAACATGTGTATGTGAGCTCCTATGGTCAAGTTGTTGTTGAAAGACTTGAAACTAGACATTGGTGATTCAATGAAGTTGTATTGTGATAGTAATGCCACAATTAGTATTGCACACAATCTCGTACAACATGACATGACTAAGCACGTTGAGATTGTCCGGCATTTCATCAAAAAGAATCTGAATAATAAAACTATAAGCACTCCGTTTGTGAAAAGTTGTGATCAGCTAGAGTATATTCTTACCAAGGGAGTTGGTTCTAGACAGTTTCATGATGTGTTAAGCAAGTTGGGACTAAGGGATATCTTTGTACCAGCTTAAAAGGGAGTGTTAGATATTAGTCTTTTTATTGTATTTTATTTTGTGTCAAGGACACTATTGTAATTTCTCTTTGAATAATATTCATATATATATATATATATATATGGGTTAATCATTTGGATTAACCTAAGCTTTATCAAAATACCTTGTTAACATAGGGTACCTGCCCTGAGGCACACAGAGATAAGGAGAGAGAGAGAGAGAGAGAGACAGCGACGCGATACCATAATGAAACGGAGGCACTAAGTAGCGATATCAAATATGTACGAATTACGTATCTCATTTTCACATAAGGAGATTAACACAAGACAACAACAAAAATTAAGAGAGTGCAACACAATAAACACTTCTTCAAATTAGGTGATGCAATTCCTCACAATTAAAAAAGGGTACTTCCTTTCGAATTACGAGAGTGGAACCACAACACTCTATCCGAACTATTGGTCGCTATGAACATCATTTAACTCGGAAGACGCTATCAGACATTAATTGCAGAAAAAAATAAAAGTGTTGTCACTACTAATAAATTTTGTTCCCCTTATCAGATAATTCATGGGAGAAATAAAAAACAAACATAAACATATTGAAGATTGCGTAACATCACATATTCAAGAAATCATTAATATAGTCACACAAAATATGATAGGATAACTCTTGGGGCACATAAGAATGTCACAAAAACAAGATACATAAACTTTATGTGTCTATCACTCTCCTCTGTGGACCCCACAGTTTCAGTGGACCCCACCGGGAGAGAGATAGACACATTGTGGTTTATGTATCTTGTTTTTGTGAGATTCTTATGTGCCCCAAGAGTTATCCAATATGATAACTTCTTAATAGTTATTTCTACAACAAAAATATCCTACCGTGGCAACAACCAGAGTTTTAAAAGGCACACCTCAGAGCGCCAAAAGACGCGCTTGAGGCGAGGCGGCCCAAAAAAGGTTAAGGCTGTAACTTTTGTCTGAGTAAAAAAGAAAAGCGTAAAGCTTTTCGCTGTGAGGCTTGAAGGAATTTACCAACAATTTCAAAATTACAACTTTTTTATGGCTTTAGTATTAGACTTAGAAAAAAAAAAACCTCACATTACACACATGCACACTCACGTACGAAGCCTGGTGAGCTCTCTCTCTCTCTCTCTCTCTCTCTCTCCACAACGGCGACCTCTCTCTGTTGATTCGCTCTTCGCATATCTGTGTTTAGGGCTTTTTTCTGTTATTTTCTTCTTCATTTTTCTGCTCATATTTCCTGCATTGTCTTTACTACTCTCTGCATTTTTTGTTTTTCTATTTTTTTTTTTCTTTTTACAGTTCCCTTTTTAAATCAACCTTTGTTTTCATCTTTTGTCATTGTTGTTTCCTATTTTATTTTTATTTTTTAATCACAAAATAAAAAAATCAAAAGGTCTCGCCCAACGCTCTCGCCTTTTAAAACATTGGAAACAACAAAAAACAAGTTCACACCTCCCGTTCAAACCATTAAAACAATAAATGACATAACAAGTACAGTAAAGATACTCACCGGCCCCGTGAAGTTGCTTCATCCAACTCCTCAAGCGACGAAGGGAAAAGTTCTATATAGCGCCTCCCAAGTGTCATCCTATCCTTCACCATTGCAGCTTTTGAGTCTTCCGCACTCGCAAACTCCACAAACGCCTCCCCTGTTCGCCTCCCCTCTGAATTAATAGTAAAATTGATCGAATCTTCTGACAGCTCAAAGTCCTTGAAGAAATCCACAATTTCATCCTTTCCAGCTGAGTACGGCAATCCTCTCAATCGCAATACCCCTGTATGTTCTACTGTGTCATCGGGAGATTTTGCCCTTTGGATACTACGTCGAGGCGAACCACCACGAGAATCAGAAACTTCATATGCTATGGCCTTATAATATTCCTGCCTCTTGCTTCTAAAAACCTCAACATATCTCCTACCCATATTCTGCCTATTCCTCTGAAGGGCAGAATCGGCTTGAAGGGGATGACCCAAAACACAATAAGCTTCACCCATAAACTTTCCGTTCTTGTGGACTAAGAGAATATCAACAATGTCAAGACCAAGGAAGAACTCCGTAATGTCAGCTTCTGAGCAATCAAAGGGAAGGCCCCGGAGTCGGACAACAGGGAAAGGTGGAGGATGCCCAATATATGAGTAAGGAAGAGGAGGAGGAGGGCTGTACATGAAACTTGAACCCGAAGAAGTCCCATATAATGAAGAACCTTGATCCATCAATCGCTGCCGTTTCAAACCCGTTTCTCGCCCATCACCGCCATCCATGTATCTACTTCAGTCCCACAAACCCATGAAAGGAACAAAACCCAATGACCAACAACATGTCAGTACTATACAAAAAATATCACTCAATACTACTATAGATTTCTTAACTGTAAGTAATGAATTATTTATATATCAAAATAAAAAAAGCAAAGTCTACATTACCAAATCACTACAATGAGAACGCAAATCAGAGAAGAAGGAAACCGTGGGCACAGGGTGTCTAAAACTGACTCAAATTTGACAGTTGAGATGGTCACTTCTTTTCAAACAGACATCAACCCACCCATCACAGGCAACATAAGCCAATTACAGATTAGCAAAAGACTAAGATACCTCCCATTTAACTTCTCTGTCGAAAATTTCAAATTGAGAGAGAGAGAGAGAGAGAGAGAGAGAGGGGGGTATGGCTTCTGGGAATCTCAAAAATTAAACTCCTCCAATATTTACTTTTCCAAGCTTATTAGTTATTCAATTCAAACTACAGCGTACTCGGAAAAAAGACATCAATTTGACATAAAACACACCAATTACAAACTAACAAAATTCATATACTTCCTTGTACACCTAAAAATTCGAAACATAATACGCAAAATTCACAGTAGTTCCTTTCTAACAGATGTAGGTGTTCGTGTTTGCGCATACGTGTGTATATTCAATACTATACATACATACATACATACATACATACATACATACATACATAGACAAATCTGAAATAGTAAACCAAATCATCGGAGAGATTACGAGAAATAAACAAAGGAAATTAGGAAAAAGGCTTTTAAATAAGAGCCGCTCTCTTAGTCTTACCCTCCTCTGTACAACATTTTCTCTCTCTTTCTCTCTCTCTCTTCTACAGTGGCAACCGATCTGTGCTTTGGTTTCCACTTCTCAGGGCTTTTCAAACCTTCCGCTCGTGAGGAGACGAATGATATTGGTTGTTTGAGAGAGAGATGGCGTGTATAAAATGATGGGTATTTAGGTAATTGTTTGGTACAATTTTCATACAACTTTCGTATAACCTCCTAAAAAAATATGTCTACGAGAGATATACACTTTAGGAGATTATATACGGAGTAAAAGTTATCACCAAAGAATTACTCTAAATCATATATCCAATTTAATTTCTCTACAGTACAAGGCCAACGACATCGTTGCTATTTCTGTGACAAAAACAACTTCTTTTCCCTATATTTGTTCGAACAAAAACATAAAAAGACCAACCATGTTAGGGTCACTAACATTCACACTCACTCTACACACTCTATCTCTCTCCTCATACCCACACTCTATCTCAGCTTGTTCCCCAAAACAAAATGGTTACTCTGCTCTCTCCTCAGCTTGTTCCCCGAAACAAAATGATCACTCTACTCTGTCCTCCTGAGGAGAGAGATAGAGTGTGAGTGTAAATGTTAGGAGAGAGATAGAGTGTGGGTATGAATGTTAGTGAAATTTGTTAGTACCCCAAATATTACTAAAAAAGAGTGTGTGGTTTGCAAAAACTTTTTCGGTGAAAATTTTTCAAAAACGATTTTCATTTTTCAAAAACTGTTTTCAAGAGATGAAATGGTGAAATCATGTTTGCTTATCGTAAACACCCTATTTTGTCCGACTATCAGACTTAAAAAGACCCCTACTGTGGTGGTTCCCAATGATTGAAAATATCTCACAAACAATACAACTGGAGATCACTTTCCTCCTTCAAAAGCCAGAACTAACGAAAAATGAATAAAATGCAATTGAGAGAGCCAATAAGCATTTTTACGAAAATCTGGAAAAGTAATGCGCATGAAACTTGAAATAGGACATAAGGGCAGCCAGGGAAAGGGAAAACAGGTGACGGTTCATAGTAGGGGTGTCACAACGACCGTTTGTCCAAGCTCCACGCTTCACATTTCTAGGTTCAAGGTTTCAGGACGAACTTACGGGTGTCTGGGTGTATTCTTTCGACATCATCCAAAAAGTTTGAAAAATCATTTTAGATGATAGTCGAGAGAAAGCGACAGATTTTGACCCATATTTTGGAGAGAACCCGTATTCCCAAAATTGTTGAACTGATTTGACCCAAATTTTGACTCACAAATCAATATACCGTTGTGACTTTGAAATATTTTTAATAAATACTAGAGGGCAATAGCTTTCCAACGATATATCACTTGCTTTTTTCGGACATAAAATAATTTTACAGTGATTTTTCGAAAGAGAAACTATAGTCTATGTCGGCTTTGACCCGAAAATTCCTAAAAATTTCTGAGCCAGCTGATGAATTTTTTAATAAATACTAGAGGTTTCTAACGGTAAATCACAAGCTCAAATTGGAACAAGAATGGATTTTCTATGAGGTTTGAACGCGAATTTTGGGAGTCTAGGGGATATAAAAGTAATTTCAGAGGCGGTGATGGGAGAGTGCTGCAGCGGCAGTTGCCCAGTGTCACAGCACTTCTACTACCACTGTACTCACTTTTGATTGTCGCCCCCTGCCATTTTTTGGGCATTTTTGGTGATTTCCTTAACCCAAAACGACGTCGTTTTTTACCTATGAACTTGTGGACCAATAAGTGTCATTTTGGAACTTTCAAAAACTCCATTTGAACAACCCCCCCCCCCCCCCCAATGCCTATAAATTGAGGGCCGTTTTAGGGCTTGGAAAAGGATTGGTTTTTGTGGGAAAGAGTGAAAGAAAGCTTTGCATTTGTTGTAGCACCCAGAGTTTTCTAGAAATTCCAGGTAGGAGTATTAGATTTAGTGACGTCACCATGCTGACAGTTACAGAAGGTGTTACACTCCGATTTTTGGACAACCAAATATTTAATCCAGAGCATGTGTCCATACTAATATTCAATTTCTAAAACACCGAGAGTGACACCCTCACACAGGCTAATAAATAATTTATTTGAAAATGAAATTTAATACTCATTAAATAAGGACACGTGATCCTGTGTTAATATAAAAACTATGTATTATTAAACTTATATTCCCAATCCTCCATTTCATTATAAAAGAAATAATATTCCATTACAAATATAATACCATTTTAATTTACAAAAGGAATACAAAATTCATTAAATAAAATTTCTTACAAAGTTAAGAAAAAAAAAATATAAAGTCTATACATCCGATGGTCAGAACAACTACAACGTTCCAATGCCCAAAGACTCCATAGCCAAGCACAACAGTCACATCATCAAAAGCAATATCCTGCACATGTCATCCAACTATGTTTCAAACAGAAACATACCCGAATGCATAACACACTCGGGTCAGTCACATGACTGGTATGAGTTAAACAAAAATAATAAAATCTGAGGGCTCCAACCTGAACCCGTAGATTACAAACCACATTACAACACTATTGGGCCAAGACATGTAGTTCCACACACATATTTGGACAAAAGGGTAGTTTCCATTTATGTGGTGGCAAGTAGTTTCTTACCCAAATCCCAAAGCTAATACGATTTCATACTTACCCATCTACTTATGGTGAGCCAAACCTGTAAAATATTAGTGGGCCCACCATCCTGCAAATTGAATGATCACAAACCAAGCAAACAATTCGTATACAAACCGTCCACATTCTAACTCAAACGTCACATTCATTATTCCACTCTTATCAGTCTTATGAAATAATCCATATTCATTACTTATTAGCCTTAAATTTATCTTTGCATTCCCTAGCTTCACCACTTGGCCACCCTCCATGGTACAGCCCACACATATATCCCATGTATGCCCGGACATACTACCACATCCACTCCGGTGCCAGATTGGTTGGGGTATCAACCAAACCAGGTATACACAACGGAAGGCCGGTCAATATGCCTGGACGTCTATACAATATAAGCCGAGCATAAGGCTTAGGCCAACTTGATCACGAAGCCACTGGCAAAAGTACACTCAACAAGTCTTAAGCCAGCTTGATCACGAAGCCACTGGCAAAAGAGTGCGAGCTACCAAAAACAATAACGCAACAACGGGGGGGAGTAGTGAACACTAAGGAATTATGTTGCGATTATCACTTATCGTTTGTATTATCCCAAAATTTGTGAATTTCACGTTTATCACATAGTTCCGTCTCATCATATTCTAATCACATCTCTAACCTTTAGATGCATTCCAATTTCTTACAATAAAAGGGTTTTATCAATTAGCTCATAACAATCTTCCCTCAATAATTTCCAATCAAATTACAAGATTTTCAATGTACTATTCAATGTATTGAATTTACTCTTTTTTATCAAAATGACCACAAAAAGGTCACTTATTTCAGGTACAATAACCTCAACCCAAAATTCAATATTAGCCTACAAGAAACACATAATAAAAATTCACATTCTCATATCGTAAAGTATTTATTTAAACATTTTTCACTGCTACTGAAATTATAAATTTCTGCCCAAACGGTGCAGAATTGGAAAAAACTCTATTAGACGAAAGTTGTGCAGAATCGCGTTTCCTACAAGCCAGCGTGAACAGAATTTCATAATTCTAAGCCATGGTTTTATAATGTTTTTTCAAAGTTTCTGCCACTGTTAAAATAAAAAATAAAACGAATTTTCTATTATTTATTCATTATCAAAAATATTCCCCTCTGTGTATTTATCAAATTAACTATCCATATGAACTATCCAAATACACCGAGATCACATTCATAAAATCACATGAAGAAAAATAAGTATTTATCATTCAATAATAAGGAATGGGGATCAACACACAATTTAACACCAACCACAAAATTAACAAGAAATAATTGAATTCCCTTGCACATACATATACATACGTGTGTATATATATACCCAAATATAAATTTTAACTCACCTAGTTGATCAAAAATCGACAACCACGAACGCCCTACGATTCCACACGTGCCCACGAACCCGAGACCCTTCTCCTTTTCTTCTTCTTCTTCTTCTTCTTCTTCTTATTATTATTATTATTATTATTATTATTATTCTTCTTCTTCTTCTTCTTCTTCTTCTCCTCTCTCTCTCTCTCTCTCTCTCTCTCTCTCTCTCTCTCTTTCACACACACACACACACACACACACGTCTGTTCTCTCTTTGGGTGGCTAGGGTTAATGATATATGGATATCATACTCTCCTAACTAGGTTTATAAAACTACTAACACTTGACTACACAAAGAATCCCGTTTTTCTTCTTGTGGGCTCACAAAAGAGACCTATATTAGCCCAAAATGCAATCCAAACCACTAAAATAGCTAACCCAAATGGTACTCATACCCTGGGTACTTAATTTTCATGTTAAATTCACTAATTAACTTACTTGTGGGCCCCGAAAAACTACCCGACACTAAACTCGTCATTCTACAAAAATTGTAACTCAGTGATACAAATAATCTATCATACAATTTAATTAAAGCTCAAAATTTCATGTCATAATAATAATGAAACATTAGAAATATTAATAATACAAAAACAATGGCGGAAATATTACTGGTATTAATAACAAAAATATGCTTCCTAGCAATTTAATTCATGGGTTCTCCAAACTTAAAATTTTTAAACACGTGTCTTACATATACACACTGATACGCCCAAAATTATGGGCAGTTTCCTACTCAAGCTAGAAGACTAATGGAAAGTGCATCTATTTCCTAATCCAATTGGGAAACTCTCACAATTAATGTCAATCAATCCTAATACAATTAGGAAACTTACTTGATTGGTGTCAATCACACCCTAATAGGATTATATTTCCTTATCCATGTATGAGTAGGTCTCTTGTATCTATAAAAGAGACCACTCACCCCCCATTGAGGGGGCGGCCAATTCTGTAGTCTACACAGCGCCTCTATAATTCACCATTATACGCATACACCCGGCCGGTATTACTGGTAGTGCCGCCCCTATTTGTTGGCTCACCAGGCCCGCCAGTGATCTGCTAGTGAACGTGCTCAGACACACCCGTGGACGTAGGTACCTTCATTAACAGGGCCGAACCACATACAAAAAATAGTCTTTTACTCTCTCTCTCCTTAAATTGCTCTACTTTACTCTTACCAATTTTTGGCATCATTAGTTTGGCGCCGTCTGTGGGAACGACAATTCTTCTCATCAACAAATTCTTGACTGATCAATATGCCACCAAAGAAGGTTGCGCAGCAGTCCGACCGGGATGTTCCTTCGGCCCCGGCGTCGACTGCAGCAGTCCCGACATATGAGCAAATCACCGCAACCCTCACACAACTCTTGGAGGGCCAGCGTCAAATCCAGCAACAGATCGAAGCACTGCTAGCCCAGCAAAGCAATCCTCCAGTGGCCGGGAAACGACCCGGGAACATTGCATACGGTCGAGAACCGATCTTGACCCGACAACGGACCCGAGCCAACCTGTCCCATGTTGAGGATGCCAGAGACATCAACAGTGGGCGTGCTGCCCGAGAGAAAAGGCAGGAGCGTATGGCCCGGGAATCAGTCCAGGGTCACTCGGTCAAGAGCCAAGTCGTCCCTAGGCGAACGGTTACCCGGAGTCATAGCCGAGCCCGATCCCAGAGGACAACACCCTGCCATGAAGAAGCCTCTTCCACCAACCCGACCAGCTCCTCAGATACCGGTCGGGAAGGAGTGGAAGCCCGAATCAAGGACTTGAAGAAACAGATCGACGAAGTGGCCAAAAAGCTTGGTCAAAACTGTGTCCCGAATCAAGCCAATACCGAGACAGAGTCACCATTCTCCAGCCAGATCACGAGGTTCTCTCTCCCGCGCAAATTCAAGCAGCCTCGGCTAGATTCATACAACGGCTCGGGAAGCCCGATCGACCACGTCCGAACCTATAAGGCTCAGATGGCCCTAGCCACCAACTCCGATGAGCTACACTGCCTAGCCTTCCCCAGCACTTTGAAAGGCCCGGCCATGCAGTGGTTCTACTCCTTAGAGCCCCGATCGGTCTGCAGTTTCAAACAACTCAGCAAGCAGTTCATCAACCAGTTCGCCGGTATACATGAGCGGCCAAAGCCAGACATGCAACTACTAACAGTCAGACAACGGAATAATGAGTCCCTCAAGGAGTTCACCGACCGGTTCAACCAACAGAAGCTTCAAATCCGCAATTTGAACGAGACAATCGCCATCATAGCCTTCTGCTCGGGAGTTCAACACACCAAGTGCGCCGCGTCGTTCCACAGAAACCGACCGGAAACTTTGGTCGAGCTCTCTGAGAGGGTTGGAAAATACATTGACACTGAAGTGTTTCTGAAGACCAAAGACACCAGGCAAGAAAGCAACGAGTTTTCCAGAAATAAGCGGAAGCGAGATCAGCCCGGGAATTCTGACAGTTCCTTCGGCTCACAGCAAGTAGGGTCCGGCAGTCCCGACCCGGCCTCCAGTTCGCAGCGGTCTGAGCCCGGCAGCCCCGACCCGACCTCTAGTTCGCAGCGGTCTGAGTCCGGCAGCCCCGGCTCGATCTCCAGTTCACATCGGTCAGGATCAAACAGTTCCGACTTTGCCTCCAGCACAGAGAAGTCAGAAGCACAACGACCCTGATCCGACCTCCTGTCTCCATCGGTCTAGAAGAGCCCGACTACATTGGTACTTGCTTGATCACCACATGAGGCTCCACCGATTGTCAGAGAACTCATACAAAGACCTCGGGCCTAACCCGAGGCATACAAAGACCTCGGGCCTAACCTCGAGGCACGAAGAAGACCTCGAGCTCCGAACTCAGGCACTAAAAAGACCTCGGGCTTCGAACCCAGGCACCCAAAAGACCTCGGGCTCCGAACCCAGGCACTCAAAAGACCTCGGGCTCCGAACTCAGGCACTAAAAAGACCTCGGGCTCCGAACCCAGGCACCCAAAAGACCTCGGGCTCTGAACCCAGGCACTCAAAAGACCTCGGGCTCCGAACCCAGGCACTAAAGACCTTGGGGTCACGCCCAAGGCACTGGCTTCGCTTAGGTCCAGCCGACGATGGAGGCAAACCTCCTAGGTGGCTGATGATGGCAAGCTTCAAAAGACCCTGCAACTACCATGTTCCAGGTCGGTTACCTACAGATCATAGCCTCTGTAAGACCCTCGTCTTAGCGAAAGCTTGGGGGGCAAGATGGTGCAGTGAACTAAACAGGTAATCACACCGGGTATTTACAGGCCTCGCGGATAACCAAGTCAAAATCTTGGACAACCCGAGCACCTACAGTACTCAGAGACATTAACTCCACTTAGGTCCAGACCGACGATAGAGGTGACTAAAATCTCTTAGGTTGGCCGACGATAGAGGAGTAAAAGGACCCTAAAATAACGTGATTTAGGTCGGCTCCACCAACATGGTCAAGCTCTTCTCCCAACAGTCTTGACGAAGGCTGGCCGGGTAGAAGACAACCATCCTGGGGAGTTAATAGTAAAAAGGACCCTAGAGCAATACGCTTTAGGTCGGCTTGTCCAACATGGTAAAATCCTTCTACCCACAGCCTTGACGAAGGTTTACAGGCAGAAGATAACCATACTGGGAGCTAACTCAAGCAACAAAAACTCCGAATTAGACTGGGTCTCAACTCCCGGTCAGTTCCCGAGCACCTAAAGGTCCCGAGCTAGGCTGGGTCTCAACTCTCAGTCAGTTCCCGAGGACTCACCAGGCTCAGAAGCCCCGAGGCAGCTTCTACAAGTACTCAGACAGCGGCAAGTAACATCAAACTGATTTCCAAACTTGCCCCGATATAGCATCTGGCCAATCTTGGAAATGGGGGGCAGCTGATACGCCCAAAATTATGGGCAGTTTCCTACTCAAGCTAGAAGACTAATGGAAAGTGCATCTATTTCCTAATCTAATTGGGAAACTCCCACAATTAATGTCAATCAATCCAAATACAATTAGGAAACTTACTTGATTGGTGTCAATCACACCCTAATAGGATTATATTTCCTTATCCATGTATGAGTAGGTCTCTTGTATCTATAAAAGAGACCACTCACCCCCCATTGAGGGGGCGGCCAATTCTGTAGTCTACACAGCGCCTCTATAATTCACCATTATACGCATACACCCGGCCGGTATTACTGGTAGTGCCGCCCCTCTTTGTTGGCTCACCAGGCCCGCCGGTGATCTGCTAGTGAACGTGCTCAGACACACCCGTGGACGTAGGTACCTTCATTAACAGGGCCGAACCACATACAAAAAATAGTCTTTTACTCTCTCTCTCTCCTTAAATTGCTCTACTTTACTCTTACCAATTTTTGGCATCATCACACACTCATATAATATTACTAACTGAAAATAATTATTAAAATAATTATTTACACACTTAAAAATTTTAGGGTTATTACAGAAGGCCCATTAGGATGACCTAAATTAGGAATCCTTGGCCAGGATCTTTAGTTATCGTCATAACGACGACGCCGTTATTAGATTAAGATTAGTAGTCATAGCATTGATGTCTTAGGATATTTTTAGAATTCATAACAAACTTATAAATAAACCCGTACACAGCCGAGTTCATGCTTACACTCGTACCTATGATTGTCTTCTCAGTATTGCACCTAGTGGGGACCCAGGCACACATCCCAGTGTACCTACCCGAGATGTGGGACCCATACCACCACCCTATGTGGACCCCACCCACATCTACCATTGGATACACACAAACCCGCATACATAGGTACACTTACTTGTGCACTTGTGCGCACCCATTATATGGTATAACTTTTGCCTCATTGCCCTCTATAAATATGATCCTCTCCCTCATTTTGCACCCTCATAAACTCTCCCTATAGCCTACCCCAAAATCTGTCTATGACAGATTATATAGAGAGAGAACTGAGAGACATAGAGAGGACTAGAAAATACTCTCAACCATAAACATCATACTCACACCTCTACATTGTACACACACTGTCCACTCTTTCTCTTTGAACACATACTTGGTGTATACATATAATGCCCCCAAATATTGATTACACCTACACACCCCTCTCTATACCATCTCTATCTCATCCTTACTAACACACATACATGCAGAGAGACTAAAGAAGAAGAAGAATGGTGCAGAGGAGAGAGAGAGTTGATCAGAGAAGAGAGGAAGAAGATCTAGACCATCTGAGGTAAAATCACCCCCATTGCACCTCTGATCATTTGCATGTCACTTAGAAGGTCTTAGGATCACGTGATGCAAGCCAAACAGAGCCTAAGGCTCTGCATGAGCTTCGATGGCCATTAGAGCACCCCCAAGAACTTGATTTTTTTTTCAAATCACAACCAAATAGCTCCCAAGTTACCTCATTGTGATCCCCATGACCCCTATAGCCTCCCTTAGAAGCAGTTTTGCAAGTAGATCACAATTACCAGTTCATACAAACCATTATTCTTAATTTTGACCAAAAGAATAATCACATGGTAGGTGCCCAAAACGAAATAACCTAACTTCCAGCTTCTAATATGATGTAGAGGAACCCAAATCGGTCACATTGTCGTTGGTCTCATGCATTTTGGGCTAGAGATGAGAGAGATATGAAGGCTTAAAGCTTTTCTAGCGAGTCCCGATTTTTGGGCGGCGTTGCTTCGCCAGAGAAGATGAAAGGGAAGCGGGTTATAACACCCGGGTTTGGGCTGGGTCGGGTTTAGGTTAGGATCGGGTTGGTCTGTGTGTGTTAGTGGATTAGGGTCACGAGTTAGGGTCGAGTTTAAAAAACCCATGGGTCTCATTTAAGTGGGACAACGTCGTTTTGACGTTGGGTTGGGTGCGGGTTAATTGGGCGGGCCAGGTTGTGTGTAGAAGTGGGTAGCGGGCCGGGTTAAATAAACCCACGGGTCCCTTTAAGTGGGACGACGCCGTTTGACGCCGGGTTCTGTTCGGGTCGGGTTTGGGTAGTCGGGGCAGGTTGTGTTATGAGTGTTCATGGTTTTGGGTTTAGGTCAGGTTCGGCTTGGGATAGGGTTAACGGGTTAGGTCAGTTTGTGTGTATAGATGGGTCAGGATTTGGGTTAAGTTCGGTTTGGGTTTGGTTAGGGTTCGGGTTAGCGGTTTGGGTCAGGTTGTTAGTATAATAGGGTTTCAGGGTCGGGCTTGGGTCAGCCCGAATGGATTTTCAGCTCGGGTTTAGTTGTTAGTAGATGTGGGTAGTCCAATTAGGACTGGATCCGGTTCGGGTCTGACCCAATAAGTCACTCGTTTGGGTCTCCTTGTGAGTATAAATGGATAGTCCATTTAGGTCAGGTCGGGTCTGTCAATTATTATTATTATTATTATTGATTATTATTATTAATAATATTAGTATTAATAGGTTTTAATTGATTTTAATTATTATAAATAATATTAAATTGTATTATTAGTACATTTACTTTATGGAATATTATTATATAATATTCTTAATATACTAAGTGATGATGCCAAAAATTGGTAAGAGTAAAGTAGAGCAATTTAAGGAGAGAGAGAGTAAAAGACTATTTTTTGTATGTGGTTCGGCCCTGTTAATGAAGGTACCTACGTCCACGGGTGTGTCTGAGCACGTTCACTAGCAGATCATCGGCGGGCCTGGTGAGCCAACAAAGAGGGGCGGCACTACCAGTAATACCGGCCGGGTGTATGCGTATAATGGTGAATTATAGAGGCGCTGTGTAGACTACAGAATTGGCCGCCCCCTCAATGGGGGGTGAGTGGTCTCTTTTATAGATACAAGAGACCTACTCATACATGGATAAGGAAATATAATCCTATTAGGGTGTGATTGACACCAATCAAGTAAGTTTCCTAATTGTATTAGGATTGATTGACATTAATTGTGGGAGTTTCCCAATTAGATTAGGAAATAGATGCTCTTTCCATTAGTCTTCTAGCTTGAGTAGGAAACTGCCCATAATTTTGGGCGTATCAGCTGCCCCCCATTTCCAAGATTGGCCAGATGCTATATCGGGGCAAGTTTGGAAATCAGTTTGATGTTACTTGCCGCTGTCTGAGTACTTGTGGAAGCTGCCTCGGGGCTTCTGAGCCTGGTGAGTCCTCGGGAACTGACTGAGAGTTGAGACCCAGCCTAGCTCGGGACCTTTAGGTGCTCGGGAACTGACCGGGAGTTGAGACCCAGTCTAATTCGGAGTTTTTGTTGCTTGAGTTAGCTCCCAGTATGGTTATCTTCTGCCTGTAAACCTTCGTCAAGGCTGTGGGTAGAAGGATTTTACCATGTTGGACAAGCCGACCTAAAGCGTATTGCTCTAGGGTCCTTTTTACTATTAACTCCCCAGGATGGTTGTCTTCTACCCGGCCAACCTTCGTCAAGACTGTTGGGAGAAGAGCTTGACCATGTTGGTGGAGCCGACCTAAATCACGTTATTTTAGGGTCCTTTTACTCCTCTATCGTCGGCCAACCTAAGAGATTTTAGTCACCTCTATCGTCGGTCTGGACCTAAGTGGAGTTAATGTCTCTGAGTACTGTAGGTGCTCGGGTTGTCCAAGATTTTGACTTGGTTATCCGCGAGGCCTGTAAATACCCGGTGTGATTACCTGTTTAGTTCACTGCACCATCTTGCCCCCCAAGCTTTCGCTAAGACGAGGGTCTTACAGAGGCTATGATCTGTAGGTAACCGACCTGGAACATGGTGGTTGCAGGGTCTTTTGAAGCTTGCCATCATCAGCCACCTAGGAGGTTTGCCTCCATCGTCGGCTGGACCTAAGCGAAGCCGGTGCCTTGGGCGTGACCCCAAGGTCTTTTGAGTGCCTGGGTTCGGAGCCCGAGGTCTTTTGAGTGCCTGGGTTCGGAGCCCGAGGTCTTTTGGGTGCCTGGGTTCGGAGCCCGAGGTCTTTTTAGTGCCTGAGTTCGGAGCCCGAGGTCTTTTGAGTGCCTGGGTTCGGAGCCCGAGGTCTTTTGGGTGCCTGGGTTCGGAGCCCGAGGTCTTTTTAGTGCCTGAGTTCGGAGCTCGAGGTCTTCTTCGTGCCTCGAGGTTAGGTCCGAGGTCTTTGTATGCCTCGGGTTAGGCCCGAGGTCTTTGTATGGGTTCTCTGACAATCGGTGGAGCCTCATGTGGTGATCAAGCAAGTACCAATGTAGTCGGGCTCTTCTAGACCGATGGAGACAGGAGGTCGGATCAGGGTCGTTGTGCTTCTGACTTCTCTGTGCTGGAGGCAAAGTCGGAACTGTTTGATCCTGACCGATGTGAACTGGAGATCGAGCCGGGGCTGCCGGACTCAGACCGCTGCGAACTGGAGGTCGGGTCGGGGCTGCCGGGCTCAGACCGCTGCGAACTGGAGGCCGGGTCGGGACTGCCGGACCCTACTTGCTGTGAGCCGAAGGAACTGTCAGAATTCCCGGGCTGATCTCGCTTCCGCTTATTTCTGGAAAACTCGTTGCTTTCTTGCCCGGTGTCTTTGGTCTTCAGAAACTCTTCAGTGTCAATGTATTTTCCAACCCTCTCAGAGAGCTCGACCAAAGTTTCCGGTCGGTTTCTGTGGAACGACGCGGCGCACTTGGTGTGTTGAACTCCCGAGCAGAAGGCTATGATGGCGATTGTCTCGTTCAAATTGCGGATTTGAAGCTTCTGTTGGTTGAACCGGTCGGTGAACTCCTTGAGGGACTCATTATTCCGTTGTCTGACTGTTAGTAGTTGCATGTCTGGCTTTGGCCGCTCATGCATACTGGCGAACTGGTTGATGAACTGCTTGCTGAGTTGTTTGAAACTGCAGACCGATCGGGGCTCTAAGGAGTAGAACCACTGCATGGCCGGGCCTTTCAAAGTGCTGGGGAAGGCTAGGCAGTGTAGCTCATCGGAGTTGGTGGCTAGGGCCATCTGAGCCTTATAGGTTCGGACGTGGTCGATCGGGCTTCCCGAGCCGTTGTATGAATCTAGCCGAGGCTGCTTGAATTTGCGCGGGAGAGAGAACCTCGTGATCTGGCTGGAGAATGGTGACTCTGTCTCGGTATTGGCTTGATTCGGGACACAGTTTTGACCAAGCTTTTTGGCCACTTCGTCGATCTGTTTCTTCAAGTCCTTGATTCGGGCTTCCACTCCTTCCCGACCGGTATCTGAGGAGCTGGTCGGGTTGGTGGAAGAGGCTTCTTCATGGCAGGGTGTTGTCCTCTGGGATCGGGCTCGGCTATGACTCCGGGTAACCGTTCGCCTAGGGACGACTTGGCTCTTGACCGAGTGACCCTGGACTGATTCCCGGGCCATACGCTCCTGCCTTTTCTCTCGGGCAGCACGCCCACTGTTGATGTCTCTGGCATCCTCAACATGGGACAGGTTGGCTCGGGTCCGTTGTCGGGTCAAGATCGGTTCTCGACCGTACGCAATGTTCCCGGGTCGTTTCCCGGCCACTGGAGGATTGCTTTGCTGGGCTAGCAGTGCTTCGATCTGTTGCTGGATTTGACGCTGGCCCTCCAAGAGTTGTGTGAGGGTTGCGGTGATTTGCTCATATGTCGGGACTGCTGCAGTCGACGCCGGGGCCGAAGGAACATCCCGGTCGGACTGCTGCGCAACCTTCTTTGGTGGCATATTGATCAGTCAAGAATTTGTTGATGAGAAGAATTGTCGTTCCCACAGACGGCGCCAAACTGATGATGCCAAAAATTGGTAAGAGTAAAGTAGAGCAATTTAAGGAGAGAGAGAGTAAAAGACTATTTTTTGTATGTGGTTCGGCCCTGTTAATGAAGGTACCTACGTCCACGGGTGTGTCTGAGCACGTTCACTAGCAGATCACCGGCGGGCCTGGTAAGCCAACAAAGAGGGGCGGCACTACCAGTAATACCGGCCGGGTGTATGCGTATAATGGTGAATTATAGAGGCGCTGTGTAGACTACAGAATTGGCCGCCCCCTCAATGGGGGGTGAGTGGTCTCTTTTATAGATACAAGAGACCTACTCATACATGGATAAGGAAATATAATCCTATTAGGGTGTGATTGACACCAATCAAGTAAGTTTCCTAATTGTATTAGGATTGATTGACATTAATTGTGGGAGTTTCCCAATTGGATTAGGAAATAGATGCACTTTCCATTAGTCTTCTAGCTTGAGTAGGAAACTGCCCATAATTTTGGGCGTATCACTAAGTATAATTATTATATGGTAATAATATAATTATTAATTATACGGTAATTTATAAGTATAATATAAATAAGTTTTAAGGGTATTTAAATAGTTAATAAATACCTATATGTATTTATAAATTCTCAAAAATTAGGGTAATGACCTTGAGACTATCTTATTATATAATGTAAATTATAAAGCTATAATATTATAGTCTAGTATTTTTAATGATTATTACGGAGCTATTTTATGAGTGTATTAATTATTAAAAATACCAAACGACCTCCGAAAATTATGAGTTAAATACTGAAAGTGTATTTTAATATCTAGTATTTAATAAAAATACTTTTAAGTATTGATTCCACAGTATAGATATATTTACATATTTAAATCCCTTTTCGGGTATTTTCGAGTATATGTTATCTTCAATAATTCATAATAAATAATTTAGGACTCCGAAAATTACGCGGTCAATTCCCAGAGTCTAAGAATAATGTCTAGAACATTCCCTTAAAGTTTAGTGACTTTTCGACTCGGTCAAAAATACAGCTTGTCTTTTAGGGCCGGCCCGCATTAGTGTAGTAAGCCCTGCATATTACCTCGTAAAACGCGACGGACTCCGATTTGAGTCTAGTCAATGGCGTTGGACTTAGAATGACACGTAGATCACTATCTTGAGGTTTATAACCTCATTTGGTAAAATTACCATTTTGCCCTATAGTTGTACTCATACATTATTGTTGTTTATTCCGTTTATTGTTGTAGAACTTGACAATTATCTGCTTTTCGAGGATGGGTGACTCGAGGTGAGTTTTCTAACCTCACTCTAATCCTAATAAGATTAATATAAGATGTTTAAAATCTACCTGTATGATGTTTTGTATAAGTAATATGCTGATTCATGATGCCACATTGTGGACACGCGGAATTCCACTTCTTTTTGTTTTTGTTTGAAATTGATTTGGATCAAAGAAAGAAAATGGTCTGTTGAAAACATATATAGAGTCGCCACTTGGTCTTTAAGGAACCAAGAAACCTAATTTTTACTCACCCAAATGGATAAAGGGCACCGGTCCTTCATAACCAAAGAACTTGACTCGGGGTTTTGGTACGAGAGAGGAAGGAGCCTTTGTCGCGACTAAAATACCCTCAACTCGCCCTGTCTTTCGACGGTCCTCAATTAGCATCCAAATAATCATCTTATACTATGTATGGTTCGATAATTAATACTATGATTGTATATTACATCACATAAGAAAATTTGAAATGGAAGATCTAAAGATAAGATATCATTCATAAGATCTAAGCCAATTATCACACAATGCAAAGTGAAAGATCACACAAAACAAACCTAGGAAAAATAGTCTAATCACATATCAAGTAATAAAGTTTTCCTAATCTAAAGGGGACATGAATTATTCTTAAAACAAATAATCAAAGAAACCAAAATATGCTTAGCAAGCTAGTATGATGCATGTTAATCTTTGAGAAAAGAAGATCTCTCAATCCCCGGGATGGATGAGAAAGGAGGATTAGATCGAGGGGAAGCATGAACGTGTGATCATGATCATTCCTTATAACCTTCTTAGATTAGGACTCACAAAAGCCCCAAATATTTGCATGGATGCAATGTATGTATCTAGAATGTGTCAAGGTTGTAGCGTGCTTTGTGTTCATGGATTCCTAGAATGACTTAGAAGTCTAGAATGTGTGTAAATGAATGAATGAAATCATCATGGGATATGTACAAATGTAGTATGAACTACTTCCTAAGACATGAACTAATTTGGAGTGCATGTAAGTATAAAATCAAAGGGGGAAAGTAAAAGTATGCTTGCTGTGAATAGTGGACAGAATAGTGACATGATCTTCTGAAAATTGAAATGAGGGGTTAGGAATGTTTTCAATGCATAATATTTTATGGAGATCTCCCTCATTGTGTCTAGAACACAACCCAAAAAGCCAATCTTTAGTAACTATCACATATTGAGAGAAATCATATAAACAATAGAGGTCACTCAGAAACAGAGTCCGTACTGTAGACTGAAATGCTGAAAAATCTTAGAAAATGAAAAAAAATTATCTAAAGCCCCATTTTATACGGAAAGTTCCCTAAGACATTGAAGTTTAAGAGAAAAATAAGTTAGGACCACCCCTTTTGGAAAAGTTTTCTGAAAAATGATTTGAAAGTCAACCAAGCTGCTGTGACAGCAGAGGCAGAATGTCTGGAAGGAATGTTTGGGTCCAAATGGACCATTTTCAAGTATTTCCAAGTCAAACCAAAAATCAAGGGTGATCTCCAATGAGTTAGGAAGACTTTCCAAGTGGCCTTGCATCCATACATTGAGTATTGAGTTCTAGAGAAATCTTTGAACTCAGATCACTCACTATTTTAACTCACTGTTTTGAAGATTTTGGGAAAACAAGGTTTATCTCTTGAAATCAAAGTGAGGGTTTTAAGAAGGGGGTTTTGAAATAGAAGTTTTGAAAGCATATTTTCAATACTCAATGAAGGTTATAACCACTTAAAATGCCAACATCAAACTCATCATGAAGAACCTCTAAGATTGTTGGAGAGATTTATTTTCATTTTAACATAACTTCAAGGATACTTTGGAGGTATTGAAGTTATAATCATCATCTATCAAACATGTTTTTGAGGTCAAGAGCTACTATCCATAAGGATTCACTCACCTCAAACTTCATGTCATCATTTTAGAGGATGATGAACAAGTAAGTAAATAAAGAAAAATAAAAAGAAATGAGGTTAGGAAGAGACAAACATAATATGAACAAGTAAGTAAATAACAATCAATAGATGATAATCAATGTGATTTTGGACTTGTAGCTTGGTGTTTCACTCATATATGGTGACATTTGGACATGAAAGTAGCTTCCTAACTCATAAATGCTTAGAGAAATGGTGGTTGGGTGTATTGATGATGAAATATATTGAAGAATGGTGGAGGAAAACAAGATTGGAACCCACTTTCTATAGAAAAATAGTAGGAGGAAGCTCCTTTCTCACTTCTAAATCTATCTCTATCTCTCTTTCTCTCTACAACTTCTATGGACTTTGCACTTGGCCCCCCCTAAATTGAAGAGCAATGGGGGGTTTATATAGGCAAATTTGGGATGGTTTTGGGATTTAAAAAGTGCTCCCATTGGTCCCAAACATCTGTGAACATCAAACTACATCGTTTTGGTTTTTAATTAATCAAATTGGACCCCCAATCAAAATTACAAAAATGGACTGTTCTGGGGGAGAGTGCCGCGGCAGCACTGGGCCAGTGCCGCGGCGGCAGTGGGCCAGTGCCGCAGCGGCACTGCTCCTCCTTCGTCCAGATAATTGTATTTAGGCCCCCAGAGGTTCTGGTATTCGCGAAAAGGCCTTATTTCGTCCGAAGTTCACAAAAAATACATACGAACTCCAAATTGAGGTTGTGATATACCGTTGAAAATGTAATGGAGTCTATTTTACATAAAAAATAATTCGGGGATAGGTCACTTTGAAAAGTTTTGCGGTATTTGTGATAAAAGCCGATTTGATCGCCTTCGGAAATTCACAACAAACTCGTTTTAAATCAAAATATTATGTGCGATATACCATTGGAAAGCTATTGACCTCTAGTATCCATGAAAAATATTTGAAAATTGTTACGAAGCTCCGGTTCTAAAGTCAAATTTTGGTCAAACTGGTCAAACTTGGGATTCCCGGGAAGTTCTGGAAATCTCTAGGAGCTCCCAGGAGCTGACGTTTTTGCTCGATTTTCTTTTAAAACTCATTTTAATACTTTCCACATGATCTAGAATGATCCTAGTGAATTTGGATGATTTTGGTCAAACTTGGTCAAACTTAGTCAAACCGGTCAACGGGGACTTTATGGAAACTTCCGGGACTTCCGGGGGTCTCTGGGAGCTGACGATTTCATCTGACTTTGCTTCAAAACTCACTTTATTACTTTTATTACGACTTAGCATGTTTCCAGAAATTTTTGGTCCAAATCTGGGAATGTTTGGGCTTTCAGGGGCATTTTGGTCATTTTGAGCATCTTGAGAAATAAAACCAACTTCCAAGAGTCCTTTTGAGTAGTTTTTCGATCATTGTGAACCACCAAGCTATGGGTCTCCTAAATCTGATAGCCGACAAAATGGGGTGTCTACACACATGTATTCCAATAATTGTAAGACTATGTAAAACATGTTATGGTAGTGCTATCGCATACGTGAGCATATCAAGGGTTTTATCTATATGATTATTGGTATCAAATCCATGTTCTATATGTTACATTTCTACTGCTATCTATTAAATACACGTTTTACGATGTTGTTGACTGGAATAGATAACGCATGTCATGTTAATAATAAAGAGGAATAAAAGTAGATTTACATGTGAGTATTGATAGTGGACACACTTGCATTTCATGACATGTGTTAGCATGCATTGTATGAGAAAGAAAGGTGTTTGATGAAAATGTGAATAAGACGAGATATGTGAATTTGAAAGAGATGTGATTTCTAGATCCGATGGATCAACGGCTGACGAGCCGGGTGGACATGAATGGTTAGGGTTCCTAGCGCGCCTCTCGTCGTAGAAGACGTCCGGTAATGCGCATACGTGGTTGAAGACATCCCATGTATCGTTGAAGATGGCTGGCTAGTGCTCTAATATACTTCTCAGTCGTGTAAACGACCGGTGAGAGAATACACATGGTTGAAGACGTCCTATGTGCCAGTTTCAATATTTACAGGTAGTGTGCGCCGTGAAGACGTCCGGCAGCCTATCAAGGGAATAAGTATGAATAGGCTATTAAAGCATGTTATCATCCTTGATATACCGCGTGTTGTCAAGTGGATGAGAAAGAAAAAGTGAATGATGAGATTGAATTGATGAGTAAAATGGTTTGGTTTGAAATGATTCGGTTTTGGAAAGTTTTGGTTTTAAAATGAAATGGTTTTGAAAAGTGTATGTTTTGAAAAATAAGAGTTGGGAGTGAATCGCATTGGTCATGCATTTGCACACACAAGGATATAATAAGGAGAATGTATTCTATGATGTTATGTTTATCTGTCTACCTGCCTTGTTGAGACCTCTGCTATGTCCGTGGTGAGAATGCGTCTTTTGATAAGAGATTAAACATATCTTAAAATACTAAACTATGACGTGAGTCGAGAGATGTTTTGTATTTATTGATTATTGTGCGGTTGAGACTCTTACTTAGCCTTGTTCCAAGGCTGATAGCATGTTACGCCCTGGGCATTCGTATGCTCAGAGTGTTGCAGGTTTGGAGATAGATAAAAGATTTCAGGATACAGTGCCGTGGAGCCAAGGAGAATAAAGCCTTGCCGAAGATCTGATAGACAGTTTCTCAAGTTTTTAAGCTTATGTAAATTGCTTAGTATGGCCTTTTATATTAGGATTGAAGTTATTGTAACTCTTGTTTAATTTTCGCCGCTGTATTTATACTCTGATAAGTTTAGGTCATGCTTATGCTCTAGCATTTCCCTTTATGATTGCATGGTGCGGAGTTAGAAAGACAGGATGGTTAACAAACTAGTCACGTGTCTACGGACCCATAAAGGAAATTTTTTTCTTTTCCCTATTTTTGGCTTACTCCGGGGCATGACAGGGTTTTAGTGGTATCAGAGCCTAGGTTTAGGCATTTACCGTTTGTCCTATGCACTTTAAGTTATAAACCATTAGATCTTTTCCCCACTTATGAAGATACTAACCTTATGATAGTTTATATTGGACAGGTTAGCATGGAACCCTTTTTTGTCCAAGATGGGTTTGGAGGACATTGGGTATACCTAGATCGTATAGAGCCTGCAGACCCAGTGTTGTACCGACAAAGGATTCGATAGAGTGCCCAACGGCATTTGGAGGATAATATGTGGCTTGACGTACATGTGTTGGGAATTGAGGACCCAGAGATCCTGCAGAGAGAGGCACATTACCGAGAACGCACTGTCACACCCCAACCCACCCCCGGTGGATTAGGACACGTGTAACCAGAGTAACCGCACCCAAAATATACATTAACTAGAAGAAAAAGTGAATAAAATCACTTTAAAGAATTCTATTGTGCCAAAACAGCCTCCAAGGGTAAAATGTCATTAAGAAAGTATGTAAAATTTTTATACCAAAAGTTATATTTTTGAGTCCCGGTTCCAACGCAACAAACGGCGCGCGAATCCGAATTCTCTAGAAAAAGTTATGCATGTTTCCGTAAAAGCGGACATGCTGTGAAAAATACAAGGCGGATCGATCCCTTTATAAATCGCGGATCGATCCATTTATATGAGTCTCTCGCAGAATGTTCTCTTAAAAGGGCGGATCGATCTCTTCATAAATCGCGGATCGATCCCTTCATAATTCTGCTGCTAAATTTTTTTTTGCTGTCAAAACAAGTTTTAACTTCCAAAACACAACCAAACCACATGGAAACATTATGAAACTTTGGGAAATCAATTCCAACACATTTCTAAACACTTTTAAACTTAAGTCAAGCTTGGATCACACAAACACATTCACAATTTGATCAAATCAATCATAAACTCATTTCCTTTGATCCAAAACAAACTTTTCAACTTTAAAACTCAATTCTCATCCAAAGTACATGGGATTCATTGGGAATCAACTCAAACTACAACCAACACCATTTACACAACAAAACTTGTCCACGACGCTTGCGACACATCCGAACATGCCGAGATGGTCTTAATTACCAACTTGCACCATTTGAGCAAAACAAAAGAGAATATACATAGGTTCTACTTTTCACTTCCAAATACATAGTTATGATCCAAATTCATTTCCAACAACCCAAGTATAAACATTAACATAAAAGAAACCATAATTACACCATTTTACAAGTTCAAAAGAAGTTCTCAAGCATGAGGCTCAAATCTCTCCCATCTCTCCCATCCACCTGTCAAGACTTCAAGCCACAAGTCAAGGACCTCAAGCCACTAATTACACTGTAATATAGGCTTAAAACATATCTACAAGTTCCAAAACCTTTCTCCCCTTTTCCCCGAGCACGTCACTTTCTCTCCGGGTATTGCTCCGCACCTGCGGTGGTTGTTATGTACCACAACAGAAATAGAAAAAACGGTTTTCTTAAGCAATTTGCTTAGTGGGCATTCTAACATGATTGAATGTTTAACACGTGCAATGCTATAATTAACACATAAAAACACAACCGTAGTCGCCGAGTCACCGGTTATATGGTTCATTCAAACCCGAAGACCTCCCTTGGTCCCGTGGCCACTTCTATTCCTTGGACTTCCGTATTTATCGGATTCTTCCTCTTCACCACCCTTATTACTCCCAACAATGAACCATTTCCCCGGTGCTCATTGACTACCACATAGACATATAAGCACATATACATGTATCAACACATAATTCTCATAAAATTGATATAAAATTATCAATCCAACAATATAATAGCTTCTAAACAAGAATTAATATCTCTAACACCACTTGAAGCCTTGAACACATTAAACACAATCATTTTTAGGCTAGAAAACTCACCTTATTCACAGATTTTACCCAAATTCAAGCTAGAGGTGTGCTGAATTTCACCAATTCTAGCTCAATTCCTACACCACAATGAATCCTACAAGAATTCGGTAGACGACGTCTCACCGTTAAGTATGAACTACCAAAATCCAGCGAATTAAACATAAATTAAGGGTATAGAAATGTTCGTCTCACCTCCACGAGTCCGAAAGTGGTCTCGGATCGTAAATCCGACGAACGGCGGCGACGGAACGGCAAAATTACGGCGTCGGCGTCTCGTCTCCGTCTTCTCTCCCGAGCTCTCTCTTTCTTTTTCTTTTGATTTTCAGCAGATTTTGAGAGTCTTAACTCTCCTAGTGACACACACACATCACATGCAAGTGATGTGTCACTAGTTTTCTTCTATTCTCGTTTACACCCCCGATTTTTCTTAAGTTCTTATTATGAAATCCCCCAAACATTCCATTAACTACCTAATTATCTAATGAGTGTTTGTCTAAGTTCCGTATGGGTCCCAACGTGGGTCCCACATATTTTGTGAAATTACTATCGCACCTACAAATTTTAAATCTTTTTCATTTCTACCCTTATAACACCAATACTACACATATATCAACATGTAATATGAAAGCATGTAAACACATAAAATGCATTTAATCATTTAAAATATAAATTACCATTTTACCCTTCGCTGAGTTCCATTTCAATACCTGTCCCACCTCACTGGGGACTTTTCCAACTAGTGTCCCTCTCTGAACACTTTTTTTTTACATGGGCGAGTCCAAGCCTCCCCTTAATCCGTTTATACACTAATTATACTAATTAATGCATATTAACACAATAATTAACCCGTTCTCCAGGTACGGGTGTTACATACACTCTTAGACTTGTTCATCAGGAAGCAGCTGAGATAACTCAGGACAGCTATACCCTCCGAGTCATGACTTTTCGAGTTAAGCTGACACCCCCACCAGGACCCGTAGGATCACCTCTTGCTATGCCACCCCTAGCACCAGAGGAGTCCATAGCTGATGCACCCTTAACCGCTGAGTCAGTCATGGGGACTGATAGGGAGGAGGATGATGATGGAGAAGTTTTGGTGAAGGAGATCAATTCCGTAGAGGATGCTGATTCCGCAGTCAATGTTGACCCAATTGAGAATGTGGGTGAGGAACCACCCAAGAGTGTCACGACCCATCCCACTACGCGTGGAAATAGGACACGTGGCACGCCACCAAGGCTTATCCAAACAATCATATAAATATACGCAGCGGAAAGAACTTTAAAACAATCCTGGGTATTTAAAACTTAGGGAACATTACCCTCTGAGTTTGTAAAATCCATTGAAATCAGAGTTATAAAAAGTTTTGGCCATTGAGAACACTTCAAAAGAAAACAGTTTTGAAAAACAGAGGCTCAGTCGACTGTCCCGTCGACTGCACCAGGGTCCAGTCGACTGCTCCGTCGACTGTGTCAAGCAGAACCAAAACCCTAAATCTCAACAGAGGTCCAGTCGACTGCCCAGTCGACTGCTTTCTGAAACCAGTCGACTGCTTTTCAATCGAAGGAGGCAGCAGCTAAAGTCAACAGTATTCAGTCGACTGCCCAAGGGGTCCAGTCGACTGCTTCTCTGATAAACACTTACAGTATCTCAAATACACGAGATCCAGTCGACCGATCAGGGGGTCCAGTCTACTGCTTCTCTGCTGGCAGCCCTGCTCTGAAAAATAACAAGTCCTGCTACTCAATACCAACAACAAACACAACCACAACTGATTTTAAAGTATTAAAACATAATTACAGACGTTCAATTACAAGATCACCATACTATAGAACTGATCTATGGTTCTATTACAACATATTACAATATTCAAATCCTTACACAACTCTAGGATTTAAAACAAAAACATATACAAGGTGATCCCCCGGCGTTCATCGGCCTCACTCCACACACTTCTTCTTGTCTTTCTTCTTACCTGCAATGGAGTACATCTCCACTGCTCAGCTATATGCTGAGCGTACAAGTCTAACATGTACAATATATGATGAAACATGCTTTAATCTCATAAATCATACAATAGTCTCTAGGAAGAAAAATACGCATTCATCCGGTAGCGGCAAGTCCAAGCCTTAAACCGCGATACCAATGGCAAGTCCAAGTCTATCAACCATTGTATCCACAAGTGCCATGGCAAGTCCAAGTCTATCAACCATGCACAGTAGCCGTCGCTACTAAATTCTCAAACATCGAGAAGCTTACTCCGGCATGAATTTGTATAAGACTCCCCTTTGACCCACATAGACAACTTAACGTGCTCGTATAAATTTAGACATGCTTTTCACAATTTAGCGCGTGCATAATTAACGGGCCTACAATTAACACATGGATTTCGCCCGGATCACAATTTCGTCGTCGAAATATAAAACATGTATTTCCTTATATCTCACAAGTTAGAACTTCATACCTCGTGCGATTTCCTCCAAACTTTGAAGGATCGACTAGGAGGCTAAATAAACGTCGGATTTCGAATTTGGTACGATTCCTACAAGTTTATACCTGTTTTTCCCAAAAGTCCAAAATTAAGATTTTTACAAAACTTGGCCAAACACGGCCTAAGTGGTATCAAAACGTAGATCTTACCTCCACGAGTTCAAATCTGAAATCTGGAGAAAATCTGACGGACGAACGGTCGTCGATCGGCGTCGCAAAGCCCGTGGCGACTAAATCTCCCTTCTCTCTCCTCTCTCTAGATATTTGTTTGGATTTGGATGAGAATGAATTCTCATCCTCATCTATATATAGGCAAAAGTTATGGAAATTACGCTTACCTCCCCACGAGTTTCTCAAACTTCTAATTAGATCTCGAAACTTCGCACACGTCCATTTTATGCCTTTACGAATGAAAACTATAAATTTCAAAAGTTTCCGACTAAGTTTCGTTTGGGTCCTAAATAACGTCCGAAAACTATATTCTGTGAAATCTCTACACAACCTACCTTTTTAATTAACGCATCTCTCACGTTCTCACCCCAGTTCTCAAAATGATACTATCATATCCAAATTACCAGAATTATACTACACAGGTATAATTACTATTCAACAAATACCAGATAAAGTCAAATAACATTTAAATCACATAAATGTCATTTACTAATGATTATTCAATATGAACTGCCATGCTCCTGTGTCCTCACTGACACCTTACCGTTGACTCACAGTCAACCTCAATCCACCATTATCAATTAACATTGATAACCTCTCAATCTACAATTATGCATGATAAAACTATAAATTTTTGGAACGGGTGTGACAAAGAGAGACATAGCTGAGGAGGGAAAGCCAAAGTTCGAGGATCAGGATGATTGAAGGACTTTTGGGATAGGAATTCCTAGGCCTTAGAGCTCTATTGTAATAGGAGTAGTAGTCCATCTTTTGTATATAGTTGTACTCAGGCATGTAACATGTAGTAGTAACTTGTATGCCTTTTCATGTATCTATTTTTGGCATTATTCCCTACTATGTACCTATTTAGCGTACGCACTCTCTGATGTAAATGTTTTTGTAACTATACTGCACTATATTTAAAGCTATCTATGGAGATTATCTTTAGCCTGACTTATATATTTTCACATGGATGTACTGCTTGCTTATAATTAGTTTTATTCATCCCAGTAATTTATTTAAGCTTATATACTCTTAGTCTATAAGAATGACTAATAGATCCCCACGACGAGTTGAGCCATACAAATCACAAGTTTAAAATATAGAATTAGGAACTAATGTAGTTTCAGGAAGTCAGACATGGAATAGTTGACAATAACTCAGGGTTTAGAAAGAATTAAGAATGGTACCCCTTATCACTATGAAATTTTAAGATATTCCTTTGATTAGCATCAGTACTAAGTTAGTTTTCTGTATTGGGCAGGCTAGCATGGAGCACCAAGTAGAGTACGACGCTGCAGATGGACAGTACATGGTCACTTTGGAGAGACAGTTTGCTCCTCGAGGATTTGGTCATGTTAGCACCACCATCAGGCATAGAGTTCGCTAGAGTATGAGGAAGTGGACACGTTGTTTCTTCCGTGAGAGACCTGTTCCAAAGTTAGCATATCATAGAGTGGTAGCACCGCACTTGCTGTCTGCTAAGATGGAGGAGGTTTCTCATGCCCTTGGAAACCTTGCAATCCATGACCAGGATGAGCCTCAAGAAGACATAGTACATTTTATTACCCCTGCAGGTTCTGATGATGACTCAGATGACGATCAAGATGAAGACCCACTAGCGGAGCCTGAGATGGTAGAGGACCCTGATTGGCCCCTAGAGCCAGCCTGGGATGCATTTATAGGTATCCCTCCGATTGACTTTCCGCCATCCAGTGATTTAGGAGAGGTGACCTCGGACTCTGATGTTGAGAGAGATGGAGATTGGACCCTTAGCTATTTCATCTTATGTTTTTGTTCCACTTCTTTTGATGTATTCCAGACTAGTAGAACTAGAATTCGTACTTTTGTTGTACCTTTTTATTTTCTGATCAGTAATAGTCTGCTTGTGACTTAACTTAAATATAATTGTATGGATGAGACGAATTCTTACTTTTAATTAATTGCTAATCTTACATCTTATACGTTTATTACTGATAAGAATACAGGATTGACCATTAGTCGATAAATGTTTAGGCACTGACGAACTTCCTGAGATGTATCTCGAACAGTCAACTCAGCCTAGAGTCTAGAAAGACCAAGGATAGGAATGCCATACCCTTGATCCTAATAGTAGTTGTGACAACCGTTATATGTTAGAATTTTGTGTTGACTCGATGAACCGTTACTGTTACTTGTCATGTGATCATATGAGATAAGATAAGGTATTGACCTAATAGGTATCAACTCGTAGGTATAACCCTTGCTAACGTACACCATGGTTAAGAGAAACCGAAATGCTCAGAATCCACCCAATGGACCAATGAATGTGGTACCTCCAGCAGTGGATCCAACAGGATTGATAGGAGCTCTTGTCCGACGTGTGGAGCAAGCAAGTGATCACCTGGACCGCGTCATCAATAATGGAAATGCTCGTCAGACAGGAGATAAACTGCTTGAGAGATTCTGTACACTTAAACCAGGGACTTTCACTGGAGTGACAGAAGCATGGGAAGCTGAGCAATGGCTTCGTGATATGGAACGAATGTTTCAAGCCCTTGAATGCAACGAGACAGAGAAAAGACGCTTGGTTATTTTTCAATTAACGTATTCGACAGCAGACTGGTGGGAATCTGTCGAAGCTACAGTGGGCAAAGATATTGCAAGGAGAATGACATGGGAAGCATTCAAAATGAAATTCCTAGCAAAGTACTTCCCAAGGACGGAAAGAAACAAGAAGACAAAGGAATTCATAGAACTAGTTCAAGGCAACATGACAATACAAGAATATACAGCAAAATTTGAGAGACTATCACGATTTCCCCCTTACATGGTAGATACTCAGCGAAATAAGACACTCCAATATTACGAAGGACTTAACTCGGACATTCAAAAGATAGCAGCAGTATACCTTGACCAACCATTCGAAGAAATGGTTGAATTAGCCACACAACTGGAGAACATAGCCCTGAACATCAAGAAACTAGAAAGCCACCAATAAAGAGGAAAAGATAACTGGTTACAGGCAACCAACCCAGAAGAAAGTCGAAGAGGCAATCAAGTATCACAGGCAACCACTCGAAGGCAGTCAGTAATCACCAGAGGAAACTTTGAACACATCCAGAATCATCACAAGAGAAAGAAAAGCAATGACAGCAAAGTTAGTCAGACAGCCGTTCAGACACACGCAAAGCAACGTGCCATTTGTTATAACTGCGGAACATCTGGACACCACTCTAAAGAATGCACAACACCAAAACAACTCACAGGGCAACATGTGCGGTGTTTCAATTGTGGAAAGACTGGACATGTACGCAAGGATTGCCCCGAATAAGAAATTCAGAACAATGCTCCGCCACCACAAGGATCCAGAAAGAGAGCACGCAGATCAGGGAATCAATCCCAGTACTGAACAAAATAGAAGACCAAAGGTATCATACCCAATGGCAGAACCTTGAATCTTATATGGTGATGGTATTATAGGATGTTTGGGACATTCGAAAGAAATTAGGAGAAGGACTTGATGAATCAACTGATGGAAACCTCACAACCTTAGCATCTGAGATGAGATTAGAACCTGGTATTTTCTGAGACCTAGCAACCTCTAGATTTTGAGGGCAAAATCCTCTAATAAGGTAGGTAGAGATGTAGCACCCAAAATTTTCTAGAAATTCCACGTAGGAATATTAGATCTAGTGACGTCACCATGCTGACAGTTACAAAAGGCCCATTAGGATGACCTAAATTAGGAATCCTTGGCCAGGATCTTTAGTCATCGTCATAACGACGACGCCGTTATTAGACTAAGATTAGTAGTCATAGCATTGATGTCTTAGGATTTTTTTAGAATTTAGAATGAACTTATAAATAAACCCGTACACAGCCCAGTTCATACTTACACTCGTACCTGTGATTGTCTTCTTAGTATTGCACCTAGTGAGGACCCAGGCACACATCCCAGTGTACCTACCCGAGATGTGGGACCCACACCACCACCCTATGTAGACCCCACCCACATCTACCATTGGACACACACAAACCTGCATACATAGGTACACTTACTTGTGCACTTGTGCGCACCCATTACATGGTATAACTTTTACCTCATTGCCCTCTATAAATATGATCCCCTCCCTTATTTTGCACCCTCATAAACTCTCCTTATAGCCTACCCCGAAATCTGTCTATGACAGATTATATAGAGAGAGAACCGAGAGACATAGAGAGGGCTAGAAAATACTCTCAACCATAAACACCATACTCACACCTCTACATTGTACACACATTGTCCACTCTTTCTCTTTGAACACATACGTGGTGTATACATATAATACCCCCAAACATTGATTACACCTACACACCCCTCTCTATACCATCTCCATCTCATCCTCACTAATACACGTACATGCAGAGAGACTAAAGAAGATGAAGAACGATGTAGAGGAGAGAGAGAGTTGATTAGAGAAGAGAGGAAGAAGATCTAGACCATCTGAGGTAAAATCACATCCCCATTGCATCTCTGATCATTTGCATGTCACTTAGAAGGTCTTAGGATCACGTGATGCAAGCCAAACAGAGCCTAAGGCTCTGCATGAGCTTTGATGGCCATTAGAGCACCCCCAAGAACTTGATTTTTTTCAAATGACAACCAAACAACTCCCAAGTTACCTCATTGTGATCCCCATGACCCCTATAGCCTCCCTTAGAATCAGCTTTGCAAGTGATCACAATTACCAGTTCATGTAAGCCATTATTCTTAATTTTGATCGAAAGAATAATCACATGGTAGGTGCCAAAAATGAAATAACCCAACTTCCAGATTCTAGTATGATGTAGAGGACCCCAAACCGGTCACATTGCCATTGGTCTCGTGCATTTTGGGCTAGAGATGAGAGAGATATGAAGGCTTGAAGCTTTTTCGGCGGGTCTCGATTTTTCGACGGCATTGCTTCGCCGGAGAAGATGAAAGGGAAGCGGGTTATAACACCCGGGTTTGGGCCGGGTCGGATTTAGGTTAGGATCGGGTTGGTTTGTGTGTGTTAGTGGATTAGGGTCACGGGTTAAGGTCGAGTTTAAAAAACCCATGGGTCTCATTTAAGTGGGACGACGTCGTTTTGATGTAGGGTTGGGTGCGGGTTAATGGGGCAGGCCAGGTTGTGTGTAGAAGTGGGTAGTGGGCCGGGTTAAATAAACCCACGGGTCCCTTTAAGTGGGACGACGCCGTTTGACGCCGGGTTCTGTTCGGGTCGGGTTTGGGTAGTCGGGGCGGGTTGTGTTGTGAGTTTTCATGGTTTTGGGTTTAGGTCAGGTTCGGCTCGAGATAGGGTTAACGGGTTAGGTCAGTTTGTGTGTATAGATGGGTCAGGGTTTGGGTTAAGTTCGGTTTGGGTTTGGTTAGGGTTCGGGTTAGCGGTTTGGGTTAGGTTGTTAGTATAATAGGGTCTCAGGGTCGGGCTTGGCTGCCCGAATGGGTTTTCAGCTTGGGTTTAGTTGTTAGTAGATGTGGGTAGTCCAATTAGGACTGGATCCGGTTCGGGTCTGACCCAATGAGTCACTCGTTTGGGTCTCCTTGTGAGTATAAATGGATAGTCCATTAAGGTCGAGTCGGTTCGGGTAGACCCGTCGGGTCTGTCAATTATTATTATTATTGATTATTATTATTAATATTATTAGTATTAATAGGTTTTACTTGATTTTTAATTATTATAAATAATATTAAATTGTATTATTAGTATATTTACTTTATGGAATATTATTATATAATATTCTTAATATACTAAGTATAATTACCATATGGTAATAATATAATTTTTAATTATTTGGTAATTTATAAGTATAATATAAATAAGTTTTAAGGGTATTTAAATAGTTAATAAATACCTTTATGTATTTAAAAATTCTAGAAAATTAGGGTAATGACCCTGAGACTATCTTAGTATATAATTTAAATTATAAAGCTATAATATTATAGTCTAATATTTTTAATGATTATTACGGAGCTATTTTATGAGTGTATTAATTATTAAAAATACCAAACGAGCTCCGAAAATCATGAGATAAATACAGAAAGTGTATTTTAATATCTAGTATTTAATAAAAATACTTCTAAGTACTGATTCCATAGTATTGGTATATTTACGTATTTAAATCCCTTTTCGGGTATTTTCGGGTATATGTTATCTTCAATAATTCATAATAAATAATCTAGGACTCCGAAAATTACGCGGTCAGTTCCCAGAGTCTTAGAATAATGTCTAGAATATTCCCTTAAAGTTTAGTGACTTTTCGACTCGGTCAAAAATACAGCCTATCTTTTAGGGCCCGCATTAGTGTATTAAGCCCTGCATATTACCTCGTAAAATGCGACAGACTCCGATTTGAATCTAGTCAATGGCGTTGGACTTAGAATGACACGTAGATCACTATCTTGAGGTTTATAACCTCATTTGGTAAAATTACCATTTTGCCCTATAGTTGTACTCATACATTATTGCTGTTTATTCCGTTTATTGTTGTAGAACTTGACGATTATCTGCTTTTCGAGAATCGGTGACCCGAGGTGAGTTTTCTAACCTCACTCTAATCCTAATGAGATTAATATAAGATGTTTAAAAGCTACCTGTATGATGTTATGTATAAGTAATATGCTGATTCATGATGCCACATGTATTCCAATAATTGTAAGACTATGTAAAACATGTTATGGTAGTGCTATCGCATACATGAGCATGTCAAGGGTTTTATCTATATGATTATTGGTATCAAATCCATGTTCTATATGTTACATTTCTGCTGCTATTTGTTAAATGCACGTTTTAAGATGTTGACTCGAATAGATAACGCATGCCATGTTAATAATAAAGAGGAATAAAAGTAGATTTGCATGTGAGTATTGATAGTGGACACACTTGCATTTCATGGCATGTGTTAGCATGCATTGTATGAGAAAGAGAGTGTTTGATGAAAATGTGAATAAGATGAGATATGTGAATGTGAAAGAGATGTGATTTCTAGATCCGATGGATCAACGGCTGACGAGACGGGTGGACATAAACGGTTAGGGTTCCTAGCGCGCCTCTTGCCGTAGAAGACGTTCGGTGATGCGCATACGTGGTTGAAGACGTCCCATGTATCGTTGAAGACGTCTGGCTAGTGCTCTAATATACTTCTTAGCCGTGTAAACGACCGGTGAGAGAATACACATGGTTGAAGACGTCCTATGTGCCAGTTTCAATATTTACAGGTAGTGTGCGCCGTGAAGACGTCCGGCAGCCTATCAAGGGAATAAGTATGAATAGGCTATTAAAGCATGTTATCATCCTTGATATACCGCGTGTTGTCAAGTGGATGAGAAAGAAAAAGTGAATGATGAGATTGAATTGATGAGTAAAATGGTTTGGTTTGAAATGATTCGGTTTTGGAAAGTTTTGGTTTTAAAATGAAATGGTTTTGAAAAGTGTATGTTTTGAAAAATAAGAGTTGGGAGTGAATCGCATTGGTCATGCATTTGCACACACAAGGATATAATAAGGAGAATGTATTCTATGATGTTATGTTTATCTGTCTACCTGCCTTGTTGAGACCTCTGCTATGTCCGTGGTGAGAATGCGTCTTTTGATAAGAGATTAAACATATCTTAAAATACTAAACTATGACGTGAGTCGAGAGATGTTTTGTATTTATTGATTATTGTGCGGTTGAGACTCTCACTTAGCCTTGTTCCAAGGCTGACAACATGTTACGCCCTGGGCATTCGTATGCCCAGAGTGTTGCAGGTTTGGAGATAGATAAAAGATTTCAGGATACAGTGCCGTGGAGCCAAGGAGAATAAAGCCTTGCCGAAGATCTGATAGACAGTTTCTCAAGTTTTTAAGCTTATGTAAATTGCTTAGTATGGCCTTTTATATTAGGATTGAAGTTATTGTAACTCTTGTTTAATTTTCGCCGCTGTATTTATACTCTGATAAGTTTAGGTCATGCTTATGCTCTAGCATTTCCCTTATGATTGCATGGTGCGGAGTTAGAAGGACATGACGGTTAACAAACTAGTCACGTGTCTACGGACCCATAAAGGAATTTTTTTTTATTTTCCCTATTTTTGGCTTAGTCCGGGGCGTGACATTTGTAATTCTAGTTTGCGAGCTAATTTGAGTGAGGTTTTTTTTTTCTACTAATTCAAGAGTGTTCAGTGAGAAATCAAATAATGTTTTCAAAAAGTTCTTCCAAACCTTCAAATTCCATCAAAGTTCTTGAGCTAGCTATTAGAAAAAGAAGGTGATTCTCCACTTGAATCCGCTAGCTATTAGAAAAAGAAGGTGATTCTCCACTTGAATCCATGAATTTATGAGGGGAACATCTCTAGAACCTATAAGTCATGCTTGTTTGCATTCACTGTATGTTCTTCCACCATTTCTTTCATTAATTTCTCTTTTATTACACATGTGTTCTTATCTTTTAATGGCTTTTCTTAACTCTTGATGATAGCATATATTGTTTGAGGAGTAATGCTAGATGTACTCCTAAATGCACAATTAAATGCACAATCAAGCTTAAAAATATTGGACTTCGTGCTGAAAAACTTGCACACCTTGCACACCCCTTTTTTTGTGTACAGACTTTTCAGCACGAGGTCCAACATTTTTAAGCTTGGTTGTGCATTTAATTGTGCATTTGGGAGTGCATCTAGCATTTCCCATTGTTTGAGGTAGATGAAATCTTTTGATAGTAATTCACACACATATCCAATTTTTGGGCCAATTCCCCTTCATACTACCAAAAAATGAGATTCTTGTCGAATCCGAGTTTGCTGGTCCAACCATTACCAAACTAGTACCTATTTTGTTTAGTACTTCATACGCAAATGATGCTTGATAGAAGATTACTTCTTCCATAGGCTTAGAAGTCATGACTAGGAGTTAATACATGCGCGCTCACGCGCGCGCGCGCGCGCACACACACATACATATTTGGTTTCATTGTGTTTTATTCTTGATTTCGTATACTTGAGTTCTTCTCTAACCTCACTTTCATTTCATTCATTGACTAAAGTGCATACCCTTTCTCAATAAAGATTATGAATGAAATTAAGACCATGGTTGCATTCATATCTCAAGCTCATGAGGATATGAATCAAAAGATTATGAATGAAATTAAGACCATGGTTGCATTCATATCTCAAGCTCACGAGGATATGAATCAACCTAAGGTCTAAGCAAGTCTAAGTTCATGCACTCATGTTAAAGGCAAGATTTCCTAACAGCTAATTCTATTTCAAGGACATATTTCATAGTCTTCAAAAGCTTCACACTCCAACTTGAGATTCAAAACTCTTCATATTCTTAAGAATATCAAGAGCTTTGTTTATAATTTGGAGTTCACTATAGATACGTTGGTTGTTGGATTTAGATGAAACCACTTGGAAATATGACTTTCATCATAGATTTAATTTTTATATGAATTTTGGGCCTGGCTAGGTACTGACCAGGCCAGGCCATGGGAATAAAAATGCCTTTCGGACAAAATCAAAGCAAGGAGGTTTTCTTTATTTTTGTTCTATTTCTATATATATATATATATATGTATTTGATATTCTATTGGATTTTTAGAGCCCTAACTTTATCTAAATGGAATTACTGATAAAAGTTGTATATATCAATATAATAAAGATAAAGAGATAGAAAAAAGCGAGAGAAAGAAAGACTTTTTTTTTTTAATTTTTCTGACTTTATGTGTAATGTAACATAGTAATATCTTTTTTTGAATTGGGAGAGATGGCTGAGTGAACTAAAGTGTCGGATTGCTAATCCATTGTACGAGTTATTCGTTCCGAGGGTTTGAATTCCTCTCTTTCCGTTGATGGCTTCATATTTCTATTTACCTTATCTTTCAAATTTAGAAACCCTTAGTTAAACGTTTGGAATAGATTAAAATGCAAGTAAATTGGAAGATTTGTATTCAAACTTTTTCTCCAATAATAAGGATGCCAATTGAAAACGTCCTCATTGCATATACTCTTTCCATCTTGAACACATGCTCTTTCAAACTGAAATAAAACACAATTAAAAAAACATTAAGGCCCATCAACTAAAAAGGAGAGACAATTTATGAGAAGAGAAACAAATAGACTGATTAGTTGATACTAATTTTTTCTTAGAGGCCTCAACTTGAATATGCTCGATGTTTACTTCAAAAAGTAAAAACTGATTAGAATAGCATCTTTAAAATAAGTTGATAATGAAAAAGATAATGTAATTACAATTATTAAAATGCATTCTAAAGATGTCATTCCACCTACAACTTAATTGGAAGTACCATTATGCCAGGACAAAAACCAAAATATTGAACACAAGATACCTGTCATCTCACAAGTCATGATTAACTATGGACGGCTGCTTAAACAACACTTGTAGTTGTACAAATTTGTCATTCCAAATTGTTGTTGGATCTTTTGGGATGCAACTTGCACACTACAGACCTGAAATGAGAAATTGCCATCACATTCTTGTTTGGCATCTGCAAAATAACAAAAAACCCAAATCACAATTTAACTCCTTTTCTTTATATTCATTTTTTCTTGAAACATAATGATTGTAGACCTCCTTGTCGTTAATTAAAGCATGGAATATGTAACTGTAATTGAGTTCAAGCATGAAACTTGAGGAAAGTTGGAAGTTAATTTGAGAGCGAGGGACCGAAACCCAGTAGAGGTTTGTATGGGATTGAAATTTTAAAACAAATTATAGTTAAATCCTTGAAAGATCTCTCTCTTATTCCCACCTCAATAGCATGTATTAGTAGGCTTAACTTGCAACTCTAATTGCTCAATGTAGGCATTTTTTATTAATCTTCTAGCAAACAAAATGATAATCAGTTTGTAGTTTTTCATTCATCAAAACCTTGTAGAGAAGGTTAACTGCAAAGTATTGGTTTGTATAAACCAAATTAATTTGCAAACTGAACTTTAGTCATTATAATAATTTGCTCCATTAATTTTGACCAAAGGTTTACTATTGAACAAAGGTACTAACACAAGTTATCCAACCAAACAGATACAGAGACGAAATGAAGCATTTAGACCATAAAATTGCAATTTTTCAAAAAGGCCATATTATCTATTGAAGTTTTCTTGTAAAGGAATTGAAGCCACAGAAACTGCACCAGTCTGGCTATAAATTACACGTTGGTAATAATCCTTGGAACAAAGAAACACAGAGAATTAGAATATTCATAGATACAAATATGCCAAAATGATTCGTTTCTCAATTTAAGTAATAATCCAATATTAGCATTGAAGTTGATTAAACTTTGGACATGTGACTGGGCAGGAAAAAAAATCAAAAAGAAGGGAAATAATGGTGTTAGTATCTACTTTGGGTGAATGCGGCAAAGTCACATATAAAACCACAGAAATACTATGCTTCTAATTCAAGTACCAAATTGCAAGCATTGGAAGAAGCCATGTGAACACCTCAATTTCATACCACAAATGTTGTGATGGTTATTTCTCTTTGTCAGCAAGATCCAAAGCATGGTACAGTCTACTTGCCGCAACTTTAACTTCACCTTTGAGCTTAGTGTTTCTATGTTGCCACTATACTTATGTTTCGTAAAATGAAATACAACCCAAAAATGGTAAAAATGAAAGAAACATGTTGAATTGAGAATACAATTATAACATAATACAGAATTAGAAATCTTTCAAATTAGCCTAAAAAACTCCCAAGTACTTCAATTCTCCCATAAAGCTTTAACATTTGCCTTTCTTAACCTTTCAAATTGTTACAACAAATATTAAAATCTGATTAAAAAAAGGTGCAAATGTATTGTTATAAGATAAGTAGTAATATTAGATTGGAAAAGGGAATTAATTTTGATATGAGTAATAGTACACTAAAAACTTGTAATGGCAAACTAAGTTATTGTATGAAATTCCATTTATGGGCCTATGTTTGAAGTCAAATCCATCTGATATCATGAATAGATACAAACTTTTCTTGAAAGGGTGAACACCTTTTTACATATGCACACATTTTTTCAGCGATGTGAATTCAAATTATATAGCAATTGTTTTCACAGCCCGAAAGTAATGCTATGCTTGTAGTTTAGGTACCAATTGTTGAAAACATTAATAAATATAGAGTTGTAGTAAGTTTATTGGTGTAATAGTTAAGAAATTACTTAATCCTTGCTGGTACAACTGCTCAAGTGTCAGTGTTATGGCAGTAAGTTGAGGCTTTATAGTTTGCTAGATATTATGTAGCTGCATACAAAACGAAATGGAATATTAGTGTTGTTGTGGCTGCCAAGGTTTTCAGATTGTGTAGCTTCAAATTTAAAAGCAGCTTGGAGTATAATACCTTTTGGTAGATTGTTAAATATTTCTCTATATACGATATCTATTGTTGCATTTTTCTCAAAGCTCTCATTCTTGACTAACACCTTCAGTCCACTTCTTGAAGTTACCCGTGAAATAGCCACATACATCGACCATGAGTGAAAACTTTTCTTGGCAGGAGTAGTCCAATATTTTTGATTGATTGGCCTTGACTCTTGTTGATGGTCATGGAAAAGCATACTGTGATTGGGAATTGTCTTCTTTTGAGTATAAATGACCATTTTGTGTCACTTGGAGATAACACAATTCTCGGAATAAATACCTTGCTTCTGATATTTATTCCAGTAATTATTTTAGCCTCTATTATTCGATCTCCAAGTCAGGTTATGATTAGTCTTGTTCCATTACAAAGTCCTGTAGTTTGGTTTAAATTTTCGAGCAACATTATTGGCGAGCCAACTTTTAGAATGAGCTTATGATTGGGTGGCCCTGGAAACTTCAAAGAATTGAGGAACTCGGTTGGATATAGACTTTCTTGGTCCTTAAAGTGTGATAAAGCCTTGCAAATTGAGTCTGCACCGAAGTATGTCCTTTCTTCTCCGTGTATCATAGTAATCTCCCTGCTATTAATTTCTTATACAATCTCATTTGTGGGTGCAAGTATTGCTCTTTCTTCCAAGTACTTTCTGTCTTGAATTTTTTCGGCAAGATTTGGGTAAGTAATTGCAATAATATCAGTCGCAGGATCTTCAGTTACAGGAATTATCAAATCTTGTAGAAGTTCAATTTTACTTTCTCCATCTTTTCTAGTGACTTTTCCATCACCTATTTTCAGTATCCATTTTGCAAATTCTGCCAATGATCTTGTAGTGTTACAGTCTGTTGCTGATGTTGCTAGTCGCATGTTTCTTTGCAGCATAAATACTTGAAAGTGTTGCCATAAAATGGATTTATTTATTGAAGATTGGACTCTCTCTTCTCGACCACCCTTTGGTATTGCTGGTAGAATCTGATGGAAGCCTCCAGCAATTGCCATTACTTTTCTTCCGAATGGCCTTGTTTCATTTCTTGAATTTTCAAGGCGCATTGTATCCTTCAATGTTCTATCAACTACTTTAAAGCAGTGTCTATGCGCCGTAGGCGCTTCATCCTATATAATTATGCTAGCTTTTGTTAACAGTTCAGCTGCATGAGTTCCTACTTTTACCTCACAAGTGGAGTCTTTTGTTATTTTTATTGGAATATGTAATCTTGAATGTGCAGTTCTCCCACCTGGTAGCAACAAAGTAGCTATTCTAGATGACGCTACGGATTACTGCCAGAATGGTCTTGTACAAATACGTTTTCCCTGTTCCTCCATGGTCGTATATAAAGAATAGACCTCCTGCTTGTTCATTGACTACATCCATAACCACATCATATATTCTCTTTTGATCATCATTCAAGCCAGCAAATATCATGTTGTGTTCACTCCTTTGTTGTTCGGCATCATATGACTTCTCTTCTTGTATTAATGTATTGCCTGTTTGTTTAAATATATCAGTGATTGGTAACGGCAATGGAGGGAAGTCTTTTTGACTATGGCCCATTTTAATTAGAACCTAGTCAAGCTCATGAAGACCATAATTTTTAATTTGTTCCTCTAATAGCTTTAAATGTTGAAGCGATAGAGCCCGTCTTTGCATATACTCGATATCATATGTTAAAACCTTCCAATTCCTATCCCATAATTCCAATGGTTCAGACACTTTGCATTATGTCAAGATAATTGCAAATAGTAGCCTTAGTTGTGAGGCTATAGCCCAGTTTGATGCTTCTGTTATTGCCTCATGCCATTCACTGTCATCCTCTAAAAGTCCCATAGCAGAACATGCTGACTTGTAGGTTGGATAGCATTCATTATTCACTATTTTAATGTCATCATGGCTTTTTGGGCCTTTCACAATATTCAACAGCATTCTCATATAAATTTTTCTCCACTTGATGGGTGAGCGTAAAATAATCTCCAAATACAAATTTCAGCTTTCCTTTTGGTCCATTTCTTTGCATCTGTATGCCATACCCAATCTCTTGGAAATTCAGCATAATTTATCTATCTTGTATCCTCGTATCTCTCATTCATCTTCATCCACTCGGTGAACATTGAATGCTAGATATCAGGTCTATTTATAACAGTTTCCAAATCGTTATCATCTCTGAATGTTACAGACTATTCATCTATTAAGTGAAAATTCAACCTCTCCATAGCTGGTTGGCGATAGTGTGTTTTAAATCAAGATCCTCCAGCACGCCTCAGATGCTAATAAATATCTGCATTGTAAGTAGTCCTTGATTTCATCATGTTCAATTGAAGGCTGTGTGTCTTGTCCAGTAGCTCCTCAACATTTTGTTCCATGGCTACTATTGCTCTATCGAGTCCCTATGTTACATACTTGAATAAATATTTGATGGATCGAGAGCGACTGCACCATTCTACATTCATATGTGCTTGATACTTCACCAGTAGGTCTATGTTGTATGGAACTATAAACCGATTGTCTAAATAAATTCTACCTTTTAAATTATTCGTCCATATTCCCACCATCTGTAAACAGGGAAACCTGTCTCATCTATTGTTGTTTTTGAACAATGGGAAAATGTTTACTGCATTTATTATTGAACATGCAAGGTGATTTGGGGTTTACGGAACCACATGGTCCATGGACCATAAACGGCTTCACTACTTCTGTCACCCCCCGGACTAAGCCAAAAATAGGGAAAATAAAAATTTTCCTTTATGGGTCCGTAGACACGTGACTAGTTTGTTAACCATCCTGTCCTTCTAACTCCGCACCGTGCAATCATAAGGGAAATGCTAGAGCGAAAGCATGACCTAAACTCATCAGAGTATAAATACAACAGCAGAAATTAAACAAGAGTTACAATAACTTCAATCCTAATACAAGAGGCCATACTAAGCAATTTACATAAGCTTAAAAACATGAGAAACTATCTATCAGATCTTGGGCAAGGCTTTATTCTCCTTGGCTCCACGGCACTGCATCCTGAACTCTTCTATCTATCTCCAAACCTGCAACACCCTGGGCATACAAATGCCCAGGGCGTAACATGCCGCCAGCCTTGAAACAAGGCTGAGCGAGAGTCTCAACCGCACAATAATCAATAAATACAAAACATCTCTCGACTCACGTCATAGTTTAGTATCTTAAGATATGGTAAATCTCTTATCAAAAGACGCATTCTCACCACGGACATAGCAGAGGTCTCAACAAGACAGATAGACAGATAAACATAACATTATAGAATACATTCTTTTTATTATTTCCTCGTGCGTGCAAATGCATGACCAATGCGACTCACTCCCAACTCTTACTTTTAAAATAGACACATTTCAAAAACCATTTTTATTTTAAAACCCAAAACTTTCAAAACCAAATCATTTCGAACCAAACCCTTTTTATTCACCAATTCAATCTCATTATTCACTTTCTCTTTCTCATCCACTTGACAACACGCGGTATATCAAGGACGATAACATGCTATCACAGCTAATTCATACTCATCCCTTGATAGGCCATCGGACGTCTTCACGGCGCACACTATCTGTAAACAATGAAATTGGCACATGGGACGTCTTCAACCATGTGTATACTCTCACCAGTCGTCTACACGGCTGAGAAGTATATTAGAGCACTAGCCGGACGTCTTCAACGATATATGGGACGTCTTTAACCATGTATGCGCATCACCGGACGTCTTCAACGGCGAGAGGCGCGCTAGGAACCCTAACTGTTCATGTCCACCCGGCTTGTCAGCCGTTGATCCATCGGATCTAGAAATCACATCTCTTTCACATTCACATATCTCATCTTATTCACATTTTCATCAAACACCTCTTTTTCTCATACAATGCATGCTAACACATGTCATGAAATGTGTCACGCCCCGACGTAGCATAAATAAGGAAAGCGTTTAATTTCCTTTATGGACCCGTAGGTCGCGACAGTTTGAAGGATCGATACCGTCCTAAACGTCGAACAACAAAACATAACAATCAGAGTAGAGCAATCAAAGCTTACAAATATTGTTCTAACTTATTACATGTTACAGTACGGGGTCTCTAAAGGCACCACCGCCTTAAAACAAAATAATAACTATTGTCTATTATAGTCATCCTTATTACAACCTAAATTTATAACTTAAAACATATAAAAGTAAATTCTCTTTCCAACATGGATTCTCAGTTTGCATAGTCATACGGTCCAACAATATCATAACCTGAAAAGCCTGAACACGAATGTCTAGGGCGCATCAACGCCGTCAGTTTCAAGAAGCTGGTGAGTAGTAAAAACATAACTTTGAATGTAAAACATACTCATTTACCATTTTCCAATTCTCATTTAATCCAATAAGTTTATATTAAAGCAAAGAGGTCATATTAGGGAAACAAGCACAATATTATTTAAAAGATGTAATTCACATATATGTGACCGTGTATGAGAACAATGCACCATCTCATCTTACCGACTCTTTTCTCTCGACAAAACCCAACAACCCACCATCACACACTGGTATCTTTGAAACGCTAAGATAGCCACACTTTAGCACAGGGGTGCCAGGGAATGTCTAGTTTGCCTCACACTTTGGTCTGGGGTACCAGGGAGTGTCCATTGCCTCACTTTTTGACTACCTAATCTGCCATGCAAATACCGGAGGAACCCTCATGCAGTATCCAGACTCGGGTATCAGGGAGTGTCCGTAGGCCACAATTTAGCACTACCATGGGTGCCAGGGAATGTCCAAGTTTGGCTTCACACACTTTGACGCTACCATGGTCGTCAGGGAGTGTCCAGTTTTGCCACCGTTGTATTTCAAAGACACCCTCGCCGCAATCTCAATCACAACACACTTTGGTACTCACTTACCAAGGAGTGTCCACATCACAATATCAACCGTACTCACTAAACCACACTGACCATTACTCTTTTCCATACTAACCAACATTCATACTCACCATGCATGTACAACTGACTCCACATGTATGTCATGAAACTTTAAAACATGAGGCAATTCACTGATTTATACAAACGATGAACGTACGGGGATTAGTAAGTCAAAATACAACGTTTTAATCGTTCAAACATAACCAATTAAGATTCTGATTTAACAAATTTCCCAAACAGTACTCAAACAGTATATAAATTTTATCCCAAACAGTTCCTTATCACAAAACAAGCAAAACTAGAAACTGCCAAAAGTCACGCGCGCGGGCCGCTCGCGCGATCTGCCTAATTTTTATTTTTCTAATTAAAATCTTTTCTGTCTGCCTGAAATTGCACAGCTCGCGCGCATAGGTCGCTCGCGCTAGGGGTCGCTCGCGCGGGCCATTCGCGCGACCCTCGCTGGTGCGATCGCGCGGACGAGATGAAGCAGAGACTTCTGATGTGGTCAAAATCAAGTTCTTTTGTTAACCCTATTAAAAATGTAGTACCATGGAAATAGGGTGTCGAGTCCACAGGGATTGGAGTGCAACAATACTTGGTGGGCGCTTAATGACCAATTATAGCGCGAAGAGCGATTAACAAACTACGAAATAAAAATGAGTCTTTTTGACTATGGTTTTGATTCAATTGGTGCTAAATTAAACTACAATGACTGTTTAGAATATGGAAAGAAACTTTGAACAAAGCTAAGTTTAAATAAAATTTGGGGTTTTGCAAATGGAAAAAAATCGAGGTTGGGGAGCATTCCCCAACCTTGGACCAAACAACACATGACCTTTATACGAGTAGCACCTTCTAGAGTAGAAAATTCCATCGTGACAAACTATCAAACATGTGGTAGTCAACCAACATGCTAGATAGATATTTCAATGCAATACATGGGTGTAGGGTTAGAGATTAGAGATTTCGCCACTTCGAATGCTTGACATTGGAAGTGGGGTTTCCAAGCATCAAAACATACATCCATGAACTCTAGACATGCTACAAAGTATGGGAGTCCTACAATAAAAAACACATGGGTCCAATGGTGGGTTTATGATCCCCAACCTTCAAGGTCTAGCTACTCATAATTATAATGACAACAATATTAAAGAGAGGGGAAGAGAAATGATACCTACAAGAGAGAATCACCATAAATGTCATAAGATGCCCAAAAATTGCAACAAAAAGAACTTCAACCATTCAATACATTCACACTCTCTTCTCTCTAACAATAAATGGAAGTGAATATTGGTAGCTAGGGAGTAATGGGGGAGAGAGATGAGAGGATTAGAGAGAGAGAGCTTGGAACCTAAGGAAAAACTAAGTAAAAACAACCCTAAAATAATACATGCCCTAATACAAAACTATCTCTAACTATAAATAGTCCCCTCACAAAAATGGCAAAATTGTAATAAGAAGAGGGGTCATCAGCAGGAGGCGCGGATCGATCCCTTCATATTGGCGGATCGATCCGCCTTTCATCAGGCTCGTTACAGGCTTCTCGAGAAGATGCGGATCGATCCGCTCATATTGGCCTGATCGATCCATTTAGAGGAGTTTCTCGCAGAATGTCCCAGCAAATACGCGGATCGATCCCTTCAAAAATGCGGATCGATCCGCCCTTTTTGAAACTGATGGAAAATTCCTTTTAAACACGCGGATTGATCCCCTCTAAATGGCGGATTGATTCGCCTTCCTAAAACTCTTTTCTTGTTCCTTTTTACTTCAAGAGTGCCAAAAGGGTTGGGTTCCACTATACCCAAGCATACATAACCTACAAAAAGAGACCTTTATTAGTTAACAGAGGGTAACAACAAGAACAATCAAAAGTACAATTTATCCATTAAGTCTCCGATTTGAGTAATAATTTGGGTCCAATACGGGTAAAATTATGAAGTTTAAAATGCAGTATTGGACACGAATCAACTTCATCTTCTTCGTCAGAACTGCTCTGTTTCAGAGTTTCAGGGTCTTTTTGACCCATTTCCAAATCTGTTAGTGTATATATCATATTATATATGGATCTCTTTAGTTTTTCACAAGGATTATGAATATGAAATCAATTTAACATAAAAAAAACTATAGCTCTCAAATTTTATGAAATTTCAAAAGACATCAAAACTAATTTCCTTATATACTTTCTCATGGGGTTAAATTAAGCTCTAAAACTTCAACCATAGACTTTGTGTACTATAAACTTTTGTTATTGTCTAAGAAAACAGATTTTGCTGAAGTTTGAAAAATTATGATTTCAATGCTATGAAACTTCAAACGTAAATACATCAATGGTGACTCCTAATTCAAATACACAAATCAGTAAATCAATAGTGAATTACATTCTGAGTGAGTTAGAAATACTCACAGATTGAAGATAGAAGTAATAGATTGAGAGAAATAATCAAACTAGGATGATCCACTTGAGCTCTAGCTATGGAGGTTGAGTTTTCTCTCTCTATGATTTTCAGTAGCTATGAACCCTCAACTTTCTCTTTTCTCTCTGTGTATCTCTCTTTGTGCTTGAAGTGCAGAAGGTGAGAGCGTATGTGTGCATATATAGAGAGCTCACTATAAGAACTTGGGCCCAAAGTTCATTGTTGATCACTCAACAAATTGGGTTGTTTTCAATTACAAAATGCACAGCAAAACACAGCTCTTGAATACTGATACACTCACGTATATGTGTATACAATTAGCTCCTAGGGGTCAATTAGATCTGTAGGGGTCATAATTAGTTGTTTAGGAATTTATAGTTATAGGCACAAACTAATACACACTAAGTTAACCTTCCCAAACAAGGCCCTATTTAATCATTGCAAGATTAAATGATCAAAAAGCATTAGTCCTGTCTGGTTGACGTTGAGTCCAAAATCTGTGTAATCCCAAAGTAGCACGGACAGTTTTGAATGTAAACTGGTATTTTTGTGACACGGTGCCCGTCACAAAAATACAGAAAATTCATTTTAATGTAGGAAATGATTTTCCGGTATTATAAAAATACTGATTGAGTTAAAAGTAAACATTTCCACCGTTTTGAAATACAGTTTTGAAATCCAACACAAGTATTGCTAATTTTTATAAAATCGTAGTTTGGCCCCAATAAGAATTTCAAATATGAAATAAAGCAAGAAATAAATTCTACACACAAGAATTGTAATTGAAGTAGACAATGAATATTAAATATGAAAATGCAATTAAGTGAAAATACAGGTTACTACACCCTTCCTCCCTTAAACAGGATTTCGTCCTCGAAATCAAGACTAACTAGTCATGAAACAACTCCGGGTACTTCTTCCTCATCTCAGCTTCAACTTCCCACGAGGTTTCAGTCTCGTCATAGTGATTCCACTGAACCTTCACCAACGGGATATCCTTATTTCTCAACTTCTTGATACTCTGATCCAAAATCTTCACAGGCCTCTCCTTGTAAGAAACGTTATGACTTGTCTCAATATCGTCATAACTAACCACGTGCGAGGGGTCTCGTATATACTTCCTCAACATACTTACATGAAATACATTGTGAACCCCAGACATCTTCGGTGGTAGCGCCCGTCGATATGCCACTTTCCCGATACAATCCAAAATCTCGAACGGTCCGATGAAACGCGGAGCCAATTTCCCTCTCTTGAGACCGAAGCGTACTACTCCTCAGATCGGTGAAACCTTAAGAAGTACGTGATCTCAGACGCTAAACTCCAATTCTTTTCGGCGTCGATTAGCATAACTCTTATACCAGCTCTGAGCGGTTCTCATCCTTTCCTTGACCAAAGAAATCTTTTCGTTGGTTTCTCTAACCAAATCTGGTCCCAACAACTCTGTGTCCCCAACCTCTGCCCAGCACAATGGAGAATGACATGGTCGTCTGTACAATGCTTCGAACGGAGCCATCCCGATACTCGTGTGATAACTGTTGTTATAGGCAAATTCAACCAAAGGCAAGTGTGTCTCCCAAGATTCTTCAAAATCAATAACACAAGCCCTAAGCGTATCCTCCATGATCTGGTTAACACGCTCAGTTTGCCCATCTGTCTGAGGGTGAAAAGCAGTACTCATCTTGAGCGAGGTTCCCATAGCTTCTTGCAAACTTTCCCAAAATCCAGAAGTAAAACGCGCATCACGGTCTGACACAATCGACACAGGTGCACCGTGAAGCCGCACAACTTGTTGTATGTACATCCGGCTCATCGTTTCCACCGGGTAGGTCATATTATAAGCAATGAAATAAGCTGATTTTGTCAATCGATCCACAATTACCCAAATGGCATCATGATTCTGCTGCGATCGAGGCAATCCCACTACAAAATCCATGGTTATATGCTCCCACTTCCAACCAGGAATAGGTAGTGGTTGCAACAATCCTGATGGTCTCTGATGTTCAGCCTTGACTTGCTGACATGCCAAATACTGTTGGGTTTGTGCCCTCAAACCATTACTTTATATAGGAGACATTGACATTTTAATATATGGATATCAGCTTTACATTTTATTATGTATGTTTCTTTCATGAGATGATTGTTATCCTTAAGTATCATAGTAAGTAATTCGTGTATGTATGAGATACATACAAGTGAGATATGAATTGCTATTCTTTGTTACTTAGAACATGTCACAGTGGATGTTGAGACTAGGATATCTCATCAGGTTTACACTGTAGCATGATTAACTACCATTGGATGGAGTGATCAATCTCAAATCACTAGAGTGTAACTCTTAGTTAATATGCTAGTGCTTATAGTGCATTGACGGACCTGAGCTTTTCTATTGACACTCAAGGCTGTCAAACAGTCGATAGGAACTCATAACTTGTATAAGGTACGTGTTCTTAATCTTGAGACGTTTGTGAACACAGACTGTGGATATGGCTGCTTTGACTTACCAATCAGTGAGGTCTATAGAATATCAACACCTGGGTATCTTGGGTATGTCATATTCATAGGGTTGTGAACATATTTTGTTAAGACAGAATCTACCCTCTGTTTCAGAGTAAGCATTCCCTTAAGAATGTCACCAAGTCGATTACTGAGTACTGCAGTCTTGTTGATAAGAGTTATCAACATGTTTGGTAATCATGAGAGGTGAATGGGACTCAAGGAATACAAGAAGTAATCATGATTCAGGTTGACAGTAACAGTTATCCGACTACCTGAATATGATTACGAATGCTAATGGTAGAGGAACATTAGTACACCATACAAGTCTAGTTATCGCTTCGGATATGTTCTTTTGCGTTGGAGTTCAGTTATCATTTTATAGTGGAGTAAACGTTAACTGATCAGTCGATTGATTTGCTGATCAAAGAGTTTGGTCATGGGAATTAATCAACTGATCTGAGCCAACAATAAAGAGCCTAGGAGGTCCCACTCTTAGCTCCGCTAGGATGCTTGGAAAGACAAATGAGGATGATGTCAAGACAGGTTCGATCGATCGAAGTTGTCTCGATCGATTGAAGTCTAGAGGTTCGATCGATTGAAGATGGTTCGATCGATCGAATGTTCGATCGATCGAAACCACTTCGATCGCTCGAAGTCTAGGTCGGTTCTGGGAATCTATAAATAGGGCAGCTGCGTTCTGGAAAAAAGGTTCGTCGTTTGTTATACGAAAAAGCTGCAGAAACTGTTTAGGTTTCCTAAAACCTTCCAATCCTCTCCATTAGGGTTCCCACCAACCCTAGTCCTTCCTGCGAGCATCCATAGGAGTCATAAGAGTGAAGGCCATCTAGTGGAGGCTGCTGGAAGTTGAAGATTTCAGAATTGGGTTCAAGACACTAAGGTATAAACTCTTGTCCCTTCTTGTACGCATCTATGGAATTGACGAGTAGTAGATCTTAGGCTACCAAATAAGTTTTTACAACTTGACTTTTCCGCTGCGCGTTTAAACTTTTAACTTAAACCGGTTTTTCCATCAAATACTTGGATACAAATTCGGCCACATCCTTCTTCATACCTTCCCACCAGAAATTTTTCTTCAAATCCTTGTACATTTTCGTTCCTCCCGGGTGAACTGTATATCTTGACTTATGTGCTTCTTCCAGAATATCTTTCCTTAATTCACCACAATCCGGCACACATAATCTATTTCTGCACCGATATCCTCCGTCGACTCCCACCTTCCATTCTGTCGGATTTTTCTCTGACATCTTCCCAAACCATGCTTGAAACTTCTTATCTTCTTTCTGGGCTCCAATAATACGGTCGATAAGAACAGGCTGTAGGACAAGACATCCAAAAAATTGTCCTTCTCCTTCTTCAGCACTCTGTACATCGAACTCCGCCAATGTCTGCAATGCTCGCCACTCTCTAACCATTAAGGAGGCGATCGTTTCCCGAGTCTGTCGACTTAAAGCATCAACGACCACATTAGCTTTACCAGGGTTAACGTGAAGTCGTAATCTTTGATTAGCTCCATCCATCTGCGTTGCCTCATGTTCAACTCTTTCTGTGTGAACAAATATTTCAGACTCTTGTGATCAGAGAATAAATCAAACTTTTCACCGTAGAGATAGTGTCTCCAAATCTTGAGCGCAAATACTACTGCCGCCAATTCTAAGTCATGAATGGGGTAGTTTAACTCATTCGGCTTCAACTGCCTGGATCCATAAGCGATAACTCTGCCATCTTGCATAAGTACACATCCCAGTCCGTGATATGACTCGTCACTAAAGATAGTGAACTTCTCATCAGGCTTGGGTATCGCTAGTACCGGTGCGGTAGTTAGCCTCTCTTTTAACTCTAGAAAGGCGCGCTCATACTTCTCTGTCCAGTCGAACTTCAAATTCTTCTTCGTCAACCCAGTCAATGGTGCAGCTATCTTGGAGAATCCCTCAACAAATCTTCTGTAATAGCCTGCAAGTCCAAGGAAACTCCAAACCTCTATAGGGTTGCTCGGCCTAACCCAGTTTGACACAGCATCGGTCTTGGACGAATCCACAGTGACACGACTAAAAAGTTGTGCGCTCTTGTGCAACACCCAAGTGTAGGTGATCGTGCAAGTAATACTGGATAAGTCCAGGTCGATCCCACAGGGAAGGAATAGGAGGAATGTCTACTAAGTTATAACCTAAAGCAAAAGAAAAGAAAATAAGAATATAGAAGTGGAGGTTCTACGAATCCTAATTAATTAATTAACTTAAACTAAATAGCAAACTAAAGCATAAAGAATAATAACTAATTAAACGAGTAAACTAATAAAGTTGGAAACACGCGAATCCGCATTGATCCTAACCATCTACCATGCATACTCACTAATGTTCTATGGAGTTCATTCTTCTTCAGTATTCCGTATTTTCCTAAGAATAAAGAATCAATAGCCCTTTCATGACCGGGACTACATCATCACGGCTGATTTAAAATACTTGGAAGACGGTTTAAAACAATGGTTATTACTTGCACTCTATATGGTGTTAGCATTCAAAGTGGTTTTCAAAAATCATTGAAGAAAATAGCCTTAAGGCTTTAAGTTCTAAAAACTGTTGTGACAAACTGAGCTTATAGGGACAATTTGATGACAGATTTCTAAAACAGAAAGTCATGGAATACTTAAAAGAATAATCTCAGGAATTAGCAAGTTCGATCGATCGAAGCGCTCTCGATCGATCGGACATCATCATCCTTCAATCGATCGAAGTTTCTTCGATCGCTTGACTATGGTTCTGGTTCGATTGATCGAAATGCCTTCGACCGATCGAGCCCAAATCTGTGATTGCATGGGATGCAAGGAGGGTTCGATCGATCGAACAGTTTTCGATCGATCGAACATTCTGTACTCGAGCGATCGAACAGTATTCGATCGATCGAAACCTCTGGTATTCGATCGATCGAATGAAGTTCGATCGATCGAGACAGAGTCTTTGTCAGGTTCTCTGTTTCACAGTTTTAAAGTGTTTTGAATTAAAAACTTTAATTTTAAAATATTCTGTAAATTTTTCAAATCATTCTGTGAAACAGAATGTTCAAGCGATTGAACAGTGTTCAATCGATCGAAGGTTCGAGCGATCGAACGGTCTTCGATCGATCGAACTGTGACAGAGAAGTAAGATGCTGTTTTAAGTTCTAATTCAGTATGTAAAGAGTTTATATACTGTGTGAATCAATTAAGTGTTTCAACAGTTACATATATTTGTTATGTATGTATGGATGCGTGTACGACTAACCCTTTTGCAGCTAGATTAGTCGCTATCTCCCATGGCACCAAATCATTTGAATATTTGTATTTAAATTGTTTGAGATTGGTGCATGTTGTAATTTAAGTTTGGTTTGGTTTTAAGGCATATGTAAAGGGCGCTGCGACTTCAATCCTACGAAAAGGAAAGTCGCACCGGTTTCCCTAGCCTTTTATTTTGTTGTTATTTCTATTTCTAGATAAATTGTAAACTTCGAAAGAAGCATAGGACAAATGTAATAGAATTAGAAAATCCATGAAGATGGAGCAAGGAGCCGTTGTCCATAAAGATGGAGCTGGAGGCGATCAAACCAAAAAGGAGGTTCTATAGAGATAGAGCCATGGGAGATAGAGGCATTATTTGAATGCCTATATTTCATTTTAGTTTTTTGTTTTATGTTTGGTTTGTGATTGGCGTATAATACATTGTTGCATGCACGCAAAACAAGTTTTCTAAAATAAAATTCAAAAAACCGTTTTCAACACATTAGTAAACATTAGATGTTTATGGGAAGTGTGTAGAAACAGATTTTTTCAAAAAGCAAAATCCTTTTTACTAAAACTAGTGGGAGAGGGTCTTATTGATTACACCCACGATCTTCCATTAACGGTTCACTGTAAGATGAGTGGTGCATTCTGTGTCACCTCGTCAGGGGTGATCATTCCATACGGAGGGTGCATTACTCATTGGTTACTAGGAGTGAACTTCTTATGATAGGATCAATCAGACGTGTTAGAGGGTGACCACCACACGGAGGCGCTACTTGAGACGGTTGTGATTGGATCCTAGTTAATGGTACACACTAGCTAAGCTATGGATAAGGGATCCCACACGGGGCATTGTTCATAAACTTAGAGATCAAAAGGGATCGGGAGTCATAACTTGTTTTGCAAGAGTTGCATAGCGGACAAGTCTTGATTAATCGAAAAATAGAAAATTGACCTCCACACGGAGGCTTTATTCTTTTGTTTCGATATTCCGGCGACTTTGTTTTAAAATAAGAGTTTTAAGGATTCTTTTATTTCAAACTGTCAAATCCTGATATCCATATTTATTTTGTTTGTTTGATTTTCAGTAATCATAATGTCTGGATCTGCATTTAGTCCACTTGCCACCATACTCACTCAAAACAAGTTAACTGGAAACAACTACACTGAATGGAAACGTAACCTTGACATCGTGTTAACTGCGGAGGATCACATATATGTCCTCACCACCCCATGCCCCGAAGAACCCGCGGCAAATGCTTCGACAGCTGCCAGACGCGAGTTCGACAAATGGAAGAAGTCGAATGGAATGGCTCGTTGCTATATTCTGGCCTCAATGGCTGGTGTATTGCAACACCAATTCCAATCGAATGATTCTGCCAGTGACATTATCATATCCCTGAAAAAGATGTTTGGGGAGCATGGCAGGCCTGCCAGACAGGTAGCCATGCAAAAGATAATGAGTGCAAAGATGTCGGAAGGGACTCCAGTCAAGGAACATGTTTTAAAAATGATTGGTTATTTAAACGAGCTGGAGACCCTAGGTGCCAACATCGATGCACAGACCCAAGTTGATATGATCCTTAATTCGCTGTCGCCTTCATTCGCTCAATTTAAACTTAACTATAATATGAATCAAATGAATTTTTCAATGAGCGAATTGATGAGTTCTCTTTTGGCAGCGGAAGGGGTGATCAAACCTGGGGTCAACGTTTTGAACGTTGAGAAAAGCGCTTCCTCCTCCCGATCTGTGCCGAAAGGAAAGAAAGGGAAGAAGAAAGCTAGCACTGGTGGTTCAAGTGTTGGACCAGTCCCTAAGATTGTAAAATCTAAGGGAAAAGGTAAGGGCAAAGGGAAGGTGGGTGGCCAAGGCAAAGGAAAGTGTTTCCAATGCGGTGAGAAGGGCCACTGGAAGAGGAACTGTCCAGAATTCTTAGCTACAAGAGTTCAAGGTATGATTGAATCACATGTGATTGAAGTAAGTTTTATAACAGATACTTCAAACACTTGGTGCATTGATTCTGGTGCGACTAACCATATCTGTAATTCATTGCAGGGGTTCAGATCAACCAGGAGGTGCAGTGATGGGGAAATCGTACTTACTCTAGGTTCTAGCGCAACCGTTTCTGCGGTTGCTATAGGAGTCGTAGTTTTAGAATTTCTAGACAATAAAATTTTGATTTTATCAGATGTACTTTACGTCCCTTCAATGAGACGTAATTTAATTTCAGTTTCTAATTTATCGAAAATGGTTATTCTTTTCATTTTGGAACTGAAGTTGTGATTAAAAGAAATAGTTCTTTTATATGTTCTGGTGTTAAATCAAATGGTTTGTATGTGATCACTCCCAATATTTCTAAAGACTCTTGCATGGAACTTAATAACTCAGTGGTTAATATACCATCTAAAAAAAAGAGACCTTCCACTAATCCAACAAGGCTTTGGCACATGAGGCTTGGCCATATCAATCTAAATAGGATTGGCAGACTAGTCAAAGAAGGGATCTTAGGCGATTTGGTTCTCAAACCAATGGAAGTCTGTGAGTCTTGTTTAGAGGGTAAGATGACCAAAAGGCCCTTTCCAGCAAAGGGCAATAGGACCAATGCATTGTTGGAATTAGTTCATACTGATGTGTGTGGACCAATAAATATTAGAGCAAGGGGTGGTTATGAGTATTTCATAACATTTACCGATGACCACTCTAGGTATGGATATGTGTACCTAATGCAGCACAAGTCTGAAGCCTTTGAAAAGTTCAAAGAGTTTAGGACTGAAGTGGAGAAGCAATTGGGCACACATATCAAGGCCATTCGATCTGATCGAGGTGGCGAGTACCTCTCTAATGAGTTTATTGATCACCTCGTACAGAATGGGATTCTGTCACAGTTGACTGCACCTGGTATGCCTCAGCAGAATGGTGTAGCGGAGAGAAGGAATCGGACTCTTTTAGACATGACTAGGTCGATGATGAGTTATTCTGAGTTACCATTATTCCTTTGGGGTTATGCTTTGGAAACCGCTGCTTACATACTAAATCTAGTACCAAGCAAATCTGTTCCAAGGACACCACGAGAGATGTGGATTGGGCGCAAGCCTTCTTTGCAACATCTCCGGATATGGGGGTGTCCGGCACATGTGCTGAAAGGAAAGATAAGAAAATTGGATTCTAGATCGGAAGTATGTTACTTTGTGGGTTATCCAAAGGGTACTTATGGATGGTATTTTTATGATCCACGGGAACAGAAAGTGTTTGTTAGTACAAATGCTGTTTTCTTAGAGGATGATTATATCATGAACCATAAACCTAAGGGAAGGATAGATCTTAGAGAGATAGAAGGAGAGCCCTCAGTCCAACCCGCAGTTAATAATGATGTAAATCAAGAAAACACCATTTCTTCACCTATTTCCGCACCGGTACCTCGTCGTAGTGGGAGGATGATCAGCCAGCCTGATAGATACATGTTCTTAGGAGAAGTTTTTGAAGCTGTCTCCATAGAATCTGAATCTGATCCTGTCACATACGAAGAGGCAATGGCTGATGTTGATTCAGCTCATTGGGTTAAAGCTATGAAGGCTGAATTGGAATCTATGGATTCCAATCAGGTCTGGGATCTTGTAGAACTTCCAGCCAATATTAAACCCATTGGCTGTAAGTGGGTCTACAAGAGGAAAAGAGGATCTGATGGAAAGGTTGAGACCTTTAAGGCTAGGCTTGTAGCGAAAGGTTATACTCAGAGGGAGGGCATTGACTATGAGGAAACCTTCTCGCCGGTGGCCATGCTCAAGTCCATTAGGATACTCTTATCCATTGCTGCATGCCTAGATTATGAGATCTGGTAGATGGACGTCAAGACTGCATTCTTGAATGGCAATCTTGAGGAGGACATCTATATGCAACAACCAGAAGGGTTCATAGCTGGTCGGAAAGGTAACTTGGTATGCAAGTTGCAAAAGTCCATTTATGGGCTTAAGCAGGCATCCAGGAGTTGGAACATCCGATTTGACCACGCGGTCAAGTCGTTTGGTTTCATACAGAATCTGGATGAACCTTGTGTATACAAGAAGAGTGAAGGAAAAGTGGTGGCCTTTCTTGTGCTTTACGTTGACGATATTCTACTCATTGGGAATGATGTAGCGGCATTATCAACAATCAAGGTTTGGCTAGCTAGTACTTTCGATATGAAGGATCTAGGAGAGGCGAGCTATATTCTTGGGATAAAGCTCTTTCGGGATCGCAAGCGAAAGATAATGGGATTGTCTCAAGCTGGTTATATCGATAAGGTACTAACTAGGTTTTCTATGGATAATTCGAAGAAAGGTTTGTTACCTTTCAGGCATGGTTTAGCGTTCTCCAAGGACCAGTGTCCAAAGACACAGGTGGAGAGGGATCGCATGGCAGGAATTCCATATGCTTCGGCGGTTGGAAGTCTCATGTATGCGATGTTATGCACTAGACCAGATATCTGCTTTGCCGTTGGCATGGTCAGTAGATATCAATCGAATCCTGGTCCAGAGCACTGGACAGCCGTTAAGCACATTCTTAAGTACTTGAGAAGAACTAAAGATTGCATGCTTGTGTACGGCGGTAGTGAGTTAATTCCAGTAGCATATACTGACTCAGACTTTATGTCAGATAAAGATTCGAGGAACTCGACATCCGGTCATCTCTTTACCTTGGGAGGTGGTGCTGTTAGTTGGAGGAGCATTAAGCAGAAATGCATTGCAGACTCAACTACAGAAGCTGAGTATGTGGCTGCTTGTGAAGCCGCAAAGGAAGCTGTTTGGCTCAAGAAGTTCCTTATGGAACTCGAGGTGGTACCAGCGTCGCTGTTGCCTATTATGCTTTATTGTGATAATAGTGGGGCAGTGGCTCAGTCCAAGGAGCCAAGGAACCACGGAAAGGGAAAGCACGTAGAGCGGAAATATCATCTTATCCGAGATATTGTTCAACGTGGAGATGTGACTGTCACCAAGATTGCCACCGCTGACAATCTTGCTGATCCGTTTACAAAGGCCTTGCCACAGAAGGTCTTTGATCGTCATCTAGATAGTCTAGGTCTCAGATGTAATCCTGTATGGTTGTGAGTGCAAGTGGGAGTTTGTTGGGTTTGTGCCCTCAAACCATTACTTTATATAGGAGACATTGACATTTTAATATATGGATATCAGCTTTACATTTTGTTATGTATGTTTCTTTCATGAGATGATTGTTATCCTTAAGTATCATAGTAAGTAATTCGTGTATGTATGAGATACATATAAGTGAGATATGAATTGCTATTCTTTGTTACTTAGAACATGTCACAGTGGATGTTGAGACTAGGATATCTCATCAGGTTTACACTGTAGCATGATTAACTACCATTGGATGGAGTGATCAATCTCAAATCACTAGAGTGTAACTCTTAGTTAATATGCTAGTGCTTATAGTGCATTGACGGACCTGAGCTTTTCTATTGACACTCAAGGCTGTCAAACAGTCGATAGGAACTCATAACTTGTATAAGGTACGTGTTCTTAATCTTGAGACATTTGTGAACACAGACTGTGGATATGGCTGCTTTGACTTACCAATCAGTGAGGTCTATAGAAGATCAACACCTGGGTATCTTGGGTATGTCATATTCATAGGGTTGTGAACATATTTTGTCAAGACAGAATCTACCCTCTGTTTCAGAGTAAGCATCCCCTTGAGAATGTCACCAAGTCGATTACTGAGTACTGCAGTCTTGTTGATAAGAGTTATCAACATGTTTGGTAATCATGAGAGGTGAATGGGACTCAAGGAATACAAGAAGTAATCATGATTCAGGTTGACAGTAACAGTTATCCGACTACCTGAATATGATTACGAATGCTAACGGTAGAGGAACATTAGTACACCATACAAGTCTAGTTATCGCTTCGGATATGTTCTTTTGCGTTGGAGTTCAGTTATCATTTTATAGTGGAGTAAACGTTAACTGATCAGTCGATTGATTTGCTGATCAAAGAGTTTGGTCATGGGAATTAATCAACTGATCTGAGCCAACAATAAAGAGCCTAGGAGGTCCCACTCTTAGCTCCGCTAGGATGCTTGGAAAGACAAATGAGGATGATGTCAAGACAGGTTCGATCGATCGAAGTTGTCTCGATCGATTGAAGTCTAGAGGTTCGATCGATTGAAGATGGTTCGATCGATCGAATGTTCGATCGATCAAAACCACTTCGATCGCTCGAAGTCTAGGTCGGTTCTGGGAATCTATAAATAGGGCAGCTGCGTTTTGGAAAAAAGGTTCGTCGTTTGTTATACGAAAAAGCTGCAGAAACTGTTTAGGTTTCCTAAAACCTTCCAATCCTCTCCATTAGGGTTCCCACCAACCCTAGTCCTTCCTGCGAGCATCCATAGGAGTCATAAGAGTGAAGGCCATCTAGTGGAGGCTGCTGGAAGTTGAAGATTTCAGAATTGGGTTCAAGACACTAAGGTATAAACTCTTGTCCCTTCTTGTACGCATCTATGGAATTGACGAGTAGTGGATCTTAGGCTACCAAATAAGTTTTTACAACTTGACTTTTCCGCTGCGCGTTTAAACTTTTAACTTAAACCGGTTTTTCCATCAAATACTTGGATACAAATTCGGCCACATCCTTCTTCATACCTTCCCACCAGAAATTTTTCTTCAAATCCTTGTACATTTTCGTTCCTCCCGGGTGAACTGTATATCTTGACTTATGTGCTTCTTCCAGAATATCTTTCCTTAATTCACCACAATCCGGCACACATAATCTATTTCTGCACCGATATCCTCCGTCGACTCCCACCTTCCATTCTGTCGGATCTTTCTCTGACATCTTCCCAAACCATGCTTGAAACTTCTTATCTTCTTTCTGGGCTCCAATAATACGGTCGATAAGAACAGGCTGTAGGACAAGACATCCAAAAAATTGTCCTTCTCCTTCTTCAGCACTCTGTACATCGAACTCCGCCAATGTCTGCAATGCTCGCCACTCTCTAACCATTAAGGAGGCGATCGTTTCCCGAGTCTGTCGACTTAAAGCATCAACGACCACATTAGCTTTACCAGGGTTAACGTGAAGTTGTAATCTTTGATTAGTTCCATCCATCTGCGTTGCCTCATGTTCAACTCTTTCTGTGTGAACAAATATTTCAGACTCTTGTGATCAGAGAATAAATCAAACTTTTCACCGTAGAGATAGTGTCTCCAAATCTTGAGCGCAAATACTACTGCCGCCAATTCTAAGTCATGAATGGGGTAGTTTAACTCATTCGGCTTCAACTGCCTGGATCCATAAGCGATAACTCTGCCATCTTGCATAAGTACACATCCCAGTCCGTGATATGACTCGTCACTAAAGATAGTGAACTTCTCATCAGGCTTGGGTATCGCTAGTACCGGTGCGGTAGTGAGCCTCTCTTTTAACTCTAGAAAGGCGCGCTCATACTTCTCTGTCCAGTCGAACTTCAAATTCTTCTTCGTCAACCCAGTCAATGGTGCAGCTATCTTGGAGAATCCCTCAACAAATCTTCTGTAATAGCCTGCAAGTCCAAGGAAACTCCAAACCTCTATAGGGTTGCTCGGCCTAACCCAGTTTGACACAGCATCGGTCTTGGACGAATCCACAGTGACACGACTAAAAAGTTGTGCGCTCTTGTGCAACACCCAAGTGTAGGTGATCGTGCAAGTAATACTGGATAAGTCCAGGTCGATCCCACAGGGAAGGAATAGGAGGAATGTCTACTAAGTTATAACCTAAAGCAAAAGAAAAGAAAATAAGAATATAGAAGTGGAGGTTCTACGAATCCTAATTAATTAATTAACTTAAACTAAATAGCAAACTAAAGCATAAAGAATAATAACTAATTAAACGAGTAAACTAATAAAGTTGGAAACACGCGAATCCGCATTGATCCTAACCATCTACCATGCATACTCACTAATGTTCTATGGAGTTCATTCTTCTTCAGTATTCCGTATTTTCCTAAGAATAAAGAATCAATAGCCCTTTCATGACCGGGACTACATCATCACGGCTGATTTAAAATACTTGGAAGACGGTTTAAAACAATGGTTATTACTTGCACTCTATATGGTGTTAGCATTCAAAGTGGTTTTCAAAAGTCATTGAAGAAAATAGCCTTAAGGCTTTAAGTTCTAAAAACTGTTGTGACAAACTGAGCTTATAGGGACAATTTGATGACAGATTTCTAAAACAGAAAGTCATGGAATACTTAAAAGAATAATCTCAGGAATTAGCAAGTTCGATCGATCGAAGCGCTCTCGATCGATCGGACATCATCATCCTTCAATCGATCGAAGTTTCTTCGATCGCTTGACTATGGTTCTGGTTCGATTGATCGAAATGCCTTCGACCGATCGAGCCCAAGTTTTCTAAAGATTGCATGAAGAGGTTGGGAATCAATATTTCATCACATGTTCCCAACGTCTAAACTACAGAAACATAATAAAGCTAGTGCAGAAGTAGTAACCTAGAGTAATCATAACACATAAACTAATAAACAACAAAATAAAGAAAAGGAAAAAGAAAAACCTGGAATAATCTGAATATAACTTGTAATAAACATAAAACCAACTTGAATCCTCAATAATCTTCAATAGAACAATGGAAAAGAGGAAGAAAAATAAGAATCTAACCTAATCTACTCCTAATCTAACCCTAAAACTACTCTAAACTGCTGTTTTCTGCGTTCTGGAGCGTCCTCCCTTCGTCTGGCATCAAAACGACTTATATATAGGGTTCCTGCAACGTTTACACAACTTTTGGGTGAATATAAAGTTCGATCAATCGAGCTTAGTTCGATCGATCGAAGGTTCGATCGATTGAACTCTCCTCAATCGCTTGAACTTCTCTGATTTTGACAGCTCTGCGCACCGATGGGAGAATGGCCATAACGTTTCACTCGGACCTTGGATTGACCTCCCGTTTGCAGCCACGCGACCGTAACTCAAAGATCTACATTTCATGTCTCTGGGAAAATCTTCCAAATCTGAAGTCTTCATTGTCAAAATTGGTGTTTTCTCAGCTGCTTCTGTTGTTCTCTTCACCAGAACCACTTTTCTTTAGTTCCACTTCATTGATTTACATCCTAATACCTATAAAACAATACAATAACATATGGTTTAGCATTAACACAATAAAAAGAATATTGTTATTAGAATGCACCTAAATATAGGGACTTTGGGGATAAAAGTATGCATAAAATACCACGTAATACACTAGAAATATGCAATTTTCACCACGAATCACACCCCCCAACTAGCTCGTTGCTAGTCCCTAGCAATGAAGCAAATTACAATAGTGTTTATTTAACTCTAAAAATTAAAAATAAAAGAAGGTAAAAAATCCTAAATCACTTTCGCAGGAATCGCGATTGCATTTAGCGTATGCAACAAGCCTTTAAACCCCTAGGTTCCCCCTAGTGGACGAGTGTTGTCTCGTGAGGGTTTGCAGTGAATCTACCCACAAAATTCATGTTATTGGTAATGGTTCTAATTTAAATGTTTTCAAGAAATTTTTCCTCTCTCATTTAGCAATGTGGTTAAGCTCAACAATCTCATGAAACTCTCCAGTATGCCATAGCCACGCAACACACATTACAGTTAATCTACTATCAAAGTCATTAGAATATTCCATACCTATTAATCTTCAAGTGTGTGTGTAAATGGACAACCAAAATACAAAACTTTAATTTCAAAGCTTGCATAACCTAAGGCGCTATCAAGACGTTCATTTTGACTCAACTCTCACCGGGATTACACTCTCAAGATGAAATCACTCCGAATTAGGTGTAATAATTATCACTCATGTTATGGAAGCTATAAAGAGTAAATGTAAATGGAATCTAATGCTTCTCATATCTAAATAGAAAAACGGAAATTTTAGTGCACTAAGTCTCATGAAAGGATACTTTTCACTAGAAGAGCGAGATACCGTGGAGAACCCTCTCATTACCTTAACTTCAAATCCAATTTACTTAAAATCATCAGGACTTTGAAAAAGAGGTGTCAGGTGAAAGAAGAAAGAGGCACGTGATATTCAATTGGGTTAAAGGATGTGATTGGAATGTCTACTATAACTTTTCAAACTTCCCCACAGCTCCAATCTCTCTCTTCTTCTTCTTCTTCTTCTTCTTCTTCTTTTTCTTTTTTCTTTTTTTTTTTAATCCTTTCCCACACACTTCTTTTTGTTATTATTTTTTTTCTTTTCTTTTTTTTTTCTTTTGTAACAACCATTGACATTTTTTTCTTTTATTTATTTATTTTTTTCATGCTTTTCTTTTTCTTTGCCAACTCTCTCTTATTCACACTAGCACTTTCTTATCAAGAAAAACACATCCCAATCTCTCCTAGATAAAGAAAAGAAACTCAAACTCGTAATATGGAGTTAGGTATGAACTTTAGGATCGTGAAGACAAGGCGAATATGGTAAGGCTCAAGATGTGAAATAAAGGAATATTATAGAGGTAGGTCAAGGCTATATTATCCATGTATGGTCAAAAGATGGCCTAAATCATTTTCTAAGTTAATAGGATTATTCATTTCAGTAAATTCAAGAGCTCTAAATTTGGTAAATCCTGAACGTTCTGTTCTAGTGATCAGTCAAAATGAAGAAGAAAAATGAGACTTACAATGAAGTAATACGCTTTTCAAAAAGTAAGAGTAATTTTATAAAACCCTCAAAAACAAAAAATGACACAAAAGCTCACTTGGGTTATTAGTCTCAACTACAGTCTCTCAAGACACCTAAGCTATGCTTACTAATCCATTTTAGCTAAGTACAAGGTTGTCACAACGTGCTCAAAGTTGTTTGAAGATTAAAATGCATAAAACATACTATAACTAAGATAGTAAACAAACTATCATAGTGTATCACATACTAATAGCATACAGAAAATAGCACTAATGCATCATAACTAACTACATTAACTATGAGAGAAATACGAGAACCATTTTATTATCTTTAAAAAAAAAATTAAAAATTATAAAATTTTTGCAATTTTGATTTACTGAGTCATGTTGCTAAGCAGGTGTATTGACATTAAAGCATAAAAAGAAAGAAACGAGGCATGCAATGACTCACTCCCTCCAACTAAAACTAAACATTGTCCTCAATGTTCTAAACTAAGCACATGGACATGTAAAGTAAAGCGAGAGAAGGAAGGATGTTACCTCGAGGCATTAATATCCATTTTTTTTTAAGTTGCCTGCAAAATCATTAGTAGCAACAAGGAAAAATACAGAATATAATACAACTACTCAGTAAGTAACCTCGGTTAATCAAGATTCTTATCATAAAGTAATAATCGAAAATTTTGAGGATCTTCCCAATGAAATAATTTAACAGTGAGAAGAACATTGTGATCCTCATAAAAATGCAACTCCTCCCAACTAATGTCAAGCTCGAGGTCAGAGGAGATGATGCAAAACCAATGGCTTCCAAAGTTATTAGGGACAATTATAAGAGGAATACCACACTTTTTTAGGAATTATACTCAAGGAAAGATCTTTGGTGTTGGTATTTCCTATAATGACCTCTATTTTAATACTAAAAACAGGGGAAGGCCATGGTTCGATAAGAGGGGTAGTGTCTAAGTAATGTTCTAATAAAGTTTCATTACCCTCCTCTTGTCCTAGAACAGAATCTATAGAAATGTGATCATAGGAATTTAATTTCTGTTCTATGCACATGGTTTTGGACTGGACTTGGATAAAGCTATCTATTTGGGCCTCAATGTCATTATTACTCAAGAAGGTTAAGCAGTCTAGTAGATTACTAGCTTCTTGTTGAAGTTTAAGATCATCTAAAGTGGGCTCAATATTTTCCAAGTCTTCTCTCAAAGAATTATGAAATTTAAAATTTTGTGAAAAACATGTGCTAGAATCCTTATCATCCTTTTCCACAACATATTCTATTTGTTCAATATTAGGGTAGACATAACTTTTAAGCTCAGGATGATAGTTTTGATTAATAGCGAGGATAGGTGATGGGCAACTTGGTGACACCACCTCTTCAACCGAAAGAGGTGAGGGTTTATGAATATCACATGAATCTAAACATGATTTAGATTTTTCAATTATGTCCTCCCTAGGATCACTATCAAAGGTAGGGGTAGAGTCAACAGGTAACTCCTCCTTTCCTAGTTGCGTGCAATCACATAAACTATCATTATCTTTTAAATCCTCATTCTCATCCTTGTAACTCTCTTCACTATATATATCATCTATTGAGGTGCTTTGGATAAAGAGATTGTGCAATTTTATGAAGGTAGTGAAGGAGTTGATGTCTGGGGTTGCATATTGAGGAGAAGATGGTTCTACAACTTCATGCTTAATGGTTTGGTACTGGAGTTCTTGTTGGGTTATGACTTTCTCGAGTGAGTTGTTAACCTCATTTGGTATAAACCCGTCATAGTCCTCTATTTCCATTCCATTGTTAGTGTCTTGAAATTTAGGTTGTAGTGTTGAAGGATTGGTATAGTCTTCTAAAGGTTGGCTAGCATATGATTGTTGATATCTAGTTTCTAATTTATCAAGTGCACTATCTAGCCTTTTCATTTCACTAAATAGTAATGTTAACATACCATCATCCTCAACTTGGTTATTCTCCTCATTATTACTATATGAAGTTTCGCCCCATTGTTGTTGATGATAGTAATTCTCATCCCATTGTGTTTGTGGACAAGACTCGTCAAAGGGAAAGTCTTGGTGCGTTTGGTAATCGTGGGAGCTACTACTATATCCTACATTATCATTTTGGTTATATCCCCATTGTGATTGACAAAACTCTCCATGTGGAGGTTCTTGATACGTTTGATAATACTGGGGACTACCACTATCATTTTCCCATTGTGGTGGTTGGTAGCACTCAGGTTGATAATGCGCGTCAGATGTGGGTGCTTGCTAACTCGGGGGATAACTATTTTGATTTTCAAGTGTGTACCTATTATTGGCGCTTGTGTTGTATGGAGGGCAATATGGATAAGACATGTTTATCCAAATTTTTTAAACTGTAAAATTTTTATTTTTAATTTATTTTTAATTTTTTTTATCTTGTGAGAGAAAAAGTGCAAAAGTTTTTTTTTTTTGTTTTTTTTAAGTAAGAAAAATTGGAGATAACTTAGTAAAATCCTAACCTAGTTGCCTTCCCCGGCAACGGCGCCAAAAACTTGACACAACTAAAAAGTTGTGCGCTCTTGTGCAACACCCAAGTGTAGGTGATCGTGCAAGTAATACTGGATAAGTCCAGGTCGATCCCACAGGGAAGGAATAGGAGGAATGTCTACTAAGTTATAACCTAAAGCAAAAGAAAAGAAAATAAGAATATAGAAGTGGAGGTTCTACGAATCCTAATTAATTAATTAACTTAAACTAAATAGCAAACTAAAGCATAAAGAAACATAACTAATTAAACGAGTAAACTAATGAAGTTGGAAACACGCGAATCCGCATTGATCCTAACCATCTACCATGCATACTCACTAATGTTCTATGGAGTTCATTCTTCTTCAGTATTCAGTATTTTTCTAAGAATAAAGAATCAATAGCCCTTTCATTACTGGGACTACATCATCACAGTTGATTTAAAATACTTGGAAGACGGTTTAAAACAATGGTTATTACTTGCACTCTATATGGTGTTAGCATTCAAAGTGGTTTTCAAAAGTCATTGAAGAAAATAGTCTTAAGGCTTTAAGTTCTAAAAACTGTTGTGACAAACTGAGCTTATAGGGACAATTTGATGACAGAATTCTAAAACAGAAAGTCATGGAATACTTAAAAGAATAATCTCAGGAATTAGCAAGTTCGATCGATCGAAGCGCTCTCATCGATCGGACATCATCATCCTTCAATCGATCGAAGTTTCTTCGATCGCTTGACTATGGTTCTGGTTCGATCGATCGAAATACCTTCGACCGATCGAGCCCAAGGTTTCTAAAGATTGCATGAAAGAGGTTGGGAATCAATGTTTCATCACATGTTCCCAACGTCTAAACTACGGAAACATAATAAAGCTAGTGCAGAAGTAGTAACCTAGAGTAATCATAACACATAAACTAATAAACAACGAAATAGAGAAAAGGAAAAGAAAAACCTAGAATAATCTGAATATAACTTGTAATAAACATAAAACCAACTTGAATCTTCAATAATCTTCAATAGAACAATGGAAAAGAGGAAGAAAATAAGAATCTAACCTAATCTACTCCTAATCTAACCCTAAAACTACTCTAAACTGCTATTTTCTGCGTTCTGGAGCGTCCTCCCTTCGTCTGGCATCAAAACGACTTATATATAGGGTTCCTGCAGCGTTTACACAACTTTTGGGTGAATATAAAGTTCGATCAATCGAGCTTAGTTCGATCGATTAAACTCTCCTCAATCGCTTGAACTTCTCTGATTTTGACAGCTCTGCGCACCGATGGGAGAATGGCCATAACGTTTCACTCGGACCTTGGATTGACCTCCCGTTTGCAGCCACGCGACCGTAACTCAAAGATCTACATTTCATGTCTCTGGGAAAATCTTCCAAATCTGAAGTCTTCATTGTCAAAATTGGTGTTTTCTCAGCTGCTTCCGTTGTTCTCTTCACCAGAATCACTTTTCTTTAGTTCCACTTCATTGATTTACATCCTAATACCTATAAAATAATGCAAAAACATATGATTTAGCATTAACACAATAAAAAGAACATTGTTATTAGAATGCACCTAAATATAGGGACTTTGGGGATAAAAGTATGCATAAAATACCACGTAATACACTAGAAATATGCAATTTTCACCACGAATCACACAGAAATTCCTTGAGATGACACCTTGTGTCCCAAAAATTTCTCTTCTTGCAACCAGAACTCACACTTACTGAACTTGGCATACAAGTGGTGGTCCTTGAGCGTCTGCATCACAATCCGTAGATGTTGTTCGTGTTCTTCTCCTGACTTAGAATAGATCAAAATATCATCTATAAAGACGATGACAAACTGATCCAAATAAGGCTTGAATACTCTGTTCATCAGATCCATAAACACTGCCGGGGCATTCGTCATTCCAAACGGCATCACCAGAAATTCATAATGACTATATCGGGTCCTGAAAACAGTCTTAGGTATGTCTTCCTTCCGTACCCTCAACTGATGATAACCCGACCTTAGGTCTATCTTGGAAAATGTCGTAGCTCCTTGTAGTTGATCAAACAAATCGTCGATCCGAGGTAAGGGATACTTATTCTTAATAGTTACTCGGTTCAATTCTCTGTAATCGATACACAGCCTGAGTGTCCCATCCGTCTTCTTCACGAATAACACTGGTGCTCCCCAAGGCGATGTACTAGGACGTACAAAACCTAGGTTCTCGAGCTCTTGAACTTGTTCTTTCAATTCCAACAGTTCGGTGGGGGCCATTCTGTAGGGAACCTTGGTGATCGGTACGGTACCCGGTATAAGCTCAATACAAAACTCTATACTTCTCTCGGGCGGCAAACCAGAAACGTCTTGAAATACTCCTTCGAATTCCTTGACTACAGGTATAGACGACACTGTCGCTTCTGTACTGACGACTTCGATGTTCGCTAAGCATCTCGTGAGGAACATATCTCCCGAAGGGTAACATTGAAAATCAAAGAGTCGATTCTCATTGTCGGAAAATGTAATTCTCTTCCTCGCACAATCCAACTTCACTTGATTATGAGAGAGCCAATCCATTCCTAGGATTATGTCAAACTCCTTCATTGATAGGACAATCAACCTTGCAGGGATTTCACGGTCTCCTAGCCGTAAAGGACAATCCTTGCACACGTGTCCTAATCTGACTGCAGCTCCTAATGGAGAAGTAGCCCTCAAAGCTTTCTCTAAACGATGAGGTAAGATATCTAATCTCCGAATTGTATTAACATATATGAATGAAAGAGCAGCACCCGTATCAAATAACACTTTAACATGAGAGTTAAACAAAGTCAATGTACCTTCCACTGCCTGTTGATTAGGTTGAGCTTCTCCATAATCTCCTTCTTCATAAATAGTTCCGTCAAATCCATCAGCATCAGGAATAACAACATTCACGTGAGTCTGACCTTACTGACCATAAGTCACTTGCTTAGGGGCAGTACAGAACTTGCTGATGTGACCTGGTTCACCACAGTTGTAGCAAACTATGCCTTGCTGAGTAGCACGCCTTGGTGCCTTGCAATCTCGAGCCAGATGACCGGGGTTGCCACAGTTGAAACATTTTCCACCATTACTACCTTCTCCCACTCGGGGTTGAGTCGGATAGGTGATAGCTTGGGTCCTCTTGCTTCTGTCGAAACTTCTCTTCTGCCCTTGGATACGGTTCATTGGTGGTCTATTCCCAAAATTACCCCTTTGAGGCGGCCGAAATTTGAATTGCTTACGGTTCACTCGAGCGTCTTCTTCTAGATCAGTAGCCAAGCCAACCAATCCCTCAAACGACTTATCTAGGTGATCAAGAGTCAGGTGACAAATTTGCGGTGTCAGCCCTTGGTTGTACTTCCGTATATTCTTCTCCTCAGTATTAACTAGGTGTGGAGCGAACCGAGATAGCCTCTCGAACTGTGTGGTGTACTCTTGCACCGACTTGGTTCCTTGCGTTAAATCCATGAACTCCTTCTCTCTTCTGCGCCTTTCCGTAGCCAGGAAATACTTCTCTAAAAATCTCCCCTTGAACGCAGTCCATGTCATTCCCGTTGCAGCTCCATTCCCAATAGTAGCTATGACCGAATCCCACCAATATGCGGCAGCATCAGTCAATTAAAAGGTAGCTAACCTCCTCTTGTCCATCTCATTACACTGGACAGCCTCGAACATGCGGTCCATCTGTCTTAAACACTGTTCCGCTTTCCATGGTTCCACGGTACCCGCAAACTGCTCGGGTCTGAGCGCACAGAATCTCTCTAGCAGCTTATCTTCAGTTTGGCGGTCTCGTCAGTTTTCATTCTGATTGCTAACCCTTTCGAGACGTCTGATGAAAGCTTTAAACATTCCTGTGGGATCAACAGCCTCAGGTGCTCCCTCGATCAAATTCCTATTCCTCCTTAGTCCTCCAGCCATTCTATGCATGATAGTGATAGTAGAATGAGAAACATGCATGAAGCAGTATTATGAAAAAATTTAAATGACGATAACATTCAAAAGAGTATATCTTATATATAACTTCTTGTTAAGTTGATACAAAAAGCGTGTATGATCAGGTCAATGCCTACCCTATCTATATGGGTTAGGACGCATGCAAGAGTTAATGTTACAAAAATGGGGTCATTGCCCTATACTCTAATGCATGTAATTACAGTTTGCAAAAAGAGATAGAGCTAATAGTCAAAAGTAGTTAATATGTACAAAGTGATATCTAAGAAATCAGTCATCTCCGTAAGCAGCTATCAGGAGATCTAGCGAGTCGACGGGGCAAAATCGCTGAACAAGGAACGGGCCCACCAAATCAAAATTCGAGCTCTGAGAGGTCGACGAGGAAGCAGGCGCTGCGGCATCTGCCTCAACTGGCACCTCCTCAGGCAGAACTAGCTCAAGTGCTAGCTCCTCCTCGAGCTCAGCGGCAAGATGATCTAGACCTATGCCATCCTCTACACCCACTCCACCTACTGGAACCAAATGAACAGCCTCAGCATCGTCCTCGGCTAAGAGAACCACTGGCAGATGCATCTCTAGCTGTGCGAGATGAACATGTACAACCTGGATCTCGAAGGGGAAATAGAAAGCATCACTATCGACCAACCTCAAAACCTCAACCAAAACCAAGCGCTGAGCATCTGCAAAGTAACGAAGCTCTAGGCGGATATGAGTCAAGTCAACTAAGCCTACCACGTGAACCTGGTGCCACAGATATGATACTATAGTCGTCATGGCCAGCTGCTCAATAGCGGTATGACATAAATCAAGAAAAGCTTGGACTACTGCCCCGGGAGTCACCAAATGTCCTCCAAACCCATCTGGTACAAAAAGGGGCTGAGCTGGATCCATACCTAATAAAAAGGTACTAACTTAAATCAGGAAGAGATAATCTTAGGCGTTTGGGTTCTGAGTCTATCCTCCCTGTCGTATCATCGGGGTGCAAAGCTTAAGCTAACAGATCGTGGAATCGGGTCTAAACTGGTAAACCTTAACCTGGCTAAACTATCTTGAGATAAATAATAATAACCTGGCTCTGATACCACTAAATCCTATCACCCCCTGACGTAGCATAGATAAGGAAAGCGTTTAATTTCCTTTATGGACCCGTAGGTCGCGACAGTTTGAAGGATCGATTCCATCCCAAACCTCAAACAACAAAACATAACAATCAGAGTAGAGCAATCAAAGCTTACAAATATTGTTCTAACTTATTACATGTTACAGTACGGGGTCTCTAAAGGCACCACCGCCTTAAAATAAAACAATAACTATTGTCTATTACAGTCATCCTTATTACAACCCAAATTTATAACTTAAAACATATAAAAGTAAATTCTCTTTCCAGCAGGGATTCTAAGTTTGCATAGTCATACGGTCCAGCAATATCATAACCTGAAAAGCTTGAACACGAATGTCTAGGGCGCATCAACGCCGTCAGCTTCAAGAAGCTGGTGAGTATTAAAAACATAACTTTGAATGTAAAACATACTCATTTACCATTTTCCAATTCTCATTTAATCCAATACGTTTATATTAAAGCAAAGAGGTCATATTAGGGAAACAAGCACAATATTATTTAAAAGATGTAATTCACATATATGTGACCGTGTATGAGAATAATGCACCATCTCATCTTACCGACTCTTTTCTCTCGACAAAACCCAACAACCCACCATCACACACCGGTATCTTTGAAATGCTAAGATAGCCACACTTTAGCACAGGGGTGCCAGGGAATGTCCAGTTTGCCTCACACTTTGGTCTGGGGTACCAGGGAGTGTCCATTGCCTCACACTTTGACTACCTAATCCGCCATGCAAATACCGAAGGAACCCTCACGCAGTATCCAGACTCGGGTATCAGGGAGTGTCCGTAGGCCACACTTTAGCACTACCATGGGTGCCAGGGAATGTCCAAGTTTGGCTTCACACACTTTGACGCTACCATGGTCGTCAGGGAGTGTCCAATTTTGCCACCGTCGCATTTCAAAGACACCCTTACTGCAATCTCAATCACAACACACTTTGGTACTCACTTACCAAGGAGTGTCCATATCACAATCTCAACCGCACTCACTAAACCACACTAACCATTACTCTTTTCCATACTGACCAACATTCACACTCACCATGCATGTACAACTGACTCCACATGTATGTCATAAAGCTTTAAAACATGAGGTAATTCACTAATTTATACAAACGACGAACGTACGGGGATTGGTAAGTCACAATACAATGTTTTAATCGTTCAAACATAACCAATTAAGATTCTGATTTAATAAATTTCCCAAATAGTACTCAAACAGTATATAAATTTTATCCCAAGCAGTCCCTTATCACAAAACAAGCAAAATAAAAAACTGCCAGAAGTCGCGCGCACGGGCCGCTCGCGCGATCTGCCTAATTTTCATTTTTCTAATTAAAATCTTTTCTGTCTGCCTAAAATTGCACACCTCGCGCGCGCAAGGTGCTCGCGCGAGGGGTCGCTCGCACGGGCCGCTCGTGCGACCCTCGCTCGCGCGATCGCGCGCACGAGATGAACCAGAGACTTCATCTTCTTCGTCAGAATTGCTCTGTTTAAGATTTTCAGGGTCTTTTTGACCCATTTCCAAATCTGTTAGTATATATATCATATTATATATGGATCTCTTTAGTTTTTCACAAGGATTATGAATATGAAATCAATTTAACATAAAACAAACTATAGCTCTCAAATTTTATGAAATTTCAAAAGACATCATAACTAATTTCCTTATATACTTTCTCATGGGGTTAAATTAAGCTCTAAAACTTCAACCATAGACTATATGTAATATAAACTTTCATTATTATCTAAGAAAGCAGATTTTGCTTAAGTTTGAAAAATTATGATTTCAATGCTATGAAACTTCAAACGTAAATACATTAATGGTGACTCCTAATTCAAATACACAAATCAGTAAATCAATAGTGAATTACATTCTGAGTGAGTTAGAAATACTCACAGATTGAAGATAGAAGTAATAGTTTGAGAGAGATAATCAAACTAGGATGATCCACTTGAGCTCTAGCTATGGAGGTTGAGTTTTCTCTCTTTATGATTTTCAGTAGCTATGAACCCTCAACTTTCTCTTTTCTCTCTGTGTATCTCTCTCTGTTCTTGAAGTACATAAGTTAAGAGTGTATGTGTGCATATATAGAGAGTTCACTATAAGAACTTGGGCCCCAAGTTCATTGTTGATCACTCAACAAATTGGATTGTTTTCAATTACAAAATGCACAGCAAAACACAGCTCTTGAATACTGATACACTCACGTATATGTGTATACAATCAGCTCCTAGGGGTCAATTAGATGTGTAGGGGGTCATAATTAGTTGTTTGAGAATTTGTAGTTATAGGTACAAACTAATACATACTAAGTTAACCTTCCCAAACAAGGCCCTATTTAATCATTGCAAGATTAAATGATCAAAATGCATTGGTCATGTCTGATTGACGTTGAGTCCAAAATCTGTGTAATCCCAAAGTAGCACGGACAGTTTTGAATGTAAACTGGTATTTTTGTGACACGGTGCCCATCACAAAAATACAAAAAATTCATTTTAATGTAGGAAATGATTTTTCGGTATTATAAAAATACTGATTGAGTTAAAAGTAAACATATCCACCGTTTTGAAATGCAGTTTTGAAATCCAACACAAGTGTTGCTAATTTTTATAAAATCGTAGTTTGGCCCCAATAAGAATTTCAAATATGGAATAAAGCAAGAAATAAATTCTACACACAGGAATTATAATTGAAGTAGACAATGAATATTAAATATGAAAATGCAATTAAGTGAAAATACAGGTTACTACAAAATGCAAGTGAGTCCACTACCAATACCCATATGCAAAACCACTTTCATTCTCTTTATTATTACATAGCAGGCGTTATCTAATCCAGTTAACAACCATCGTAAAATGTGCATTTAATAGTTAGCAGCAAAAACATAACATATAAAACCCTTAACATGCTCACGTATGCGATAGCACTACCATAACAGGCTTCGCATAGCCATACAATTATTGGAATACATGTAGCATCATAAATTAACATATTACTAATACAAAACATCATACAGATAACTTTCAAACATCTTATATTAATCTTATTAGGATTAGAGTGAGGTTAGGAAACTCACCTCGGGTCACCAAACCTCGAAAAGCAGATAATCGTCAAGTTCTACAACAATAAACGGAATAAACAGCAATAATGTATGAGTACAACCATAGGGGAAAAAGGTAGGGTACACTAATGCGGGCCCTAAAAGACAGGCTGTATTTTTGACCGAGTCAAAAAGTCACTAAACTTTAAGGGAATGTTCTAGACATTATTCTAAGACTCTAGGAACTAACCGCATAATTTTCGGAGTCCTAGATTATTTATTATGAATTATTGAAGATAACATATACCCGAAAATACCCGAAAAGGGATTTAAATACATAAATATACCTATACTGTGAAATCAGTACTTAGAAGTATTTTTATTAAATACTAGATATTAAAATACACTTTCAGTATTTATCTCATAATTTTCGGAGCTCGTTTGGTATTTTTAATAATTTATATACTCATAAAATAGCTCCGTAATAATTATTAAAAATACTAGACTATAATATTATAGCTTTATAATTTACATTATATAATAAAATAGTCCCAGGGTCATTATCCTAATTTTTTAGAATTTATAAATACATATAAGTATTTATTAACTATTTAAAAACTATTTAAAACTGATTTTTATTATTTATTAACCATATAAATAATAAATATATAATATATATAATATAATAATGGTATATAGAATATTAAAAATAATATTCTATAATATAAAAGATTAATGGTATAATTATAAACCATTTATAACAATTAAAACATTTTAAACTAATTACAACTAATAATACTTATAATAATAATAATAATAATCTTCAGACCCGCGGGTCAACCCGAACCGACCCTAACCAAATGGGTAACCCGAATACACTCTTAAGGGAACCCAAACTCGAAACCCGTTCGGGACAAACCGAACCGACCCGATCCGATCATAACTAGGTAACCTAAATCTACTCACAAGGAAACCCAAAGGCGCGACCCGTTGGGTCAGACCCGATCCAACAAAAACCTAAACGGACTACCCAGATACACACTCATACAAACCCAACCCGAGAACCCATTCGTGTTGAACCTATACCCGAACCCGAACCCAAACCCACTCATACTCACAAACTAGTCCTACCCATTAACCCGAACCATACCCAATCAAACCGGCGACCCGGCCCGTGGCGTCAAAACGACGCCGTTCCACTAAAAATAACCCATGGGTTTTTAAACCCGATCCAAGCCCAGACCCTTATTCACTTATAAATACAAACTGAACCGCCCCGTTTACCCGAACCCGACCCAAAGTCACCCCGACGTCAAAACGACGTCCTGTTACTTAAGTTGGCCCACGGGTTAATTTAACCCGGCCCAAACCCAAACCCAAACCCTGACTCATCTATACACACATCCTAACCCGCCCCTTACCCGACCCTAACCCGGGTGTCATAAGCCGAAACCCATTCGGGTTTTACCTTCTTCTCCGGCGACCCCGACGCCGCCGGTGACCCGCGATTTCGCCGAAAAACTTCTAATGGCCATAACTTCTTCACCTCTCCATGAAAATCCCTAAACCCAACGCCAAACTGACCGGAATCTCCTCCTCTTTCACATACTACAAGCTGAACCCATGGTTATCTCGTTTAGGACACCTACCAGGCCATTATGTTTTTGACCAAATAAAAGAATAATGGCATGCATGGCTACTCAAACATGCACCAAATCAAAACCTGCTACAAGGGGGTTCTTCTGGGACCAAGGGGGTCACAATGGTGTAACTTAGGGGCCGTTTGGTTGGGTTCGAAAACCCGAGCTCCGGTGAGGAGCTCCAATGGCAGTCTGGGCTTAACCAGAGCACAAGGCTCTGTTTGGCTAACATGCAAATGACCCTAAGGGTTCCTAAATGACATGCAAGGGTCCAGAAATCAAAAGGGGGTGTTTGGTTTACCTCAGGGTGTCTCAATCTCTCTTAATCTTCTCCGATCTTCTTCTTCTTCTTCTTCTTCTTCGTTCCGCTTCTCCTTCTCTAAGCTTCTTTATGTGATAGTGTGTGTGTAGAGTATGGACAGAGAGGGTGTGTTACAATGTAGGGATGTGAGTATGGTGAATCAAAACTGAGAGTGAGTGGGGAGTTATTTTCTCTCAAGCTCTCACTCTCTCTCTCGGATCTCTCTCTATAATTAGCATAAGCAGATTTAGGGGTGGGTGGGTGAGAATGAAATGAGAGGGAGATGAGGCTATATTTATAGAGGGGTGGGGTGGGGTGAGGGGGTTTAAATCAAGTACAATGGTGCGCAATAAGTGTACATGTGCATGTGGGTTTATGTGTGTCCAAGGGTAGATATGGGTGGGGTCCACATAGGGTGGTGGTGTGGGTCCCACATCTCGGGTAGGTACACTACTGACTATAAGTGATACAGAAAATGTAATCCTGTACCAGGATGTGTACGGGTCTAAATGCAAGTCTACCTAAGGTTTCTAATATAGAAATTATAAACGCCAGGGTTACGACCACTCTAATAGACTCCAGGTTAAAAGTATTGTCGTTGTCGTTAAGACGTTGACTGAGAATCCTATCCAAGGTTTCTAATTAAGAAAATCCTAATGGACCTTCTATAACTGTTAGCATGGTGACGTCACTATTCTTATATTCCTACGTGGAATTTCTAGAAAATTTAGGGTGCTACATCTCTACCCACCTTATTTGAGGATTTCATCCTCGAAATCTAGAGTTTGCTGGGTCTCAGAAAGTGCAAGGTTCTAATCTCATCTCAGATTCTAAGGTTGTGAGGTTTCCATCAGTTGATTCATCACCATATAAGATTCAGAGTTCTGGCATTGGGCATGGTACCTTCGGTCTTCCATTCTGTTTAGTGCTGGGATTGATTTACTGATTTGCGAGTTCTCTTCTTGGATCTTTGTGGTGGTGGAGCATTATTCTGAACTTCTTGTTCAGGGCAATCTTTGCGTACATGTCCAGCCTTTCCACAATTGAAACACCGCACCTGTTGCCCTGTGAGTTGTTTCGGCGCTGTGCATTCTTTGGAGTGGTGTCCAGATGTTCCGCAGTTGTAGCAAATATCAAGTTGCTTTGCGTGTGTCTGAACGGCTGTCTGACTAACTTTTCTGTCATTGCTTTTGGTGTCTCTTGTTATAATTCTGGATGTGTTCAGAGTTTCCTCCGGTGATTACAGACTGCATTCGAGCGGTTGCCCGTGACACTTGATTGCCTCTTTGACTTCCTCTTGGATTTGTTGCCTGAAACCAGTTATCTTTTCCTCTTTGTTGGTGGCTTTCTAGTTTCTTGCTGTTCAGAGCTATGTTCTCCAGTTGTGTGGCTAATTCGACCATTTCTTCGAATGGTTGGTCGAGGTATACTGCTGCTATCTTTTGAATGTCTGAGTTAAGTCCTTCGTAATATTGTAGTGTCTTATTTCACTGAGTATCTACCATGTAAGGAGCAAATCGCGATAGTCTCTCAAATTTTGCTGTATATTCTTGTACTGTCATGTTGCCTTGAACTAGTTCTATGAATTCCTTTTTCTTCTTGTTTCTTTTCGTCCTTGGGAAGTACTTTGCTAGGAATTTTGTTTTGAATGCTTCCCATGTCATTCTCCTTGCAACATCTTCTCCCACTATAGCTTTGACAGATTCCCACCAGTCTGCTGCCGATTACGTCAATTGAAAAACAGCCAAACGTCTTTTCTCCGTCTCGTTGCATTCAAGGGCATGAAACATTCGTTCCATATCACGAAGCCATTGCTCAGCTTCCCATGCTTCTGTCATTCCAGTGAAAGTCCCTGGTTTAAATGCACGAAATCTCTCAAGCAGTTTATCTCCTGTCTGGCGAGCATTTCCATTATTGATGATGCGGTCTAGGTGATCACTTACTTGCTCCACACGTCGGACAAGAGCTCCTATCAATCCTGTTGGATCCACTGCTTGAGGTATCACATTCGTTGGTACGTTCGGTGGATTATGAGCATTTTGGTTTCTCCTAACCATGGTGTACGTTAACAAGGGTTATACCTACAAGTTGATACCTATTACATAAATACCTTATCTTACCTCATTTGATCACATAATAAGTAATAGTAACGGTTCATCGAGTCAATAGAGATTTCTAACATATAATGGTTGTCGCAACTACTACTAGGATCAAGGGTAAGGCATTCCTACCCTTGGTCTTTCTGGACTCTAGGCTGAGCTGACTGTTCGAGATTCATCTCAGGAAGTTCGTTATTGCCTAAACATCTATCGACCAATGGTCAATCCTATATTCTTATTAGTAATAAACGTATAAGATGTAAGATTAGCAATTAATTAAAAGTAAGAATTCGTCTCATCCATACAATTATATTTTAAGTTAAGTCGCAAGCAGACTACTACTGATCAGAAAATAAAAAGGTACAATAAAAGTACAAATACTGGTTCTACTAGTCTGGAATACATCAAAAGAAGTGGAACACAAATAAGATGATCTAGCTAAGGGTCCAATCTCCATCTCTCTCAACATCAGAGTCCGAGGTCACCTTTCCTAAGTCACTGGATGGTGGAAAGTCAATCGGAGGGATACCTATAAATGCATCCCAGGCTGGCTCTAGGGGCCAATCAGGGTCCTCTATCATCTCAGGCTCTACTAGTGGATCTTCATCTTGATCATCATCTGAATCATCATCAGAACCTACAGGGGTAACAAAATGTGCTATGTCCTCTTGAGGCCCATCCTAGTCATGGATCGCAAGGTCTCTAAGGGCATGAGAAATCTCCTCCATCTCAGCAGACATCAAGCGCGGTACTACTTCTCTATGATATGCTAACTTTAGAACATGTCTCTCACGGGAGAAACAACTCAATCTGTCTATCCTCTAGCGAACAGTGTGCTTGATAGTGGCACCGATATGAGTTAATCCTCTGGAAGGAGTCTGTCTCTGTAGGGTGACTCTGTACTTTCCAACCACTGGGTCATGCTCTACTTGAAACTCCATACTACCCCGCCCAAAGCAGAAACTAATTTAGCACCGGTGCTAACCAAAAGAATTATTTTAAGGTTCATAGCTCAAGAGTGTTGGACAGACGGTAAACTCCTAAACCTAGGCTCTGATACCACTAAAACCATGTCACACCTCGGAGTAAGCCAAAAATAGGGAAAATAAAGATTTTCCTTTATGGGTCTGTAGACACGTGACTAGTTTGTTAACCATCCTATCCTTCTAACTCCGCACCGTGAAATCATAAGGAAAATGCTAGAGCATAAGCATGACCTAAACTTATCATAGTATAAATACAGCAGCGGAAATTAAACAAGAGTTACAATAACTTCAATCCTAATACAAGAGGCCATACTAAGAAATTTATATAAGCTTAAAAACTTGAGAAACTGTCTATCAGATCTTGGGCAAGGCTTTATTCTCCTTGGATCCATGGCACTGCATCCTGAACTCTTCTGTCTATCTCCAAACCTGCAACACTCTGGGCATACGAATGCCCAGGGCGTAACATGTCGTCAGCCTTGAAACAAGGCTGAGCGAGAGTCTCAACCGCACAATAATCAATAAATACAAAACATCTCTCGACTCACGTCATAGTTTAGTATCTTAAGATATGGTTAATCTCTTATCAAAAGATGAATTCTCACCACAGACATAGCAGAGGTCTCAACAAGACAGATAGGCAGATAAACATAACATCATAGAATGCATTCTCCTTATTATTTCCTCGTGCGTGCAAATGCATGACCAATGTGACTCACTCCCAACTCTTACTTTTAAAACAGACACATTTCAAAACCATTTTTATTTCAAAACCCAAAACTTTCCAAAACCAAATCATTTGGAACCAAATCCTTTTTATTCACCAATTCAATCTCATCATTCACTTTCTCTTTCTCATCCACTTGACAACACGCGGTATATCAAGGATGATAACATGCTATCACAGCCAATACATACTCATCCCTTGATAGGCCACCGAACGTCTTCACGGCGCACACTATCTGTAAACAATGAAACTGGCACATGGGACGTCTTCAACCATGTGTATACTCTCACCGGTCGTCTACACGACTGAAAAATATATTAGAGCACTAGCCGGACGTCTTCAACGATACATAGGACGTCTTTAACCACGTATGCGCATCACCGGACGTCTTCAACGGCGAGAGGCGCGCTAGGAACCCTAACCGTTCATGTCCACCCGGCTCGTCAGTCGTTGATCCATCGGATCTAGAAATCACATCTCTTTCACATTCACATATCTCATCTTATTCACATTTTCATCAAACACCTCTCTTTCTCATACAATGCATGATAACACATGTCATGAAATGCAAGTGAGTCCACTACCAATACCCATATGCAAAACTACTTTCATTCTCTTTATTATTAACATAGCAGGCGTTATCTAATCCAGTTAACAACCATCGTAAAATGTGCATTTAACAGTTAGCAGCAGAAACATAACATATAAAACATGGATCACATAACATGGATTTGATACCAATAATCATATAGATAAAACCCTTAACATGCTCACGTATGCGATAACACTACCATAACAGGCTTCACATAGCCATACAAATATTGGAATACATGTAGCATCATAAATCAACATATTACTAATACAAAACATCATACAGATAACTTTTAAACATCTTATATTAATCTTATTAGGATTTGAGTGAGGTTAGGAAACTCACCTCGGGTCACCGATCCTCGAAAAGCAGATAATCGTCAAGTTCTACAATAATAAACGGAATAAACAGCAATAATGTACGAGTACAACCATAGGGGCAAAATGGTAATTTTACCAAATGAGGTTATAAACCTCAAGGTAGTGATCTACGTGTCATTCTAAGTCCAATGCCATTGACTAGACTCAAATCGGAGTCCGTCGCGTTTTACGAGGTAAAAAGGTAGGGCTTACTACACTAATGCGGGCCCTAAAAGACAGGCTGTATTTTTGACCAAGTCAAAAAGTCACTAAACTTTAAGGGAATGTTCTAGACATTATTCTAAGACTCTAGGAACTGACCGCATAATTTTCGGAGTCCTAGATTATTTATTATGAATTATTGAAGATAACATATACCCGAAATACCTGAAAAGGGATTTAAATACATAAATATACCTATACTGTGAAATCAGTACTTAGAAGTATTTTTATTAAATACTAGATATTAAAATACACTTTCAGTATTTATCTCATAATTTTCGGAGCTCGTTTGGTATTTTAATAATTAATATACTCATAAAATAGCTCCGTAATAATTATTAAAAATACTAGACTATAATATTATAGCTTTATAATTTACATTATATAATAAAATAGTCCCAGGGTCATTATCCTAATTTTTTAGAATTTATAAATACATATAGGTATTTATTAACTATTTAAAAACTATTTAAAACTGATTTTTATTATTTATTAACCATATAAATAATAAATATATAATATATAATATAATAATGGTATATAGAATATTAAAAATAATATTCTATAATATAAAACATTAATGGTTTAATTATAAACTATTTATAACAATTAAAACATTTTAAACTAATTACAACTAATAATACTTATAATAATAATAATAATAATAATAATAATAATAATAATAATAATCTTCAAACCCGTGGGTCAACCCGAACCGACCCTAACCAAATGGGTAACCTGAATACACTCTCAAGGGAACCCAAACTAGAAACCCGTTCCGGTCAAACCGAACCGACCCGATCTTAACGGGTAACCCAAATCTACTCACAAGGAAATCCAAAGGCGCGACTCGTTGGGTTAGACCCGACCCAACAAAAACCTAAACGGACTACCCAGATACACACTCACGCAAACCTAACCCGAGAACCCATTCGGGTTAAACCCATACCCGAACCCAAATCCACTCATACTCACAAACTAGTCCTACCCATTAACCCGGACCGAGCCTAACCCAAACCCCGATCTACTAACAGACTCAACACAACCCGAACGATACCCAACCAAACCCGCGACCCGGCCCGTGGCGTCAAAACAACGCTGTTCCACTAAAAATAACCCACGGGTTTTTAAACCCGATCCAAGCCCAGACCCTTACGCACTTATACATACAGACTGAACCGCCCCGTTTACCCGAACCCGACCCAACGCCAAACTGACCGGAATATCCTCCTCTTTCACATACTACAAGTTGAACCCATGCTTATCTCGTTTAGGGCACCTACCAGGCCATTATTGTTTTGACCAAATAAAAGAATAATAGCCTGCATGGCTACTCAAACATGCACCAAATCAAAACCTGCTACAAGGGGGTTCTTTTGGAACCAAGGGGGTCACAATGGTGTAACTTAGGGGCCGTTTGGTTGGGTTCAAAAACTCGAGCTCCGGTGAGGAGCTCTAATGGCGGTCTGGGTTTAACCAGAGCACAGGGCTCTATTTGGCTAACATGCAAATGACCCTAAGGGTTCCTAAATGACATGCAAGGGTCCAGAAATCAAAAGGGGGTGTTTGGTTTACCTCAGGGTGTCTCAATCTCTCTTAATCTTCTCCGATCTTCTTCTTCTTCTTCTTCTTTGTTCCGCTTCTCCTTCTCTAACTGATAGTGTGTGTGTAGAGAATGGACAGAGAGGGTGTGTTTAGTGTACAATGTAGGGATGTGAGTGTGATGAATCAAAATCGAGAGTGTGTGGGGGAGTTGTTTTCTCTCAAGCTCTCACTCTCTCTCTCGGATCTCTCTCTATAATCAGCATAAGCAGATTTAGGGGTGGGTGGGTGAGAGTGAAATGAGAGGGAGATGTGGCTATATTTATAGATGGGTGGGGTATGGGGGTTTAAATCAAGTACAATGGTGCGCAATAAGTGTACATGTGCATGTGGGTTTGTGTGTGTCCAAGGGTAGATATGGGTGGGGTCCACATAGGGTGGTGGTGTGGGTCCCACATCTCGGGTAGGTACACTACTGACTATAAGTGATACAGAAAATGTAATCCTGTACTAGGATGTGTACGGGTCTAAATGCAAGTCTACCTAAGGTTTCTAATATAGAAATTATAAATGCCAGGGTTACGACCACTCTAATGGACTCCAGGTTAAAAGTATCGTCGTTGTCGTTAAGACGTTGACTGAGAATCCTATCCAAGGGTTTCTAATTAAGAAAATCCTAATGGATCTTCTGTAAATGTCAGCATGGTGATGTCACTATTCTTATATTCCTACGTTGAATTTCTAGAAAATTTAGGGTGCTACAACTTCATAAGTATTTAGATCATATTCTGGATCTGGTATTTCAGTTGATATAATATGGTCTATATGGTCTGGTGTGGGATTCTTGTCCTCTGGATGAAGAAAAATGAGTGTGCATATGGCAATCCTCTTTTTTGGAACTCAATAGTGTATGTCACTGTAATGTAAAAAAAAAAAAAAATGCTTTTTGTTAGATTTTGGTAATATATTAAGTATGGTTGGTTTTTGGAATTTTATAATCTGGTAAGTACCTGCAATAACTATGCCGAAGTGTTTTCCTTACTTTTTATCATTCAATAATTCATCCAGTTTAATCTTGAAAACTCTGGCAACAATATTGGGTCTTTCTTCTGGCTTTTGATCGGGTATTGGGTGTAGGAATGTTGCTATTTTAGGTCACTTTCGATTGCAGGGGAAAGTGGTGATCAAGTCAGGGTAACCTGCCCATCTACATATTGCCATTACATCTTGGTAGTTCTGAATCATGTATCTTCTACTTCCTGTTAAAGACGAAGGCATGATTATCCACTTTCCCCAAGTGACCTTATTGGTATCTTTCTTTGAGACTGCATCTTTCAAACCATTGTATAGGTCGGTTCGCAGTTGCCCCTGATCTCTTCTTAGCCAGTGTAACTAATCCTGTTCTATACATGTATAACAATCAACAATGTATTGCTGGTATAATCTTCCACCATGCATCAATGTTTTTCCTTCTGTAGCTCTATGTTGCAATCTATATGCATAGTATTCTCTCATTGTGCATGTGTTATCTAGGAAGCTACCCCCTCCTTTAGTTCTCTTGCGAATGCCACGTTGATACCCATCTTCTCCATATAGAAATAACAAAGGATACTGTAATGCCATGAAACTTGGATGGTTTCATAAATTTGTTGTAATCCCAATCTCTGCGTCTCAACAACTATATCAAGGCCCTTGTTTTAAGGATCAAAGTCGCCAACAATAAGTGCAGCAACTTTTGTGATAGTGTTTGTTTCCATATTCCGAAGTATCATTGTTCCTACTACCAATTAGATGAAGCCTAACATTAGTTACGTCCATTTGTTGAAACCTATCACATGCCATTCGAAAATGATTTGACCAGCACATTGTAGCTATCTAGCATCGTCAACAATCCAGTAACGATATTACTATCGATAAAGTTGTCTCTAGTGGTGCTGTGCATTGTTGAAACCCTATTCGCAACCTCATTCTCAGTGTCGTAAATGTATAGTTGTACAATTCTTAGTTGCTAACCCGGTGGTAGAAGTAAGAGCTAATTTTATGGTAGTTTTGACCTCCGAGCCAAAACACATACGGTGCTGTCCCGTTATTGATGTGATTATCAATAGAACCCCCCATTGATGTCATAGCAAAGTTCATATTGTATGCTCTTATGTTCTTTCTAAAAGCAGCTGCTGGTTGTCCTCGTCTTGTGAAAGAAGGTTGTCAAGAAAAGTCAGTGTTGCCTGCAAAAGTAGTAGTATAATTTGGCACACAGAGCAACATTTTGAAAATGTTGGGTTTCGAGGTGTCTTGACTTTGTTGGTCTTTCTTCGTACCATAAAATTGCCCCACAGTGCACATATGTATATGTGGGTGGTCCAAAGTCCCAAGCTTTTATAAATTTTCCTACAAATCCAAAGAAAGCAAGCAACGGTTACTTTTCCATTTACCAATCAGTAGCTAAAACTTGAATATGTATTTTTTTTAGAATCACTTATGTCTAGTCAGCATTGTTTGATAATTATTTCTACGTGAGGCTCAAACCAATTGGCCATACAAACGATGCCTTTCTGCTACTTCTGTCATGCCCCACAAAGGCAAAAATAGAGAAAAATAAATTTCCTTTTTGGGTCTAAAGGCAACGACTGGTGAAGTCACATGATTGTCCACACCACACAATACTAAGCAACAATAAGTAAAAGAGATAACGAGAATGTAATCTTGATTCTGGATAAAGGTAACTTAAAGTCAACAGAAAGCTACTAACTATTACACATCAGAGTCTCAAATCAAAATAGAACATAATAATAATACAATGACAGAGCAACATATGCCTGATTACAAAAAGGTCTGGAAAGCAGTAAAGATAATTAAACTACAGTCTAGCCTAATCTTCAATTGGCATAGAGGTAGTCCTCGGCGTAGTAGTCCTCTTCTTTCTGACCTCCATTGGGGTAATCCTCTATAGGGACATCATCACTGGCATAGTAATCCTCACCTACAGGTCCTTCACCTGTATAGTCATAACCAAGATGCGCTGGAACGTAGAAATGTCCAGCGACATAAATGCCGTCAGCTTAATAAAAGTTGAGTAAATTAGATACTAACAGGGTATCAACTATTGAAGTTATTACAAGTTATGAACGATAACCAATAAATTCAGTGCTGGTAACTCCTTTAATCAAACCGATGATGCAATTACTAACGTCCTACTATCTTAAGACTGACAACACATTCTGATAGGAGAACAGACTCAACAGTAGTTCACTTCTATAGATACACCATTGCTTAGTCCACGGCTTTTAAGAACATATGCATAGTCCACCACATGTCATGGACACCACGCTAGTCCATTTCTAGCTTTTAAGTACATATGCCTAGTTCACCACATGTCATGGACACCACGCTAGTCCATCCCCGAACATATACCCAGTTCACCGCACTACAGGGCTATAACGCTTTAAGCAACAATATATCATTCTATGCCATGACTTAGCGACGTCTACTAGTGATCATGGTCCACCGTAGTCATAGACACCTTCATCTGTCTACCGGTTTTAAGAATATATGGTTAGATCATCTGGCTATCTTAGGGCTGTTGGTCTGGTTCATCGCAGTCGTAGACACCTTCGTCTGTCTACCGCTTTTAAGAACATAGGATCGACCAAAGCCCACCCATGCAAGATTCCTGAATCTTAACAAACCCACTTAAGTTCAACTCTAACATTGATACATGACAATCCCAGAATGGCCTGACTACATTGAATAAAATAAACAAAAACTCCAAAGGATTTCTAACGATAAATTATCTAATGTCACAATCATTATCCGTTTTTCTCATCTTTTCTACGATCCTACATTGCATTATCTCATTGTCACGTCTGTATTCTAATGAAATAATCATGCTCGGAATACTGCATAGTAAATAAACAACTAAACAGTTATAATATAAACTAAACAAGAAAAATAGTATTCTGCAACTGCCAATCGATTAGGACAGAGGTTCAATTAATTGGTATAAAAATAGTAACAATCGATTGGGGAAAAATCCAATTGATTGGATCACAATCTATACCAATCGATTGTATCAAATGGCAATCGATTGGTATCTCAAAGATGGCAATCGATTGGGAAAATATCAATCGATTGTGTTATGAAACATGGCAATCAATTGGGAAAAGTCCTAATCAATTGGGACTTCGTCTTCTTCACAATGAAGACAGTCCAGCAACATATAAATGAGAAACATGATTTTAGCTTCTTCTATTCATCTAAACAAGTCCTAACATTAATCAAAAGTTACCAAGTGAGTTTAAACTCACCTTAGATCACAAGGGGGTGTTTGGGTGTGTGTATTTGAAGCTTGGGCTTCAATGGCGGCCTCTTCCACTCTCTCTCTCTCTCTCTCTCTCTCTCTCTTCTTCTCTGTCTTCTTTCTTTCTTTCCTTCTCTTCCTTTCTTCAGTCCATCTCTCTCTCTCTCTGTGAGTGAATAGGTATATGTATATGTATTTATATATGAGTATATATATAATACACATACAAACACTCTCTCTCTCACTCTCTATTTTTCTGGAACAAAAAAACACCCAAAAGGGTCGTTATATATAGGGGTTTAGGTGTTCACGTGGACAAACCCTAGCTAAAGCAAAAGAATCTATCCAGCTGTTGCCAATCGATTAGCATAAATGGCAATCGATTGTTGTTAGGTATTACATGTTCTAATCGATTGGTATAAGTGGCAATCGATTGGTATCCAAGATAAGGCAATCGATTGGAAAACTTGCCAAACGATTGGTATTCAGATTATACCAAAGATAAGGCTGAACTCATACAAGTATTAAAAGAAACATACAAGGTTTTATTCATATAATACGTTACAGAAATACATGGTATTACATCATCCACCACTTATTAAAGATTTCATCCCCGAAATCCAAAGTAAGCAGGTTTAAAACAAAAACGAAAACTTCTCTCACATCTCTGACTTCAATTCCCATGAAGCTTCTCCTTCGTTGTGGTGCTTCCACTGAATCTTCACTAGCGGAATCTCTTTGTTTATGAGCTTCTTCACTCTTCGGTCTATAATACACATTGGTCCTTTGTTGTATGTCATGTTCTCATTCACCTCGATATCCTCAAAATTGATCTCGTGCACTGGGTTATGGGCACACTTCCTCAACATGCTGATGTGTAAAACATTGTGCACTCCCGACAACTTCGGTGGCAATGCAAGTCTATAGGCTACTTTTCCAACACGTTCTAGGATCCTAAATGGTTCGATGAATTGCGGCGATAGCTTGCCTTTCTTCTGTCCGAATATGATGATACTTCAAACTGGTGAAACTTTGAGTAGTACATGATCTCCAACTGCGAACTCTAGATCTTTCCGTCGCTTGTCAGCATAGCTTTTGTGTTTGGATTGCATTGTCTTCATCTTTTCTTGTACAATTTGGATCTTCTCGCTGGTTTCTCGAATCATCTCATGCCTAGGTAGTTGAGTATCTCCAACTTTGGCCTAAGATAGTAACAATCGACAAGGTCTTCCATATAAAGCTTCGAATGGTGCCATCCTTATGCTCGTGTGATAGCTGTTGTTGTAGGCGAACTTGATCAATGGTAGATGCGTCTCCCATAAATTCTCGAATTCAATGACACAAGCTCGTATCATATCATTCATCACTTGGTTGACTCATTCTGTCTGACAGTCTGTTTGTAATTGAAAGGCTGAACTCAAGTTCAATGAAGTTCCCATTGCTGTCTGAAGGCTCTTCCAAAATTCTGCGGTGAAGCGTGAATCTCGATCTAAAACTATTGAGACAGGTAACACCGTGCAGTTATACAACTTGATGTAGGTACATTCGGCTCAATCATTCTACTAGATACATCATGTTGTAGGCGATGAAATGCGCTGACTTGGTGAGTCGATCTACTATTACCCAAATAGCGTTATGGTTTTGCTGTGACTTTGGTAAACTAACCACGAAATCTATGGTGATGTGTTCCCATTTCCATTGGGGAATTGGTAGCAGTTGTAGAAGTCCAGGCAGTTTATGATGTTCTGCCTTTACCTATTTGCAAACAAGACAGTGCGATACATACTCGGCCACTTCTCGCTTCATTCCTTCCCACCAGAGGTTCTTCTTCAAGTCCTTATACATCTTGTTCCCTCTGGGGTGGATAGTCATCCTTGACTTGTGTGCTTCGTTCAAAATATCCTTCCTGAGACTACCGTTATTTGGCACACAAAGTCTACCTTTGCATCTTAATGCTCCATCCGTACTGATACTCCATATTTCTGGTTCCTTTGTGGAAAACTTAGTAAACCATACCTTCAAGTCCTCATTTGACTGTTGGGCTTCCAAGATATGGCTGATGAGAGTCGGTTGTACGACATAACATCCAAAGTGTTGTCCTCCTGATTCTATTAGTTGGAGGTCAAATCTGACTAATGTCTCCAATGCTCGCCATTCTCTAATCAAAATCGAAGCAATCAAAAGGCGGGACCTTCGGCTCAAAGCATTAGCTACAACGTTTGCTTTACCTAGATGGTATTGCAAAGAGAAATCGTAGTCCTTGAGTAGTTCCATCCATCTTCGCTGTCGCATGTTCAACTCCTTCCTAGAGAACAGGTACCGTAAACTCTTGTGATCCGAGAATAAGTCAAACTTTTCTCCATACAAGCAGTGTCTCCAAATCATCAAAGCAAATATGATCGCAGCTAGTTCCAAGTCATGCGTCAGATAGTTCTTCTCATGCAGCTTCAATTGTCTCTATCCATATGCAATAACGTTTCCATCTTGTATTAGCACACAACCAAGTCCCTTGTGCGATGCATCACTGTAGATTATGAATCGTTCACCACTCTTGGGTATCGCAAGTATAGGTGCTGAGGTTAGCCTCTTTTTCAATTCCCGAAATACATCCTCATGCTTGTCAGTCCATTCATACTTCATCTCTTTCCTTGTCAAGCTTGCCAGCGGTCCTACAGTCTCGGAAAATCCTTTCAAGAATCTCCGATAATATCTAGCTAATCCAAGGAAACTCCTAACTTCGGTCGCATTGGTTGGTCTATTCCAGCTCATGATTGTGTTGATCTTAGATGAGTCTATAGAGATTCTATCCTGTGATATCATATATCCCAAGAATTTAACTTCTTGAAGCAAGAATTCACACTTGCTAAATTTCGCATACTGACTATTATCTCTGAGAGTCTGTAGATGCTTCATATGCTCTTCTTCCATCCTTGAGTAAATCAGAATGTCGTTAATGAATACTATAATGAATTGATCCAGATAAGGTCTAAATACTCTATTCATTAGGTCCATGAATACTTCCGGGGCATTGGTCAATCTAAAAGACATGCTTAGAAACTCGTAGTGCCCATACCTTATCCTAAAGGCAGTCTTCGGTATATCCTCTCGTCGAACTAGCAACTGATGATAACCTGAACTCATATCAATCTTTGAGAATATCCTTGATCCTTATAATTGATCGAATAGGTCATCTATCAGGGGAAGTGAATATCTATTCTTGATCATGACTTTATTCAGCTCCCTGTAGTTGATACAGATTAGTAGCTCTCTGTCGTTCTTCTTCACCAACAAAACTGGTGCTCCCCAAGGTGACGTACTCGGGGTGAACAAAACCTAAGTCTTTAAGTTCCTGAACCTGCTTCTTCAATTCTAGCATTTTCATTGGTGCCATTCGGTACGGGGTCTTGGAAATTGGCAATGTTCCAAGTACTAGCTCAATGCAAAAATCTATCTCTCTCTTTGGCGGAAGTCCTGAGATACTTCAAAGTACATCTTCAAAATCTTGAATAACGGGGATCTGGTTGATAGTAAGCTTCGTGCTTGAAGTCTTAATTGTGGCTAAGCAGCTTGTAAGAAACATGTTGCTCAATGGTTGGCACTGAAATTTGATCTACGGATAACTAGGTGTCAAAAAGATAATGGTCCGACTTACACAATCAAGATTGGCACTGTACTTAGTAAGCCAATCCATTCCTAGGATCACGTCAAACTCAGACATCAACAAGACTATCAAATCTGCCAGGAGATTTCTATCTTCTAAGGTTAAGGGACAATCCTTGCGCACCTTACCTAAGTTAATAGTTACTTCCAAAGGCAAAACGGCATTAAGGGTCGGTTCAAGTGCTAGGGTTACTAATCTTGTCAGAATCAAGATATGAAAGTATGCTTTACTTTATAAGGATTTGTAGTGTAGAAGTAAAGGTCGAACCCACAGAGATTGAATTACTAAAGCACTTTAATTTTGAAACCTAAACCTAGTTAGTTATGAAAAATGGACTTTGATTTTGATTTTAATTAAACTAAGAACAATTAAAATAATTTTAAACTATGGAAGCAATTAAAAGTTGTTTTAAATGATATTTAGAGTGAACCTAGGATTGCAAATCCACCATTAGCTTCATAATAAGAGTATCTATGAATTCAATTAGCTTATTAAGTTGGATGATAATGGGAAATTGTAGCTACAAGCCCAATTCCTCCGTCAAGAACATTACTACGATTCAAGCACTAACATAATTCATCTTTGGTTGGCACGGATTGTCTCACACTAAACTAGGGATGCGGCATAATCCGTCTTTCCTAGGCATGAACTATTCGGCTACTTGATATCACAATTCAATTAAGCACTGTTACATATAAATAATCCATACAAGCACATCAAATATAGATCATTGAGCACATCACATTCAAAATAGATCTAAGACAAGAATAAACTTTGAAAGTAATGATTCAATCAATAGAAGTACGATTTTATTTTAAAAATCCTCTAAACATGTAATCATCATACATACATAATAAAATGAAAAGAAAAACATAAAATACACCCTATTACTTGGCTAGGGTTTCATTGAAACCCTAGATCTAGGTTTAAGCAGCCATGGAATCAAGGATTGGCAAGAGGTTAATGGAGGAGGCCATGAGAATCCTTAGTCTTCTTCTTCTTCTCCTTGTTTTTCTCTCTTCAATGGCTGAAGTTTTAGTTGTATATGGATGTGTATAATGATGTGTAATGATGGGTAACCACAAAATTGATTTAGAATAGGATTTATATAGAGTTTGGAAGGATTTAGGAAGCTTTCTTAAGCCAAATCGCACTAAAATTGCTGTTTTTATGTTTCTGGACGTATTCAGCCAATTCAGATCATAAAGGGGTCTTCAGTACCTCGAAATACGCATTTTTCACTTTTTCAACGGGTCGCTCGCGCGGGTCGCTGGAGCGACTTGTCCATTTTTCTCAAATTTTCTCAACTTCATGCACCGATCGTAGAATTACGATAACTTTTGACTCGGACATCGTATTAACTAATTGTTTGTGGCCACGCGTCCGTAACTCAAAGGTTTACATTTCATATCTCTGGAGAAAATATTCAAATATGAAGTATTCCTTGTCAAAAATGCCATTTTTTGAGACTGCTACTGCATTCTGCTTTCACCAGAATCACCGTTTGAGTCCATTATGACTTCCAAAGCCACTAATCATCGGATTTTTGTGCATTTTCAAGTTAAAGCTCTAAAACCTACAAAATATAGAATACTTAATAAAAAAACTAATAACTATATGAAATTGGGCTAACAAATCGTAACTTTAGGACTATAAATGGCAACTATTTGTCGTCGATCACACCCCTAAACCTACACTTTGCTAGTCCTCGAGCAAAGAAAAACATAAAAATAAATACTACTGGATTTAAAAATCTTAACTCACTGTCGCAGGTAACGCGATTGCATTTAGCATATGCAACAAGCCTTTTAAACCTCTTGGCGTCCCTAGTCGGACGAGTGAAGTCTCGTGAGGGTTCTCATCAACAAGTCACCCACAACCATCTTTATTAACTTATAAAAAGAAAATTTTAGCTTATAACAAGAAAATTTTGTTCAAATTTTCAACATTGAAAAAGTTTTATTAAAAAGGAAAACAATGATATTCAATACTCCTTATCATAAAATGATGATTTGAAATAGAATAATGAACAAAAAGAATCGAAATCAAACGTCCACCTACGTCATGAAAAACAATCCCAAGCACATGCATCGTATAAATCAATAGAGTTTCTCATAAAATTGCACGTGTGTGATGTGGTAGTCAAATGAACACGCGCATGTCATGAACTTGGAATATAACTCGGATACCCATCCAACTATGCTTTGACTTAAAATCTCGCAATGTTAATTACACTCTCAAATGAAACGCTCAGAGCATGGGTAATCTCTCTAATATATGGGAGCAAATGAAGTATGTTTTCAAAATAATCAATGCTCACATATGACATGAAGAAGACGCATGACACGAAAGGATAGTAGTCTCATGGATAGGATGCCAATAGTCAAGAAAAATTAATCGTTAGCATATTTTAATCCCCCATTCATCTTTTGCATATCCAAACCATATTTTCTAGGATCAAATAGGACTTTTCAAAGGTTGTAACATGGCTCAGGCAATGAAAAAGGATAGAAAGGATTCATTAGGTAGTTTTCAGAATGGCATTGTAAGGCATGCTAGATTTCTTTCATCATCTCTTCTGCCAACTTTCATCTTTTCATTCTCTTCTTTTCATATTTTTTAAATTTCTTTCCTCTTCTTTTTCTTTTCTTTTCCTTCTTCCAACCTTATTCTTTCTTTTTTTTTTTCAACCTCTTTTTTTTTTCTCTTCGTTGCTTTTGAAATGAATATTCACCGAATATCAAGGCAACTACCATAAACATCATCTTATCTTCTTCTTCTCAATCGACACACCGCCTTATCACCACTAAGAGTTGACAAATCTCTCAGTGGTGAACTCCAAGTTTGTCAAGTTAGAGAAAAAAAGAAAAAAAAAAAGGCATTTTAACGGCTCAAAGGGGTGAACTAAGGAAATTTCATCATTTTTCGGTCGGTGGTAAACAAAGAGGGCCTACCATCATTTCCTATGAGCATATGGTTCTTCAACATTTATGATGGAAGATTATTTAGCATGGTAATAAATATTTTAACTTGACTATCAACTAAAATAAGAAAAATGAGACTAAACAATGAGTGGATGCACTATTTCAATGAAATTCGACAAACACAATGTGTATTTATAACCCTCTAAAAAGAAAAGATAGGCTCAAAAGATCATCGGGTTTAGTCTCCACCATGTGTTATCTAGAAATCCGAATCATATAATAGTTCACATCAAACATGTATTCAAGCGACTACGTGCAGTGCATAACTTGTGTGCAAATCTATGATATAAAACTACGATTCGAACGATACATATCCTAAAACGTCGCATCATGACTTCAGCAAATGTTTAACCATATCTTTTTCATGTTTACCATTCTATAAAAATCCAAGTCACATAACAAGAAGTATCGAATCGAGATTGCAAACACGTAGGTAAAATCGTTTATTTAAGCACAAGGATCGAAAATTTTTAAAAAATCATAAAAAATCGGTGCATGTGTATACCCCTAAACCTAAACCTTTCATTGTCCCCAATGAAACAATAATACGAAAGAAAGGAGAGTACGTAAGGAAGACATGATAATACCTCAATCTCGGCAATCACAAACCAGGTGAACGTACATGAATATGATGATAAAGTTCAATTGCTCCATATGGAGACACTAATTCACCTGTCAATAAGTGATTTGATGCAAAATTTTTAAGGAAGCGATTTATATTTATTTTATTTTAATTGTTTTGCATAGGCTCCTTTGGTGTGCTAAGCTTTTGCTCTCCAAGATGCTAGAATTTGATGACTAGAGAAAATCTACAAAATAAAAGAAAACGTTAGTGACTCAAAACAAAACAAAAAATAAGACAAAGAAAACTTTATCTAATATTTACGGTTAACTAAACTAAAATTCTAAAACTAAAGGTAGTAATTTGCAATCTCCGGCAACGACTCTAAAAATTGATCTTGTCAGAATCAAGATATAAAAGTATGCTTTACTTTATAAGGATTTGTAGTGTGTAAGTAAAGGTCGAACCCACAGAGATTGAATTACTAAAGCACTTTAATTTTGAAAACTAAACCTAGTTATTTATGAAAACGGATTTTGATATTGATTTTAATTAAACTAAGAACAATTCAAATAATTCTAAACTATGGAAGCAATTAAAAGTTGTTTTAAACGATATTTAGAGTGAACCTAGGATTGCAAATCCACCACTAGCTTCATAATAAGAGTATCTATGAATTCAATTAGCTTATTAAGTTGGATGATAATGGGGTATTGTAGCTACAAGCCCAATTCCTCCGTCAAGAACATTACTACGATTCAAGCACCAACATAATTCATCTTCAGTTGGCATGGATTGTCTCACACTAAACTAGGATTGCGGCATAATCTGTCTTTCCTAGGCATGAACTATTCGGCTACTTGATATCACAATTCAATTAAGCACTATTACATGTAAATAATCCATACAAGCACATCAAATATAGATCATTGAGCACATCACATTCAAAATAGATCTAAGACAAGAATAAACTTTGAAAGTAATGATTTAATCAATAGAAGTACGATTTTATTATAAAAATCCTCTAAGCATGTAATCATCATCCATACATAATAAAACTAAAAGAAAAACATAAAATACACCCTATTACTTGGCTAGGGTTTTATTAAAGCCCTAGATCTAGGTTCAAACGGCCATGGAATCAAGGATTGACAAGAGGTTGATGGAGGAGGCCATGGGAATCCTTGGTCTTCTTCTTCTTATCCGTGCTTTCCTCTCTTCAATAGCTAAAGTTTTAGTTGTATATAGATGTGTATAATGTTGTGTAATAATGTGTAACCACAAAATTGATTTAGAATATGATTTATATAGAGTTTGGAAGGATTTAGGAAGCTTTCTTAAGCCAAATCGCACTAAAACTGCTATTTTTACGTTTCTGGACGTATTCAGCCAATTCGGACCGCACAGGGGTCTTCAGTACCTCGAAATATGCATTTTTCACTTTTTCAATAGGTCGCTCGCGCGGGTCACACGCGCGGGTCGCTCCAGTGACCTGGCCATTTTTCCATTTTTCTCAGGTTTTCTCAACTTCGCGTACCGATCGTAGAATTGCGATAACTTTTGACTCGGGCCTCGTATTGGCTCACCATTTACTGCCACGCATCTGTAACTCAAAGATCTACATTTTATATCTCTGTAGAAATTTCTTAACTAAGAAGTATTCCTTGTCAAAAATGCCATTTTCCGAGGCTGTTACTGCATTCAGCTTTCACCGGAATCACCATTTGAGCTTAGAATGACTTCTGTGTGAGTTCTTTTTTAGTGTGGATGATGTGTAAAGAGAGGTATAACACGTAGACAGGCTAGTGAGTATAAAATATTATAAAATAATAGAAAAGTAGTAGTACAGTCAGATGGGTCCCAGAGAGGACGTGGCTCGAGTGAGAGCCAAGGTAGTTCCAAATAAGAGAGAGGGAAGCAGTAGGTGTCCTAAGGTGAGGATATGAGTGGAAGGTATGGAAGAAGTGAAGGTGGAGGAGGAGTGGTAGGTAATGTATGAGTGAAGGTGGAGGAGAAATAGTAGGTAAGGTATGAGTGAAGGTGGAGGAGGAGGAGTGGCTAATAGTGAGGAGGGTGTGATAACTTGATTAATTGCTCAAGCTTCAGGTTGATTATGGTTTTTGGATGTATTGAATGAGGCTGGTATTTATAGCAGAGTTGTGAGGGTGTGTTGTACAACTGGAGGCTCTGTGGGTGTGGTGTGCTGGCACTCTAGGAGAGGTCCCTCTGTCTAAGGTAGGTGAAGGCCTTAAATGCTTATGTTTAAGGTAGTTAAGGGTATTCAATGGGATTTGACCAGGCGATGGTCAAGCAATGACGAGTCATGCAGAAAAGCAAAGCTGGCATTGGTGAGTGGCAGGTGCTGTATGTGTGTCAACGAAAGGGTGGCTTGTTATTGGTTGCAGAGGCTTAAACGAGGGAGTGTATCAAGATCATGCTATTGGTCTGCAGAATGTGCTGCAAGGTTGAAGTGATAAGGCAATGGGAAAGTTATGGCCCAGCTAGTCTTATAGCCATGGGACTCCCTAATTAGTTTGTGAGGCTTGGTTGCAGGGCACGTGAAGGTCACGTGTCTCTCTCTCTCTCTTTGGAACCAACCCTAACTTTTCCTGTGAGGCATAAGTTAGGGAGATGCCCTTGACTCTAGCCACCTAGCCACGAGCTCTCGAGATCCCAATGGGCCAGGCCACCCTTAAGTACTGCTCCTGACTAAGGGTGGTTGACCCAAGTGTGAATATGTGTGTTTGTGTATTGATTATGGGCTCTTGTGATTGCCACGAGTATGGCCCTCTAAAGTGCCATGGCTCCTATGGCTGGGGCTCCCCCTCCCATCATAGGCTTAGGCTTTTGAGGTGGAGGGCCCTAAGTATTGGAATTGCATTTAGCAGTGGGCCTTCCTGGAGATTCATGGAGAGAGCCTCCCATCATGGGTTTAGCCCTTTGAGGCGTCGTAAGTGTTGGAGATGCACCCTTCCTACAGAGAGCATTCCATCATCTTGGGTTTGGTCCTTTGGGGTCCCCAAGTATTGGGGTTCCCAAGTATTGGGGTTGTAGCCTTCCTAGGGAGGGCCTCCCCAAGTATTGGAGTTGCATCTTCCTAGGGATGACCTCCCATCATCATGGGCTTGGCCCTTGGAATGCTATAGGTAGTGGAGTTGCGGGGCCCTCTTGGAGATTTAAGTGAGTAGGTAAGTAGTCTATGTGGACATATAAGTAATGACGACGTTGGAGATACGTTTCCTTTTTGGTGACATGCAACTACCACGTGGCGGATTAATACACATTACCTACAACTTCCAACGCCAATAATCATTGGATTTTTGTGCATTTTCAAGTTAAAGCTCAAAAACCTACAAAATATAGAATACTTATTAAAAAACAACTAATAGCTACAGGAAATGGGCTAACAAAGCGTAGCTTTAGGACTATAAGTGGCAACTATTCGTCGTCGATCAGGTACCAAACCCAAGTCACGCACAATCTTAATAGTTATGAAAGAAAGGGAAGCACCGGTATCTGTCATGCCCCGGATCCACACATGTGAACCCAAGACACGTGGCACGCCACCAAGGCCTTTAAACATCAAGTTAGTAATGAAAAGGAAAGAAAAGGAATGAAAACACGCTTAAATCAACCTTTAAGTTAGACAAAACAAGCCCAAGGGCAAAATGGTCATTAATAAGGTATAACAAATTTTATCCCAAAAGATAGGTTTTTGAGTCCCGGTTCCAACGCAAAAAATGGCGCGCGAAATCGAGTTTTCTAGAGAGAGTTATGTCCGTTTTCGTAAAGGTCAACAGTGCAGCAAAATTGTGAGCGGATCGATCCGCTCCAAAAGCCGGATCGATCCATTTGGAGATTTTGCTATCAGAATGCCCCCGAAAAAGGCCGGATCGATCCCCTCTTTAACCCGGATCAATCCGGGCTCTGCAGAAGTCATTTTTACTGTCAAAACTCTGCTCAAACATGCCCAAACATTACCATAACCAAACCAAACCTCATGGGGACTTCCAAAAACACTTCAAAATCATTTCTAAACCATTTCTAAATATTCCCAAGGGACTCTAGCAAGTTCATATACAATAAACAAGTTATGAAATGCAATCTCTCCCACATACTCCCCAACTCTCTCCCAAATACTCCCAATGCTACTATGATCAACCAAAACATGTTTTTAAACCAAATTTTCATTCAAACAAGCCCAAAACTACATTATCAAGGCATGGAAGATACCAACAACATTCTAAACTTCAATTACCAAATTTACACAAGTCTTGGAGCGATTAAACCAAAACTAACATATCTCTCCACTTTTTAACATAAACTTAAGTTAACTATTACAAACCACAAGTTTTGCACCAAAACTATAAGTTTAGCTCAAAAACAACTATATACATGAAACTACAACATTTACAAGCTTCCTCGACTCCACGAACCCCAAGCTCATCTCCCCGGATTCTCGCCGTCGTGCTCACCTACAATGGTTATTCAATAACCACTACAATATATAAGCTATATGATTACTGAGAGATATCAATCAAGCACACGGATGACATATCATGTTTATATTCAACTCAACAAATAAATTGATCTCCGGATAAGCAAATATTTTCTCCGCCACTACCCGCAAGTCCACGACTCCCCCAATAGTCCACGGCACAAGCCAATGACCCACGTCACCCACGTGCGGTCTAATGTCGTTGTCGGCAACGAGTGGTCGTCACCACAGAACAATCTCATGGCGGATTCATACAAGCTTTCCTTTGATCCAAATAGGCAACTAAGCATGCTCACATAAACATAACACCATGCTTTTCATATAATTTTAGCTAAACATGGACAATAAAGCTAAATAGGCATGTAATTTATACCCAAATGAACACAAACATAAATTTCATCCAAATACAAGATTGAAACCACTCACCTCTTAGCAATTCGTTCCTAGTTGTGAAATTGAAGCCCAAATCTACTCCGAGTTAAAATCCTACATGAATTCGACCAACTACGGGTTACTGCTCTGAATTGGGTCTCGAAAATTACGACGATTATACTCAATAAAATCAGTACCAAAACGTAGAACTCACCTCTACGAGTCCAAATCCGGTCTCGGAATTGAAATTGGGTGTCGGACGCGCCGTCAATCGTCATCGTAGAGCTCCGGCTAACCTTGTCTCCGTTTTCTCTCTCTCACCGACTCAAAATGAAGAAGAAGAGATATGATCTCTCCATATCTCTACAGCTCATGTATATCACTTAGGATTTCTATTATGAAACCCACCCAATTTTTGATTATTTTCATTTACACCTCTGACTAGTTTTATAACTAACTATTTGATCCTCCTAACTTAAGTGGGTATTTGTCTATGTCTCGCGTGGGTCCCATAGGTGGTCCCACATAATTTTGTGAAGTTACTAATTAGCCTACTAATTAAATAGCATGTTCATTTCGTCCTCACCAAGGTATCCCAAATGACCACACAAATGGTCTCTAATAATAAACAATATTTCTAAACAATACATAAATATCTCACATATGCCTTAATAAACATTTAAGCACATAAGGGTGATTCCACCATCTTTGTCCCATCGCAATGTAACTTTCTCAACTCATGTCCCAATTTGGGACTGCCACATTGGCCAACTTTGGGTTCCCAATTTGGACACCCACAATTAACTAGTGAGTTAAAACTCACTTAAACATGTGTTAATAAACACCAATTAATTATGATAATGCATGCCTAAATCATGATTAACAATTAATCGCGGGAGCGGGTGTTACATCTCTCCCCTCCTTAAAAGAAGTTTGTCCCCAAACTTAAAGTACCTCAAGATTCAAATAGGAATGGGTACTTATCACGCATCTCATCCTCCCGTTCCCATGTAGCCTCATCAACAGAGTGATTCCGCCACAAAACCATAACCAATGGAATAATCTTGGTCCTCAGAACTTGAACTTTTGCATCGAGAATTCTCACTGGATGTTCTATGTAAGTCAAGTCTTTCCTAATTCTTAATGGTTCTAGCGTAATGATATGACGTGAACCTGACACACAACGTCGCAACATTGATACGTGGAATACATTATGCACATTCTCCATTTCTTGTGGTAGCTTTAACCGGTATGCTACTGGTCCAACGTACCTCGAATTCAGTTTCCCACGCTTTCCAAACCTCACAATTCCCTTAGTCGGTGACACCTTTAGGAACACATAATCGCCAACTTCAAACTCTATTAGTCTCCTTTTCAAATCCGCGTAGCTCTTGTAATGACTTTGAGCTGTTTGCAATCATTGCTGTATCACCTTAACTTTCTCTGTGGTCTGCTGAACTATCTCAGGTCCCAATAGTTTCCGTTCTCCTACCTCAGCCCAACAAATCGGCGAACGACATCTACGCCCATATAAAGCCTCAAAAGGTGCAATCCCAATACTAGATTGAAAACTATTATTATAAGTAAATTCCGCCAATGGTAAGTGTTGTTTCCAATCACCCTTGAAATCAAGAACACATAATCTAAGCATATCTTCCAATATCTGAATTACTCGTTCTGATTGTCCGTCAGTCTGCGGATGGAAAGCTGTGCTAAAATTCAACTTTGTGCCCATAGCCTCTTGTAAACCCCTCCAAAATCTTGATGTAAATCTACTATCTCTATCAGAGATAATAGACATTGGAACTCTATGAAGCCTTACAATTTCCTGAACATATAACTCTGCCAACTTCATCGGATCATTCATCTTAATCGCTAGGAAATGCGCAGACTTAGTTAATCGGTCAATAATTACCCAAATACTATCATTTGATCTTCTGGATTTTGGTAAACCTGCTACAAAATCCATCGTGATGTTATCCCATTTCCATTCCGGTACTGGTAATGGTTGCAATAATCCCGCTGATCTTTGATGTTCCGCTTTTACCCGTTGACACACCAAACACTTTGCCACGTATTCGGCTATTTCTCGCTTCATTCCAAACCACCAATAGTTATCTCGTAGATCACGATACATTTTAGTACTTCCCGGATGAATGGAATATTTGGTGTTGTGCGCCTCTTCTAGAATCGTCTCTTTAATTCCATTGACGTTGGGTACACAAATTCGATTTCTATATTTCAGTACACCATCCATATAAGTAAAATCCGGTTGCTTACCCTCAGGTATTCCATCACAAATCTTCCTCAAATTTGGATCTTGAAGTTGTTTCATTCTAATTTCATCCACAAGTATCGGTTGTACTATAATAGCCACCATCAAAGCTCCCTCAATTCTTGGAATTACTTCAAGGTCTAATAGTTCCATTTCACGAATTAGTTTCTCTTGAGAAGTCACAATATAAGCTAAGTTACCAGTTGACTTTCGGCTCAATGCATCGGCCACCACGTTGGCCTTTCCCGGGTGATATTGAATCGACAAATCGTAATCTTTCATCAACTCCAACCACCGTCTCTGCCTCATATTCAAGTCTCTCTAAGTGAATATATACTTCAAGCTCTTATGATCCGTGTAAATTTCACATCGTTCCCCGTGTAGGTAATGTCTCTAAATCTTCAAGGCAAAGATCACCGCTACCAATTCTAAGTCATGTGTTGGGTAATTGGTTTCGTGTGGTCTCAGTTGATGTGAAGCATATGCAATTACTTTGCCATTCTGCATTAGAACACATCCTAAACCTCGATGCAAAGCATCGCTGAATACAACAAATCCCTCAGTCCCCGACGGAATAGTCAGTATCGATGCTGTTATAAGTCTAGTCTTCAATTCCTTGAAACTTTCCTCACATTTAGAACTCCAAACAAAAGGAACATCTTTTCTCATTAGCTGAGTCATAGGCATCGCAATTCTTGAGAAGTTTTCTACAAATCTTCGGTAATACCCGGCCAAACCCAAGAAACTTCAAACTTCTGACACATTTTTCGGTGGATTCCAATTGGCTACTGCTTCAATTTTCTACGGGTCCACTGAAACACCTTCTTTAGAAATCACATGTCCCAAAAATGCTATCTCCGTAAGCCAAAATTCACATTTCTTCAATTTACCAAATAATTTCTTCTCGCGAAGCCGTTGCAACACCAATCGTAAATGTTTTTCGTGATCTTCAACACCTTTAGAGTAGACTAAAATATCATCAATGAAGACAATTACAAATTCATCTAAGTAGTCCTTGAATACACGGTTCATCAAATCCATAAAAGCTACGGGCGCATTGGTAACTCCAAATGGCATGACCATAAACTCATAATGTCCGTACCGAGTCCTAAATGCTGTCTTCTGCACATCTTTCTCTTTAACTTTTAGCTGATGGTAGCCCGATCTCAAGTCGATCTTTGAGAAAACTTGAGCTCCCTGATGCTAATCGAATAAATCATCAATCCTCGGTAATGAATACTTATTTTTAATGGTCAACTTGTTCAGCTCCCGATAATCAATACACATACGCATGGTTCCGTCTTTCTTCTTGACAAATAAAACCGGTGCTCCCCATGGAGAAACACTAGGTCGAATGAATCCCTTGTCGAGCAACTCTTGTAACTGGTTCTTTAATTCTTCCAGTTCCACAGGTGCCATTCTATATGGTGTCTTCGATACTGGTTGTGATCCAGGTGCTACTTCAATAGTAAACTCAATCTCCCGCTTGATCAGCACGTTTGGTAAATCCTTAGGAAATACATCCAGAAACTCCCGTACTATCGAAATATCCTCAACCCGAGTCCCTGTGACACGTGTATCAATTACACTACATAGCAATCCTTGACAACCCTTTTTCAATAACTTCCCAGCCTGAATTACTGATATCATATATGGTGGCACTGCTACACCAACCCCTTGGAAGGTAAACTCTTTTTGCCCTAGTAATTGGAAATTAACCCTTTTCTGTTCACAATCAATTGTAGCCTGATTTGTAGACAACCAATCCATGCCCAAGATTACGTCAAAGTAGTTGATGGTTAATGGAATCAAATCAACAGTCAATACCTTACCACCTACTCTGATTTTACATGCTTTGAACACTGAAGAGGTCACCAACGGTTTACTTAGGGGTAATGATACAGATAAATCATACCCTAAGGATTCCGACATGCTATCCAAATATTTGACAAATTCATGTGAAACAAATGAGTGTGTTGACCCTGAATCTATCAAAATTCGTGTTGGATGTGAACATATATGAAGTATACCTGACACCACGGAGTCGGTAGCTGACACATTTCCTGGTGTAAGTTGAAAAGATTTCCCTTGTCTCTGCTCCACACCTTTTCCTTTATCACTGGGTGGTCCTGATCTTGCTCCGCTGGACGCCATAGAACTTGCCCCTTGTTGTCACTTCTTTGGACAATCCTTGGAAAAATATCCCGGCTGCCCACAATCAAAGTATTTACTCCTCATATCCGGAATTGAGCTCGTAGAGCTAGGCGGTCGTGTTCTGGCTTGCGGACAATTCTTGGATATGTGCCCCACTTGTTTACAAATGTTGCACGTGCTTAGCAAATAAAAAACTCCCCCGTGTCGGCGATTACACGTAGAACACAACGGTCGAGCCCCCTCACAAAATGAACTTCCACCTTGACTACCTGAACCTGATCCAGGCCCTCGTGACAATGGTTTCTTGAAGAAGCCTTGCCCCTTCCCTTTATCTTCACTTTGTCACTTTCCTTTTTGGCCCTGCTTGTATTTGTTAATATCTCGTTCTGCTATAAGAGCTGCATTCTGAACTTGAGCCACAGTTCCAAATTCATGAGTATCCACCCTACATTAGATGTTATCCCTCAACCCTTCTTCAAACTTTCGAGCTTTGTCTTCCTTGGTTATCACTGTATCCTTTGCAAAGCGCAGCAATTCACTGTACTTGGAGATGTATTCATTCACCATCATATCGCCCTGTTGGAGATTCATGAATTCTCGACGCTTTTGTGCTTTAGCTGCTCGAGGAAAATATCGCTTGTAGAATTCTTCAACAAACTTATCCCAAGTGGTCGGCCTACCTTGATCAAGTAAATCCACCCACCAATTCTGAGCACCTTTTTTCAGAGTATCAGTGGAAAACGTAATCTTTTTCTCTTTGGTACATTCTATAGCACGAAATATTTGCTCCATATCCGATACCCAATGAATAGCTGTCATTGGATCCGGACCCCTATCAAATGTAGTTGATTTCCTCTTATAGAATTGCTCAATCGTAACACGGTCCACCCTTGGTTCGGGATTCGGATTTGCATACCTTTCATTTACTGGTGGCACTCGGTCACCAACGGCACCAACGAAATTAGTTACCAAGTCCACTAAACGATCCATTCTTGCATCAAGTTCTCGGTTTTGGTCCATTTTTCCCAAATTCTTGCCTGCCAGCCAAATATGCATAAATACTATGCATGCTATGCCATATTTCATATAATATAAATGATTAAGCAATCATAATATAGCATCAATAATCATATGCATACATGTAATGCATCTACGTGCTCAATATCTACACGTTATGCTCAAGTCGTCGGCTCTCGTCCCAAAGCTTCTAAACTTATTGCTCTGATACCGCTATATGTCATGCCCCGGATCCACACATGTGAACCCAAGACACGTGGTATGCCACCAAGGCCTTCAAACATTAAGTTAGGAATGAAAAGGAATGAAAACACGCTCAAATCAACCTTTAAGTTAGACAAAACAAGCCTAAGGGAAAAATGGTCATTAATAAGGTATAGCAAATTTTATACCAAAAGATAGGTTTTTAAGTCTCGGTTCCAACGCAAAAAATGGCGCGTGAAACCGAGTTTTCTAGAGAGAGTTATGTCCGTTTTCGTAAAGGTCAACAGTGCAGTAAAATTGTGAGCGGATCGATCCGCTCCAAAAGCCGGATCGATCCATTTGGAGATTTTGCTATCAGAATGCCCCCGAAAAAGGCTGAATCGATCCCCTCTTTAACCCGGATCGATCTGGGCTCTGCAGAAGTCATTTTTACTGTCAAAACTCTGCTCAAACATGCCCAAACATTACCATAACCAAACCAAACCTCATGGGGACTTCCAAAAACACTTCAAAATCATTTCTAAACCATTTATAAACATTCCCAAGGGACTCTAACAAGTTCATATACAATAAACAAGATATGAAATGCAATCTCTCCCACATACTCCCCAAATCTCTCCCAAATACTCCTAATGCTACAATGATCAACCAAAACATGTTTTTAAACCAAATTTTCATTCAAACAAGCCCAAAACTACATTATCAAGGCATGGAAGATACCAACATTCTAAACTTCAATTACCAAATTTACACAAGTCTTGGAGCGATTAAACCAAAACTAACATATCTCTCCAAGTTTTAACATAAACTCAAGTTAACTATTACAAACCACAAGTTTTGCACCAAAACTATAAGTTTAGCTCAAAAACAACTATATACATGAAACTACAACATTTACAAGCTTCCTCGACTCCACGAACCCCAAGCTCATCTCCCCGGATTCTCGCCGTCGTGCTCACCTACAATGGTTATTCAATAACCACTACAATATATAAGCTATATGCTTAGTGAGAGATATCAATCAAGCACACGGATGACATATCATGTTTATATTCAACTCAACAAATAAATTGATCTTCGGATAAGCAAGTATTTCCTCCGCCACTACCCGCAAGTCCGTGACTCCCCCAATAGTCCACGGCACAAGCCAATGACCCACGCCACCCACGTGCGGTCTAATGCCATTGTCGGCAACGAGTGGTCGTCACCACAGAACAATCTCATGGCGGATTCATACAAGCTTTCCTTTGATCCAAATAGGCAACTAAGCATGCTCACATAAACATAACACCGTGCTTTTCATATAATTTTAGCCAAACATGGACAATCAAGCTAAATAGGCATGTAATTTATACCCAAATGAACACAAACACAAATCTCATCCAAATATAAGATTGAAACCACTCACCTCTTAGCAATTCGTTCCTAGTTGTGAAATTGAAGCCCAAATCTACTCCGGGTTAAAATCCTACATGAATTCGACTAACTATGGGTTACCGCTCCGAATTGGGTCTCAAAAATTACGACGATTATACTCAATAAAATCAGTACCAAAACGCAGAACTCACCTCTACGAGTCCAAATCCGGTCTCGGAATTGAAATTGGGTGTCGGTCGCGCCGTCAATCGTCGTCGTAGAGCTTCGGCTAACCCGTCTCCGTTTTCTCTCTCTCACCGACTCAAAATGAAGAAGAAGAGATATGATCTCTCCATATCTCTACAGCTCATGTATATCACTTAGGATTTCTATTATGAAACCCACCCAATTTTTGATTATTTTCATTTACACCCCTGACTAGTTTTATAACTAACTATTTAATCCTCCTAACTTAAGTGGGTATTTGTCTATGTCTCGCGTGGGTCCCATAGGTGGTCCCATATAATTTTGTGAAGTTACTAATTAGCCTACTAATTAAATAGCGTGTTCATTTCGTCCTCACCAAGGTATCCCAAATGACCACACAAATGGTCCCTAATAATAAACAATATATTCTAAATAATATATAAATATCTCACATATGCATTAATAAATATTTAAGCACATAAGGGTGATTCCACCATCTTTGTCCCATCACAATGGAACTTTCTCAACTCATGTCCCAATTTGGGACTGCCACATTGGCCAACTTTGGGTTCCCAATTTGGACACCCACAATCAACTAGTGAGTTAAAACTCACTTAAACATGTGTTAATAAACACCAATTAATTATGATAATGCATGCCTAAATCATGATTAACAATTAATCACGGGAGCGGGTGTTACAGTATCAAACAAAGCTCCAACTTATCTGTGAAAGAAAATGAGTGTACCTTATAAGTTCTGCTGTTCTTCAGCGCTGTACCCTACATTGTTAGGGATGATGGCATTCCCCCTAATCTATTTTTGTTGTCCTTGAGCAAGCGCTCTATAGTAGCCTCCACGAGGTGCTCGACAATTCTTGTTCATGTGACCCAGATTGTTATAGTTGTGGCAGACGAGGTCATTGCGATGCTCGGTCTTGGGAGCTGGGCAATACCTTGTAATATGTTTGGGCACTCCATAGTTAAAACATCCATTAGTGCTCTATTGCTGGGCGACGGGCTGTGCCTGAGGTGGTCCTCGCCATTGATTCTGCTGTCGAGGAAAGTTAGCTTGGGGCTTCCTTATACCATCCCAAGTTTGCTTGGTTCCTTGGTAGTTGTTAGTCTAGGGTTTTCCATCTCTGATTGTTTCTTGATGATTGCGCAAGAAAGTTCCTCGGTTGGAAGGTTATGGGTAGAGGTCAATTTGCTTGTGGTCCTTGTACAGGGTAAGCATCCTTTTCCAAACTTAAAGTGAGACGGACAATCCTTTCAAATGACTGGCCCAAATGGCCTATCATCATGTGTCGGAGGTGTGGGTTGAGTCCTTGATGGAACCACTTGACCTTGTTAGTGGGGGTATCTATCATGTGTGGAGCGAAAGGGGAAAGTTGTTTGAATTGTGTGGTATACTCCCTGACCGTCCAGTTCCCTTGAGTTAGACTCAGGAAATTCCTTTCTTGTTGGTCTCTTTCGTCCTCAGGGAAATACTTCTCCAGAATTTGAGTCTTGAATGCTTCCCAAGGCATTCTCCTTGTAGTGTCAATCCCCCAATTATGGCTCTCTCGGCCTCCCACCAGTCTGTGGCGGATTAAGTCAGTTGAAATGTGGCTAGACGTCTCTTGTTAAGCTTGTTGCATTCTAGGGCTTCAAAGATTAGCTCCAACTCTCGTATCCATTGCTTGGCTTTCCACGATTCTGCCATGCTGTCGAACTTCTCGGGTCGTAGGCCACGGAATCGTTCTAATAGCTTATTGCTTATCTGCCTTAGAGGAGTAACGTGGTTATTACCGTTGTTAGCCCAATGGGTGGTGTTGGCCTAAAAGTAATCCTTAGAAGGGGGGGGGGGGGGTGAATAGGATTACTAGCAATTAATGACAAATTAAAAACTAAAGCAAATGCAAAAACAATTATAACAATAATTAAATAGAGAAAGAGAAGAACACTTACAAACCAAGTTTTTCAAGTGGTTCGGCAATCCGTAATCCGCAGCCTACGTCCACCCCTCAATAACACCCCTCGAGGATTCCACTAATCAATCTTCTTTGGGTGAAGATTTAAACCACTCCTTACAAGTTCTTCTTGAACTCCTTGTTAGACCTCCAATGAAGAACCCCTTCACTTGGAGTAAGGGTTACACTAACCCTCTTACAACTTCAATGATTTGATGAATGTTTGATTACAACTGAATAACACTCTCTTTATAGAGTAGATGGAAATAATGGAAGCTCACAATAATAGCTCTCAAGGGATTACAAAATCAAATTTAGAGCTAGAAGCTTGAATCTCAAATAATTAGGGCTTGAATCTTTGATTGCAATAAGTGAGTATTCAATAGGACTAATTTCTTTTTCAACAACCAATTTGAATTGAGTATATATACTCTCTCAAGAAAATCTGAACGTTTAAGGTAGGTGGGAGCATTAAATGCATAAAGCAAAATAGAGGAAAAGAGCCTTTATTTAATGTTTGCGCCATAAAATTAGTCGACAAAAAAATGGTCCAGTCGATTGAAAAGTTTCAAGCAGAATGCGTGTTTTTGATACAGAAACTAGTCGACTGAAGATCAGTTCGGTCGACTAAAAAATATAGGGTCCAGTCAACTGAAGGAATGTCCAGTCGAATGTTTTTCTTAGAAAAAACATTTTAGAAAAATAGTTTGCTTGATTTGAACGGTTTGTTCAATTTTAAGCCCTTGTTTTTGAGATTCAATGTAACCAACTTTACATAAATTCCTATAAGGACAATACATGAAACAAAGACTCTTCCACAAGACTTCCATAGAATATCCATCATCATTATTGAGCTCTATTTGGACAACACACTGGATGAAATCATAATTACTCAACTTGATAGTTTGTTAATCATCAAAATTACTTAGGGTAAAACCCTTGGGGTTAACAGGTGACATTGTTATAGGTGTCGCCAACGTGTTCCATCTATTGCATGAATGCTTCAAAGACTCCGGTTGGGTCCATACCATCAGGAATGAGTGCTCCTAATTGCGCTTGATACCTTGTGTTCCCAGCCATAGTATTCAGTGTGAGGTGTACCTATAAAAGATCTAACAATTAGCTGAAAACCTTCTCAGGGAAACAACCACACAATAAATCAACATAAAGCATAGCATGAATCTAAATCACAACATATCATAAATAATGAAATGACAATAGAAATAATCAAAAGAAACGATCTGCCACATATATATATCCAAAAGATATACAATGGAGTACAACACAGATCATCTGTGTACTGCGTAGTACATGATCCTATACAAGATCTAACGAGATATAAATAAGACCACCACTGGTGGCTACCTATACAAAAGGCTATGGTCAATAGCTGTCTATGTAAGCATCAAAAGTAAGTGGACAACTGTGGACATCGCAGGTTGACTTACCCACAGCTTTTCTTGTTTAAAATCTTTTTCCAAATTTCAAACAAAAGAGTCGCCACTTAATTTTTAAAGGAAAAATTAAGAAACCATTTCAAAAGGAAACTGATCTTTTGCGAAACCAAAGATAAACTGGGTCCGGGGATTATGAAATGAAAGGGGAAGGAGCCCGGCGGACTAAAACACCCCCTTTCATCCTATCTCACGATAAGCCTCTACTCAACATCCTTTTTAATCAAGTTATTAATCTAAGCATGCCCTCAATTAATACATATATAGGTATACATAACACAAGCATGTTGAAAGGGTGCAAAATTGCTAACGGTAAAATATCATTCATAAGTCACATAATTCAACTAGCAAACATCATGATATGCAATAGAGAACTAGAAAACATACCCAGGATCCAGCCGCGAAATGGAAACGTGCAATGCATACACAAAATACAAAGCCTAAGAAAAGGTCTATAATTCACATATTCACATAAGGCAAAACCTAGGCTAAGGTGTCGCACATGGAGTCGAAAATCAATATAAATCAAAAATGGAATTAAACTAGAGAAGAGTTGAGGAATTGTACCTCAAATGCGCTACAAAACAAAGGTTAGTACACATGCCTTAGACAAAATATAATATCATAAATAAGTAAATCCTAAGTCATGTTCAATTAGATACATCTTAGACAAGAGATAAGTCCTACTTGTGAATATTAACATGTATGAATGAATGCATGAATATGAACAAGAATGGGACATGAATTTATTCACTAATTTGGATCCCTAAGCCTCTGGGTTTAATCTAAATTATCATTATTCAAAACATGGTTTGAGTCCCAAGACATTAAGAGACCATTTGAGTTGAAATAAATAAGATTAGACAAAAACAGTAGCAGTTTTTTTGTGATTTACAGAGAGCAGACCCGACGTTCAAAAATGGAAATAAAATACTTTCAACGGTTGGATCTTACTGATTTTTGGATATATTATGCCTCTGTGAGTCTCGTTTCTAACCCAAAAAGAAAATCGAGGTTTCAACGGTTAGATCTCTGGGAATACGAAAAATACTAGACCTCACTCAGGATTCTGCAACTCTCTGTCCAGAGATCTTGTATGATTTTTTAAAAATAGCAAATAATTCCGTATTGATTCATTCTTTTTAGGGAATCTTCCTAACACATTAAGGTTCTTATAAAAAATTATTAGAGGTCATGAAAACTTGGTTAGAGTTCTGATCTATCAATTTTAAAATCGGCTTGCTGTTCTGAAACTATTCTGAAATTCTGGACAGATTGTGGTTGTCTCACAAAACTCATGATCAAACCATTCTAAGCATAAAGTCTTACCAAAACAAAAATTAAAGTGGTAAAACAATGTGTTATTGACACTTTCCCGTTGGTTTCACTTGATTTCAACGGTTAGATTTCGAACTAAAAATCTTTGATCAAAAACAGTTTGTGAACTCACTGTTTTCATTTTGCTAGTTCAACTTTATTTGTTAACCCCAACTATTAAATCATGAAGTTGGACTTAAACTAAACCATCTCTTCTACCATTTAATGGTCATTGAAGACTAAGGACATCTTTAGACCCATGGATTTTTGATGAAGTATGAAATGGACTTCACAAAATCTCAAACAATGAACTCAAACTTATGGACCAAAACTTGAGTTCAAATCATCACTCCTACCACTTGGCGGTCATTGGAGGCTAAAGACACACATACATGGAGGTTTTAGATGAAGTATGAAGAACTTCTCAAAACCTAAGGAAGAGATTAGTCTAAGCCATAGAGATGGACTTAAACTAAACTACTTCTCCTACCATTTGATGGTCATTCGAGACTAAAAACAACAAATCTACTCTAATCTCCATGGAATATAGTATGAATTCCATAAGATTCATAGTAAAGAGATCCTAGTCATGAGTTGATACTAGCATCTCACCAACTATGTGTAGATTAAAATCATGATTCATTTGAATCTCCATATGGATCATAAGATCATAGGAAACTAAGGAATCAAATTCAAAGAGTTTCAATGAGATATGGAAGATCTCATGAACCTCATGAATGAAGTAGAAATAAAGGAAATCAAAGTTTTATTTAGGAACACAAATTTCTTCAAAACTAATTTATCTCAAACCCAAGGCATTAATTAGATCCAAATTAATTAGATGTCATGAGATTCAATCACAAGTTCTTGGTGGTGTGTGATGAAACGGGGTAAGAAGAGAGGTTTTGAAAATGTGAAAAGTTCCTAGATCTAAGAACTTGTGATTGAATTATTATTATTATATATATATATGAAGGCTTTACCTCTAGATCTTCTCAAAACTTGTAGAGATGTTGAGTTTCTCAAGCTTTTCCTCTTCTTCTTCCTCAAGCTTCAAGCTCCTTCAATGGTGATTTGATGGTTGGGTAGAGTTTTGGTGGGATTTGGGTAAAATAATTGGTAGAGTTTCTCTCTCTATATTTCTTTCCTCTAAAGCTCTCCCAATATTTTTTCTATATCATTCAAGTGTCTCCCCCTAAATGAGAGAAAATGGGTTCTTTTATAGACTTTCATTATCTTAGGGGCTAAGATAAGGGTAGATAGGTCAATTTGGGGTGGGTTAGGAATATTCTATGGCATCTCTAACTCTCCATGGCACTTCTATGTAATTCCAAGAAACTTGAAGGGCATTTAAGTTGGCTAGAATAAAGGAACATTTTAGAGCATCTTTAAAGCACATGGGAGATTAGTGCCCAACAAAGGGCTTTTTGGGTATTTACTTTGGATTAGGAATATGCCAAGGAATCTCTAACTCTCCAAATCACATGGGATACTTTCTTTTATTATTTTCATTTTCTTATATATATATGTATAGACACATTTTTCATTTTAAATCTAAATTAATCATATGAGTCACCAAATAGTATCTTTTTTCTTTCTTTTTTTTTTTGAATCTAAAAATATGAGAAACAATGTTATTTTTATAAAATATCATTATTATTATTATTTAATCTATTCTATTTTTTTTTAGAAAGTAACCCATGATCTAGTGAGCTCGAGACAGATGGTCAGTGATTGGCCAAATCTAGGGGTATTAGGAGCAAGGTTTGGGAACTTGAAGCTTTTCAGAAGTCGAAGCGATGAACTTGAAGAAAATCGTCGGGACATTATTCATCATTGATTTCTAGAGGTAAATCCCCCTAAGTTCAATAGTTCGGTCAAAATTGGGGTGTCTACAGTTTGCCCCTCTTCGGCAGAGCTTGTGAAGCAACGCGTATCACAAGTGAATGTCGAAGCCTGTGTGAAGACAAGCCTTTGACCGGGCTATTGAACTTAGGTAAAAATAAAATGCGTTGCAAAACATTCGCAGAGACGGTCGGTGCTGGTCGTGCTCAACGGTGAGCTGCCTACGTATCCCTTTGGGAATCAGACCAGGGCGTAGTTCGGGCAAGGGACAACTCCTAAGCACAAATAATCACACGGATGAATGCACATATCCTAACGTGATGCACATGCTCATGGAATAACGACTGTCAATGCAATGTCATGCTATATAGATGCGAAGACCCATGATCATGCTCTTTCTGGTGATATGAATGCATTCTATGCCTGAAATGCATCCTATACTTCGAGTTCTCCTATTATGATCTCGTTCTATTCTAAAAACATCATGATGGATGTATGCATGCTCTATGTGAGTTTTTGAGAATCGTCTGATCAACTGAGATGCGCCATGCGTCTTACACTCCGTAGTCGAATCAGGAAATGTGATGAAAGACTGAGATGCGCTTTGCGTCTTATACTCCGGTGTCTTGAGGATCATCTGATTGGCTGAGATGCGCTTTGCGTCTTAGACTCCGGTGCCGAATCAGGAAATATGATGAAAGACTGAGATGCGCTTTGCGTCTTATACTCCGGTGTCTTCCAAGATATGAGATGTTTTTGCAGAAAAGTCAGAATCGCTCCAGATTCAATGACCCCAAATAGCAGAAAAGTCAGAATCGCTCCAGATTCAATGACCCCAAAGAGCAGAAAAGTCAGAATCGCTCCAGATTCAATGACCCCAAATAGCAGAAAAGTCAGAATCGCTCCAGATTCAATGACCCCAAAGAGCAGAAAAGTCAGAATCGCTCCAGATTCAATGACCCCAATGATCGCAGAAAAGTCAGAATCGCTCCAGATTCGATGACCCCAGATAGCAGAAAAAATCAGAATCGCTCCAGATTCAATGACCCCAAAGAACAGAAAAGTCAGAATCGCTCCCGATTCAATGACCCCAAATAGCAGAAAAGTCAGAATCGCTCCAGATTCAATGACCCCAAAGAACAGAAAAGTCAGAATCGCTCCAGATTCAATGACCCCAAAGATCGCAGAAAAGTCAGAATCGCTCCAGATTCAATGACCCCAAAGAACAGAAAAGTCAGAATCGCTCCAGATTCAATGACCCCAAAGATCGCAGAAAAGTCAGAATCGCTCCAGATTCGATGACCCCAGATAGCAGAAAAATCAGAATCGCTCCAGATTCAATGACCCCAAAGAACAGAAAAGTCAGAATCGCTCCCGATTCAATGACCTCAAATAGCAGAAAAGTCAGAATCGCTCCAGATTCAATGACCCCAAAGAACAGAAAAGTCAGAATCGCTCCAGATTCAATGACCCCAAATTCGCTCGGTATTGCAAGGTTAATTTTTATTTTTCTTTTCCTTTTCAGAACAGTCACGCAGACTTAAACAATTCATTTTCTATTGGGAGTCATGTAGACTCGAAAATTCATTTCTACTTTTCAAAGATTGGGAGTCGCGCGGACTCGAAAGTTCATTTCTACTTTTCAAATATTGGGAGTCGCGCGGACTCGAAAATTCGTTTCTACTTTGCAAATATTGGGAGTCGCGCGGACTCGAAAGTTCATTTCTACTTTTCAAAGATTGGGAGTCGTGCGGACTCGAAAATTCATTTCTATTTTTCAAAGATTGGGAGTCGCGCGGACTCGAAAATTCATTTCTATTTTTCAAAGATTGGGAGTCGCGCGGACTCGAAAATTCATTTCTATTTTTCAAAGATTGGGAGTCGCGCGGACTCGAAAGTTCATTTCTACTTTTCAAAGATCAAAAATTCATTTTCTAAAAATTCATTTTATTTTATTTTATTATTATAATTATTATTATTATTATTTTTTTCGAAGACCTGGAGTCGCGCAGACTCGACAACTTGTTTTTGGCATTTCTAAATTTGGTTTTATCCATTCCCTTTTTGTTTTGATCGGTAACCCCAGGCTACAGTAGATGACTTATAACAAGACCGAGGATTTGATCGGTGACTCATAGGATGCGATAGACGACTTAAACCAAGACCGAGGATTTGATTGGTGACTTCAAAGGCTGCGATAGACGACTTATACCAAGACCGATGATTTGATCAGTGACTTCAAAGGCTGCGATAGACGACTTATACCAAGACTGAAGATTTGATCGATAACTCATAGGATGCGATAGATGACTTATACCAAGACTAAAGATTTGATAAACGGAACTGGTCTAGCTCAAGGAGATTTGCCTTGGGGCTATTCTAGCTGAAGAGACGTTTATGTGCTTCTTATTCTAGATTCATCATTTTCTTTTCTTGACAGATTGTTTGCTATGGACAGCAGTTTCAGGTGATTCGGGCAAGAAGAGGAAGAAGCATGAGCCAAATAACCCCACTTTCCTTTTTGATTATAGACAAACCCAAAGGCTTTTTTGGTTCATCCGATGATTAGCTTGTACGGCTTGGAGCCTGACTTGCTGAGGGTATTCACTTGATTTTGCTCTTTCTGAAGATATTACTCGACCTCTATTCTTGGCGGAGCAGAATCTGACTTCCTGTCCTTCGTGCTTATTACTGAAGTTTCCAACTCTTGTTGATTCCTCTGAGGAATATATCTTTCGGATTTCAAGAAGGTAGACTCAAAATGAATTGAGATACACACATTTTCAAATTTGTGACCAATTCTGCTTTCTTTTCTCTGCGCTTCTCTGATCAATTTTAGAAAAAAAATTGTTATCCCATAACATTCTTTCATTGTATCTTCCTTTACGATTGACTTTATGATGATAAAGAATTCTCCTTTTCATGTTTCTTTCCATCTTAAATCAATTTCAGATTTATGCATGAAAACTTCAACTTTTTACTTCAAGAATTCTTAGGATGCCTAAGCTTGGTCCTTGAAAACCAGTCAACACAGCGATATTTCATTTGGCAAACGACAGTTTGCCCCTAGTTTGACAGGGGGCTTGGGAATGCTAGGCAAACGAGGTTTGCCCCTGGTTTGAGGGAGTTGACGCGGCCTCTGGGCAAACGATTGTTTGCCCCTAGTTTTCAAGGTAATTTCATGAATTGGTTGGGTTTCTTCTTTGGACCGAGGGCCTTGGGAGACCCGCCTACTTATCCCCGAATGGGCATCAGGTCCTATAGTAGTTCGGTTGAGGCCTGAAAGAAGTGCAATGATTGACTGTGTGTGTAGTTGTGACCGAACCTTGCAGGCTGCCTACGTATCCCCAAATGGGAATCAGGTCAAAACGTAGTTCATCGACTCTGGAGGTTTTGAAAGAATAAGGCTTCAAGAATTGGTGGGCTTTTCGAGCCATGTTTTCATTTAGGTTCAATGGGTGTCCTTTCTGGGCAGATATTCTGAAACATATTCCTTGTGGCTGCTTTCGAACAAGATGATGAACTACTTCTCCTTCTTATGCATTGTTTTTTTCTTCTTTTCCTCTTTTCTTCCCCCTTTTTTTTTTCTTTTTTTTTTTTTTTTTTTTTTTTTCCTTTTTTTGTTTTGTGGCGGTTGATTCTTTTCACCTTATCACTAGCCAGTCAATCTTTACAACTCTCATAATACATCATGTTTTACTCATACTCTATCATACTCACATAGTAATATCAGCCCTCCAAATTACTCTTTATCTTTCTCAAAGATATTTCTGCATTGTTTTAGGTCCATATCACTTATTCATTGAGTCTCTCACAAAAATTTAATTGATACTTTCAAATCTTTCTTTTTATTTCCAATTTCTTTTCTTAGGATAATTCATGTACTTTGAAGTACTCAAGAATTCTCAATCTTATTTATTCTCTACTTTTTTCTTCTTTCCTTTCTTTTCTCACTATCTCTCATGATTTTGACTGGCTAGGATTTGGATTTTGAAATCAACACGCATCTTATTTTGCTCTAACTTTTGCCTAGGCGCCCTTTCGGGTTTTCATCCTAGCGAGCTCTCTTTTTTTCCTTTTTTTTTTCTTTCTTTCCTTTTTTTTCCTTTTTTTTTTTAAGAAGAAGAAGTTCATTTAAGATATCTAGCTGTCATTAAGGAACAAGTTCATAGCTTGTGAGCTCACCTTTTGGTATAAAGGGGTAATGTGGGATAATTTCTGAATTCATTCTGGCACATCATCATAGGACCATGCAAGGCATCCTTGTATTCTTTTAGCAATGAGATCAATTTTATGCTTTTATCTTTATTGAGTGAAATATGGAAAGAATCACTTCGAGAATCTTCTTCATTTTCTAAGTCAAATGCCAAGGTTTCCTCAATGATTTTGCATGCAGGTTCATTCGCTCTCTCTTTTTTTTTTTTTTCACAGTTATTAAAATCATTAAGCAGAATCAAGTAAGCAGAATCAGTCACTTTCATTGATAACAGAAAATTTAAAAGGTTTGGCTCATACTGGCCATTACAGACTTCCGGGTAGGGGAATCCTATCACTAGACTTCAAGGACATTTTGGCAAATTCCCTGATTCTATCTCTCTTCCATTTTTTGACTTCTCCCTCCGTGCTTTATTTCCCTTGACCTCTTCCTTCAGTATTCCTCCCATCTGGTCTTTCCCAATCTTCACTTCCATGATCTTCTTTGGACCACTCTCCTCGGTCTTACTGCTTTCTTCATTAAAGAGATTCCTCATGGCCAGGCCATCCAGTGCATAAATCCAATCTTGGACAGACATAGGTTCTGTGAGCGCTTGCAGGTATGGATCTTCATAGTCAACGAACTCATGTAAGAAAGAGATCTCAGACCTTTGCTCCAAGTATTTACCTTTGCAGTCCGCCCATGACTCTAGAGAGCCGTAGCAGGGGAAATCTTCTCCTTTCTTGATGAAGTGTGACGGTTGACCTTCTTCTCTATTTTCCTCAAGATCCTTCCCTTTCCCTTTTTCCAAAACATTCCCATCTAACCCACACAGCTTGGCATGATTGACCACTTCTTCAACATTTCCTTCTTCTTCTCCCTCAGACCACAGACCATCCGTGTCACTGTACACCTCCTCCTCCCAGATGGAGTTATCAGTAGGATTGTTTGGATCCCACCAATTGATTTGGATGATTTCATTGTCCATATCCTCCTCAAATGCTTGTTCTTCTACTACTCCTATCAGCCAATCCTCTTCCTCAACTACTATAAGGCATATCCTCTGATCTTCTGGGAATTTATAAGCTTTGGTAGCTTGTCCTATTGGTACAATCAATACAGATGGATCGAAGACTCCCTCCCCAATATCTAAGAGATTGATGTTCCGTGGTGGTGGTACAGCATGATGATTAGGGAGCGGGTTCCGGGTCACATGCGGCCGATTGGTAGGCGGAGCAGAAATGGTCTTATTATCAATCAAATCTTGTACTTCATGCCTTAACCTCATACATCGGTCAGTTGTGTGGCCGTGAGTTTGATGAAACTCACAATAGAGGTTTGTATTGAAGCCCGGTGGAAGTGGATCAGGCATTGGCTTTGGATCCAGTGGCTTTAGATATCCCTTTTCCATCAATCGCTTGAGAGTAGTGGTCAATGAGATCCCTAAATCCGTGAAGCGACGAAGCTGCCCTTCCAACTTTGGTCTCGACGCACCCCCTTTTCTCGCAAAATTCTGCCCTTCTTCCGGCTGGCTTAGAACATTAACATCAGTTGCTACCTGATTTCCAGCATTCCCCCCATAGAATGGTCTTCTAGAGCGGTTCCCCTGAGGTTCCTCCTTCTTAATTCTTCCATCCTTGATTGCGTCCTCGATCCTGGTTCCAATTTCAAATAATTCTGCAAAGGTATGAATGCACTGGTACATGAGTTTTTCCTGATAGATGCTCTGGAGGTTTTTGATTACAATCCGGATCTGTTCCTTCTCTGATGGCCGTTGGGTCATTTTTGCAGCCTTTCCCCTCCATCGTGTCAAGAATTCAGCAAATGACTCTCTATTCTCTTGCATGGTTGTTTCCAGATCCCTCACAGTTACATCGAGCTCTTGGTTGTATTCATATTGGGTGACAAAGGCTTTCACCACTTCCTCCCATATGCGACTCTTGCTTGGCTCTAATGTGAAATACCAGGATAAGGCTGCTCCAGTCAAAGTTTGTTGGAATAGCATGGCCATCATGGCAGGATTTAGACCACTTGGCTGGAAAGCCCCGATGCACATCCTCACGTGGTTTCTAGGGTTACCGGAACCATCAAACTTATCTATCTCTGGCATTTTGAAACCAACTGGCAGTTTTTCCTTAGTCCCCTCAAATAATCCTTCTAGCTCTAGCAGATAGCTGTCAACCCCGTTGGATTTGCGGATAACTTTCTCTAGCTTTTCCACCTTCTCCTTCATCTCAATACGTTCTTTCTCAGCTTTCCCCATCTTTTCCCTTTCTGCCCTAGGTGCATCATGTCTAGGTGCTTCTGGATCTTCAAACCATTCATCTTCCTGAAGCGGAGGCGGGTCGGCTATCGGTGGATCAATTACCGGCCTCTGACGAGTCAATGTTTCCAACATGGCCATCACTTGGTCCATCCTCTCTTTCAACTGTGCTATTTCTGCAGTATGTTGTTCCTTATCCATTTCTCCTTCTGTCTCTGGCTCTCTTCGTACTAACCTTGCACTCAAATCCCTGACCCAAACTGTCCCGGCGTTCAATGCTATCTTGCCTACAACCATTTTTATTTTTAATCAATTTTCAAACAACCTTATTTTTTTGAAAATGCTTGGTAAAAAGAAGAATTTATGAATGGCTCATATGTCATACAGATGCGATGCATGTGTGTGTGTGTGCCTATTCTATATGCCAATAGAAAAGAAAATCCTAGTTCTAGCATATAAACACATAAGCACATAAAATCCTCATCCATGTCAAGTATGCCGATTTCTCCTTTCATTGTGATCCTCATTACCCCTTTTAAGTATTAAAACTTTGAAATTTAATTGGAAAGTATTTCTTATGTGAAAGCTTTCTTAAGAGTTCCTTGAAAATGGGGATGTAAAACATTTTTTTTTTTTTAACAAATTTGTTGGTTTGAAACTTTGCTTTGAAATTCATTTGAAAAGCATTTATCAAAACGATTCTCAAGATTTTTGGATTTCCTCTTTGAAAGTGGGGACATGAAAGTTTTTTTCTTAATAAGAGATGATTGGGTTTTATTTGATTAAAGGAAATGAACCTTGGACCTTTTTATTTCTTTGAGAGGGTGATTTTTCAAAATATGTTTTTTGGATTTAAAGATAATGATTAATTAAAAAAAAAAAAAAAAAATTCATAAACAATGAACTTTGGATTCTTGGGTAGGAGTATCACACGATTAGATAATCATCACACTTTTCATGAATTCGGATGCATACAAGGTCAATGATGCTTAGCTAAAACATGATACAAGGGGTGTAATCTTATAATCAAGATTCGGCTTATTCTCAAATGTCATAGGACATGAAAAGGAATTGCCCAAAAGTGATTAAGAGGTTACACATCTTTTATCAAGTAAGCATCGTCATCATCTCAAATAATCCATTTCGGGCATACAAAACTCCTAGCACATAACCCTAATCAAGAATTGAATTCCTAATTTTGAATGGTTCTATGGAAACTACTATGCAAAGGCCGGGTTTTGGTCAAATAAGGGACCCTTGACACACACCCGATAGGATGCTTCATATACCAACACATGGTACGAGATCAAGGGTGATCACACGGCCCCATGATGGCTTGACCGACCGGGTTGCCCCGAGCCTCCAAGGTCATAGTTCCATGCAATCGACTGGCTAGACATGCAAGTGCAATGCAACAGGCACACAAAAATTAATTAATTTGATTAAAATGATGCTTTCAAGTCTAATCCTCGAGTGAACCCAAAATCAAAAATTCTGGTCTGCGAAACCAGAGATTCTGGGTTCGATCCCCAGCAGAGTCGCCAGATTGTGGACATCGCAGGTTGACTTACCCACAACTTTTCTTGTTTAAAATCTTTTTCCAAATTTCAAAACAAAAGAGTCGCCACTTAATTTTTAAAGGAAAAATTAAGAAACCATTTCAAAAGGAAACTGATCTTTTGCGAAACCAAAGATAAACTGGGTCCGGGGATTATGGAATGAAAGGGGAAGGAGCCTGGCGGACTAAAACACCCCCTTTCATCCTATCTCACGATAGGCCTCTACTCAACATCCTTTTTAATCAAGTTATTAATCTAAGCATGCCCTCAATTAATACATATATAGGTATACATAACACAAGCATGTTGAAAGGGTGCAAAATTGCTAACGGTAAAATATCATTCATAAGTCACATAATTCAACTAGCAAACATCATGATATGCAATAGAGAACTAGAAAACATACCCGGGATCCAGCCGCGAAATGGAAACGTGCAATGCATACACAAAATACAAAGCCTAAGAAAAGGTCTATAATTCACATATTCACATAAGGCAAAACCTAGGCTAAGGTGTCGCACATGGAGTCGAAAATCAATATAAATCAAAAATGGAATTAAACTAGAGAAGAGTTGAGGAATTGTACCTCAAATGCGCTACAAAACAAAGGTTAGTACACATGCCTTAGACAAAATATAATATCATAAATAAGTAAATCCTAAGTCATGTTCAATTAGATACATCTTAGACAAGAGATAAGTCCTACTTGTGAATATTAACATGTATGAATGAATGCATGAATATGAACAAGAATGGGACATGAATTTATTCACTAATTTGGATCCCTAAGCCTCTGGGTTTAATCTAAATTATCATTATTCAAAACATGGTTTGAGTCCTAAGACATTAAGAGACCATTTGAGTTGAAATAAATAAGATTAGACAAAAACAGTAGCAGTTTTTTTGTGATTTACAGAGAGCAGACCCGACGTTCAAAAATGGAAATAAAATACTTTCAACGGTTGGATCTTACTGATTTTTGGATATATTATGCCTCTGTGAGTCCCGTTTCTAACCCAAAAAGAAAATCGAGGTTTCAACGGTTAGATCTCCGGGAATACGAAAAATACTAGACCTCACTCAGGATTCTGCAACTCTCTGTCCAGAGATCTTGTATGATTTTTTTCAAAATAGCAAAAAATTCCGAATTGATTCATTCTTTTTAGGGAATCTTCCTAACACATTAAGGTTCTTATAAAAAATTATTAGAGGTCATGAAAACTTGGTTAGAGTTCTGATCTATCAATTTTAAAATCGGTTTGCTGTTCTGAAACTATTCTGAAATTCTGGACAGATTGTGGTTGTCTCACAAAACTCATGATCAAACCATTCTAAGCATAAAGTCTTACCAAAACAAAAATTACAGTGGTAAAACAATGTGTTATTGACACTTTCCCGTTGGTTTCACTTGATTTCAACGGTTAGATTTCGAACTAAAAATCTTTGATCAAAAACAGTTTGTGAACTCACTGTTTTCATTTTGCTAGTTCAACTTTATTTGTTAACCCCAACTATTAAATCATGAAGTTGGAATTAAACTAAACCATCTCTTCTACCATTTATTGAAGACTAAGGACATCTTTAGACCCATGGATTTTTGATGAAGTATGAAATGGACTTCACAAAATCTCAAACAATGAACTCAAACTTATGGACCAAAACTTGAGTTCAAATCATTACTCCTACCACTTGGCGGTCATTGGAGGCTAAAGACACACATACATGGAGGTTTTAGATGAAGTATGAAGAACTTCTCAAAACCTAAGGAAGAGATTAGTCTAAGCCATAGAGATGGACTTAAACTAAACTACTTCTCCTACCATTTGATGGTCATTCGAGACTAAAAACAACAAATCTACTCTAATCTCCATGGAATATAGTATGAATTCCATAAGATTCATAGTAAAGAGATCCTAGTCATGAGTTGATACTAGCATCTCACCAACTATGTGTAGATTAAAATCATGATTCATTTGAATCTCCATATGGATCATAAGATCATAGGAAACTAAGGAATCAAATTCAAAGAGTTTCAATGAGATATGGAAGATCTCATGAACCTCATGAATGAAGTAGAAATAAAGGAAATCAAAGTTTTATTTAGGAACACAAATTTCTTCAAAACTAATTTATCTCAAACCCAAGGCATTAATTAGATCCAAATTAATTAGATGTCATGAGATTCAATCACAAGTTCTTGGTGGTGTGTGATGAAATGGGGTAAGAAGTGAGGTTTTGAAAATGTGAAAAGTTCCTAGATCTAAGAACTTGTGATTGAATTATTATTATTATATATATATATATGAAGGCTTTACCTCTAGATCTTCTCAAAACTTGTAGAGATGTTGAGTTTCTCAAGCTTTTCCTCTTCTTCTTCCTCAAGCTTCAAGCTCCTTCAATGGTGATTTGATGGTTGGGTAGAGTTTTAGTGGGATTTGGGTAAAATAATTGGTAGAGTTTCTCTCTCTATATTTCTTTCCTCTAAAGCTCTCCCAATATTTTTTCTATATTATTCAAGTGTCTCCCCCTAAATGAGAGAAAATGGGTTCTTTTATAGACTTTCATTATCTTAGGGGCTAAGATAAGGGTAGATAGGTCAATTTGGGGTGGGTTAGGAATATTCTATGGCATCTCTAACTCTCCATGGCACTTCTATGTAATTCCAAGAAACTTGAAGGGCATTTAAGTTGGCTAGAATAAAGGAACATTCTAGAGCATCTTTAAAGCACATGGGAGATTAGTGCCCAACAAAGGGCTTTTTGGGAATTTACTTTGGATTAGGAATATGCCAAGGAATCTCTAACTCTCCAAATCACATGGGATACTTTCTTTTATTATTTTCCTTTTCTTATATATATATGTATAGACACATTTTTCATTTTAAATCTAAATTAATCATATGAGTCACCAAATAGTATCTTTTTTCTTTCTTTTTTTTGAATATAAAAATATGAGAAACAATGTTATTTTTATAAAATATCATTATTATTATTATTTAATCTATTCTATTTTTTTTAGAAAGTAACCCATGATCTAGTGAGCTCGAGACAGATGGTCAGTGATTGGCCAAATCTAGGGGTATTAGGAGCAAGGTTTGGGAACTTGAAGCTTTTCAGAAGCCGAAGCGATGAACTTGAAGAAAATCGTCGGGACATTATTCATCATTGATTTCTAGAGGTAAATCCCCCTAAGTTCAATAGTTCGGTCAAAATTGGGGTGTCTACAACAACATGTCCTGAGGTCAAAAGCAAAAGTCTAAGTCCTAAAGGTACTGGACTTAAAAGTTATCCATGTCAGATCCATAGATGGAAGCCTCATCCTCTGGGGCAACCTCAGATAAAACATCATCCTCATCCATGTCATCATCATCCATCATGTCCTCCTCCTCCATCAAATCCTCCTCAGGTAGCTCGGTCCATTATGCTTTACAATAACTCATGAATCTCCTATATCTGCTATGTCGGCCTGGGCTACATCAAATGCAACTGCAAGTGCCTCAGCCTCACTATAGCATGTGCCAACTTTGCTGCTCCTATCTCAAATCCATGGGGATGTACAGCCATCTTCGCAGCCCACTTTGCTACCAACTGTGCTATCACACCGCCTGGTAAGACTAGTACCACAGCGTCATCATGTGCATCATCATCTGCTATAGCCTCCTCCTATATCGGATATCCCTATGCTACTACAATGTCTACCAACTGGTACATCCATACCAGTTGGGTCCTCTGGCTCCTCGTCGTCCGTATCCTCATCCTCTTCATCCTCCATCTCCTCGTCATCATCCCCTGGCTCATTGTCATCGCCCTTATCCTCATCCTCATCCAGATCATCATCCTTTGGGCCTTTATCTACTGGTGGTGCATCAACCATGTCCTCCTCTGGTGGGGGTGGAGGTGTATGGAGTGGTGGCTCTGTCGGTGGAGGTAGAGGGACTGCTCTAACCTCTGAAAGTAGAACCTGGTACAAAAAATGATCTCGTAGCATCCGTATGGAATCGTCCTTAATGATTTTGAAGGTTTCCTTATGGTAAATCACCTTTTGACGTATCACCTCTGGGTCCTGGGTCCCAAATCTCTGCTGCTCAACCTGTATATTGTAGACACCCAATTTTGACCACACTGATAAGATTTAGGGTGGACAACGTCTTAGAGGATTTGATGATAAAAAATACCCTGTGGAAGGTACTGTATTCCACACAATCAAAAGATCAAACTTCGAAAAGTGACTTCAAGCTCAAAAAAGCCCTTTCCATGCATAAATCCCGGTTTTGTCAAAATCGTCTCTTAGAGTTCATATTCACTCAGGGTTATATGAACAAGAAATGTTCTAAACACAGTATTCTAGGTATCCAGAGATTCAATTTTAAAGAAAAGTTCAAAATTGACGCGCATTGAAAAGCAATTTTGAAAAAGAAGTTTAATTTAAAAAAGATGACAAAGTTCTGGATGACTTTCGGACTTTAATTGAACTTCAATTTTCATTTCAAAACCTCCTGGAATATTTTTATACTGAAATTCAACTCGACAACTTTCCAATGATACATAAATAGATGATTTCGGACACCAAAATGCATTTTTACGAAAATTTGGAAAAGCAGTGCACGTAATTTTTGAAATAGGGCTTAAGGGCAACCAGGGGAACCAAAAAAACAAGTGGTGGTTTTGGGTAAGGGGGTTGCGGGTCCCACCAAAACTGCCATGTGCATATGGTGTTCTCTATTGCATTTGTTTAGTTCTCCAGGAGGTTTCCACTGCGAGGAAATTGCCTAGAAACTGTGTTTAGGCACTGAAATGGCCATTTTAACTCTTTTCTGATCTCTAAAATCTCTATTTTAACCCTAAAACTTAAGAGTTACGTTTTCAAAACTCTATATATAGATCCCATGCATCTTATATGAGATCATCTAGAGATCATTTTGGAATATGTTGAATCATCTTGAAGAAGCTTTAAGTACACCTTGAATATACTTGAAGATATACTCACATATACTTTCAATTTAAGAGATTTCTAGAGAGAGAATTATGAATTAAAATTTCCTATACTAATCTCAAGATAATTAGATTAGAGAATTAGAGAATAATTTTGGCATCAATTGCCTCCCTCAACTTCCATGGATGAGTGCTTGAAGAACTTGAAGTATACTTGAAGAAGAAGATCCTTCAAATCAATTTTGGTTGCATAATTGAGAATCCTCCAAGAGGTAGACATCATAATTCATCTCTAATTCCTACTTTTGTATATAGATCTATAATATTTGAATCTAGTTTAGTTTTATTTTCTTTGTTAGAACACTCATCTTCTTCCTCTCTTATTCTTCACACACTCACATAGCTAGATCCAAATCCTCTTTGATTTTCTTGATAATTCTTAATTAGAGATTGATTTTAACTTTGATTTTTAATTTTGATTTCATTCTTCTATTCTAGTTTAGGTCCATGCATACATGATTATCTATATGTATTTACTTTGAATTCCATGATGGTTTGGAAGTATGATCTATGAGAAGGATGATTCCTATGTTCATAGTTTTCTCTTGATTATTCCTATAATCTAAAATTCCTATTGAATTTCATCTCCAATAGGATATTTGTAAGTCCTATTGATCCATAATCTATAGTTCTTCATAGAATTTGAGGGCTAAATTGATTGAGAATCATGATAATTAAGTTGATCTATGAGTTTGATCTCTCTAATAAGCTTCAACCATCACTTAAGATGTTTTTCTCACACTTTAAAATGAACTAGTTAAAATTCAGTAAAATAGATTGGTTTTGTCCATAGGATTTGGTCCATCAAAACCCATAGTTTGATGGATTCAAATTTTCTGGTTAAACTTTGATGAATTAGCTTTCATTTGATCCGTTTTGAGAACCCTTAGGATCCATATGCTATTTTTAGAAATTGTTGATAAATCGGTTGACAAATTTGAACATAGTCTCTTTATGCTTGAATTTCAGAAAATCTATGATAGTTATCGATGAACCGCTTTTTGTGGATGATTCCTAACTAATGTATCTATATGCCGATGTAAAATCGTGAGCATACGATCTAGTTAAGATCGTTTTCTAAGCGTTTGAAGTTGATATAACTATTCTGGAATTTTCTAAGTTTAACTACAACCATGATTATGTATACAAAATGGTCATACCTTGATCACTCAACAATAATTGGTGGATAAAACTTGGTTTAGAGATCATATAGGATAAATGGATGAGAGATCAAAAGCTTAGATTAACTTCATTAACATGATCTATGAACTTCTATTATGTTTTGCATTCCTTTATCAAATGATACCAATTTTCCAGAATAATAGAGTCTGGTTAAAACAACTTTTCAGAGACCATAAGTTCATGATATACCATGGGATTGCTTTTTTTTTTTTCTTCATAAACTACAATGAAATAGCTTTCTTTGGACACCAAATAGAGCTTCATATGATTTTTTTGTAGAATTAATTATGATTTTAACAAGAACAGTGGACAATCCTGATTCGCTGTTCCCAAAACTCTTATTTCTCAAACTTCAAAAATAGTAATGAGGTCCTACTTTTTGGAAACGTTCCCTAAGACATGTATCTAACTTTTTATAAAAGGGTTTTAACCCAACTCATGTTTAAGACCACTTTTGATAGGATTCATTAGAGGTTGCTGAATCTAAAAATTTGATTGATGACATTTTTTTCTTGTTTTTCATGCATATCATTTGTTTGCTTGTGTTTTCGCAATGCTTGGGCATTCCTTGGTGTCTTAGTATAGAGAATTGAATGCCATGGATCCGGAATTCAATTTGTGGGCTTGCCTCATCTACATGTGGCTTAGTGCCCATGTATCGTGTACTATCTCTATCCTTTCTCTTAGAATTTTTCTAGGTTTATAACTTTATTTTCAACGATATAATTCCTTTAGGATAGTCCCTGTTTATGTGCTTATACGTTAGAGACATCTCATCTAGGATTGTTGCATGATTGCATTACACGTTTCCTTTATTTTGGTTTTTGCGACTCTGCTTGAGTCAATCCAATGTAAGTCTTCTCGTTCTCTCTTGCATATCATACCTCTCTCTTATATTGCATGTGCATCTGATTGCTACTTGATTTAATATCTTGAAATGATTTTTATTAGATGCTCTTTTTGCCATATATATATATATATTACCTAGTATGTTTAAGGAAACAACACCTATTATGAATTAAGAACAAGGATTTTTGAATCAAGGCCTACCGTTCGGTAGGGCGAGGAGGGGGTGCTCCTGCTCGGGCTCCTTTCCCTCTCGTACCAAGACCCCCAAACATAGTTTTTGGTGATGAAGGGCGAGTAACTTTATTCAATATTGGGCGAGTCAAACTTGGGTTTCTAAATTCCTGATAAAAATTAGGCGGCGACTCTTTGTCTCAAGGAACGCCATGACCTTCCCCCTTTCTGCATGTCCACAATCTGGCAACTCTGCTGGGAATTTGAGAATGAAACTTATAGTTTCTTTTTCTTCAAGGGTTTGACTTGAGCCAATGAATATCCTTGTTATTAATTCAATAATCGTGTTATTTTTGCCTGCATTTACACTTGCATTGTTCTTTCACTGCGACTGTTTAAGACAATTGCCTTAAGGGTGGAGGGCCTCCTTTCGTCCATTTGTCAAGAGACTTTGGTAGCATGTAGTCACCATTAGCCTTGTATCACGTGCGGTATATAGAGCCCATGTGCGAACGACACGCCCTCGGGGAGGCGGTCACCTACACCTCTGAGCTTGCTATTGGACCCTTTATGAGACTAAAACCCGGCCTTTGCATGTAGTTTCTGTAGGACCCTTCAATTAGGATCTTGATTATCTTCTTTGATTAGGATAATGTGATGAATTATTTGCGTTTACCTAAAAAGGATTATGTGGATGATGAGAATGTGTATGCGAAGGCATCATCAAACCTTGTATGGTAGATTCCTCTAGGGTAGTATAGTCTTTATCCAAACATCCGATCAATATTCGAGGACGATTTTTGAAATTTTGAAAATGCTAGCACTTCTTTGAAAAATCCAAAGTCTTTTGAAAATTCTGAGAATATCCCTTTTAAAAATTTGCTTTGAATTTCACTTTTATAAAATCCTTCCAAAATTCTCCCTAGATGTTAGAGAATTTCAAAATTCCTAATTTGATGATTCAATTTTAAATTCTCCTCTCAGATTTTAGAGGATTTCAAATTTCCTACTTTGGTTTTAAAAAAAAATCAAGATTTCACACTTTGATGATTCAATTTCGAATTCTCCTCTCAGATTTTAGAAATTCAAATTTCCTATCTTGATTTTCAAAAATCATGATTTCACACCTCAAGCATTGATGGTTCAAAGGTGCTTTTGAAAATTACAAATCTCTCTCTTTCTTTCAAGATTTTCATGAAAAATTCAATTTTGTAAACATGAACCATCAAGAATTTTAAAGCTAAAAGTCCTTAGATAATGATTGGATTAGTAGAGCGATTAGTATACTCAAGGAATCTTATGTGTTTATGTGCTGATATGCTATGTCTAAGCTAGATTAAGGTGCATTACATTTAGATTAGATTGCATTTTATTTGCATTGCATACACTACATGAGCATTGCATTTATGACTCATGAGTGCGACACCGCTAATATACATTCAAAAAGAAAAGATTTGTTTTCCTCAGAATTTTGAAAAAGATTTCTTTGATTTTAGAAAATGTTTTTGAAAAAAGGAAATGATTATCCATCTTTGATTTTCAACCCACTTTTGTAAATTTCATTTTTTGAAAATTCTTTCACAATAAAGATACCTGATTATTTTGGAAATCCCTAATAAACCAGAAAAGAAGATAGGACCAAAAAGTTGTACTCCTTCCTGGGTCAGAGCTGTGAATAGTCGTTTGATCAGATCAGGGCTTAAAGAAGGAACAACCGAGTCAACTAGGGTTAAGGGTATGACGTACGAAGCTAATATGGAAGCCAGGTTAGCCATAATATAAGCTATGTTGGATCAGAGTAGAGAATAGAATCAAGAACAACTTGCCACTATGGTGAGAATGATTGAACAGCTGACTAATCTGCCACCACCACCACCTTCGGTGCATCATGAGGAAGAAGACTTTGGGGAGACAATTCAACCAAAGGTTCAGCTAGATCAAGAAACTCAGGACAAGTTGGCTAAGATCGACAAGCTAGAGAATGTGATCAGGAAAATCAAAGGGGTGGATGAGTATTTGTTTGACGTTGAGGGATTATGTGACGCTCCAAAAGCCAAACTTCTAGAGAAGTTTAAGATGCCGCATATTGAATTCTTCAATGGAACTGGAAATCCGAAGAGTCATCTGAGGCTTTATATAGGAACTTTGTAGCCCATGGGTATTGGGCCTGATTTCTTCGCTCTATTGTTTCCAAGAGTTTTGAGTGGAGCAGCACTTTCATGGTACCTGACGCTAGAACCAGCCATAACCAGAGATTGGGAGGCATTAGCCAAAGCTTTTTGTTCAATATTCGTACAACTAGTCATTTGATGTAACTGCAAGAGATCTAGAGACCACTAGACAGGAGTATAGGGAATCGCAGGTTTCCTTACTCGTTGGTGGGCTAAAGTTACTCAAACGACTAGCAAGCTGACAGAAAAGGATTAAGTCCAAATGATCATAAGAAATCTACAGCCCGAGTATTTGGAGAGGCTAGAATTTTAGTCTATTATGAGTTTCGAATAGCTATTTAACGTGGGGACTTTGATAGAGGATGCCATCAGGGATAGAAAGATCAAGAAAGAGAACACAAATAATCGGTACAGAAAGGCAAAAAGGCCAGTCTATCATTAGCCTATTGACATCACTACACTATCTCCTCAGCCTTTTAAGAAAGAGCGTCAAAGTATGGTTAATGCAAGAGGAAATCAGAAGCAGTCAAAAGAGAAAAGAGAAATCTCTAATTTGGGCACTCAAAAGAATGCTAGAAAAGGGGTATTTGCAGAATTGGAACCCAAGCCCGAGCCTGATCCACTTCCACTGGGTTTCAAAATAGAATTCTATTGCGGCTTTCATCAAGGCCATGGACATAACACAAATAGATGTTGGAGACTTTTCCATGAGATTGAAGACTTGATTGAAAAAGGGGTATCTCTCCTCCTCCCGCTTAGCCAAATGTTTAGAAGAATCCTCTCCCTAATCATAAGGGAAACTTGCCGAACGTCAACTTTGTAAAAGAAGGGTCTCAGGCTTATAACCCAATGGTCTACATCACATCCTTGGATCAGCCAGCCGTGGATGTTTAGCTCCTAGAAAATGCCATAATTTGTATCTTGAGAAATGTGGAAGAAGAAGAGTGGGTCGAAGAAGCACTAGCCCTTGAAGAGGAGCTAGCCAACGAAAATCTTATAATTGAATGGTGGGATCCCAATACCATCACCGATGACTCAATCTGGTATGAAGAAGAAAAGCCCATAGAAGCAATCACTAAAGTAGAAAGCACTAAGCCAATAGAAGAATTGGTGGAGTTTTTCAAAAGCCTTGAATTCAAAGATAATGATCTCATTGCAATGATGGGAGAAGAAGAAGATTGGTGGTATGATGATGAGGATGATTCCGATAATAACATCATAATCCCCGATGATTCTATTTGGAAAGTCACTATTGGTACCAAAAAATTGACCAAAGAACTTGAGTCTATCTGGATCACTAATGAAACCAAACACTTGACCCACTCTGGATGCCATTTCAAACCTCGTGAGTTAGAAAATTATGGAAAAGAAACATGGAAAGAGAAAGAAGTCATCAAAGCAAAAGAAGCTGATAAGGGAACCATAAGTGAAGAAGTGAAATCCTAAAGCAGTTGAAGAAAATGTAAGCCTTGATCTCAGTTTGGGGATTGCTTCTGACCTCTCACAAACACAGGCAGGCTATGCTCAACACGCTCAACCGATTAGATGTTTCTGTCGACACTACTCCTGAAGATTTAGTGAACATGATCTCTGCAAAACATCGTAAGCCTGTAATCACATTCACAGATGAAGATTTACTGCCAAAAGGGGCACACCACAACAAGGCTCTATACAACACTATACACTGTCTAGGGTATAGAGTACCAATTTGCTTGGTAGACAATGGATCGGCTTTGAATGTATGTCCTCTCCAAACAGCTCTCAGAATGGGACTATCCATTTTAGAACTCTTGCCATCAACACAGACTGTGAGGGCCTATGATAATACTAAAAGGGCTATCGTTGGAATGATTAAGCTGAGGATTAAAGTTGGGCCGTTGAACAAAGCTGAATTCCAAGTGATTGATAGTCCAACTAGCTTCAATCTACTATTAGGACGCTCATGGTTACATGTAAACGATGCAGTTGCCTCTACTCTCCACCAGAAAGTTATGTTCATATGGAAAGAGGATGTGTTGACCATTTTTAGGGATAGCTGGATCAAAGAAGAAGGGACAAGCTATGGCCCTATGCTAAAAGTCCAAACACCAGACGAAGAAACTGAGTTAGGAGGATTCAAATTTGTGGGAATGCTAGATAAAGGAAAGAAACTACATGGGGATCAGCAAAAGAAATTCGTTTGGGATCGACTCAGCTATGACAAAGAGAAGAGATCTCCTGATGTATCTGTTTGGGATGAAGAAATTACTCCGTTCAAGAAAAAGAAGCCATTCATCACCGAATGCGAGTGTAGGAAGATGTTTGAGAAAAGAAACTAGTTGTCGAAGATCTACAAGAAGAAGTGGGATAAAATTGGATCCCTGAAGTCATGCCGTTGTACTTTGTCCAGTATGCAAATCCTAAAGTAGCTCACATGGTGCGAAAGATGAATTATTTCCCTAGAATAGGATTGGGTCATCCTCAACAAGGAATAACTAAACCGCCTGACTTGAATGAGCAGAAAGATAAATCTAGGCTTGGGTAATGATTAACCGAAGAAGATAAGAAGAAGATGATAAAAGGAAAAGGGCCAATGGTTGTTTCTAGGCCGAGAATCCTGAATGGGTACTTCGTAAAAGAAGGTGATGACTTCCCCTTCTGTGGTTTTCCTGAACCATGGTATGATCCGACTACCAAGAGCATCAAATCTGGGCTTGAGATTTTCTTCAAGTATGAGTTCTCCGACTATGAAGATTCATTCTTATATGTTTCACCTGCCTAGAAAGAAAAGAAGGATTGGGTTGATCTGATGATGAGTAATGATCTGAACATGCTAATGGGTAAAGAACTGAACATGCTGATGGACGCCGAAGAAGCACCGGGAAAAGAAATCAAGCCAATAGAGGGAGCTCTAAACAATTGGGTGATAGAATTAGGAGTTAACAAACCCCCTCCCCCACTCCCCCGGAAGTCTGTAAAGGCCAATATGAACCATGATGTTTAGTCTGCTTTTGCTTTTGATGTACCCAAAAATGTTAATGAAATGAATGAGGATTTTGCTTACTCTTCTGTGTTTGATGATCTTGATTTTGAATTTTTTGAGGATTTGCAAAGATTTGTTGAAAATGAAAATGAATCTGCATGCAAGATTAGAGAAGAAACTTTGCTAATAAATTTGGGTAATGAAGATAATCCACAAAATGTTCATATTGGCACCACACTCTCTTCACAAGAAAGCAATGAACTAATCAATTTATTAAAATAATTTAAAGACATTTTTGCTTGGTCTTATGAAGATATGCCAGGCATTGATCAAGAAATTATCCAACACCATATCCCTCTCTTTCCTAATTCAAAACTTGTTAAGCAGAAATTGAGACTCATGGGACCTGAATGGACTTTGAAAATTAAAGAAGAAGTTGAGAAACAGTTGAAAGATGAATTCCTAATGGTAACCCAATACCCTGAATGGATAGCCAATATAGTCCATATGCCGAAGAAGGATGGAAGAATCCGAGTATGTGTTGACTTCAGAGATTTGAACAGAGCTAGTCCCAAAGATGATTTCCTGCTCTCCCACATATAGATGTTTTGGTAGACAATACGGTAGGGCATGAGCTGTTATCATTCATGGATGGTTTCTCAGGGTACAATTAGATTTTTAATGGCACCCGAAGACGAGGAAAAGATCAAATTCATAACTCACTAGGGACGTACTGCTACCGAGTGATGTCGTTTTGGTTAAAGAATGCCGGAGCAACCTATTAGAGAGCTACTACTACTTTGTTACATGACATGATTCATAAAGAAGTGGAAGTCTATGTGGACGACATGATTGTTAAGTCCAAAAGAAGGAGTGGACATTTAGTAGCCCTTACCAAGTTCTTCAAAAGATTGAGAAAATACAGAATGAGATTGAACCCACAGAAGTGTACTTTTGGAGTAACCACTGGGAAGCTGCTAGGATTTCTCACAACACAAAGGGGAATTGAGGTTGACCCCATGAAGATCAAGGCTATTATGGATATGCCTCCTCCAATAAATGAAAAGGAAGTAAGAGGATTTCTGGGGTGAATCCAATTCATCAGTCGCTTCATATCTAAACTCACTGTAACTTGTGATCTGTATTTCAGCTTGTTGAGAAAAGGGAAGAAATTCAAATGGAATGATCAATGTCAAGAAGCTTTTAACAAGATCAAGACTTATATATTGAACCTGCCGGTTCTTTCACCCCCGAAGTCAGGGAAGCCTTTACTATTGTACTTATCCGTGTCAAAAAATGCTATGGGATGCATGTTAGCACAAGAAGGAGATGAAGGACATATAGAGAAAGCCATTTACTACTTGAGCAAGAGGATGACTGGATACGAGCTGAAGTATTCTCCGCTAGAAAAGACATGTTGGGCTTTGGTTTGGGCCACTCGCCATCTAAGGCATTATATGTTGGCCTTCCCAGTTGTTTTGATCTCCCGAATGGATCCTTCGAAGTACCTCTTTGAAAAACCAGCATTGACCAGAAGAATTTCCTGATGGACCTTGATGCTATCTGAGTTTGACTTGACACATGCTACAAGTAAATCTGTTAAAGGAAGGGCTGTTGCAGAACATTTAGCAGAACATCCGATAAGTCTGGAAAATGAAGGATAATTTATGTTCCCTGACGAAGGATTGATGGAATTAAGAGAAGACGTGTGGAAAATATATTTTGATGGAGCTGCAAACTAGAAAGGATATAGGGTAGGGATCATCCTTGTATCCCCTGAAGGAGCACATACCCCGTTCGATATTAAGTTGAAGAATACCTTTACCAACAATACTAATGAGTATGAAGCTTGTATGTTGGGGTTAGAAGCTGTATTAACTTTGGAAGTAAGGAAACTTGATGTTTTCGGGGATTCCAATCTGATCATATCTCAAGTTCGAGGAGATTGGAAAGTCAAAGAAGAAAAGTTGAAGCCTTATCATGAGTACCTTGATTCTCTACAAACTCATTTCTTGCACATTATGTTCTTTTATTTGCCTCGAGAAGAAAATCAGCTAGCAGACTCCTTGGCTACTTTAGCCTTGATGATCAAGATTCTTGTGGGGATTAAGTTAACTCCGTTGATGATTGAACAGAGAGAAAAGCCGTCTTATGAGATGATTGGGGAAATAGAAGAAGCAAAAGAACTTCCATGGTACACCGACGTGCGACTCTTCATTGAAAATGGGAAATATCCAGAAGGCACATCCGAGAAAGACAAGAGAGCCATAAGAAGATTCTCAGTTCAGTTCATAATTTATGACAAAATTCTACAAAAGAAATCTTACAATGGGTTCAACTTGACATGTTTGTATAGAAACAATGTGAAGAAAATGATGGAGCAAATTCATGAAGGGGTGTGTGGTCCTCACATGAGTGGACATATGTTAGCCAAAAAGATCATCCGACAGGGGTATTATTAGACTACTATGGCCAAAACTGTTACGAATATGTCAGAAGATGTCATAAGTGTCAGATCCATGCCAATATGAAGCATGTGCCACCGTCACTACTATACAACATGACTACCCCTTGGCCATTCTCAGTTTGGGGAATAGATGTTATTGGAGAAGTAACCCCAAAGGCATCTAATGGGCATCAATACATCCTGCCAGCAATTGATTATTTCACGAAATGGGTGAAAGTAGAGTCTTATGTGACATTGAAGGCTAATAATGTAGCTAGATTTATCAGAAAAAAAATATAATCTGTCGGTATGGAGTCCCTCATGAGTTGACATCCGATCATGGTAGTCACTTCCAGAAAGAAGTTTTGGATCTACTAGAAGAATACAAAATCATGCATCACATGTCAGCACCATATAGGCCATAAACAAATGGGCTAGTTGAAGCAGCTAATAAGAATTTGAAGACAATTCTAAGAAAGATGACCGATACGTGCCGAGATTGGCATGAGAAACTACCATATGCATTGTGGGGATACAAAACATCAATCAGAACATCTACAGGAGCCACTCCTTATTCCTTGGCTTTCGGAATGGAAACAGTACTCCTAGTTGAAGTAGAACTACCATCACTGAGAATTGTGGCTGAATTCGAGATTCCAGAATTTTATTGGCTAAGAAACAGATATGAAGAGCTAATATTACTTGATGAGAAGAGATTAGCTGCAATTGATCATGTGCATGTGTATTAGAGAAGAGTAGCTCAAGCATTCAACAAAAAGGTCTGTCCAAGAAAACTTGAGGAAGGCGACCTTGTGCTTAAAGAATTAAAAGCACCAGTTTTTATCCTAGAGGGAAATTCAAGCCAAATTGGGTTGGTCCGTACATCATCAAGAAGCTTCTCTTTGGAGGAGCAGCATACCTAATGGATCTAGATAAAGTTGAATTCAATCAGCCAATCAACAATGACCGTCTTAAGATATATTATGCTTAAAACCTTTCTTTCTAACCTTTTCTTTCAAAACTTCCAACATTTGAAGAACTATACTTAACCTGATTCCCACTTAGGGATACGTAGGCAACCTACTCGGTTTGGTCACTATTCATAAAAAACTCAGCCACATCTCAAATACCTTCTTTCAAGACCTTAGTTGAACAACTTTGGACCTGATTCCCACTTGGGGATAAGTAGGCAAGCTTTCTTGGCTCCCGGTCCTTAAAACTTGCAAACTAAGGGCAAACTCTCAAGTTTGCCCAGAGCCTCAAGATATCACTACCACACTAGGGGCAAACTGCCTTTGCTCAAACATCCATCCCTATCAAATAGGGGCAAATTGTTATTTGCCCATACCCTGATACATGTTCTCTCTGGATCACTTGGCTATCAAAATTAAGCACCTAAGAGAAAAATCTGGTAATTCTTGATATTAAGTTGAAAAGTTTTTATGCAATCTACAAGTATGATTCTAATGTCAAGACTGAAACATTATGTGGAAAATTTCCAAAGCTTCAAGATTATATGCAAGGCCAATACAATATCCTGTTACAAGATAAACTTTCATTTCAAACATGCAAATCCTTAGAAATTCAAACATCAAAGTCAAAAGACATTGTTGAGGAATGGAATCGTAGGAAATTTCCTTTCCCTATAACTGAGTCATGTGTGTTAGTATGAAAAATGTTAAGCAAATCAGTCTCATGACAAAGAAAGTAAAGGATAGCATAAAGCAGCATCAAGCAAAGTCAAAGGTATAAGCCCATCAAGTCTCAAACAAAATACATCAACATCAGTCTTAGTACAGAAAGTAAGAAAGCAAGAAAGATAGTCATGGGTATATATGAAAGAAGTAATCATCATCAGCGGCGACGAGTAGCCCGTGGGTATCGAACAGGCATATTTGAGGCCGTAGAACTATCATCATCATCATCAATTTGACGCCTTCACCTAGACACACCAGCCCTACCAGAAGGGCCTACATTCATCCATTCTAGCTGTGATTGAAGTTGCCTGACTTGAGCCACCTGTTAGAAGAACGAATCAGTATAGAATTAAAAATACAATGAAAAGAAAGAGAAGTCAAGAAATTTACCAGAGTCGCACCTCAATCTATATAAGTCTGGCACATGCCATCCCACTGCAAAAGAAGAAAGATGAGATCAGAAAGATCAGGAGAATAAGAAGTAATAAGTTCAGAAGTACTCACATGTCCCTCCCGGGCAAGGCTCCAAGCTCTCAAATTCTGTGCATAAGCTTGCTCTTCATTAAGAACAGCTCGGGGAACCGACTCATATTGCTCTGAAACTAGTTGAGGTTCCATAATATCACGGGAAATCTCCACTGAAGATATAACTCCACGTAGCATAGTTGAGGCTCGCCTGTCACAAGGAGGAATGGGAGGTAAGGGTCGGCCAGGGCCATCCACAAAAGAGCTCCCCTGCAGATGATGATGAGAAATAAGAGAAAACAAGCATTTAATCAGAAATGAAGAAGCCATGAATATACCTGTGGTTCATCCGAGAGCAGGAAATTGGGCATCAGATGAATGGCCCTGAAGACCCCATAGTTTTCCTCAAATAGAGTAAATGAGGCAGAAGGGATTCCATTTAAAGCATCGATAAGATCATCATCTCCCAAATTCTACATCGACCTCATGGAAGAAGGCGGATCCTGTGGCACTAAGAGATGATCCTCCAACTTAGTCTGAGGAACCATTCTTTCTCCAAGATTCAAGAACAGAAGGGCCTTTGAGAATAATCCTCTTTCTAGTCATCTTTCTGGCTAAACCAATCTCAGTCATATCACCATTGGTCATCTAAGGATGCCAGCTAACTTGATCAAACCTGAGACGGGTTAGAAAATCCTGACAAGAAATGACATTATGAGCATCATTCCTGACACCTACGGCTTGACGACGCCACTTCAGAGCCCGTGGAAAAATGTGTATCTCTTCCTCCAGGAATGATGGAGCTGTCATAGAAAAGTATTCAAAAGCCCACACTTGTAAAAGAATATATAGCAGTGGTCAGAATACAGAATATCAATGATAAAACTTGAAATGAAATTTTTTTTTGGTACCTCCCAAGATCTCCAGAAGCCACCGAATCCAAGGGATTTGCCTCGAGAATGCTCCCCTATATGACTATAAAGAATGGCTAAGCCAACAAAGCTCTAATCAAAGTCTGCAATCTCCTCAAGATTCCAAAGGCTGCCAAGCATATTCAGTGTAATCCGCTTAGCTCGAGTAGAGAGAAGAGAGCAACCAAGCAAATACAAGATGAAAGCACGGGTAAGCTGCATTTTAGTGAATTGAGCCACTTTTTCAGAAGGCCAAAAATTGTTGGAGAACCATGTAATACTCACACTCGATCCATGAAGATCTCTCTGGGTTGGAATAATGCCCAGAAGTCGCTCGATAATAGTAGGATGTCTGTGGATGTTCTTCACAAAGGCAAGTCGATGCCTACCGAATGAAATACCAGTAATCATCGCAAAGTCAAGTGGGGTCATGGTTATCTCCCTAAAAGGCATGTGGAAAGTAGTTGTGGAATCCCACCACCTCTCAGCAAAAGCTTGAATTATGGCTAGATCATTGGCAGATCTCTCTAACAAGGTTACAAAAGACCGAAAGCCCGCTTGCTTGATATTGGCTGCTACTTGGGGACGTGATTTCGATAATTTATTAAACCATTCAAGGCATTTTCCATGGCTACCACGACCTCTAAGGTGCCCGCACATTCTAGAAGAAAATTGAAGAATGATTCCTAAGAATCTGTAAGAATTTGAAAGCACACATACATGAAGCAGAAATAATGCAACATTAAAGAATGGGTTACCTTTTGAAGAAAAGCCTTCCTAGAGATGTGATTTAGTGGCTCCTTCATAGTTGGATACTCCATGGATTGAGTTGATGAAGCTCCACTAGCTTTAAATTGATTTCTACGTGTTCTAGAACTCTCACCTTGTCCATGGGAACTCATGGTTCTTGATGCTTGAAGCTTGAAGATAAGAGGTTGAAGATGATGAATAGTGAAACCCTTGGCACTTGAATCTCCAAGAATAAGGAGGATTTGATGAAATTAACAAGGTTTTTTTTTTTGAGGTTTTGATGCATGAAATCACTCAAAACATCAAGAAATTGCAAGATTTGAGCACCTTAGAAGAAAGAGGTGATACATTGGAGATGAGATGAATGAAGAAAAAGAATAAAAATGGGTTTAAAACCCCAAACTTGTGGTTGGAGGCTCCCAAGGGTGTGTGGGGAACCACCATTTATTATTCACTTCCTGCCATTTCCCCATTTTGCTCTATAATCGCGTTTTGACCCTCGAAACTCTTATTTTGACTCCGGATTGGTCCAGTCTTGATGTATAAGCCTTAAAGAGTGCTTAAAACTTGTTGGAATTGGTCTAAAGGACCCTTGGAAATTTAAATCTTGGTTGAAAATCGTTCAGAGTTAAAGAAAAGTCCCTAGACATGAAGAATCGAAGGCACCGTAGCTTAAAAATGGCTAAGAATTGATGAGTTGTAGCGAACTCCCGTTGTTTTGGGATTGATTATATGTTGTCTTAGAAAATGGACATTTGGGTCTACTATTACTCGAGAATTACATCCAAAAAGGATTTTTTGGATCAGAATACAGAATCTTTAAAACCATGATCGAGAAAGGGTCAGAATAAGCCCGACGTGTTGCAAGAATATTTGAACTGGTCGAAGCACCGATATGAGTCTCAGATTGAATCAGCAGGGCCTCCAGAATATGAGACTTTTACTCACATCTCAGAAATCTTAGATGTCTCCCCAAGCAAAGAACTCTCCAATATCATCAGAATTACCTCCAGAAGCAAGGTATACTTTAGTAAATTCATGAAATTAGAACCCGTACATCTTTCAGAACTGTAGAATCTTCCTAGCAGAGAACTTTCAGAATTCATGTTGCCCCCAGAGGAAGGGTATATCTCAGAAATCATGTATTGGGGTTGCCTTCAGATATAGGGTTTCTCTAAAAAATATGTATCTCTCAGCATCGTGTATCAGGGCTGCCTCTAGATATAGGGTTTCTCTCAGCATCGTGTATCAGGGTTACCTCCAGAAGTAGGGTATATCTCAAAATTTGCATCAAAATTATCTCCAGAGGAAGGGTATCTATCAGAATTCGTGAATTGTGCATCAGAATTACCTCCAGAAGTAGGGTATATCTCAACATCGTGTATCAGAATTACCTCAAGATATAGGGTTTTTCTTAGAATCGTGTACCAGAACTGCCTCCAAATGAAGGGCATCTCTCAGAATTCGTGTATCAAATTCACCTCCAGATATAGGGTATCTCTCAGATTTATGTATATCTCATAATCGTGTATCGGGGTTGCCTTCAGAAGTAGGGTATCTCTCAGAATCCGTGTATCTCTCAGAATTTGTGCATTAGAACAGAAGATTTGTCCCAAACAGAAGGACCTATTTTAGAAGAATAGAAGAATTGTCTCCAAAAGAAGGATCTGTTTATTTGTCTCTAGACTTGTTACAGAAAATTTATCCCTAGTAGGAGGACCTATTTTAGAAGAACAGGAGAATTGTCTCCAGAAGAAGGACCTGTTTCAGAAGATTTGTCTCCAGACTTGTTACAGAAGATTTGTCCCCAACAGAAGGACCTATTTCAGAAGAATAGAAGATTTATTCCTAGAAGAAGGACTTGTTTCAGAAAAATAGAAGATTTGTCCCCAGAAGAAGGACCTGTTTTAGAAGTACAGAAGATTTGTCACCAGAAGAAGAACCTGTTTCAGGAGTATAGAAGATTTATGCCCAACAGAAGGACTCTACATCAACAATTGTCCAGGGAATTGGACACTTCATCAAGTCATCCGGGTCTAAGGAGGCATTATTTCAGAGATCGTCCAAGCTTAAGGACATTTTTTTTTATCAGAAGTTGTTTGACATGATTCAGAATTTATCCAAGATATTCCGCTACTTCAGCAGTCGTTCGAGATATAGATGACACCTACAAGCCTCAGACTTAGAAGAAAGACTCTAACAAGACTCCGAGAATCATCCAAGATATAGATAGCATATTTGTCTTTAGACATATTTGATTTTGAGAGTGAGACGTTGCATCCCTTGTATTAGATTCTGCATCTAGGGAGCCCTTGAGGACGATTCCTCCAACACTTGCACATTCACGTTTTTATACTACATCAGCATCCTATGATAGGAGCATTTCATCTGTATTGTTGTTTGTGTATATTCTCCATCTTCTTGCGCACTTAAACTATGCCCTGGTCTGATTCCTGGAAAGGATACGTAGGCAGCTCCAGCGAAGCATGACCAACAACATCTTAGATTTAGCAGCCTTTACCCAACATTGCATTGCATTCTTGCTTTTGTAAATTCTTAATTTTCTCAGATTTTAAATTTCTTGATTTTTGTGGATTTTTTTTCCTAAAATCTCTCAGTATGGTTATTGGGTGATGTGGATACCGGGATTCCATCGCTTTGTTTTGTTTTGAAACTTGTTTGAAATTTGAATCAAGGAAGGAGAAAAGGTCTGTTGAAAACAGATACAGAGTCGCCACTTGGTCTTTAAGGAACCAAGAAACCTAATTTGACTCACCCAAATGGATAAAGGGCACCGGTCCTTCATAACCAAAGAACTTGGCTCGGGGTTTTGGTACGAGAGAGGAAGGAGCCTTTGTCGCGACTAAAACACCCTCAACTCGCCCCGTCTTTCGACGGGCCTCAATTAGCATCCAAATAATCATCTTATATTATGTTTGGTTCGACAAATAATACTATGATAGTATATTACATCACATAAGAAAATTTGAAAATGGAAGATCTAAAGATAAGATATCATTCATAATATCTAAGCCAAATATCACACAATGCAAAGTGAAAGATCACACAAATAAACCTAGAAAAAATCGTCTAATCATGTATCAAATAATCAAGACTTCCTAATCTAAAGGGGGACATGAATTGTTATTGAAACAAATAAACAAAGAAATCAAAATATGCTTAGCAAACTAATATGATGCATGTTAATCTTTGAGAAAAGAAGACCTCTCAGTCCCCGGGATGGATGAGAAAGGATGATTAGATCGGGGGAAGCATGAACGTGCGATCAAGTTCATTCCTTATAATCTTCTTAGATTAGGAGCCATGAAGGCCCCAAATCTTGCATGGATGCAATGTATGTATCTAGAATGTGCCAAGGTTGTGGTGTGCTTGTGTACATGAATTCCTAGAATGACTTAGAAGTCTATAATGCGTATGAATGAATGAATGAAATCATCATGGGATATATACAAATGTAGTATGAACTACTTCCTAAAAAATGAACTAATTCGGAAGGCATATAAGCATCAAATCAAAGAATGAAAGTTAAAAGGTGCTGGCTGTGAATAGTGGACAGAACAGTAACATGATCTTGTAAAAATGGAAAAGAGGGGTTAGGAATGTTTTCAATGCATGATTTTTTATGGTGATTTTCCTTATTGTGTCTAGAACACAACCCAAAAAGCTAATCTTTAATAACTATCACAGATTGAGAGAAATAATATGAACAACAGAGGTCACTCAGAAATAGAGTCCGTACTGCCGACTGAAATGTTTAAAACTCTTAGAAAATGAAAACGAGTGATCTAGAGGCCCATTTTATACAAAAAGCTCCCTAAGACATTGAAGGTTGAGGGAAAAATAAGTTGGGACCACCCCTTTTGGAAAATATTTCTGAAAAAGAAGTTGGAAGTTAGTCAAGCTGCTGTGACAGCAGAGGCAGAATGTCTGGAAGGAATGTTTGGGTCCAAATGGACCATTTTCAAGTACTTCCAAGTCAAACCAAAAATCATGGGTGTTCTCCAATGAGTTAGGAAGACTTTCCAAGTGGCCTTGCATCTATATGTTGAGTATTGAGTTCTAGAGAAATCTTTGAACTCAGCTCACTCACTGTTTTGACTCACTGTTTTGAAGATTTTGGGGAAAATAAGGTTTTCTTTCTTGAAATCAAAATGAGAGGGATTGAGGGGGGGGGGGGGGGGGGGGGGGTTTGAAATAGAGGTTTTGAAAGTGTATTTTCAATACTCAATAAAGATTATGACCACTTAAAATGCCAACATTCAACTCATCATCAAGAACCTCCAAGATTGTTGGAGAGACTCATTTTTATTTGAGCATAACTTCAATACACTTCAAGGAGACCTTGGAGGTATTGAAGTTATGATCATCATCTATCAAACATGTTTTTAAGGTCAAGAGCTACTATCCATAAGGATTCACTCACCCCAAACTTCATGTCATCATTTAGATGATGATGAACTAGTAAGTAAAATAAAGAAAATCAAGAAGAAATGAGGTGAGAAGAGATAAACAATGAATAAACAAGCATGTAGATAATGATCAATAGATGATATTCATGAAGTATTGAACTTGTAGGTTGGTGTTTCACTCATATGTAATGACATTGGACATGGAAGAAGCTTCCACTCTCTTAAATGCTCACTAAAATGATGGTTGGGTCTATTGAATGTTGAAGTAAATGGGAGTAATGTAGTAAAAACAAAGTTTAGAACTCACTTTTGTTTTGAAAATCAAAGAAGAAAACTTCTTTTCTCTCTACTCTAACCTTATCTCTACAACTTTCTCTCCCAAACTTTCTCTAAACTTGCATTTTTTCTCCCCCAAAATGAAGAGCAATGGGGGGTTTACATAGGCCAACTTGGGGTGGTTTTGGGGTTTTAGAAGTATTCCCATTGGTCCCAAACATCTGAAATCATGAAACTACGTCGTTTTGGTTTTAAAATAATCAAAATGGGACCACAAAAGAAATTACAAAAACTCACTGTTCTGGGGAAGAGTGCCGCGGCGGCACTGCTCCTCCCTCATCCAGATAATGCTGTTTAGGCCCCCAGAGGTTCCGGTATTCACGAAAAGGCCCTATTTCGTCCGAAATTCACAGAAAATGCATACGAACTCCAAATTGAGGTTTATGATATACCGTTGGAAAGGTAATGGAGTCTACTTTACATAAAAAATAGTTCAGGGATAGGTCACTTTGAAAAGTTTTGCGGTATTTGCGATAAAAGCCGATTTGATCGCCTTTTTCGCCTTCGGAAATTCAAAATAAATTCGTTTTAAATCCAGGAATTATGTGTGATATACCGTTGGAAAGCTATTGACCTCTAGTATCCATGAAAAATATTTGAAAATTGTTTCGGTGCCCCAATTCCAAAGTCAAATCTTGGTCAAACTTGTCAAATCTGGGATTCCCGGGAAGTTCTGGGAACCTCCGGGAGCTCCCAGGAGCCGACGTTTTCGCTCGATTCTCTTTTAAAACTCATTTTAATACTTTTCTAATGATTCCGGTGAATTCAGAAGATTTCGGTCAAACTTGGTCAAACTCTGGTCAAACCTTGGTCAAACCGGTCAACGGGGACTTCTGGGGAACTTCCGGGACTTCTGGGGGTCTCTGGGAGCTGACGATTTCTTTCGATTTTACTTAAAAACTCATTTTATCATTTTTCTTACGACGTAGCATGTTTCCAAAACTTTTGGTCCAAATCTGGGAGTTTTTGGGCTTTCAGGGGCGTTTTGGTCATTTTGAGCATTTTGAGAAATAGAGCTAACTTCCAGGAGTCATTTTTGAGTCTTTTTCGATCATTGTGAACAACCAAGCTATGGGTCTCCTAAATCTGATAGCCGACAAAATGGGGTGTCTATAGGTGCCTTCTGGCTTTGGCACTCACTTGCAGTTCACGTTGTTCACAACAACCTCTGCCAAATAGGGGCAACTGTAGACACCAAATTTTGACCACACTGATAGGATTTATGGTGGACAATGTCTTAGAAGATTTGATGATGAAAAGTACCCCATGGAAGGTACTGGATTCCACACAATCAAAAGATCAAACTTTGAAAATGGCCTTTAAGCTCAGAAAAGCCCATTTCTATGCATAAATCTCGATTTTGTCAAAATCGTCTCTCAAAATTCATATTCACTTAGGGTTATATGAACAAGAAGTGTTCTAAATATAGTATTCTAGGTATATAGAGATTCAATTTTAAAGAAAAGTTCAAAATCAATGCACACTGAAAAGCAATTTTGAAAAAGAAGTCGTTTGATTTTAAAAAGATGATGAAAGTTTCGGAGAACTTCCGAACTTCAATTGAACTTTAATTTTCATTTCAAAACCTCTTGAAATATTTTTATACTAAAATTCAACTCGATAGATTTCCAACGGTATGTAAATGGATGATTTCGAACACCAAAAAGTATTTTTACGAAAATATGAAAAAGCAGTGCACGTAATTTTTGAAACATGGCTTAAGTGCAACCAGGGGAACCAGAAAAGCAAGTGGCAATTTTGGGTAAGGGGGTGACGGGTCCCACCAAAACCGCTACTTGTATGTGGTGTTCTCCATTGCATTTTTCTGGTTCAAGACCCTTTCAGGAGGTTCCCACTACGAAGAAATTGTATGGAAACTACATTTAGGCACTGAAATGGCCATTTTAACCCTTTTCTAATCTCTAAAATCTCTATTTTAACCCTGAAACTTTAGATTTAAGTTTTCAAAACTCTATATATAGATCCCATACATCTCATATGAGATCATCTAGAGATCATTTTAGAATATGTTGAATCATCTTGAAGAAGCTTTAAGTACACCTTCCAAGCATAGTACTTTCAATTTAAGAGATTTCTACAGAGAGAATTATGAATTAAAATTTCCTAAACTAATCTCAAGATAATTAGATTAGAGAATTAGAGAACAATTTTGACATCAATTGTCTCCCTCAACTTCCATGGATGAGTGCTTGAAGAACTTGAAGAATACTTGAAGAAGAAGATCCTTCAAATCAACTTTTGTTGCATGATTGAGAATCCTCCAAGAGGTAGACATCACAATTCATCTCTAATTCCTACTTTTGTATATAAATCTATAAGATTTGAATCTATTTTGTTTTATTTTCTTTGTTAGAACACTCATCTTCTTCCTCTCTTGTTCTTCACACACTCACATAGCTAGATCCAAATCTTCTTTGATTTTGTTGATAATTCTTAATTAGAGATTGATTTTCACTTTGATTTTCAATTTTGATTTCATTCTTCTATTCTAGTTTAGATCCATGCATACATTATTACATATATGTATTTACTTTGAATTCCATGATGGTTTGGAAGTATGATCTATGAGAAGGATGATTCCTATGTTCATACTTTTCTCTTGATTATTCCTATAACCTAGAATTCCTATTGAATTTCATCTCCAATAGGATATTTGTATGTCCCTTTGATCCATGATCTATAGTTCTTCATAGAACTTGAGGGCTAAATTGATTGGGAATCATGATAATTAAGTTAATCTATGAGTTTGATCTCTCTAATAAGCTTCAACCATCACCTAAGATGTTTTTATCACACTTTAAAATGAACTAGTTAAAATTCAGCAAAATAGATTGGTTTTGTCCTGTCACGCCCCAAAGTACCAAAAAATAGGGAAAAATAAATTTCCTTTATGGGTTCGTAGACACGTGACTGGTTATGAGTGTCACTTGATTGTCCAAACATGCTTATAACAATAATGTGATATGGGAAAGTGACTAAGTTCAGCGGAAGCAGAAATTTAAAACATCCAAGTCTTACATCAATAGTATATTATAGGCCAAAAAGATATCCAAAAGATACATATTACAAGACTAGCTAAACTATTACATCACTAACATAATAATAACAGAACTCTAATAAAAGAAAAGCTCCAAAGTCTTCAGCTGGCGAAACCGTAGCCTTCCTCGTAGTAATCTTCACCAGCATAGTCTTCAGTAGTAAAGTCAGCATCTTGATAGCAGTCGGCTCTGTCTGGACCTGCAAAGGCTGGACGTGGAAGGTCCAGCGGCATGAAAAGCCATTAGCAGTTAAGCTAAGTGAGGGTCCCCTTAAGGTTACCACCACTTAAGGTAAGTTATTCTTCATCTCTTCTTATTTCTCGAAACCATATCTCGTTCATCATTTCTTATTCTCGATACTATGTCTTGTTCGTCTTTTCTTATTCTCAAATCCATGTCTTATTTAAACCCAATCATTCCCTTTGAAACTTAACCCAGAACTGAACTGACCAATGACATTGACTGAAAGAAGACTTAACTCTAAACGCATTTACTGGTCAAGAAAGAACAACACTCAATAATGAATAGTTAACTATCGCCCAACTGGCACTCAAACTGTCGCCCAAATGGCATTCAAACTATCGCCCAACTGGCATTCAAACTGTCGCCCAAATGGCATAAGTGTGCGGGACATTAACAATCTCTTGGTCGAACACGTCATGCCGATCCTCAGGTCGTCCGCACGTTACCGAACATGTCATGCCGATCCTAAGACCAAGGGTACGGGAAATTAATAATCACTTGGACGAACACGTCATGCCGATCCTCAGGTCACCCGTACATAACCGAACACGTCATGCCGATCCTCAGTCCAAGGGTGCGAAAAAATAATCAACCACTTGATCGAACACGTCACGACGATCCTCAGGTCATCCGCACTTGACCGAACACGTCATGCTAATCCTCAGATCAAGGAACAAAACATAACTCACCAATCGACTCCATGGAATAATCGAGTGACCAATTTTGCAAGAATTATCCAAACACGACACAAAAGTTCACGAATTGACTTTGACCGGTAGTCACACGACTAGAAACGAGGCCCAATGTCCCTTATTCACATTAAATCTGTTATCGAAGACTTTATCGTTATTTTACGTGTTCGTACGTTTCGTAGTTTAGTTCGTTAATATTATCCATTTATAACCGTTAATATTTCGCTATACGTCCGACATTCCGTTTTCCTCTCAATATACTTACGATGGAGACTTTCCCGATCATTTATCAACGCAATAATCGTGCCATACAATATACTTATAGTTTGGGTATGAACTTTCCAACGGTCATTAAACTATATTTACGTAGCTTATGGATTTATAATCATGTATTTAATACCAATAAAACATATAGATGAAACCCATAACATACTCATCTACGCGATAGCACTACCATAGCACAAGATTTTTATAACAACACAGGTACCGAAAAATTAGCATCAACAATCAACACCATGCATAACAAAACATCATACAAAAAGCTACACAATCTGCCAGGATACATTTTCACTGTGTTGACTGAATTAACATGATTTATTTGGGCATGATAAATTGTTTTGTAGATCAAACTCAAAACTAAAACATTATAGATAATGGGAATATCTTCATGTACACAAAAAAATCTAGCTTCAATTACATTTTTGAGCTACTCAAACTATTTATTTTACAAGACATTTCATATATCTTGGACTGTTTTGTCCCAGATTTATAGTACTGCATTGTATGTGCATTTCACCTATGAAGGAGGGATTTTTAGACTGAGATATAGAAGGGTTATTTATAGATAAATGAGTTAGATTTTACCACAAAAAAACCTAACTTATTTCGGATTTTGGAGCTGCACAAAACATTCATTTTACTAAACTATGTTCTGCTGAGAGTTTCAGTTTCTCAGATTTATAACACTGCGTTGTACATGCATTTCACCCATGAAGGAGTGATTTCTAGACTGAGATATAGAAGAGTTATTTGTAGATATATGAGTTAGCTTTTACCACAAAAATACCTAGCTTAATTCGGATTTTTGAGCTGCACAAAACATTCATTTTACTAAACTATGTTCTGCTGAGAGTTTCAGTTTCTCAGATTTATGGATTTGTCTTGCATGTCATGAAAACTTCAACACAACAACATCAAACTTCTAATAAACATTAGTACATATTATATAGGTTCTAAATTGAGTTAGATTACTCACAATTACTCACCAAAGCTTGAAATTGAGCTTGGATGTTGTTTTTGAGCTTAATAGAGCTTGAACTTCAAACTTCAAGGATGAACTCCTTCTTCTTCTTAACTTCTTGACTTTTCTTTCTTCTAGGAATCTTCTTGGACTTGTAAGACTTATAATCACAGCTCCTAAGTCCCCATGGTGATGTGGATGTAAGTATATGAATGTGTATATGAAGGTGCTCACAAGGAAATGGAGGATCAACTCTTGATTTTCCTCCTAACTTCTCTTTTATCTCTCTATGTATCTCTAACCTCCTAGCCTTCTCTCCATGTGCAGATTTTTAGGCCAAAGAAAATGAAATGCATGAGTATATGCATGGTTATATAGAGATGGTGGGGGGGGAGGTGTCTTCATGCATGTTTGCATATGCAGATGCAATGACAAGTATCCCACATGTGGACAAGTGTCACATAGGGTGGTGACATGTGTCAATGGGGTTGCATGTAGCTTCCATATGGAGCCCACCTCGGGTTTTGTGCCACTTCCTCGGTTTGCGTGCATAAGTTTCTCGGTATACGTGTCGATCTTAATTTACGTGCAACCGAGTATTATTTCTAATGTCCGGGTCCGGGTACGGGACTAAGTTAAATCTTGTCAGTACGGTTACTACCGGCCCGTACCGTCAGATAATTAAAATAATAATATAATAATATAGTCAGTCCAATACAAAAATTCAAAAAACTGATATTATCAATGAAAGAAAATTACAGGTGTTACATGTCCATAGGATTTGGTCTAGCAAAACTCATAGTTTGATGGATTTCAATTTTTTTAGGTAAACTTTGATGAATTAGCTTTCATTCGATCTATTTTGAGAACCCTTAGAATCCATATGCTATTTTTAGAAATTGTTGAGAAATTGGTTAACAAATTTGAACATAGCCTCTTTGTGCTTGAATTTTAGAAAATCTACGATAGATATCGATGATCCACTTTTTGGGGATGATTCTTAACTCATGTATCTATATGCGATGTAAATCGAGAGCATATGATCAAGTTAAGATCGTTTTCTAAGCGTTTGAAGTTGATATAACTATTTTGGAATTTTCTAAGTTTACCTACAACCATGATTATGTATACAAAATGATCATACCTTGATCACTCAACAATAATTGATGAATAAAACTTAGTTTAGAAATCATCTAGGATAAATGGATGAGAGATCAAGAGCTTAGATTAACTTGATTAACATGATTTATTGAACTTCTATTATGTTTTGCATTCCTTTGTGAAATGATACCAAATTTCCAGAATAACAGAGTCTGGTTAAAACAACTTTTTAAAGACCTTAAGGTCATGATATGTCTATGAGATTATTTTTGTCATAAACGATAATAAAATTGATTTCTTTTGACACCAAATAGAGCTTCATATGATATTTGTAGAATTAATTATGATTTTGACAAGAACAGTGGACAGTCCTGATCTGCTGTTCCCAAAACTCTTATTTTTCAAACTTTAAAAATGGTAATGAGGTCCTACTTTTTGGAGAAGTTCCCTAAGACATGTATCTAAGTTTCTATAAAAGGGTTTTAACCCAGCTCATGTTTAAAACCACTTTTGATAGGATTCATTAGAGGTTGTTGAATCTGGAAATTTGATTGATGACATTTTCTTCTTGTTTTTCATGTATATCATTTGTTTGCTTGTGTTTGCGCAATGCTTAGGTATTCCTTGGTGTCTTAGTGCAGAGAATTGATTGCCATGGATCTAGACTTCAATTTGTGGGCTTGCCTCATCTACATGTGGCTTAGTGCCCATGTATCGTGTACTATCTTTATCCTTTCTCTTAGAATTTTTCTAGATTTACAACTTTGTTTTCAACGACATGATTCCTTTAGGATAGTCCCCGTTTATGTGCTTATATGTTAGAGATATCTTATCTAGGATTGTTGCATGATTGCATTACACGTTTCTTTTCTTTTGCTTTTTGTGACTCTACTTGAGTCAACCCAATGTAAATCTTCTCGTTCCTTCTTGTATATCATGACACGTTTCCTTTATTTTCATCGGTCCCGAGAGCGACTAGCCACTGTGAGTATACCTCTCTCTTGTATTGCACATGCATCCAATTGCTACTTGATTTAATCTCTTGAAATGATTTTCATTAGATGCTCTTATTGCCATGTATATATCACCTGGTGTGTTTGAGGAAACAACACCTATTATGAATTAAGAACAAGAATATTTGAATCAAGGCCTACCATTTGGTAGGGCAAGAAGGGGGTGCTTTAGTCCTGCTCGGGTTCCTTCCCCTCTTGTACCAAGATCCCCGAACCTAGTTTCTGGTGATGAAGGATGAGTAACCTTATTCTATTTTGGGCGAGTCAAACTTGGGTTTCCTAATTTTCGATAAAAATTAGGTTTACTCTTTGTCTCTAGGATTGCATGAGGAAGTTCTAGTTCCTTGAAGTGTGCTCCTTGGATCCATCCTGGGACACTGTCAAGGAATGCTAGGACCTTCCCCCTTTCTGCATGTCCACACATATCCTACTCTGTCTCTGTGATAGCTTTTTACCTAACCTTCTAGGCATAGTACTGTGGATTTGCTGGCTCAATACTGCCCTTATACATATAGTGTCCTCCAAACTCGTCTGGAATAAAGCGCGGCAGTGCCATGCTACCTGAAAAAGGGACTGACTTAAGCCATATCTATTCTTAATGCTCATCTATAGAATCTCAAGGTTCTAGGACCAGATGGTGTGGACAATCTGTGAGCGAAAAGTTATAAAACCTGGCACTGATACCAAAAATCCTATCACATCTCGGAACGACAAAAATTGAGAAAAATAAATTTCCTTTTTGGATCCAAAGGCAACGACTGGTAAAGTCACATGATTGTCCACACCACGCAGTACTAAGAAGCAATAAGTAAAAGAGATAACGAGAATGCAATCTAGATTCTGGATAAAGGTACTTAAAGTCAATAGAAAGTTACTAACTATTACACATTAGAGTCTCGAATCAAAATAGAACAAAATGGTAATACAATATCAGGGCAATATATTCCTGATTACAAAATGGTCTAGAAAGCAGTAAAGATAATTAAACTATAGTCTAGCTTAATCTTCAATTAGCATAGAGGTAGTCCTCGGCGTAGTAGTCCTCTTCTGTCTGACCTCAATTGGGGTAATCATCTATAGGGACATCATCATTGGCATAGTAATCCTCACCTGCAGGTCCTTCACCTGTATAGTCATAACTAGGATGCGCTGGAATGTAGAAATGTCCAATGGCATAAATGCCATCAACTTAATGAAAGCTGAGTGAATCAGTTAATAACAGGGTATCAACTATTGAAGTTATAACAAGTTATGAATGATAACCAATAAATTTAGTGAGGATAACTCCTTTAATCAAACCGATGATGGGATTACTAACATCCTACTAACTTAAGATCGACACCACTGTCACACCCATTCCAAAAATTTATAAGTTTTATCGTGCATAATTGAAGTTGTGGGTTTATCAATGTGAGTTGATAATGATGTTGAGGTTGACCGTGAGTCAACGGTGAAGTATCAGTGAGGATACGGTGAAGTATCAGTGAGGATACAGGAATGTGGTAGTTTATTTTACATTGACATGAGTATATGGCATTTATGTGAGCTATATGTTATTTGACTTTTTGGTATTTTGTTGAATAGTAAATTATACATGTATAGTATAATTTCTGGTAATTTGGTATTGTTAATATCATTTTGAGAACTGTAGTGAGAACGTGAGTGTCACGTTATATAAAAGGTAGGTTGTGTAGAGATTCCCCAGAATTTAGTTTTCAGATGTAATTTTAGACCCAAACGAGACTTAGTTGAAAACTTTTGTAATTTATAATTTTCACTCGTAAAGTTATAAAATGGATGTGTGCGACGTTTCAGAGTTAATTAGCAGTTTTGAGAACTCGCAGGGTGGTAACCGCGATTGCTAGGAAGTGTTTCTATAAATAGAGGAGGGTGAGATTTCATTTTCACAAAACTTTGCAAAATATCATTAGAGAGGAGAGAGAAAATAGAGATTGTTGCCACGGGCTTTGCGATGATGATCGGCGACCTTTCGTCGGTCTATTTTCAACCAAACTTCATATTTGAACTCCCCAAGGTAAGGGCTACATTTTGATATCTATTAGGCCATGTTTGGCTGACTTTTTATAAAATCCTAATTCTAGAAATTTGGGAAAAACACGTGTAAACTCGTAGGTTTTGAGTAGGATCGGAGATTTGGCATTTAATCGGGCTTTTAGTCGTTCCCTCAAAGTTATACGATGATAGCTCGAGGTAAGAATTTCTAGCCTATGTTATGTATGAAAGTTTCATGTTTTAAATTTTGACATCAAAATTGAGATTCGGGAAAAATTCATGTGTTAATATTAGGCCCATTAATTATGCACACGTTTAAATGTGAAAAGTATGTCTGAATTTACGCGAGCACGTTGAGTTGTCTATGTGAGTCAAAGGGGGGACCTATACAAATTCATGTTGGAGTAAGCTTCTCGATGTTTGAGAATTTAGTAGTGACGGCTACTATGCATGGTTTAAGGCTTGGACTTGCAAGGGCACTTGGGGATGTAATGGTTGTAGGCTTGGACTTGCCACTACCGGATGAGTGCATATTTTTTTTCCCTAGAGACTATTTGATATGATTTATGAGATTAAAGCATGATTTGTCATATATGAATATGTTAGAAATTGTGCACTCAACATATAGCTGAGCAATGGAGATTTACTCTATTACAGGTATGAAGAAAGGCAAGAAGAAGCGTGAAGAGTGAGGCCGTGGGAATGCAAGGATCACCTTTTGTTATGTTTTTGATTTCCTTTCCCATGTTGTAATAATGAAATTATGGAGCTAAAACCATGTTTTGTTTGAATTGGAAACCTTGGAAGGATTTTTGAAATGTTGTAATATGTAACCAAACTTCTTATAGTTAGTTTTGAATTCGTCCGAACTTGTAAGTTCGTGTTTCGTAAACTTAACTTGTCAAATTCGGAATTTGAAGGACTGTGGATAGAGTGTTGTGAATCGAGCCAAACAAGCCTTAGCTTGTTCCGCTGTCGTTTCTTTTCATGGATTAGTAAGATTAAACTTGGTGTTTAAAAGCTTGTTATAGCTTGTGAAGTTTGGAATTAGTTATGTATGTTTGGAGTGGTGTAGAAGTGAAGGTTAGATTGACTCCTTAGCAAAATTCTGCTGCTAGAAGGAATTCTGCTAAAGGGTCATTGGACCGGTCGAAGGGGGTCGTTCGACCGATCAAAATACCCCCTGCAAGAAATCTTTTTCTACCCCTTCCAGAAATAATTTAAATATTTTAGTTGGTCCTTGTGGTACCTTTGGGACTTCTTTAATATAAATTCATTCTATTCAAAATATAATAATGTTTTCAATTTTATATGGATTTTACGACTCGGAAGGTATCGTTTCCAAAAGTTTTTAAAACTCAAGGTTGTTTTAAGTTCTCTTTCCGCTGTGTATAACCATTTAATGAATTAGATGAGCCTTGGTGGCATGCCACGTGTCTTAATTCCATGCGTAGTGGGATGGGTCGTGACATTTATTGGTATCAGAGCTAGAGGTAACAAAACTTCAGGAATGTTCGACATCGAGAGGAATGTTGAGTGAATTGGCACATATTCTAGAATGCATCCACATATTGTAGAAATGTTTGATTCATATGGTATGTTGTTATACATACATGATTATGTTATTGTCATACATGCATAGTATTTATGCATGTATGAATCGGGAGAATCATACAGATGTAGAGTTGTATGAGGAGGTGAGGTTGTCATGTGTTATCATAGACCGTTTGTGGTGGCATGGGAATTTGTTGATATCTTGGTAAAGACGAACAATTGGGTTCTAGCAAAAATAAAATGATTTTAATTGAATCGGTGAATGTTTTAATCAATTTTGATGGGTGTCCTTGAGGGAACTAACGAAGAACAGAGTTGAGTAGCGAACGTCAGAGGAGAATTCCGTATAGTTCACGTAGAGAATGAAAAGTGATTGTTCGTAGTTGAGTTTTAGAACTGAGATCAATTGATAAGAGTTCCGTCTTAGACATGGGTTAAATGTGATGAAGTTAGGGAATAGAGATGTGCAGTTGGGGGTTATGACAGAAAGATAGTTCAGCAGCATGTATGACTCATGTATGGGATAGGTGAGGAATCTCTCATCTTATCTTACGGTGTTAACCTACGGGGTAATCGTATGGGCTATCTTACGATTTTCTCTTACGGTGTATGACGGGTAGTTGAAGAATCTTTCAACTGATGGTACGGTATTGAGATGTATTGGATGGTTGAGGAATCTCTCAACCTATCTTACGGTATGTATTGGACGGTTGAGGACTCTCTCAACCTATCTCATGGTAGGTTTTCTCAATTAAACCTGGCTTCGAGTGGTCGTGGGACCATAGCAAATTCAGATGTAGTATAAGGATTGGTAATGGAAGGTACCGGATTAATTGTGTAAGTGGGAAGTGGTGTTTAAGAATTTACCTACGACAAGGGGTTGAGAATGGAAATGATAGAGTATGCTTGGATATTTGAAAATAATTGGTGGAAGCTTAGTCGAGGATGGACCTCTGAACCAATTGCTTAGATTTGATGATTAGGGGTGTGTAAGTGTAACAATAAGGATGACATAGTGTGGATACCGGTATTTGGGCCCACTTTTAAAACTTTTAAAACAACTTTCAAATTCAAATACGAGACGCCACTTAATTTTTAATGGGAAATTAAGAAACCATTTTGAAAGCAAATTGATCTTTTGCGAAACCAAAGATAATCTGGGTCCGGGGATTATGGAATGAAAGGGGAAGGAGCCCGGCGGACTAAAACACCCCCTTTCATCCTATCTCGTGATAGGCCTCTACTCATCATCCTTTTTAATCGAATTATTAATCTAAGCATGCCCTCAACTAATACATATAAATAATACATTACACAAGCATGTTGAAAAGGTTGTAAAATTGCTAACGACAAAATATCATTCATAAGCCACATAGTTCAAATAGCAAGCAAGATGATGTGCAAATAGGGAACTAGGAAACTTACCCAGGATCCAGCTGCGAATTTAAACGTGCAATTCATACAAAAAATAGAAATCCTAGGAAAAATGTCTCTAATCACATATACACATAAAGCAAGACCAAAGCTAAGGTGTCACGCATGGAGTCAAAAATTAATAAAATCAACAAATGAAATAAACTAGAGAAGAGATGAGAAGTCATACCTCCAAAGCGCTACAAAACAAGGGTTAGTCCACATGCTTCACATAATAATATGACATCAAATAATCAATCCTAAATCTCTAGCTTAGATCTATCAAGCATGGAAAGAATTGACAAAGCTATGAATTCCTATTGATTAGTTGGAGCCATAACATCTCTATAGATATACAAGCCTCAACTAAGAGCCAATATAATGTCCATATAGGGATTTTATAATTCCAACATGATCATAAGGAATCCATGTTTATGCTTAATTAGGTTCAACTAAGTCCAACTTTATCCAATAACTAGTTCTAATCATGAGCATTAATGTACATGAATGAATGAATGAATATGAACAAGAATAAGATATGGATTTATCACTAATTTAGATCACTTAACCTCTGGATTTAAGCTAAATTATCATTGTTCAAAACATGATTTGGGTCCTAAGACATTAGGAAACCATTTAAGTTAAAATCAATGAAACTAGACAAAAACAGTGACTGTTTTTCCTAAATTACAGAGAGCAGACCAGATTTTAAAAAGTAGAAAAACCATACTTCTGACGGTTGGATCTTAATGATTTTTGGATATGATATGCCTCTGTGATTCTAGTTTATAACCCAAGAAAATCAAGGTTTGAACGATTAGATCTCTGGGAATATGGAAAACACTAGACATCACTCAGGAATCTGCAACTCTCTGTCCAGAGATCTTGTACGATTTTCTAAAAATAGTAAAAAACTGAGAAACACTTAGATCTTTTTAGGGTATCTTCCTAACACATTAAGGTACTTAGAAAAAATTATTAGAGACCCTGGAAACTCTATTAAGGTTCTAATTTATTAATTTTAAAACGAACTTACTGTTCTGAAATTTTGGACAGAGAGTTACTTGTTTTAAAATCATAAGACCAAACCATCTTAGGCATGGAATTTCATTAAAACAAAAATCACAGAGGTACTTAAATGGGTTATGAACATCCTTCAATTGGTCTCATCCATTTCCAATGAATCATGACTCTATAAACAATCTTTGATCACAATTGGTTTATGGATTCACTGCACCTTTGTTAAGTTGATGTTCATAGTTTAAAACCATCTTGATCCATGATCCTAGAAAGGACTAGAATCAAGTTTGATCATGATTATTGGGACAAATAATGAAATAGGGAGAATTCCCTAGATTTAACCTTGATGGATTCCTATCATAGATCACATAGTGGGAGATCTAGCAAGAGAATCCTAAGGTCTTACTTATTTTAAATGAAAATCTACATCCAATTCTTCTCTCAAATGTATGGTCCTTGAAGAATATAGAATCATATTATTATTTCTCCTACCAAGTTAATGGTTCTTGGAGACAAAATGAAATCCCAACTACTTAAACCTCTATGGAATATAGCATGAATTTCATAAGATTTTTAGTGAGGAGATTTCAAACCATGAGTTAAGACTTAAAATTCAACCAACTACATGTAGAGATGATCATAATCCACTTTAATCCCCATATAAATCATAAGATCATAGGGAACTAGAGGATCAAACTCAAAGAAATCTAATGAGATATTGAATATCTCATAAATCTCTTGAGAACAATATAAACAAAAGAAAGGAAATCAAAGGTTATTTGAAAATTTCAAGTCCAAAAACTCTTTTATTCATAAATCCAAAGCTCTATTTTGGATCCAAATTAATGAAACATTATAAAATTCAATCACAAGCTCTAAGTGGTGTGTGATGAAATGGGGTAGGAAGAGAGGTTTTGAAAATGTGTAAAGTTCCTAGAACTATGAACTTGTGATTGAATTCTCCTAATTCTACAAAAGATTGAGAGGTTACCTTTATGAACTCAAAGAATTCTTCTTTAATTCTCCAAATTCTTCAAGAAAAGCTCTATATTCTTCCTCTAATGTATGTATATAACTCTTGTATTTCTCTCTCTTGTTTCAAGTATCCGCCCTAAAATGAAGATGAAGGTTTTGTTTATATAGACCACCAACTCAAGGTTAATGGGTAAATTCGGGTGAAAACCCATGTGCAAAGTTTTCTTCTAGAACATGTGAGAAAAGCAGTCTGTTACAGTTCGCGGCACTCGATGGCTGCCGGCGGCATTCAGTGAATGCCGGGCAGCACTTAGTGAGTGCCGGTGAGGCACTCAGTGAGTGCCGCCGGCTTTCCCGTGTGCCGGGGCTAACAGAATTTTGCCCTCTTTATAATTTTCAAAACCTACATTACCACAATCTTAATTATTAGCAAAGTATATACTAATGTACTTATATATGTAGTGTACTTTATTAAGATACACCTATATACATGGTATACTTTTATTTCTTTCTTTTTTTCCTCTTTTTTTTCTCTTTTCTTTTGAAAACTTTTTTTCTTCTTTTCTTCTTTTTCTTTTGAAAACTTCTTTTCTTCTTTTCTTCTTTTTCTTTTGAAAAACTTTTTTTCTCTTTTTCTTTTGAAAACTTCTTTCATCTTATATCTCTTCTTTGAATGAAAATTTTTTTCAGACTAATTTTCTCACATGTTTTTTCAACGTGCGGGTTTCCCCCGAGTACCCAATTTCCCTCTCTCTCTCTCTCTCTCTCTCTCTCTTATTTTGATTTTTGAATTTTGTCTTGAAGAATCTTTGAAGAATTTGAATTCTTTGAAAATTTTTTGAATTTCACCGGTCAGCGTCATTATCGGTCTTAAGAGGTAACCAATCCTTGGATTTGACGTTTGGTCAAAATCGGGGTGTCTACAGTTTGCCCCTCTTTGGCAGAGCTTGTAGAGAAACGCGTATCACAAGTGAATGTCGAAGCCTGTGTGAAAGACAAGCCTTTGACCAAGCAGTCGAATCCAGGTAAAAACAAAAGTGCGTTGCAAAAGAAGTCAGGTGGGCAGAGAGCTAAAAGCTGGTCGTGCTCAATGGTGAGCTGCCTACGTATCCCATCGGGAATCAGACTAGGACGTAGTTCGGGCAAAGGACAACTCCTAAGCACAAATAATCACACAGATGATTGCACTTATCCTATCGTGATGCACGTGCTCAAACAATTTTATGCTCCATGTTCTCAGGTTAAATGACTTAGGACAATCCTACTCCTTATAGTAACAAAACATACCTTTTTGTCTTGAAATTTTTCTATGCCGATGACGTCCTATCTTGGGAAAGTCGCGACTGTCAATTTTTTTTTTTAAGAATACTGATCGACTGAGATGCGCTTTGCGTCTTATACCCCGGTGCCGATTCAGGAAGTATGTTGTAAGACTGAGATGCGCTTTGTATCTTATACTCCGGTGTCTTACGAAAACGAGATGTTTTGCAGAAAGGTCAGAATTGCTCCGGATTCAATGACCCCAGTCGCAGAAAAGTCAGAATCGCTCCAGATTCAATGACCCTGAATCGCAGAAAAGTCAGAATCGCTCCAGATTCAATGATCCCAAATCGCAGAAAAGTCAAAATTGCTCCAGATTCAATGACCCCGAATCGCAGAAAAGTCAGAATCGCTCCTGATTCAATGACCCCAGATAGCAAAAAAGTCATAATTGTTCCAGGTTCCATGACCCCAGATAGCAGAAAAGTCAGAATCGCTCCAGATTCAATGACCCTAGATAGTAGGAAATGAAGCTTGGTATTGCTAGGGTAAATCCCCTTTTTTTTCCTTTTTTTCAGAGCAGTCATGTGGACTTAACAATCCATTCTCTATTTTCAAAAAAAAAAAAAAAAAAAAAAGAGCTGCAGTCGCAAGGACTCGAAAATTCATTTTTCTATTTTCAAAGATTTGGAGTCACGCAGACTTGAAAATTCGTTTTCTATTTCAAAGCTCGGGAGTCTCGCAGATTCAAAAAATTCATTTTCTATTTCAAAGCTCAGGAGTCTCACAGACTCAAAAATTTATTTTCTATTTCAAAGCTCGGGAGTCTCGCAGACTCAAAAATTCATTTTCTATTTCAAAGATCTGGATTATGCCTAAGGTAAATCCCCAAAGCAATCCAGCTACCTATTTTTTTGTGATAGACGACTTATGGCAAGACTGTAGATTAGATCGGTAAATCATAGGCCGCGATAGATGACTTATGCAAAGACCGAGAATTTGATCGGTAACTCATAGGCTACAATAGACGACTTATGCCAAGACCGAGGATTTGATTGGTAACTCATAGGCTGCGATAGACGACTTATGCCAAGACCGAGGATTTGATTAGAGCTGGTCCAGCTTCAAAAGATCTGTCTTGGGGCTATTCTAGCTCAAGATGTGTTTATGTGCTTATCATTTCGGATTGATCTTTATCGTTTCTTTTTTTTATTTATTTTTTTTCAAAATTTCTTTTTGATAGATTGCTTGCTATGGACAGCAGTTTGGGCAATTCGGGCAAGAAGAGGAGGAACGACTTGGAGCTTGATCTGCTGAGGATATTCACTTGATTTTGCTCTCTCTGAAGATATTACTCAACCTCTATTCGATTTCCTTAGTGGAGCAGAATCTGACTCCCTGACCTCCATGCCATTACCCTTCTTTTGAAATTCTCAACTCTCGTTGGTCCATCTGAGGAATGTATTTTTTGGATTTCAAGAAGGTAGACTCTAATACACATTTTCTAATTTGTGACCAATTCTGCTTTCTTTTCTTTGCACTTCTCTGATTAACTTTGGAAAATTATCATCTCATAGTTTTTTATTGCATCTTCCTTTACGACTGACTTTATGATAATGAAGAACTCTTGTTTTCATGTTTCTTTCCATCTTAAATCAATTTCAGATTTATATATGAAAACCATCAACTTTTTACTTCAAGAATTCTCAGGATGCCTAAGCTTGGTCCTTGAAAGCCAGTCAACACAGCGATATTCCATTTGGCAAATGACAGTTTGCCCCTAGTTTGATAGGGGATTTGGAAATGCTAGGCAAACGAAGTTTGCCCCTGGTTTGAGGGAGGTGACGCGGCCTCTGGGCAAACGATAGTTTGCCTCTAGTTTTCAAGGTAATTTCATGAATTGGGTGGGTTTCTTCTTTGGACCGATAGCCTTGTGAGACCCGCCTACTTATCCCCGAATGGGCATCAGGTCCTATAGTAGTTCGGTCGAGGCCTAAAAGAAGTGCAATGATTGACTGTGTGTGTAGTTGTGACCGAACTTTGCAGGCTTCCTACGTATCCCCGAATGGGAATCAGGTCAAAACATAGTTCATCAATTCTGGAGGTCTTGAAAGAATAAGGCTTCAAGAATTGGTGGGCTTTTCGAGCCATGTTTTCATTTGGGTTCAACGAGTGCCCTTTCTGGACAGATTTTCCGAAATAGGTTCCTTGTGGCAGCTTTCGAACAAGATGATGAGAACATGAACTACTTCTCCTTTTTACGCATTTTTTCTTTTTCTCTTTTCTTATTCTTTTTTTTTTTGTGGCGGTTGATTCTTTTCACCTTATCACTAGCCAGTCAATCTTTACAATTCTCATAATACACCGTGTTTTAATCATTCTCTATCATACTCACAAAGTAATATCAGCCCTCCAAATTACTCTTTATCTCTCTCAAAGATATTTCTGCATTGATTTAGGCCCGCTTATCACTTATCCATCAAGTCTCTCACAAAAATTTAATTGATACTTTCAAATCTCTCTTTTCATTTCCAATTTCTTTTCTTTGTTAAGAGCAATACAAAGCCTTTGATAATTCATGTACTTTGAAGTGCTCTAGGATTTATTTATCCTCTACTTTTTTTTCTTTCTTTTCTTTTCTCTACTTCACTATCTCTTATTCTCTTCATGATTTTGACTGGCTAGGATTCGGATTTTGAAATCAACACGCATCTTATTTTGCTCTAACTCTTGCCTAGGCGCCATTTCGGGTTTTCTTCCTAGCGAGCTTCTTTTTTTTTTCTTTTTTTTCTTTTTTCCCTTTTTTTTCTTTTTTCTTTTCTTTTCTTTTTTTTTTTCTCTTTTTTCTTTTTTCTTTTTCTCTTCTTTGTTTTTTAAGAAGAAGAAGTTCATTTAAGATATCTGCCTACCATTAAGGACCAAGTTCATGGCTTTGGACTGTGAGCTCACCTTTTAGGCTTGGTATAAAGGGGGTGGTGTGGGATAATTTTTTAATTCATTCTGGCACATCATCATAGGACCATGCAAAGCATCCTTGTATTCTTTTAGCAATGAGATCAATTTTATGCTTTTATCTTTATTGAGTGAAATATGGAAAGAATCACTTTAAGAATCTTCTTCATTTTCTAAGTCAAATGCCAAGGTTTCCTCAATGATTTTGCATGTAGGTTCATTTGTTTTTTCACAATTATTAAGCGCAACCAAGTAAGCAGAATCAATCACATTTTCATTGATAGCAGAAATTTAAAAAAAAACTTGGCTCATATTGGCCATTACAGACTTTTTGGGGTAGGGGAATTCTTATCATTAGACTCAAGGACTTTTTGGTGAATTCCCTGATTCTGTCTCTCCTCCATTTTCCGGCTTCTCCTTCCTTGCTTTATTTTCCTTGACCTCTTCCTTCAGTATTTCTCTTATCTGTTCTTTCTCAATCTTCACTTCTATGATCTTCTTTGGACCGCTCTCCTCGGTCTTACTTCCTTCTTCATTAAAAAGGTTCCTCATAGCCAGACTATCCAGTGCAAAAATCCAATCTTGGATAGAAACTGGTTTTGTGGGCGCTTGTAGGTATAGATCTTCATAGTCAGCGAATTCATGTAAGAAAGTGATCTCAAAACTTGCTCCAAGTATTTATCTTTGCAGTCCACCCATGGCTCCGGAAAGCCACAGTAGGGGAAATCTCCTCCTTTCTTAATGAAATATTCATGCGACGCCTGGCCTTCTTCTTTTTCTTCAGGATCCTTCCCTTTCCCTTTTTTCGAATCGTTCTCCTCAGCATGGTTGATCACTTCCTCAGCATTTCCTTCTTCTCCCCCTTCGGACCACAGACCGTCTGTATCACTGTACACCTCCTCCTCCCAAATGGAGTCATCACTAGGATTGTTTGGATCCCACCAATTGATTTGGATGATTTCATTGTCCATATCTTCATCAAATGCTTGTTCTTCTTCTCCTCCTATCATCCAATCCTCTTCCTCGACTACTATAAGGCATGTCCTCTGATCTTGTGGGAATTTATAAGCTTTGGTAGCTTGTCCTACGGGTACGATCAACACAGACGGATCAAAGACTTCCTTCCCAACATCTAAGAGATTAATGTTCCGTGGTGGTGGTACAGCATGTGTGGATACCAGCGTTCCACCACTTGCTGCTTGTTTAAGTTTTCGTTTGAAATTTGATTTGGATCAAAGAAAGAGAAAATAGGTCTGTTGAAAACAGATACAGAGTCGCCACTTGGTCTTTAGGGAACCAAGAAACCCAAATTTGACTCACCCAAATGGATAAAGGGCATCGACCCTTCATAACCAAAGAACTTGGCTCAGGGTTTTGGTACGAGAGAGGAAGGAGCATTTGTCGCGACTAAAACACCCTCAACTCGCCCCGTCTTTCGACGGGCCTCAATTAGCATCCAAATAATCATCTTATACTATGTTTGGTTCGACAAATAATACTATGATAGTATATTACATCACATAAGAAAATTTGAAAATGGAAGATCTAAAGATGAGATATCATTCATAAGATCTAAGCCAAATATCACACAGTGCAAAGTGAAAGATCACACAAATAAACCTAGGAAAAATCGTCTAATCATGTATCAAATAATCAAGACTTCCTAATCTAAAGGGGGCCTGAATTGTTCTTGAAACAAATAAACAAAGAAATCAAAATATGCTTAGCAAGCTAGTATGATGCATGTTAATCTTTGAGAAAAGAAGACCTCTCAATCCCTGGGATGGATGAGAAAGGATGATTAGATCGGGGGAAGCATGAACGTGTGATCAAGTTCATTCCTTATAATCTTCTTAGATTAGGAGCCATGAAGGCCCCAAATCTTGCATGGATGCAATGTGTGTATCTAGAATGTGCCAAGGTTGTAGTGTGCTTTGTGTTCATGGATTCCTAGAATGACGTAGAAGTCTATAATGTGCATGAATGGATGGATGAAATCAATATGGGATATGTACAAATGTAGTATGAACTACTTCATAAGATATGAACTAATTTGGAAGGCATATAAGCATCAAATCAAAGAATGAAAGTTAAAATGTGCTTGCTGTGAATAGTGGACAGAACAGTAACATGATCTTGTAAAAATGGAAAAGAGGGGTTAGGAATGCTTTCAATGCATGATATTTTATGGAGATGTTCCTTATTGTGTCAAGAACACTACTCAAAAAGCCAATCTTTAATAACTATCACAGATTCAGAGAAATCATATGAACAATAGAGGTCACTCAGAAACAGAGTCCGTATTGTCGACTGAAATTTTAAAACATCTTAGAAAATGAAAACGAATGATCTAGAGGCCCATTTTATACAGAAAGTTCCCTAAGACATTTAAGTTTAAGGGAAAAATAAGTTGGGACCACCCCTTTTGGAAAATAGTTCTGAAAAAAGAAGTTGGAAGTTAGTCAAGCTGCTGTGACAGCAGAGGCAGAATGTTTGGAAGGAATGTTTGGGTCCAAATGGACCATTTTCAAGTACTTCCAAGTCAAACCAAAAATCATGGGTGTTCTCCAATAAGTTAGGAAGACTTTCCAAGTGGCCTTGCATCTATATGTTGAGTATTGAGTTCTAGAAAAATCTTTGAACTCAGCTCACTCACTGTTTTAACTCACTGTTTTGAAGATTTTGGGGAAAATAAGGTTTTCTTTCTTGAAATCAAAATGAGAGGGATTGAGGGGGGTTTTGAAATAGAGGTTTTGAAAGTGTATTTTCAATACTCAATAAAGATTATAACCACTTAAAATGCCAACATTCAACTCATCATCAAGAACCTCCAAGATTGTTGGAGAAACTTAATTTTATTTTGAACATAACTTCAAGAATACCTTGGAGGTATTGAAGTTATGATCATCATCTATCAAACATGTTTTTGAGGTTAAGAGCTACTATCCATAAGGATTCACTCACCTCAAACTTCATGTCATCACTTAGATGATGATGAACTAGTAAGTAAATAAAGAAAATAAAAAAGAAATGAGGTGAGAAGAGATGAACATTATATAAACAAGAAAGCAAATAGATAGCAATCAATAGATGATATTCATGATGCATAGAACTTGTAGCATGGTGTTTCACTCATATGTAATGACATTGGACATGGAAGAAGCTTCCACTCTCTTAAATGCTCACTAAAATGGTGGTTGGGTGTATTGAATGTTGAAGTAAATGGGAGTAATGTAGTAAAAACAAAGTTTAGAACTCACTTTGTTTTGAAAATCAAAGAAGAAAGCTTCTTTTCTCTCTACTCTAACCTTATCTCTACAACTTTCTCTCCCAAACTTTCTCTAAACTTGCATTTTACTCTCCCAAAATGAAGAGCAATGGGGGGTTTAAATAGTCCAACTTGGGGTGGTTTTGGGATTTAGAAAGTATTCCCGTTGGCTCCAAACATCTGAAATCATAAAACTATGTCGTTTTGGTTTTAATTAATCAAAATGGGACCACAAAACAAATTACAAAAATACACCATTCTGGAGGGGAGTGCCGCGGCGGCACTGGGCCAGTGCCGCGGCGACAGTGGGCCAGTGCCGCTGCGGCACTGCTCCTCCCTCGTCCAGATAATGCTGTTTAGGCCCCCTGAGGTTCCGGTATTCGCGAAAAGGCCCTATTTCGTCCGAAATTCACAGAAAATGCGTATGAACTCCAAACTGAGATTGTGATATACCGTTGGAAAGTTAATGGAGTCTACTTTACATAAAAAATAGTTCGGGGATAGGTCACTTTGAAAAGTTTCGCGGTATTCGCGATAAAAACCGATTTGATCGCCTTTTTCGCCTTCGGAAATTCAAAATAAATTCGTTTTAAATTCAGGAATTATGTGCGATATACCGTTGGAAAGCTATTGACCTCTAGTATCCATGAAAAATATTTGAAAATTGTTTCGGTGTCCCGATTCCAAAGTCAAATCTTGGTCAAACTGGTCAAACCTGGGATTCCCGTGAAGTTCTGGGAACCTCCGGGAGCTCCCAGGAGCCGACGTTTTCGCTCGATTCTCTTTTAAAACTCATTTTAATACTTTTCTAATGATTCCGGTGAATTCGGACAATTTTGGTCAAACTTGGTCAAACTCTGGTCAAACCTTGGTCAAACCGGTCAACGGGGACTTTCAGGGAACTTCCGGGACTTCCGGGGGTCTCTGGGAGCTGACGATTTCTTCCGGTTTTACTTAAAAACTCATTTTATCATATTTTTTTTATGACATAGAATGTTTTCAGAACTTCGGGACCAAATCTGGGAGTCTTCGGGCTTTCAGGGGTATTTTGGTCAATCTGAGCATTCTGAGAGATAGAGCTGACTTTCGAGAGTCCTTTTGAGTCTTTTAAGATCATTGTGAACCACCAAGCTATGGGTCTCCTAAATCTGATAGCCGACAAAATGGGGTGTCTACAGTTTGCCCCTCTTTGGCAGGAACTTGCGAGGCAACGCATATCGCAAGCGAGTGCCAAAGTTTTGAAGAGACAGTACTTTTTGGAGGCTATAGATTTAGGATAAAAAGCGTTGCAAAAGATGCAATGATGCTGAGGATAGTGCTGGTCGTGCTCTGCGTGAGCTGCCTACGTATCCCAAGGGGAATCAGACCAGGACGTAGTTCAGGGCACAAAAGGCAAATCACGTATGTACAACGAGACAGGCGTATGCTAGTTATGAGGAGGATATGCGATGCATGGATGGATTGTGTCATGAGTCCTATTATGCCTATTGTATTATCCTAGCATGCTGTAGGGTGTGCCACTCCGAGTGGGCTGATGTCGTGCTGGTGTTTCTGACTATGATGCAATTATTGACTTGAATAGGGATACCAAGTTTTTTAGAAGGCTCTGAGTCTAGGGGCAAACTTCTGAATTTTGGGAAGTGTGCTTCGTAAGCAAACGTAATTGGGTGTGGGGTCTCAGAGAACTATAATCGAAGACACCTTTTGGCAAATAACCGACGGATACGGAAGCCCTGGAAATTAAGAGACGGACACAGAAGTCAAGGGATGATCATGAAATCCTGAGATGTTACGCGATGAACATAGAAGCCCTATTGATAGAAGCCATGGCATATTTTGAATAAAAGCGATGATGATTAATGAACCGACGATGTTTGAATCGAGATGATGTGTTGACAATGGACTACTGTGATTGAACTGACGGTGTACGAATCCGCTGAGGATTAATCTGAATCTGCTGGGGATGAAGCAACTCTTTCTGGGATCTCTCTTCAACTGCTTCTCTTGATCAAATCTTGCGGGCCGGTCGGGGCCTCCGGGAGCCGGTATCTTTCTGCTTCTGTCCTCGGGGGATGATGCGGGGTTCTCGGGGAATCTCTTTTCTTGATCGGGAACCAGGACCCATCTCTGAATCTCTCACGGTTGATCAAATCTTGCGGTGCTCAATCCAAGAGGGCCTGTCGGGGCCTCCGGGAGCCGGTATCTTTCTGCTTCTGTCCTCGGGGAATGATGCAGGGTTCTCGAGGAATCTCTTTTCTTGATTGGGAACCAGGACCCAACTCTGAATCTCTCACGGTTGATCAAATCTTGCGGTGCTTAATCCAGGAGGGCCTGTCGGGGCCTCCGGGAGCTGGTATCTTTCTGGTTCTGTCCTCGGGGAATGATGCAGGGTTCTCGAGGAATCTCTTTTCTTGATTGGGAACCAGGACCCAACTCTGAATCTCTCACGGTTGATCAAATCTTGCGGTGCTTAATCCAGGAGGGCCTGTCGGGGCCTCCGGGAGCCGGTATCTTTCTGCTTCTGTCCTCGGGGGATGATGCGGGGTTCTCAGGGAATCTCTTTTCTTGATCGGGAACCAGGACCCAACTCTGAATCTCTCACGGTTGATCAAATCTTGCGGTGCTCAATCCAAGAGAGCCTGTCGGGGCCTCCGGGAGCCGGTATCTTTCTACTTCTATCCTCGGGGGATGATGCGGGGTTCTCGGGGAATCTCTTTTCTTGATCGGGAACCAGGACCCAACTCTGAATCTCTCACGGTTGATTTTAAATTTTGCGGTGCTCAATCCAAGAGAGCCTGTCGGGGCCTCCGGGAGCCGGTATCTTTCTGCTTTTGTCCTCGGGGGATGACGCGGGGTTCTCGGGGAATCTCTTTTCTTAGTTTTTGGTGCCTTGGCCAAAATCCAGGATTCGTTCTCAGAACTCTCGTGTTTGATCAAAATTTACGACGGTTGTTCTGAAATAGCCGATTCGGGTCCTCGGGAGTCAATTTTTCCCAGTTTCTGCCTGCTGGAGGTAGTTCTGACACCTTTTAACCTGATTGGGGTAAAACCTTACAAATCTTGACCGGAATGGGCCACCAGGGCTGATCGGGGCCAAAAATAGGCTGAAAAAGGCCAAAACAGGTCAAAACGGAGCAAAATGGAGCAAAGCGGGGCCCGCAGGGAGCAGTGCCGCGGCAGCACTGGGCCAATGTCGCGGCGGCAGTTGGCCAGTGCCGCGGCGGCACTGGGTGGCCGGACTCCATTTTTGTATATCTCGGGTTTTTGAGCTTTTGAAGCTCATTCTTGGCCATTTTGGGGTGTTTTTGGAGCCAAAAATCGCCAAAACGCAGCTTGTGCGCGCTCAGTTGAGTAATCCTACCCCGTAGTTGGAATTTTAATTGGTGTTTTGGTTTGCTCAATTTTGCAAGAAGAAAGTTTAACTCTGACTCCCATTTTTTTTGTAGATCCATGGCTTCGAGCTCGAGGAGACCGTCTAAGAAGGCCAAGGAACGGATGAAAGCCGAGATGCAAACCCCGGACTTGATTTTACGGGACCCCCAACATCATCTTTCGGCCGCGGCTCTAGCGAGCTTGGTATGTGAAACCTTCGACATTTTAGGACTATTTCCATGTATTGTGCTAGTTTTGTGAGCCGTAGTGTGCACCTAGATATCGTTAGAAGTTCAATTTGTGCTCAAATATTGATTTGCAAATTTGGACCTCGGGTCGTGAATATTGATTTTGTGCATTGCTTTTGTCGTCTCTGGTATGTGCAGGTGCCGGAAGTACCACTGAAGGGCCACGGTAGCCTCGCTTATGCTTTCCTGTGGTATACTCAACTCTCGCCCACCGTCAAGAGAATGGTCGATGATGCCGGGTTCGAAGGCTTTGTCCGTCTGGTTTCAAAGAGCAGCAATGATTTGGCACACTTTTATGCTTTGGCTGAGAGGTGGTGGGACACCACCAATACTTTCCACCTGCTGTTCGGCGAGATGACCATGACGCCCTTCGACTTTTCCATGATTACTGGTTTGAGGGTAGGCGGGAAGCGCCTGATTCTGGATTATTTCTATGAGATTGACCCTGAGGCTGTAGAGATGTTGATTGGGGCTGTTCCCCCCAATTTGGAGAGGCACTGGTTTCCTTGTGGCTGGCTTTACCGGGCTTATGGCAGAGGGGATCATAACCTGAACAATTCCCCGCTTTTGAGGGTGTATCTTCTGTATGTCCTTGGCTGCTCAATCTTTGTGACACGGAATGACCGAGTGAACTTGAGACTTCTCTCTTGCCTGGCGACCATCGATGAGATCCCTTCTTACGACTGGGGCGGTGCTGCCTTGGCCCATCTTTACAAGCACATGGGTGAGGTTTCCCAAGGTGATGTTAAATCAACAGGGGGATTTTGGCGAGCTTGGGAGGTATATGCTGCATCCTGCTTTATATTCTGACTTTTCAGTTTCTGTATTATTATTTTTTTCTGCTTTTTTCCTTTGTCTGTGCAGCTTTGGAGTTTCGAGTACTTGAAGATGTTGGCTCCCTCTCCTGCGGATGAATCAGGCGAAGACGAGGATGGCATGGCTCCTCTACCTTTGTTCCCACGAGGCTTGAGATGGCGGAGGGATGTTGTCTGGGTGAAGAGTGGGACCCACCGGATTGTTTTGCTCAGAAACTTTCTAACCGGACTGACGGCTGCTAATGTTGATTGGACGCCTTGGGAGCGCATTGCCTATGCCGCCCCTAAGGAGATACAAGCGGTCAAACCTCTTTCCTCTTGCCAACTTTTGATGGAGAGTACCGAGTGCAGGCAGTGGTTCGTTGGTGAGCGAGTGTCTCGGTAGGTGGTTGGTGGTTCCAGGTATCGGGTCCCTCATAATCCCCCTGCGATGGATGCTAGTGACCTTTCTGGTGATGCTCTGCTGGCGGCCTTGGCTGGCACCGATGTTTGGGACCATTTTCTCTCTGAGACCGGTTACGAGGCTTACCGTGGTCGTTTCCTGATGCCCAACTTCCCACTCCTGGAGGTGAGTTTTATGTTTTTGTTTTTTATCCATTGCCTATGTTTTTTATCTTTCTTTTCTTAACTTGTTTTGTGTCTACAGCTCCGCGAGATGTATAGGAGACAGGCTCCTCCGACTTTCGATCCTATCCCTCCCTGGGATTGGACCGTCAACGTCCTAGGTGCTGATGGCGATCCCCAAGTAATGGAGGTGTCGCGAGTCACATGTGGGTACCCTACTCAGCCAGCGGGCATCCTCAATGTTCCTTGGAGTTACGCTGAGGAGGGTCACGCCTTGGCGGCTAGCCTTCGGTCCTTGGTCCTCACACGAGACCACCGGGTATGTCCTTTATTTTTGCACTCCTTAAGGTTATGAGGTCCTAATCTTGGATTTTACCCTTTGACAGATGGATGGCATGCGGCAATTTGCCGCTAATCAGATGGCATCTTTGGTAAGTCTCTGACTCGACTCTGTTTTTGTACTTTTTGTTGTTCCCTTACTGATTGCCTTCATTTTATTTGTGTGTGCAGTACTGCGGAGGTGGTGCTGGCTCATCGAGAACTGGTCCAAGGTGCAGAGGTGGTAGGAGGAGACCGTCGCCGACATACACTCCGGGCGGTCCGACAGAGGACGAAGAAGAGGAGGACTGAGCCGCCCCCCCCCCCCCCCCAAGCAGGAATTTTATTCTATTTTCTTTTTATGTTTTCGATCGGGTTGTACTGGTGATGTGACTATTTGGACATTGTAGGATGATGTGTGGAACATTTTGTGACCTTTGACAAATTATTATGATGTTTTGCCTTTTAGGCCGGATAGTGTGGAGCGAATCAACCTCTTTAGCTACGGCTTGACCGAGCTATTCTCTCTTTGCCAGATGACCCTGAACACTGAGTTTTTGCGCGCTGCTATTGCTCACTGGGACCCGGTGAACCATGTCTTCAATTTCAATGGCTTGGAGATATGCCCCTTATTTGAGGAGTTATGTGCCATCCTTGGCTATGATTCTGATTTGGACCTGATTCTCCCTTCTGCTGATACCCTCAGTCCTACGCGAGGCTTGGCTGAATATCTGAATTATTCCATCACTATTTCCCGCCGGCTGCTTCAAGGTGAGGTTCTTGACATTGCTTCCATAATTGCGCGATATGCCAGTCCTGGGAATCCCAGCGTGTATGATGCTACTCGTGGGGCTGCTCTGATTCTGTGTATGACTTCACACTTCTTGTTCTCGAGTGCTTCTAGCGACTTAGTGCATGTATGTCTCGGACTGAAGGCAGGTAAGAACCCCATGGCCATGGTTTTGGCCGAGACCCTGAATGGTTTGGATCGCGCTTCAAATCAGGGAATGCTTCTACTTTCTGGGGCGCCTCTGGTGTTACAGGCTTGGCTCTACGAGCGTCTTCAGTTATGGACCGGTAATGTGCCGCCAGTTTATTTTTGCAGAGCTGTGCTTCATACTCATTTTACTTCTGCTGATTGGGTGGGTATGATGGGCGCCTTATCTGAGGTTAAAATTTGCTGGATTGTGAGGTGTTGGGGCCTTTATGCTGTGACCACCAGTCTTGGGGATTTTCAGAGGGTGTGGCTGATGGGACTGAGAGAGACTTCCTTCTATCATCCTCGTCGGTTGGCCAGACAGTATGGGCAAGTTCAAGAAGTCCCCCGGGGGTTTACTGAGAGGGTCTTTGCTTCTAGAGTCAGAGCCACTACCATTGCTTCTTTCATCAGGGGCTGGGCCAGTCGAGCAAGGGCCTATTTCTAAAGACCTTTGAAGAAATAAAAGACATAAAGATAAAACTAGACCTGACTGATTCTGCTCATTCCTCCCAGTGTCTTTGAATCGTGTGTGATTGCTTTTCGAAAGACTTTTATTTTTGATTTTTCCTGCTTATGTAATATTCAGAGTTTGTTTATCGGTGAACCTTGGTTACTTTGGGAATCTCATTTTATGCACTTTAGCTTTAAAAACATTTTGTAATCGAGATTTCAATTAGATGTTGCTTTTGGTACTTGCTTGGGCATGCTAGGACGATTAGAGGCAAATGAGGCGGGTGGTCGAAGTTTGCCCCTAGTTTGGGACATATATGGTTGTAAGGCAAACGAGGTAGATGACCGACGTTTGCCCCTAGTTTAGAAGAGGTTCAGGCGAACGAGGCGAGTTGCCGAGTTTGCCCCTAGTGTGGAGGGTTATTTCGGGGTTATGGTAAGGACCGCAACTTTATTCTCTCAAACGCTCATAACTTTTGCCCAGGCACCAGTGAGGTGACCTAGCGAGCTCTTTTCTCTCTTTTGTTATTGCTCACCTTGGATTTAGCTCTAACTTTTGCCTAGGCGTCCTTTCGGATTTTCAACCTAGCGAACCATCCATTTTTTTTTTAAAGTCTGCCTATGTACCCCCGAGCGGGGATTAGGTCCAACGTAGTTCGGGCCAAGGTTGGAAAGAAGTTGGGCTATTTTTGTGGGTGGAATGACCGAACCGATGTGGTTGCCTACGTATCCCCGAGTGGGAATCAGGTCGAGCGTAGTTCAGGCAAGGCTTGGAAAGAAATGGTTATTGAATAGTCAAGCATAGTACTTTTTGAGACGATCCATGTTGATTGGTTCTTTGAATTCGACACCATCGAGGTCCATGAGATAAGTTGTTCCTCCGAAAAGAACAGTCTTGACGATGTAAGGGCCGACCCATTTAGGTTTAAACTTCCCACGGGGATCAAAGATCGGAGCTCGCAACTCCTTAAGGACAAGGTCACCCTTGACAATCTTCCTCGGACGAACCTTTTTGTTGAAAGCACGGGCTATCCTCTTTTGATAGATTCGAACATGGTCGACTGCCGCTAGGCGCTTTTCATCAATGAGGGCCAATTCTTCATACCTTTCCCTCAACCAATCTGATTCCAAAATTTCACACTCTGCCATCACGCATAGAGACGGTAATTCTATCTCGACTGGAAGTACCGCTTCCATCCCATACACTAGTGAGTAAGGAGTTGCTCCTGTGGACGTCCTTATCGAGGTTCTGTATCCCCAAAGTGCGAACGGTAGCTTTTCATGCCAGTCTTTGTAAGTATCGGCTGATTTCTGCAGCATGGCCTTAACATTCTTGTTTGCAGCCTCGACCGCCCCATTAGTTTGTGGTCTGTATGGTGATGAGTTGTGATAAGTGATTTTGTATTCCTCGAACAGATCCCTGACTTCTGCCTTGAAATGACTTCTGTTATCCGAAATAATCTCATGGGGAACTCCATAACGGCAGATGAGATTTCTCTTGATGAACTTGGCCACTTCCTTGGCTCCTAACTTGGTGTAGGATGCAGCTTCTACCCATTTTGTGAAGTAGTCTATGGCCACCAGAATGTACCGATTTCCATTTGAAGCTTTCGGAATGATTTCACCGATAATATCGATTCCCCAGGTGGAGAATGGCCAAGGTGAGGTCATGCTGTATAGAAGGGATGGTGGTACATGCATCATGTTTGCATGGATCTGGCACTTGTGACACTTTCTCACGTATTCACAACAATCTTTCTCCAATGTTGTCCAGTAGTACCCTTGTCTTACGATTTTCTTGGCCAGCATGTGACCGTTCATGTGCGGGCCGCATACCCCCTCGTGTATTTCCTCCATCATTCTTCTGGAGCTTTTCCCAAACAAGCAAGTCAGGTTGCGACCGTTGTATCCTTTCTTCAGCAGTTTTCCACCGCAAATGATGAATTGCGCTGCGAATCTTTGAATGGCCCTTTTGTCTTTTTCGGTAGATTCTTGGGGGTACGTTCCATTTTCTATGAAGTTCCAGACATCCTGATACCACGGTGTTTCATTCTCTTCTGCTTCAATTATGGCGATCATGTTGAACGAAGGCTCGTACCTTTGCTCAATTACCAAAGGCATCATCCTGACTCCCACAGGAATTTTGATCATGGAGGCTAAGTTAGCCAACGAATCAGCTAGCTGGTTCTCTTCCCTACGCAAGTAGAAGAACGTTATGCTCTTAAAGTGCTTCTTGAGTCCATCGAGATACTCATGGTAGGGCTTCAACCTCTCTTCCTTCACCTTCCATTCCCCTCTGGCTTGTGACACGATGAGATTCGAATCTCCGAAGACATCTAGCTTTTGAATTCTCAATTCTATGGCCGCTTCCATTCCCAGAATGCACGCTTCATATTCAGTAGTGTTGTTGGTGGAGTTATAATTGAGCTTGACTGCCAGTGGGGTGTGGTCCCCGTTTGGTGATACTAGGATTATTCCTACCTCATAGCCTTTCATGTTGGCTGCTCCATCAAAGTACAACTTCCATTGTTCTTCCTTGATTTCCATGATATTTTCGTCCGGGAATGGGAAGTCTCCACTTTCTTCAGAGTCAATGGCGTGTTCTGCAAGATGCTCAGCCACGGTTCTCCCTTTTACCAATTTGCTTGTAACATACTTGATATCGAATTCGGATAGTAGAAGTAACCAACGGGATATACGACCGGTCAGGGCGGGTTTTTCGAGGAGGTATTTTAGAGGATCCATGCGGGATATGAGTACAACCGGGAAGGCCAGCATGTAGTGCCTCAGTCGGCGGGTGCACCAAACCAAGGCCCAACATGTTTTTTCGAGGGTAGAGTAGTTGAGCTCATACCCAGTCATCCTCTTGCTGAGGTAGTATATGGCTTTTTCGGAGTGGCTTTCTTCTCCTTCTTGGGCTAACATGCAACCCATGGCATTTTCGGAGACAGACAGATAAAGGAATAAAGGCTTATGAGGAGTAGGCGGTGAGAGGACAGGTGGATTCTAAAGGTAGGCTTTTATTTTGTCGAAAGCAGCTTGGCATTGGTCATCCCATTGGAACTTCTCCCCTTTTCTCAGCAATCGGAACAAAGGATCGCATGTAGTCGTGAGCTTGGAAATGAAGCGGCTGATGAATTGGATTCTTCCGAGGAACCCCCTTACCTCTTTTTCATTCCGTGGTGGTGTCATTTCTAGGATTGCCTTGATCTTGGAGGGATCCACCTCTATCCCCCTTTGTGTGATGAGGAAGCCCAGGAGTTTACCGGAGGTCACACCGAAAGTGCATTTCTTTGGATTCAACCTCATTTTGTACTTACGCAACCTTTCAAAAAACTTTTTCAATGCCACTAGGTGTCCTTCTCTATCCTTGGACTTCACGATCATGTCATCTACGTATACTTCTACTTCCTTGTGAATCATGTCATGCAGCAGAGTGGTGGCAGCTCTTTGGTAGGTTACCCCAGCATTCTTGAGTCCGAAAGGCATTACTCTATAACAGTAGGTCCCCCAGGGGGTGGTGAATGTCGTCTTTTCCCGATCTTCTGGCGCCATGAGAATCTGATTATACCCTGAGAAACCATCCATGAATGATAGTAGCTCATGTCCTGCGGTGTTATCTACCAAAACGTCAATGTGGGAAAGCGGGAAGTCATCCTTGGGACTGGCCTTGTTTAGATCACGGAAGTCGACGCACACACGAAATTTTCCGTCCTTCTTCGGGACTGGCACGATATTGGCAACCCATTCCGGATATTCGGTGACAATGATGAATCCTGCCTTGAATTGCTTCTCTACTTCTTCCTTAACCTTGAGTGCCCACTCCGGCCTCATGCGCCTCAGTTTCTGCTTGACAGGTTTAGAATTAGGGAGGAGGGGAATATGATGTTGGACAATGTCGGGATCGACCCCAGGCATGTCTTCGTAAGACCAAGAGAAAACATCTTTGAATTCTTTTAGCAAGAGGGTTAATTTTTCTTTTTCTTCTTTATTAAGAGTTGAGCCAATTTGCACAATTTAGGGATTATCTGTTTCATCTAGGTTAACCGATAAAGTATCTTCGATTATTTCATAAGCAGGTGGTTTTTCAATTAGTTGCTTAAGTTCAATTGGGAGATCCTCGGAGGGATCTGTGCATTCACAAGTATTAGACACAGAGGAGTAAGCAGAATCGTCTTTCATTTCATTCATGATAGGTGAAGTGACTACATTGGACAGTGGTGGGCTTACAGCAGCCGAATCTGGTACAGACTCGATAATCGGCAGTACAGACTCTGGGGGAATAGGAGATAGGGAGACACAGACAGATGACTCTACAGCCTGGTTGCTCAGACCCTCCTCAGTTGGCTTGATCTGATCATCTTGGCTCTTGGCCCTCTTTTCTTCCTTCTTCTCAGCGGATTCCTCCCACATTTTCTCGATGGCTTCAGTGTCCAGGTATTTCAACCAGTCTTCCTCTGGGGTTTTCTCAATTTCTTCGGGATAGAACGGATCCTGATATGGAGGCCTCTCGCAGTCAGCGAAGATTTCAAGTCCGGGGTGCCTTTTCCCAGTGGTTTGATGGATCCAGGGTTCAGGGAACCCGAAGTAAGGGAAGTCATCCCCCTCTTTGATGAATTGTCCATTCAAGGTCTTGCGGTATGGTGGGAGACCCCTTACCCTTTTCTTCCATGGCCTTTGTAGCTCAATGTCTTCTTCAGTGGGCTTGAATCCCAGCCCAAAAGTACCTTGCTGTCCTTTGATCTAAGGGAACTCTTGAATCCCTTGCTGGCGTCGGCCCAATCCCATTCCAGGAAAGTAGTTCATTTTGCAAACGATGTTGACAACTGCAGAGTGGATCTCAGGGAACCTGTCTTCATCATTGATCATGTGGACTTCTTCCATGAACAATCCCCCAATTTCTCCTTCTTCTAACTCAGGTATTTGGATTTCAAAGACGGGAGCGTAGTTTGGGAAAGCTTCATTACCCCAACTATTACCGAGGATGATTTTCACTTCCTTCTCATGGATGTACTTGATCATTTGATGCACAGTGGATGATACGGCTTTGTTGACATGCAACCAGGGCCTTTCGATCAGCAAGTTGAAAGAGGCAGGTATGTCCATGACCTGAAAGACTTCGGTGCTCACCAAAGATCCTACCCGAATTTGGAGAGAAACGGTTCCCATCACATTTCTCCTGGTGTTGTCATAGGCCCTCACAGATTGCACAGATGGTGTGATGTCAAGGACATTGACCCCCAAGGCGGTGGCAGTCCTTAGGGCACAGACATTTAAGGCTGAGTCCGTATCGACTAGACAAAACGGCAGCTGTTGTCCCTTACATCCCACGGTGATATATAATGCCTTGTTATGTGCGGATCCCTCTGGTGGCAGGTCCTCATCAGAAAATGTAATGATTGGGTCGGTGGTAAGTGCGCCTAAGAAAGCTACCATGTCCTCCGGTGCGGCGTCGATGGGGACTTCAATCCCAGCCAAGGCATTCAACACGGCTTGCCTATGCTTATAGGATGTTACCATGATGTCCTACATCGAGAGATGTGCTTGGGTTTTCTTCAGCTATTTTATCAATTCATTATCCTCTTCGATAATCTCATCCATCTTACCCTTTCCCTTGTCTTTAACTGGACCCTTCTCGATGGCTTCAGTAGTAGGCTGCAGAGGCTGTTAATGACGACCTGACCTGGTCAGGTGATCAATTTCAGCAGGAGTAGGCCCTTCTACAGTCCCATCCTTTTTGAACCAATCACAATCCGTTCCCACAAATGGTTTCTCCGGCTCGTCCCAGATAGAAGCATCACTTTCATCATTGGGATCATACCATTTGAGGTCTACCGCCCCCAGATCGTGCTCTTCCAGAAAGAACAAGTCTTGCTCATCGTCTAGCTGTTGCTGCCACTCGTCATTCTCCCCTTCAATCAGATGAATTCCCACAGAATCCGGGATGTCAATGAAAGGCAAGGGTTGTCCTAGGGGGGTGATATAAGTGGCAGGGTTGAAGGATACGGGGTTGGACTCAACGAGGTTGACATTTTGGTGGTTTGGTAGAGGATTTTGGGTGATATGGGGCTGCTTTGGTGGCGGCTCGATGATGTTCTAGTCAATAAGGTCTTGAATGTCATGGCGAAGGCGCACGCAATCATCAGTGTTGTGGCCTGGGGCTTGGTGGTAGGTACACCGCTTGGACATATTGCAGTTTGACGGGAGGGGGGTGTTTCGGGGTTGGAGTAGTTGGAGATGGCCTTTTTTGAGGAGGCGGTCTAAAGCTGAGGAGAGAGAGATTTCTAACTTGGCGAAGTTGCGAGGGGGCTTTTTCGGAAGGGGCGATTGGAGGGGTTTGCCTGGCTGGAGGGTTGGTATGGTCTAAGAGGGTATGCCATGGGTTGGCTGCTAAGGGTATTGACATCCGGGGGATTCCGGGAGTAGTTAGGCCTTCTGGACTGACTCGGGGGCTCTTCCTTTTTTATCTTTCCTTCTCTGATAGCGTCTTCAATCCGGGTTCCGACTTCAAACAACTCCTCAAAGGTGGAGATATACTGGTAGAATAATTTCTTATGGTAGAGGGGCTGCAGGTTCCGGATGAGCATCCTTACCTGTTCTTTTTCAATTGGTCGGTGGGTCATTTGGGCTACCTTGTTCCTCCATCTGCTCAGAAATGCAGCGAAGGATTCATTGTTGTTTTGCCGGATTGTTTCCAAATCCCTGATGGTGACATCCAGCTCTTGATTGTAGGAGTAATGATCGACGAAGACTCGAACGATGTCTTCCCAGGCCCGGGTTTTGGAGGCTTCCAAGGTTAGGAAACACGATAGTGCAGACTTTGCAAGGGTTTGCGGGAACAACATCGCAATGTGTTCGTGGGTACAACCCATGGACTGGAAGATACTCATACATAGCTTCACATGACTTTTTGGATTCCCAGTTCCGTCAAAACGGTCGATGGCAGGCATCTTGAAATTCTCTGGCAGTTTCAGCTTGACAGGCTCGAAGAGGCCTTCCAGGTCTAGCATGTAATCATCAACCCCTTTGCTTTTTCTCAGTACGCTTTCTAGCTTGTCGACCTTGTCCATTTTCTCTTAGAGCTTTTTCTCGTACGCGAACGGTGGGACCCCTTGAAACCAGTCTTCCTCCCTATTATTCTCATGCAGGGGAGGTTCAAATCCCGGTGGTGGAAACCCGGGTGGAGGTTGCGGCTGCTGCTGCTTCAGTTCTTCCATGAACTTCAGAACTTGAGCCAGCCTGTCGGACTGCTGGCTTATGGTCGCTCCCAATTCAGTAACCTTGTTTTCCAACTCTTCCCTATTCATGCTGAAGTAAGCTGTCGGACTGATTCTGATCAATCGATTATCCGAACTCCTGACCCACGAAGAGGACCCTGGCTGCTGACCTTGGGAATCTATACTGACCTGACAGATGTTGAGAGGACTAGATTAGATCTTGACAGTGGTGACTTTAGACAGACAAAGACAGTGATGTGGACCGACTCGAAACAGTGCGTGCAGATTGATGGGGAATGGTGCATGCAAATGGGACAAGCATGCAGATGTAAGCCCTAATCTATATGATGCTTCTATTTCTAACAGATAGCAGTTAAACAAATAAGGTCCTAACCATACAGAGTGTGCTAACCTTACTTTCCAGTATGACCACCAAGGGATAACAGGGATTTCTGGGATACTTCGGGTAATTTTGGACAGAGTTTCTGGGAGAAATTGGTTAATGTGGTTATATCGGGTAAATCTGGACAGAGTTTCTGGGAGAAACTGGTTAACATGGTTATATCGGGGATATCTGGACAGAGTTTCTGGGAGAAACTGGTCAATATGGTTATATTTGGGATATCTGGACAGAGTTTCTGGGAGAAACTGGTCAATATGGCGATAGTGATCATACCGTCTAGCAGTTTTTCATACTCCTATGTCTTAGGACCGACAAACAAGGTTTGCGGTGTATATCTTTGTGAGCATGGAGCAAACATCCTTGTCATGGTGCCTTGGCAGGTCAACTCAATGTAATCACATGTGAGTGATTGCCTTGGGAATCATAAGAAAGAGGTTCTGTTCTATGCCACATAAGCGTCTACACCGCTCAGGTAATCCCATCAGGGCATACAGCAGTTATATCACATTGTCCTATCTGAAAAGATAAATGAACAGTCCTATGAAAGGTTCTACAGGAATCTATATGCAAAGGCTGGGTTTAGTCAAAGAGGGTCTGTTGACGAGAGTTCCAATATACCGTCAGAGAGACAGTACGAAGGTTTTTACTCTTTTTGATATACCTTGGAAGGTACAGTATCAACGGTGACTTGTGCCCTGGCACAGCAAGACCTGAACAATGTCAGCGCCGCGTTTCAGACACAGTCAGAGGGGAAAATACAAGAGTGCAATGTGGTGAACCAAACACAGTAAAAAGATGATTTTAAGGATGCTTCTTATGAGTCAAACCTCTGTATTATTTTGTTTTAAAATCAAAATCCCCAGCAGAGTCGCCAGATTGTGGATACTGGCATTCCACCACTTGCTGCTTGTTTATGTTTTCGTTTGAAATTTGATTTGGATCAAAGAAAGAGAAAATAGGTCTGTTGGAAACAGATACAGAGTCACCACTTGGTCTTTAGGGAACCAAGAAACCCAAATTTGACTCACCCAAACGGATAAAGGGCACCGGCCCTTCATAACCAAAGAACTTGGCTCGGGGTTTTGGTACGAGAGAGGAAGGAGCATTTGTCGCGACTAAAACACCCTCAACTCGCCCCGTCTTTCGACGGGCCTCAATTAGCATCCAAATAATCATCTTATACTATGTTTGGTTCGACAAATAATACTATGATAGTATATTACATCACATAAGAAAATTTGAAAATGGAAGATCTAAAGATGAGATATCATTCATAAGATCTAAGCCAAATATCACACAATGCAAAGTGAAAGATCACACAAATAAACCTAGGAAAAATCGTCTAATCATGTATCAAATAATCAAGACTTCCTAATCTAAAGGGGGCCTGAATTGTTCTTGAAACAAATAAACAAAGAAATCAAAATATGCTTAGCAAGCTAGTATGATGCATGTTAATCTTTGAGAAAAGAAGACCTCTCAATCCCTGGGATGGATGAGAAAGGATGATTAGATCGGGGGAAGCATGAACGTGTGATCAAGTTCATTCCTTATAATCTTCTTAGATTAGGAGCCATGAAGGCCCCAAATCTTGCATGGATGCAATGTGTGTATCTAGAATGTGCCAAGGTTGTAGTGTGCTTTGTGTTCATGGATTCCTAGAATGACGTAGAAGTCTATAATGTGCATGAATGGATGGATGAAATCAATATGGGATATGTACAAATGTAGTATGAACTACTTCATAAGATATGAACTAATTTGGAAGGCATATAAGCATCAAATCAAAGAATGAAAGTTAAAATGTGCTTGCTGTGAATAGTGGACAGAACAGTAACATGATCTTGTAAAAATGGAAAAGAGGGGTTAGGAATGCTTTCAATGCATGATATTTTATGGAGATGTTCCTTATTGTGTCAAGAACACTACTCAAAAAGCCAATCTTTAATAACTATCACAGATTCAGAGAAATCATATGAACAATAGAGGTCACTCAGAAACAGAGTCCGTATTGTCGACTGAAATTTTAAAAAATCTTAGAAAATGAAAACGAATGATCTAGAGGCCCATTTTATACAGAAAGTTCCCTAAGACATTTAAGTTTAAGGGAAAAATAAGTTGGGACCACCCCTTTTGGAAAATAGTTCTGAAAAAAGAAGTTGGAAGTTAGTCAAGCTGCTGTGACAGCAGAGGCAGAATGTTTGGAAGGAATGTTTGGGTCCAAATGGACCATTTTCAAGTACTTCCAAGTCAAACCAAAAATCATGGGTGTTCTCCAATAAGTTAGGAAGACTTTCCAAGTGGCCTTGCATCTATATGTTGAGTATTGAGTTCTAGAAAAATCTTTGAACTCAGCTCACTCACTGTTTTAACTCACTGTTTTGAAGATTTTGGGGAAAATAAGGTTTTCTTTCTTGAAATCAAAATGAGAGGGATTGAGGGGGGTTTTGAAATAGAGGTTTTGAAAGTGTATTTTCAATACTCAATAAAGATTATAACCACTTAAAATGCCAACATTCAACTCATCATCAAGAACCTCCAAGATTGTTGGAGAAACTTAATTTTATTTTGAACATAACTTCAAGAATACCTTGGAGGTATTGAAGTTATGATCATCATCTATCAAACATGTTTTTGAGGTTAAGAGCTACTATCCATAAGGATTCACTCACCTCAAACTTCATGTCATCACTTAGATGATGATGAACTAGTAAGTAAATAAAGAAAATCAAAAAGAAATAAGGTTAGAAGAGATGAACATTATATAAACAAGCAAGCAAATAGATAGCAATCAATAGATGATATTCATGATGCATAGAACTTGTAGCATGGTGTTTCACTCATATGTAATGACATTGGACATGGAAGAAGCTTCCACTCTCTTAAATGCTCACTAAAATGGTGGTTGGGTGTATTGAATGTTGAAGTAAATGGGAGTAATGTAGTAAAAACAAAGTTTAGAACTCACTTTTGTTTTGAAAATCAAAGAAGAAAGCTTCTTTTCTCTCTACTCTAACCTTATCTCTACAACTTTCTCTCCCAAACTTTCTCTAAACTTGCATTTTACTCTCCCAAAATGAAGAGCAATGGGGGGTTTAAATAGGCCAACTTGGGGTGGTTTTGGGATTTAGAAAGTATTCCCGTTGGCTCCAAACATCTGAAATCATAAAACTATGTCGTTTTGGTTTTAATTAATCAAAATGGGACCACAAAATAAATTACAAAAATACACCATTCTGGAGGGGAGTGCCGCTGCGGCACTGCTCCTCCCTCGTCCAGATAATGCTGTTTAGGCCCCCTGAGGTTCCGGTATTCACGAAAAGGCCCTATTTTGTCCGAAATTCACAGAAAATGCGTATGAACTCCAAACTGAGGTTGTGATATACCGTTGGAAAGGTAATGGAGTCTAATTTACATAAAAAATAGTTCGGGGATAGGTCACTTTGAAAAGTTTTGTGGTATTCGCGATAAAAGCCGATTTGATCGCCTTTTTTGCCTTCGGAAATTCAAAATAAATTCATTTTAAATCCAGGAATTATGTGCGATATGCCGTTGGAAAGCTATTGACCTCTAGTATCCATGAAAAATATTTGAAAATTGTTTTGGTGCCCCGATTCCAAAGTCAAATCTTGGTCAAACTGGTCAAACTTGGGATTCCCGGGAAGTTCTGGGAACCTCCGGGAGCTCCCAGGAGCCGACATTTTTGCTCGATTCTCTTTTAAAACTCATTTTAATACTTTTCTAATGATTCCGGTGAATTCGGACAATTTTGGTCAAACTTGGTCAAACTCTGGTCAAACCTGGTCAAACCTTGGTCAAACCGGTCACCGGGGACTTTCGGGGAACTTCCGGGACTTCCGGGGGTCTCTGGGAGCTGACGATTTCTTACGGTTTTACTTAAAAACTCATTTTATCATTTTTTTTTTACGACATAGCATGTTTTCAAAACTTTAGGACCAAATCTGGGAGTCTTCGGGCTTTCAGGGGCATTTTGGTCAATCTGAGCATTCTGAGAGATAGAGCTAACTTTCGAGAGTCCTTTTGAGTCTTTTACGATCATTGTGAACCACTAGGCTATGGGTCTCCTAAATTTGATAGCCGACAAAATGGGGTGTCTACAGCATGATGATTAGGGAGTGGGTTCCGGGTCACATGCGGTTGAGCTGCAGGCGGAGGGGAAATGGTCTTATTATCGATTAAATCTTGCACTTCATGCCTTAACCTCATACATTGGTCAGTTGTATGGCCATGAGCTTGGTGAAACTCACAATAGAGGCTTGTATTGAAGCCCGGTGGAAGTGGATCAGGCATTGGTTTTGGATCTAGAGGCTTGAGATATCCTTTTTCCTTTAATCGTTTGAGAATGTTAGTTAGAGAGACCCCTAAATCTGTGAAGCGACGAAGCTGTCCTTCCAACTTTGGTCTTGATGCACCCACTTTTCTTGAAAAATTCTGCCCTTCTTCCGACTGGCTTAGAACATTAACATTAGTTGCTACCTGATTTCTAACATTCCCCCCATAGAATGGTCTTCTAGGGCGATGCCCTTGGGAATCTTCTCTTTTGATCTTTTCCTCTTTAATGGCGTCTTCTATCCTTGTCCCAATTTCAAACAACTCAGTAAAGGTATGAATACATGGATACATTAGTTTTTCCTGGTAAACACTCTGCAGGTTCTTGATTATAGTCCGTATCTATTCCTTCTCTGATGGCCGTTGGGTCATTTTTGCAGCTTTTCCCCTCCATCGCGCCAGGAATTCAGCAAATGACTCTCTATTGTCTTACATGGTTGTTTCTAGATCCCTCACAGTTACATCGAGTTCTTGGTTGTATTCGTATTGGGTGACGAAGGCTTTCACCACTTCCTCCCATATGCGACTTTTGCTTGGCTCTAATGTGAAATACCAGGATAAAGCTACCCCAGTCAAAGTTTGTTGAAACAGCATGGCCATCATGGCAAGACTCAGACCACTTGGTTGAAAGGCCCCGATGCACATCCTCACGTGGTTTCTGGGGTTTCCAGAACCATCAAACTTATCGATCTCAGGCATCTTGAAACCGGTTGGCAATTCTTCCCTAGTCCCCTCAAATAAACCATCCAGCTCAAGCAGATAGCTGTCAACCCCGTTGGATTTGCGGACAACCTTCTCTAGCTTTTCTACCTTCTCCTTCATCTCGATATGCTCTTTCTCAGCTTTCTCCATCTTCTCCCTTTCTGCCCTAGGTATATCAGCTCTAGGCGGTTCCGGATCCTCAAACCATTCATCTTCCATATCTCGAATGGGTGGAGGAGGATTGATTGTTGGTGGATCAACTACAGGCCTCTGACGGGTCAATGTTTCCAACATGGCCATCATTTGGTCCATTCTCTCTTTCAATTGTGCTATTTCTGCAGCATGTTGTTCGTGATCCATTTCTCTTTCGGTCTCTGGCTCTCTTCGTACTAACCTTGCACTCGAATCCCTGACCCAAACTGTCCTGGCGTTCAAAGCTATCCTGCCTAACACCATTTTTATTTTTAATCAATTTTCAAATAACTTTATTTGTTTTTTTGAAAATGCTTGGCAAAAAACTTATGAATGACTCATATGTCATGCGGATGCGATGCATGTGTGTGTGTGCCTATTCTATATGCCAAGGAAAAGAAAATTCTAATCCTAACACATAAACACATAAGCACATAAAATCCTCATCCATGTTGAGTGCGCTAATTTCTCATTTCATTGTGATCCTCTTTACCCCTTCAAAGTTTGAAAATTTTAGAATTTTTGAAATTCGTTTGACAAGCATTTCCCTAGATGATGGGATCTTTCAAGTTCTTAAGAAGCTTTCCTTTGAAGGCAACAATCATTTCTCAATCAAAAGATGATTGGGTTGAAACTTTGCTTTGAAAATTCATTTAAAAAGCATTTCTTTAATTGGGGAGATCTCTCAAATACAATCCTCAAGAATTTTGGATTATATTCCTCAACCGAAAGGTGATTGGGTCAAAATTTGGCTTTGAAAAGCGTTTCTTTAGTTAGTAAAACTTTTCAAAATCTTTCAAGAATTTTTTGGTTCCAAGAATTTTGGGTTCTTCCTTCAAAGATGGTTGACTTGAGATTTTAATCAAAAAAAGTGAATTCCAAAGATTTTTGAAAGAACGATTGAATACTTTGGCAAAAATATGTTTGCTTTCAAAGATGTATTTAAAATTCTTTGGGTAGGAGGATCACATGATCAGATTGTTGTCGTACTCTTCATGAATTCGGATGCATACAAGGTCAAAGATGCTTTAGCTAACAAGATATAAGAGATGTAATCTTATAATCAAGATTCAACATGTTCCCGAATGTCGTGGGACATGAGAAGGAATTGCTAAAAGGTGATTAAAGGGTTACACATCTTTTATCAAGCAAGTATCGTCATCATCTCAAATAATACCTTTCGGGCATACAAAACTCCTTAGCACATAATCCTAATTAAGAATTAATTCCTTAATTTTGAAAGGTTCTATAGAAGCTACCATGCAAAGGCCGGGTTTTGGTCAAATAAGGGACCCTTGACAGACACCCGATAGGATGCTTCATATACCAAAACATGGTACGAGATCAACGGTGATCACACGGCCCCATGATGGCTTGACCGACCGGGTTACCCCGAGCCTCCAAGGTCATAGTTCCGTGCAATCAACTGGAGAGACATGCAAGGGCACACAAAAATTAATTAAAAGGATGCTTTCAAGTCTAATCCTCGAGTGAACCCAAAATCAGAAATTCTGGTCTGCGAAACCAGAGATTCTGGGTTCGATCTCCAGCAGAGTCGCCAGATTGTGGATACCGGCATTTGGGCCCACTTTTAAAACTTTTAAAATAACTTTCAAATTCAAATACGAGTCGCCACTTAATTTTTAAAGGGAAATTAAGAAACCATTTTGAAAGCAAACTGATCTTTTGCGAAACCAAAGATAATCTGGGTCCGGGGATTATGGAATGAAAGGGGAAGGAGCCCGGCGGACTAAAACACCCCCTTTCATCCTATCTCGTGATAGGCCTCTACTCATCATCCTTTTTAATCGAATTATTAATCTAAGCATGCCCTCAAGTAATACATATAAATAATACATTACACAAGCATGTTGAAAAGGGTGCAAAATTGCTAACGACAAAATATCATTCATAAGCCACATAGTTCAAATAGCTAGCAAGATGATGTACAAATAGGGAACTAGGAAACTTACCCGGGATCCAGCTGCGAATTTAAACGTGCAATTCATACAAAGAATAGAAATCCTAGGAAAAATGTCTCTAATCACATATACACATAAGGCAAGACCTAAGCTAAGGTGTCGCGCATGGAGTCGAAAATTAATAAAATCAACAAATGAAATAAACTAGAGAAGAGATGAGAAGTCATACCTCCAAAGCGCTACAAAACAAGGGTTAGTCCACATGCTTCACATAATAATATGACATCAAATAATCAATCCTAAATCTCTAGCTTAGATCTATCAAGCATGGAAAGAATTGACAAAGCTATGAATTCCTATTGATTAGTTGGAGCCATAGCATCTCTATAGATATACAAGCCTCAACTAAGAGCCAATATAATGTCCATATAGGGATTTTATAATTCCAACATGATCATAAGGAATCCATGTTTATGCTTAATTAGGTTCAACTAAGTCCAACTTTATCCAATAACTAGTTCTAATCATGAGCATTAATTTACATGAATGAATGAATGAATGAATGAATATGAACAAGAATAAGATATGAATTTATTCACTAATTTAGATCACTTAACCTCTGGATTTAAGCTAAATTATCATTATTCAAAACATGATTTGGGTCCTAAGACATTAGGAAACCATTTAAGTTAAAATCAATGAGACTAGACAAAAACAGTGACTGTTTTTCCTAAATTACAAAGAGCAGACCAGATTTTAAAAAGTAGAAAAACCATACTTCCAACGGTTCGATCTTAATGATTTTTGGATATGATATGCCTTTGGGAGTCAAGTTTATAGCCCATAAAGAAAATCAAGGTTTGAACGGTTAGATCTCTGGGAATATGGAAAATACTAGACATCACTCAGGAATCTGCAACTCTCTGTCCAAAGATCTTGTACGATTTTCTAAAAATAGTAAAAAAAACTGAGAAACACTTAGATCTTTTTAGGGTATCTTCCTAACACATTAAGGTACTTAGAAAAAATTATTAGAGACCCTGGAAACTCTATTAAGGTTCTGATTTATTAATTTAAAAACGAACTTACTGTTCTGAAATTTTGGACAGAGAGTTACTTGTTTTGAAATCATAAGACCAAACCATATTAGGCATGGAATTTCATCAAAACAAAAATCACAGAGGTACTTAAATGGGTTATGAACATCCTTCAATTGGTCTCATCCATTTCCAATGAATCATGACTCTATAAACAATCTTTGATCACAATTGGTTTATGGATTCACTACACCTTTGTTAAGTTGATGTTCATAGTTTAAAACCATCTTGATCCATGATCCTAGAAAGGACTAGAATCAAGTTTGATCATGATTATTGGGACAAATAATGAAATAGGGAGAAATCCCTAGATTTAACCTTGATGGATTCCTATCATAGATTACATAGTGGGAGATCTAGCAAGAGAATCCTAAGGTCTTACTTATTTTAAATGAAAATCTACATCCAATTCTTCTCTCAAATGTATGGTCCTTGAAGAATATAGAATCATATTATTATTTCTCCTACCAAGTTAATGGTCCTTGGAGACAAAATGAAATCCCAACTACATAAACCTCTATGGAATATAGCATGAATTTCATAAGGTTTTTAGTGAGGAGATTTCAAACCATGAGTTAAGACTTAAAATTCAACCAACTACATGTAGAGATGATCATAATCCACTTTAATCCCCATATAAATCATAAGATCATAGGGAACTAGAGGATCAAACTCACGGAAATCTAATGAGATATTGAAGATCTCATAAATCTCTTGAGAACAATATAAACAAAAGAAAGGAAATCAAAGGTTATTTGAAAATTTCAAATCCAAAAACTCTTTTATTCATAAATCCAAAGCTCTATTTTGGATCCAAATTAATGAAACATTATAAAATTCAATCACAAGCTCTAAGTGGTGTGTGATGAAATGGGGTAGGAAGAGAGGTTTTGAAAATGTGTAAAGTTCCTAGAACTATGAACTTGTGATTGAATTCTCCTAATTCTACAAAAGATTGAGAGGTTACCTTTATGACCTCAAAGAATTCTTCTATCTTTTGTGGAGTTCTTCCAAAGATCTTCCAATTCTTCTTTAATTCTCCAAATTCTTCAAGAAAAGCTCTATATTCTTCCTCTAATGTATGTATATAACTCTTGTATTTCTCTCTCTTGTTTCAGTATCCCCCCTAAAATGAAGATGAAGGTTTTGTTTATATAGACCACAAGCTCAAGGTTAAATGGGTAAATTCGGGTGAAAACCCATGTGCAAAGTTTTCTTCTAGAACATGTGAGAAAAAGCAGTCTGTTACAGTTCGCGGCACTCGATGGCTGCCGACGGCATTCACTGAATGCCGGGCGACACTCACTAAATGCCGGGCAGCACTCAGTGAGTGCCGGCGAGGCAGTCCATGAGTGCCTCCGGCTTTCCCGCGTGCCGGGGTTAACAGAATTTTGCCCTCTTTTTAATTTTCAAAACCTACATTACCACAATCTTAATTATTAGCAAAGTATATACTAATGTACTTTTATATGTAGTGTACTTTATCAAGATACACCTGTATACATGGTATACTTTTATTTCTTTCTTTTTTTCCTCTTTTTTTTCTCTTTTCTTTTGAAAACTTCTTTTCTTCTTTTTCTCTTGAAAAACTTTTTTTCTCTTTTTCTTTTGAAAACTTCTTTCATATTATATCTCTTCTTTGAATGAAAAAAAATTTTCAGACTGATTTTCTCACATGTTTTTTCAACGTTCGGGTTTCCCCCGAGTACCCAATTTCCCTTCTCTCTCTCTCTCTCTCTCTCTTATTTTGATTTTTGATTTTTTTCTTGAAGAATCTTTGAAGAATTTGAATTCTCTGGAAAATCTTCGAATTTCACCGGTTATCGTCATCATCGGTCTTAAGAGGTAACCAATCCCTGGATTTGACGTTTGGTCAAAATTGGGGTGTCTACACATAGGTTGGAGGAGAAATGGTAGGACTTCTTGATGGAGATTAAAGGAATAGATTAGAATATGAATAAGAGTTTCTTGGTGTTTTGAGGTGTGGTCTGTTAAAGGAAGTAGAACAAAGGATGTAAGACTATAGGACTTAAGGTGAAGGACAAGTGTGAATGATTGAACCTGATAGGAGATTCGAAGAAATCAAATGGATATTGGATATCCTAAAGATAAGGAGATCTTGGTAGGGAATCCTATAGGAATGTCATTATGACAGTGAGTTGTAGTGCGGATAACCATGAACCCAGTGTAGTTCGATGAGTTTTCGATGTTTTTGAGCACTTTTTAGTAGTCCTAAAGTGATTGGAAAGTAGCCCCAAATGCCTTGTGAGGTTGGGGACTTTTAAGGTTGTTAAATGGAGAAAATTTTGGTCCAGGGGGTACTTGGACCGGTCGAAAGGGGCAGTTCGACCGGTCAAAAACCCCTCTAATCCAAACAGTGATTTTGGAAACATTTTTCGACGAAATTTACGGAAACAATCATAACTCTTTCTAGAAAATTCGGATTCACACGCCATTTTTTGTGTTGGAATTGGAACTCAAAGAGCTAACTTTTGATGTAAAATTTAACCATACTTTCTAAATGACCATTTTGCCCTTGGGCTATTTTGTCACTATAAAGTTCTTTTACGATGCCTAATCCATGATTTCTTTGCCAATTAGTGTATTTCAACTAAAATGGAAATCTTTTAATGCTTTTAAAACATTGTTGAGTGTTTGAAGTGAGTTGTTGTGAACGGGAAGTTGGAGTATGATAGTTATTACAATACTGGACAAGAACAGTTGTGGAAATGGATAGAGTAAAGAGATTTTGGGTAAGTCAAGTTAGAGAATTAAAAATGTGAATTGGGAAGGTGAAGCTTTGATGAGTAAGTGAACATGAACGGTAAGAGTGGGATGAAGACTTGGTAGTACAACGAGTACATTATCGAATGTGATAGAAGGGATGTAAAATAGTCAGAGGACAATGGTGAATGTAGTGGAATGTTGTCTCAATTGTCTTGAATTCCAACGAGGTTGGAGAGTTTTGAGAATGTCAGATTTTACCCCAAGAAAATTTTGAAGTGTTTAAAATGTTTTTAAAATAAAATTGTTGATTAAGTAAAAAAATTTGTATTAAATACTTGTGATAAGTTATCAAGTAGACTTTGGAAGACGAGTATCATAGAAGGATATGGTATACTTAGTGCATGGGACACAACGGTGCTTGCTGCACGAATGAGTTTTACATGAGCAAAAACGAACTTGGAAATTCTAAAGTAAGGAGTTCGTAAAATGTTATACACTTGAACTTAGTAAGTTGGATGAAGTGCTACTAAATGAGTTGACTTGAGTATTGTCCAAAGGGAATTTGATCTCGATTTCAGTATTGGAATAACCCAAGGTTATGAATGATTGGAGTTTTGAACTATCAGGAGTTTGACGAGATCCATAAAGTATGAAGCAGTTGAAGAAAATAGTTATGAATGGGTTGACCTTTGTAACCAGAGTGAGAATGGATGACCTTGGGTATTGTCACGAAAAGTATGTGAATTGGAAGCCGATAGGGAATTTATCGAACATAGTGAGACTATGGTACTTGATTAGGAAAATCGAATTACTGAGTTGTCTTCAGATGGTTATGGGAATAGCATGAATACTTGAGCAACATGTTCTTTGAGAATAATGAATTTGAGATCAAAATAGCAAAGATAAAGGATTAGAGAATCTAAATTGGAGTTAAGTTAGGTTGACTAGAGTTATAAAATATTGAATCGTTAAATAAGGTATGAAGCCTTGAGATGTTATACAAGGAGTATATGTTCAGTGTAAAGGGCTGGCAGAAACTCAGTAAGAGTTAAGATATATGAGTACACTTGGTTTGGGCTTGTGTAAAGGTAAAAGTGAAACACCAGAGATTTATAGAGTTGTATAACTACGTAAATGGTAGTGAATCTACTTGGACTGATAGCCTGAAGGGTGGTAAATGAGTAAGGTATGAGATGAGAATGGATTACATTACAGTTGAGATCTTCGGCAGAAAAGTGATTGACTTAGGGGTGTGTACACTATGTGAATATAGTGGATTGTGAATGGTCAAGGGTTTGAGACAGGAATGAGGTATGTTATGAACAAAGGAATATGTTTGATAAGTTTTGTGGAACATGTCTGATTGACTAAGTTAATATTGATTTAACAATGCTATTCGCTGCGAGTTTTGTTGAGAAAGAGATGAAGTGTTATGTGAAATTTCAAAATATTGGTTTTAAAAACATTTATTGGAAATGTATTTGACTTTGTTAAAAGTTTTAAATTGAAAGTATAAAGTGAAATCTTCTACGTTAATCGACGATAGTTCGAGTACAGAATTGGAGAAGTAAATGACAAGTGTGTTTAACTATTCGGGACATCAGGTGGGCTCGATGAAATAGAATGATATGAAATTGCTAGTTGGGGATCTATATAGTATCTTAAAAGGCATGTGTGATTGGAAATATCATACGAGGTTGGACTCAACCGAAATTGAATTGAATAAGAAATGAGAGTCGTTTGAAAACATGTTATCGTTCTATGGGTATTCCACGATTAACAGGATAAGGGATTGAATCTATGGTATATGGAACAGTTGGTTACTTATCGACATAGTATGTGTGTATGATAGTACTCAGTTTTGGTTCACTTCGAGATGAAGAGTCGTGTATGGTTGTTAACCAGTTGAGACGTATTGGAAATGACTTTTAGTTGAAAAAAAAAGATGGGTGAAAGTGAGATGAGTTATTTCTTTTGTTTTGAGTAGTGCTATAAAACTGTTGAGCAATGATATGTGACAAGTACAATGAAAGTATATGTGAGTTAACGTTGTGATGTCGCGATGGGATTGTATGTCAGGTTTGACTATTGGGTATGATATACTCAGGTATTGATGTCCTTACTTATCGAGGTGCTTTGATGTACTACTAGAATGTGGTTTGAATCTTCAATCAGTTTGAGATGAGGGCTCCAAGGATTTATTTTTCTTAAGAGACCGAGGATTTATTTTCCTCATGAGATTGTGACATCTCAGTAAAGTGGTTTGTGTATGAAACAAATGTTGAGGGTACTTATGAGAAGTGGTTATGAATTGATGAGATGGTATAAGTTTGACTTCCTTTTTGGAGGGGAGAGTTGTCACATCCCGTTCCAAAAATTTATAAGTTTTATCATGCATAATTGAAGTTGTGGGTTTATCAATGTGAGTTGATAATGATGTTGAGGTTGACTGTGAGTCAATGGTGAAGTATCAGTGAGGATACGGGAAAATGGTAGTTCATTGTACATTGACATGAGTAAATGGCATTTATGTGAGCTAAATGTTATTTGAATTTATGGTATTTTGTTGAATAGTAAATTATACCTATATAGTATAATTTTTGGTAATATTGGTATTATTAATATCATTTTGAGAACTGTGGATAGAATGTGAGTGTCACATTATATTAAAGGTAGGTTGTGTAGCGATTCCACAGAATTTAGTTTTCGAACATAATTTTGGACCCAAATGAGACTTAGTTGAAAACTTTTGTAATTTATAATTTTCACTCATAAAGTTATACAATGGACGTGTACGACGTTTCAGGAGTTAATCAGGAGTTTTGAGAACTCGCGGGGTGGTAACAACGATTGCTAGGAAGTTTTTCTATAAATAGAGGAGGGTGAGATTTCATTTTTACAAAACTTTGCAAAATATCGTTAGAGAGGAGAGAGAAAAGGGAGACTGTTGCCACAGACTTTGCGACAACGATCGCCGACCTTTCATCCGTCTATTTTCAACCAAACTTCAAATTTGAACTCCCCAAGCTATGGGCTACAATTTGATATCTATTAGGCCATGTTTGGCTAACTTTTTATAAAATCCTAATTCTAGAAATTTGGGAAAAATACGTGTAAACTCGTAGGTTTTGCGTAGGATCGGAGATTCGACGTTTAATCGGGCTTCTAGTCTTTTCCTCAAAGTTATACGGCGATAGCTTGAGGAAAGAATTTCTAGCCTATGTTATATAGGAAAGTTTCATGTTTTAAATTTCGACGACGAAATTGAGATCTGGGCAAAATTCATGTGTTAATAGTAGGCCCGTTAATTATGCACGCGCTTAAATGTGAAAAGCATGTCTAAATTTACGCGAGCACGTCGAGTTGTCTATGTTGATCTAAGGGGAGACCTATATAAATTCATGCCGGTGTAAGCTCCTTTATGTTTGAAAATTTTGTAGCGACGGCTACTGTGTGTGGTTTAAGGCTTGGACTTGCCAGGGCACTTGGGGATGTAATGGTTGTAGACTTGGACTAGCCATTGACATTGCAGTTTAAGGCTTGGACTTGCCACTACCGGATGAATGCGTATTTTTCTCCCTAGAGACTATTTGATATGATTTATGAGATTAAAGCATGATTTGTCATATATGCATATGTTAGAAATTGTGCACTCAACATATAGCTGAGCAATGGAGATTTACTCCATTGCAGGTATGAAGAAAGGTAAGAAGAAGCGTGAAGAGTGAGGTCGTGGGAATGCCTGGGATCACCTTTTATTATGTTTTAGATTTCCTTTCCCATGTTGTAATAATGAAACTATGGAGCTAGAACCATGTTTTGTTTGAATTGGAAACCTTGGAAGGATTTTTGAAATGTTGTAATATGTAACCAAACTTCTTATAGTTAGTTTTGAATTCGTCCAAACTCGTAAGTTCGTGTTTTGTAAACTTAACTTGTCAAATTCGGATTTTGAAGGACTATGGTTAGAGTTTTGTGAATCTGGCCAAACAAGCCTTAGCTTATTCCACTATCATTTCTTTTCATGGATTAGTAAGATTAAGCTTGGTGTTTGAAAGCTTGTTATAACTTGTGAAGTTTGGAATTAGTTATGAATGTTTGGAGTGGTGTAGAAGTGAAGGTTGGATTGACTCCTTAGTAAAATTCTACTACTAGAAGGAATTCTGCTAAAGGGTCATTCGACCGGTCGAAGGGGGTCGTTCAACATAATGAGAATGTGTCTAGATCATATTTCAAAAAGCTCCGAATGGCCACAAACAAAATTTTGAGAGCTGACATGCACATTATGTAATTTCGAGATTGTGATCGAAAGATCTCACATGAATCAACTACATGAAAAGCAAAAGTGACTTGCTAGACGAAAGTGAAAAGGATCAATCCTCAAAATAAAAAGAAAAGAAAAGAAAAGAAAAGAAAAGAAAGGGAGACCGAAACTGAATCTTCTTATTCAAGGCTACCACAAGTGACCTAAGTTTGAACTTGTTTGACGATTGGTTTAAAAAACCCTCAACCAATTCTTTCAAAGCCCTGCCTTGATCTACGCTCGACTTGATTCCTATCGGGGATACGTAGACAACCGCAATAGTTCAGTCGACACCATCATAATCAACCCCCCCTTCTTCTAAAGCCTTGGCCCGAACTACGTTGGACCTGATCCTCGCTCGGGGGTACGTAGGCTGACTTTAAAAAAAAAAAGTATGGCTCGCTAGGTCAAAAATTTGAAAGGATGCCTAGGCAAAAATTAGAGCTAAATCCAAAGTGAGCAATAACAAAAGAGAGAAAATAGCTCGCTAGGTCACTTCACCAGTGCCTAGGCAAAAGTTATGAGTATATGAGAGATTAAAGTCATGGTCCTTGCCTCGAGGTAGAAATCACCTTCCACACTAGGGGGGGCAAACTTTGGCTACCCACCTCGTTTGCCTAAGTTTTACTATCTACCCTTCATACAAGGGGCGAACTTCGGTCACCTACCTCATTTGCCCAAAATCTCCAATAAACCATCATCCAAACTAGGGACAAACTTCGGTCACCTACCTCATTTGCCTATGAATTCTACTTCCTACACAACAAACTAGGGGCAAACTTCATTTGCCTAACGCGATCCCTTCACAACAAGGGCGAGTTTTCAAGTCACCAATTTGTTTTGAAAATTTTAAAATAGAGCATCTTTTTTTCTAGAAGCTAAGGCACTAATTCAAAGCACTTCCTGGGAGAAGTAGAGAATTGATTAGATCAATAGGGAGGAATTTCAAAAAACCAGATTTATCAGCAAAGTGCTATTATATTAAGATGAGGAGTGAACATAAAAGATGAGTGGTACATCATTCATGACAAAGGCACATTGGATCATGGCAATTTGAGAATTTTATGTCCGAATTAATCCTTCTTTGTTTGAGTCGGTAATAATCTGATCAAAACTGTATCAGAGTTCAAGGTTCATATAAACTAATCCAACTTTCCTTATCATCGTTGTTCCTGTCAAGTCCATTTGTCCTAATGGTCTCAAATGTGTGGGTTTAAAGTGATTCCCAATTATAAAACTTGTGGATACAAGCAGAAGTTCCAAACACCATTAAATGCACTTGTCAAGGCTGTAACATGATAAGTGTCCCAAGAATCTTGATCATTAGTGGCAGTCATAGGTCAGTCCGTAAGATGCGCTGGCAATCTTTCTCCAGTTCCCCAGCAACCAAACCAAAATCATGTCACAAATTCATCCCCAGCGGATTTGCTCTATTCCCCAGATCAACCATCCCTACCCTAGCAGAATCTTCTCATCCCCAGCAAAGTCATTCCTAATAGAGCTAGTTCATCTCTAGAAAAGTTCCCTGAACAAATATGGTGTATCTCAATCAAAACCACATCCTTTCCTCAGAAGAAACCATTTTCATCCTAGAAAGAGTTGTCACCTTGCCCACATAATTAGTTCACTCCTAGAAGCATTGTCCCCAGAAGAGATATTTTTCCTTTAACAAGCTTAGTTCATCTTTAGTACAATCACTTACTGCATTGGCCCTCAAAAGAGTCATTTCATTCGTAGCAAATTCAGTTTTATCCTTAGCAGGCTTATCGATTAGTACATCGTTAGTTTTTCCGATCACGGTTAGTTCAATTATTGATCCAATCCATGACAGTCACAGTAGTTCACTGTCGACCCGACATTTCGATTAGTACATCGTCAGTCCAATTTATGATAGTCACAGTAGTTCACTGTCAACTCATTTAGTACATCATCAGTCAAATCCATGACAGTCACAGAAACTCTATAGAAAGTGAAAACTATAGAAAATTGATTTATAATGATTTTCTATAGAAAGTGATTTCTAAACTCAAGTTCTTCCATTACCTTTCTTATACTTCACATTTAAATCCTTCCCAACCACCACTCTTGAGCATTTATGAGATAGGAAACTACTTCCATGTCCAAATGTCACCACATATGAGTAAAACACCAAGCTACAAGTCCAATATCTTAATAATCATCATCTATTGATTGTTATTTACTTGCTTGTTTATATACTATGTTCATCTCTTCTTACCTCATTTCTTTTTTGATTTTCTTTGTTTTACTTACTAGTTCATCATCATCAAAATGATGACATGGTGTTTGAGGTGAGTGAATCCTTATGGATAGTAGCTCTTGACCTCAAAAATATGTTTGATAGATGATGATTCCCACTTTAATACTTCCAAAGTATTCTTGAAGTTATGCTCAAATGAAAACAAATCTCCAACAATCTTGGAAGTTCTTGACTTGAGTTTGATGTTGATATTCCAAGAGGTTGTAATCTCCATTTGATGTTGAAAAGATGCTTTCAAAACCCCTATTTTAAAACCCCTCTAAAACCCCAATATTTGAATTCCAAGAAATAAACCTTGTTTTTCTCAAAAATCTTCAAAACAGTGAGTTATTCAACTTCAAAATAATATTCTGAGCTCAATACTCAATGTGTGATTACAAGACCACTTGGAAAGTCTTCCTAACTCATTAGATAACACCCATGATTTTTGGTTTGACTTGAAAACACTTGGAAGGGTTCCATTTTGACCCAAACATTCCATCCAAACATTCTGTTTTTGCTGTCATAGCAGCTTGGTTGACGTTTAACTTCTTTTCCAGAAACCTTTTTCAAAGAGAGTAGACTCAACTCATTTTTTCCTTGAACTTCAGTGTCTTGGGGAACTCTCTATATAAAATGGGCCTCTAAATGTTTTGGTTTCATTTTCAAAGATTTTTCTACATTTCAGTCGACAGTACGGACTCTATTTCTGAGCAACCTCTCTTTTTCATATGATTTCTCTCAATCTGTAATAGTTATTATAGTATGGCTTTTTGATATGTGTTCTAGACACAATAAGGATAATCTCCATAAAAAAATCATGCATTAAAAACATTTCTAATCTCACTTTTCCATTTTTACAAAATCAACTCACTGTTCTGTCCACTATTCACAGCAAGCATGTTTTATTTTAATTCTTCGATTAGATGTTCACATGCAATCCAAATTAGCCTATATCTTAGGAAGTAGTTCATACTACATTTGTACACATCCTATGATAACATCCTTCATTCATTCATGCCTATATTTAGATTTCTAAATTACTTTAGCAAATCCATGAACACAAACACACTACAACCTTTGCACATTCTAGGATCATACATTGCATCCATGCAAGATTTGGAGTTTTGGTGACTCCTAATCTAAGAGGATTATGAGGAATGAACTTGATCACACGTCCATGCTTCCCTTCGATCACATCTTTTTTTCTCATCCGTTCCGGGGATTGAGAGGTCTTCTTTTCTCAAAGATTAGCATGCATCATTCTAGCTTGCTAAGCATATTTTGATTTTTTGATTATTTGTTTCAATGACAATTCATGTTCCCCTTTTAGATTAGGAAAACTTGATTACTTGATGTGTGATTCGATGATTTTTCCTAGGTTTGTTTGTGTGATTTTCACCTTTACATTGTGTGATATTTGGCTAGATCTTATGAATGATATCTTGTCTTTAGATTTTCCATTTTAAAATTCTTATGTGATGTAATATACTATCATAGTATTAATTATCGAACCAAGCATAGTAAAAGATGATTATTTGGATGCTAATTGAGGTCCGTCGAAAGACGGGGCGAGTTGAGGGTGTTTTAGTCGCAACAAAGGCTCCTTCCTCTCTTGTACCAAAACCCCGAGCCTAGTTCTTTGGTTATGAATGGCCGATGCCCTTTATCCATTTGGGTGAGTCAAAATTAGGTTTCTTGATTCCTTAAAGACCAAGTGGCATCTCTGTATCTGTTTTCAACAGACATTTTCTTTTCTTTCAAAACAATTTCAAAAAAAAGGAAAATCAATTCTGAAACCCCGCCAGAAAACAAAGACGGGGGGAGGGCTCACGGAGGCCGTGTGTCCACAATCTGGCGACTCTGCTGGGGAGTTTTTTTATTTTAAAATAAATAATGCAAAAGTTTGATTCATAAGAAGCATCCTTAAAAAGGATGTACAAAATGTACAAGGGGAAAACCCCAGGATAAATCAATGAGCTCAAAACATGAGGACAAGAAGCAAAAAGCTAACAACAAAACCAAACCAAATCATGCCCAACAAGTGACAAGGGCAACCTGAAAACAAAAACTTTTATTTTCACTGCATCCTTTTAAACAAACCAAATCCTTTTTTTTTTCGAAAAAAAAAGAAGCATCCTTAAAATCATCTTTTTACTGTGTCTGGTTCACTGCATTGCGCTCCTACATTTCCCCCTCCAACTGTGTCTACCGTTGATACTGTACCTTTCAAGGTATATCAAAAAGAGTAAAAATGTCTATACTGTCTCTCTGACGGTATATTTGAACTCTCATCAACGGACCCTCTTTGACAAAACCCAGCCTTTGCATATAGATTCTTGTAGAACCTTTCATAGGACTGTTCAATTATCTTTTCAAATAGGACAATGTGATATGACTGCTATATGCCCTGGTGGGATTACCTGAGCGATGTAGACGCTTATGTGGCATAGAACAGAACCTCCTTCTTATGATTCCCAAGGCAATCACTCACATGTGATTACATTGAGTTGATATGCCTAGGCACCATGACAATGATGTCTGCTCCATGCTCACGAAGATTTACACCGCAAACCTTGTTTGTTAGTCTTAAGATATAGGAGTATGAAAACTTGCTAGACAGTATGATCACCATTATCACTCCTATCATATTCACCAGTTTCTCCTAGAAACTCGGTCAAAATATTCCAAAAATAGCCAGATATAACCAATTTCTCCCAAAAACTCTATCCAGATATCTCAGATTTCCCAAATGCATCAATTTATCCCAGAAACTCTGCCCAACTCTCAGGCATAGCCCGTTTCTCCCAGAAAACTCTATCTAGACATTCCAAAAATAACCAAATATAACTAATTTCTCCTAGAAACTCTGTCCAGATTACCCAAATATGACTAGTTTCCCCCAAAAACTCTGCCTAAATACGACCAGTTTTTCCCAGAAACTCCCAGACATAACTAGTTTCTCCCAGAAACTCTACCCAAATCCCCCAAATTGCCCAGTTTCTCCCAAAAACTTTGCCTAACTCACCCAGATATAACTAGTTTCTCCCATAAACTCTGTCCAAATCTCCCAAAAATGCCCGTTTCTCCTAAAAACTCTCAAAAATTCTAGAAAATCCCCAAAAACTCCCAATTATCCTGGAAATTCTCATTTCTCCCATGGTGGTCATACTGGAAAGTAAAGTTAGCACACTCTGTATAGATTAAGACCTTACCTACTTAACTACTATCCGTTAGAAATAGGAGCATCATATAGACTAAGGCCTATCCGCATGCTTATCTCATTTGCATGCACCGTTCCTATCAGTCTACACACACTGTCTCAGTCAGTCTGTACATGAGTCAGTCCACGTTTGTTAACATCACTGTCGTTGTCTATCTAAACTCATCACCATCAGAACTTGATACAGTCCTCTCAAAATTTGTAGGTCAGTATAGTTCCCCAAAGTCAGTAGTTGGGATCCCCGTCTTGGGTCAGAAGTTTAGACAATTGTTTGGTCAGGATCAGCCTGCCAAGTCATTTCAGCATGAATCATGAAGAGTTAGAGAACAAGGTTATCGAGTTGGGATCAACCATAAATTAGCAGTCTGACAGCCTAGCCCAAGTCCTGAAATTCATAGAGGAACTGAAACAACAACAGCCACAGTATCCACCTAGGTTTCCACCATCGCCAGGGTTTATGTCACTGCCACCGCCAGGTTTCATACCACCTCCCATCCCTGTATATGAGAATGGCAAAGAAGAAGAATGGTTTCAAGGGGTCCCACCGCCCGCGATCAATAAGAGAATTCAAGAGAAGCTAGACAAAGTTGACAAGTTAGAGAATATACTAAGTAAGAGCAAGGAGGTTAACGATTACATGCTAGATCTGGAAGGCCATTTTGAACCCGTCAAAGTAAAGTTGCCTCAGAACTTCAAAAGGCTAGAAATTGATTGCTTCGATGGGATCGAGAATCTAAAAAGTCACATAAAGTTGTGTATGAACATCATCCAACCTATGCGATACACTTATGAGCACATAGTTATGTTGTTCCCTCAAACCCTCAAGAATGCTACACTATCCTGGTTCTTAACTCTCGAGGCCTCCAAGACCTGAGTCTGGGAAGATGTTGCTAGAACTTTTATTGATCACTACTCTTATATCCAAAAGTTTGATGTCATCGTCCGGGACCTAGAGATAACCAGGCGGCGGGTCTAGTTCCGAGTAATACCCCGGGCAGGATCGTGAGTGGTTTATCGAATATGTGTAAAATTTTAATCCTTATCTGATAGAGCGTCATTTCAGCCTAAAAAATAGGGGGTAGCTAATAGGTACAAAAATATCCAATCAAAGTCAAACTACCACCTCAGTAGGGAAATGTCAAGTCATCTAAAATGTGCACTCGCTACTCAAAAATCTCGGATTATCCAGCCAAGACCGCTCAGTCTGGGACCACACAACTCGGGCTTATGATACAGGCTCAACCCACAGTGGGCGTAATCCAGACCTAATCCCGTGACTTGCTCCATAAGATTCCAAGCAGTCTGTTATCTCTGCTAGAAGGCTAATAGAAGGTACAAGTTATTTCCTAATCCACTTAGGAAACTCCCATGATTGGTATCAATCAATTGTAATTAGATTGGATTTCCTAATCTATATAGTTACCTTGTGCGGGTGGTCTCTTACATCTATAAAAGAAACCACTCACCCCCATTAAAGGGGATCGCATTCATATTTTATAGAATAGTAGTACGCAACACACTCATACACATATTCGTGGTAGGTTTCTGGTAGTACCGCCCTCCTTGTTGGTTCACCACAGGCCACCGGTGATTTGTTAGTGCAAGTGCTCCGACACACCCGTGGAAGTAGGTCTCTTAATTAATAGGGTCGAACCACATAAAAACCTTTCTTTGTCTTTATCTTCTCGCTCTTACTCTCCTACCAAATTTTGGCATCATCAACTTATGTCATCTTTGTTTATAGAAAATGATAGGAATGCGATGTTCTATGTTTAAAATTGGAACTCCTAATCAGTTTGTTTAAAGAAAATGATGAGTTAGTAAAGTTTGCATATTGATGTGGATTAATATTTACTTCTCAATTTTTTCAGTCATATCCATAAATATCTTTACACAGAAATTTGTAAAAGTCATTGAATGAATGACTATCACTCTTCCCCAAGTAGTAACACCTTCAAGGGTGTACACTATTTTACTGTATTTTTTTGGTTAAATTACATTAAACCATACTCTTAGCAAGAATAGAATTGAGGAACATTGTATCTTGACCTTTTTGAGATTATTTGTTTAGTGTAAGATTTTCTCTTTCAGATTCTTTATTGAACTGATATTTGTATGCATACAATGCTGATTATATTTGGCTTTGTAATTAATTGGAAAACCAAATTAGTTATGATCTTTTTTATGAACAAAATAAAATAATCTTCCACAAGCAAAAGATTTCTCCAACCATTTGTAGCTTATAATCAAGAATACAACTAGTAGCATATATCAAAAAATGGAAGTTTTTGTCTTGTTTAAAAAAAAATTAGTAACAAACATATTTGTACAACTAGTAGCATTCTAGAATTTGTTTAAATTGAACATTCAGAATGTAGGACAATGTACAAGTTAGGAATAATGGAGTTGTAAACATCATTGTATAATGTATTTCAATTTAGAAACTAATGGGATGCTCTTGAAACTTGAGTGGGTGTGTCATCATTATTTTTTTAGTGTATGCCTTCTTCTTTGCTGGATTTGTGCTCGTTTCCTTTTCAACAGAGATGTTGTCAACACTTTCTTCATGTACGTCACTCATAAGTCTCTTCTTTTGATTTGATGGGCTGTTTGATGGTTCTGCTAGCAAGATAGGCTCCAGTTCCTATTGCAAAATCAGTGGTGACATTAGTTTTTGTCATTCATTGTATTCATTTTATACTTAGATGGAAGTGTATTAAATATTTTATTCAACCGTGTAGATAAGAATTTACCGTTGCCTTCTTAGTGTCTATGCTGTATTTTGGCGGTTGTTCGTAAGGTGGGACAAAAAATTTGTTGATAGTGTAATTTTGCCATCCTTCTTTAAAGTTGTAATCGTTTAGCCTCAATTGAAGATGTACGTACGTCCTATTAGATTCTTTAATGCTGATAGGACTGTGGCGCTATTAGTATCTTCTTCCTAAAATAGATGTTCGACATATGTTAGTAGTGGTAGGGATTAATTAATGTTAGTGTACTAAAGTTTTTTTTTTATTGACAAAGAATACCAATATTGTCTGGTTGGCTCGTTTTCTTACTGGCTTTCCTATCAGCTTCTCACATTCTTTATCAAAAAGCACAAATGAAGTATATCCTATTGAATCCGTAACTTTTAACTGCACCCGGTATCTGCATTCAGGTTGGATATGTTTCATTATATTTCATTATATATTAGATTTACAATTGCACGCATGTCTATTTAGTTGGATAGTTGATTGCCTTTGCAATGGGTATTCAACCACAATGTTGTATTTATCGCACTAGAGAGTATTGTCCTTTGGCTTAAGCTTCTTCAGATACATTTGGCATGAGTTGTAGTACCATCCGGAATGTGCTTCAATACTTGCAACAATTGCTTTGTAGGTAGCAATTTTGTCCTATTGTAGCTAGTGAGAAACGTTGTTAGTCACGTTGGCAATAAGCTGTATAGGTTTCAGCTTCAGTTATTTTAATGGCTTACCTGTTTTGGAGATTCCCATTCCATGTCTTTTAGCTCTTCAATTGTTTCCTGTTGTGTTGTATTTGTTCCTCATTATTAGTTGACTCATCTGTTGGCTTTCTAGTTGTTGGATTTGACTTTCAAAGATATCACTATCGCGATAGTCAGTTGTTTTAGTTTTTTTCAAAGTTGGTTAGCATTTGTATTTATGTAGATAGCATTGCAGTTACCTTTCTTCAAATTGTTCAGACTCAGGGATTTGTAAGTTCACATATATCTTTGAAGCCGTTGTTGTTGGCAAAGAATAATTACTTGCATAGTTGGAATATAAGGTGAAATGAACCTTACAAATTCATATTTTGAATTAAAATTTGCTGAGTTTGTAATACTTATAGCAATGGTGTATTTTAACTCTAAACAACTTAACAGTGGCTGCTATCACCACCATAATAACATTGCTTTCAAGCTCTGTGATAGCACTATCTTTCAAATCTATTGCAGCTTTGCCCCACAGTGTAAGTCTTACTTGAAGAGATCTAAATTATTAAGGCAATCGTTAGTGGAAAAGAATGTGTATTAATATCTTATGAGTGCATGGGTGGATTGAAAATGTCATCTTACTTGGGTGTAAGCAATTCAACATTTCTTAGTTTAAAAGGACAGATGTCCGAGAACTTCTCTTCAATAGGTCCAATGCTAGTGACTTTGCCAATAATATCTATACAATGTACTAGTATTACACTGCAATATTAAGATATGTTATCCTTATTAGTTTGAACTTCAAGTAATTAACATACCACTAAGTTGAGTGGTCATTATCTCTTCCAGCAAGAAGATCAGAGTCAACAAAATGGAATTTTTGTGTGGAAAATGTTGCTGGGGTGTCTTTTACTTCTTTGACATTCATGTTGAATTGGAAGAATAGCTTTTCCTCCTTTGAGATTGTTCAGAAATTGTCATTACATGATCCCACTCTGAGATTGGATATGTCATAATTCTTGCCTTCTTCAATATCTTCTCGAAACTTATGGGCCATGTTGTGCCTTACTATGGCGTGCACATCGTTGTTCTAGAATAGTGGGAAGCAAACCAAATTGTTAATAGCTGCTTCTTCTTTACATCAGAGTGAGTAGTTTGTGTTAAAAAATACCTCCTCATCTAGTAGAATCAGTTCCAAGCTGATGGGTCGGTTGTTTTTAAGATTGACGGCATCCCATATTCGAATGACTTGTACTTTGATAGTCCATGCATCCGTTGTGCTGTTTAGTTCTGGTAGTAGGCTGTAAGCCGGTATGGTTGCCATGTTAAGGGTTTTGCCTACATGAAAGCTAAGAATTATAAGCGAAATATTAAGTGTTCATAATTAAGATTGTTTCTTTAAGAGTTTAATCTTTATAACCTAAGTGTTGAGACGACTTCTACTAATCTAAAATGGGATTTTTTGTAAGTAATCTGTTATGTATTTGAGCTACTACTTGAGTATAAGTTTAGCATTTTACTAATAATACTCTTACGCCACTTGAGACAATTTAGTACTTTATCATTCCAATTTGTTTGAATGTCCAATACATTTTGTGGAACAATATGCTGACAATTAGAGACTACTACTATGAATTGTTATTTGTCCGTTGTGCTGTTTTGTTCTAGAAGCAGGTTGTAAGGCTGTATGGTTGTCATTTTGAGGGTTTTGCCTACATGAAAGTTATGAATTATAAGCGAAAGATTAAGTGCTCGTAATTAAGTTTGTTTTTGGAAGAGTTTAAACTTTGTAACCTTAGTGTTAAAACGAATTCTACCAATCTGAAATGGGCATTTTTGTAAGTAATATGTTTATCTTAGGTCTTAAAAGTTTCCAGCGTAATCAAATGTATGTATTTGACCTACTACTTAACTATAAGTTTAGCACTTTACTAATATTATTCTCACGCCACATGAGACCATTTAATTCTTTCTCATTCCAATTTGTTTGAATCTTGAATACATTTCGTGGAATAATATGCTGACAATTAGAGACTACCACTATTGTCACACCCCATCATAGCAAAATAAAGAAAAAAAAATCATTTTTGTTTTGGACCCGTAGGTCATGACAGGTGATGGATCGCTTGTCCTGTACTTAGCTTAACATGTACCAGAAAAACAGAGTATATAAAGCAACATGGAAGAAGTATAAATTATTACAACTTCAAATATTACATAAGTCTAAATTCAAATATCCTTAAGGCACAGACTACCTTAATAAAATAAACACATTATCCATATCCTTGTTACAACTTTATTAAATTATAAAAGTAATATTGTAGGCTCCTCTAGCTGGCATAATCATATTGTCTTGCATAACCATTTCTTGAACATTTTGGGTGTCCAGGACAAAATAAAGTCACCATCTAAGGAAAGCCAAGTGAATATAATGAACGCACAAGCAATGTATATAAAAGGACATTAACAATTATTATAAATGTTCAGTACCTTCGAGTACAGTTAATCCAGTATTTCAATCATCGCATGCTAATCATTAATAACAGTTTGAGTAATGAATATTTAAGACCGTGCATGAACAATGAAATCATCTCATCTCACTGACTCTTTTGTCTCGATCACAATCTCTTAACTCAATCGGTTCACCTAGAACCATCTGGCACAATGCCGTTAATTTAGAAGGTCTGCCATATTTAGGGCAGCCTAGACATACCTAGACATTCAAGGTTACAATAATAACTAGTGGAATACTTTAATTAATCTACAGTATTTGAAGCGGCCTGGAATAATTAAAGTTACCACAAGACTGACCTACCGTATCAAAAGCGGCCTGGGTTCATCCCTCTTAATTAATCTACCGTATTTGCAGTGGCCTAGAATAATTAAGGCTATCACAAGACTCTGACTGGCCTACCGTATCTCAAGCGGCTTAGGCTCAATCCTTCTTAATTAACCTACCGTATCAAAAGTGGCTCGGGATAATTAAGGTTACTCGTCCCGAGACATTTTCCCTTTACTCACTTCTCACAACATATATGCTGACCAGACGACCCCTTTCAAACATGCCAACTTGACTATGCAAATGTGTAACTTATTCATTTTCTCATTTTGTAAAGGTATCAGAACGGGCGCATGACTTGTTCTCTCTTTATATATTTTCCTATAAAGGTATCGGAACGATATGACTTAAATCTTTCTTTTTGTATTTTCTTTATAGAATATATCAGAGCGGTTTCTATTTTTCTTTAATATGGAAACCGATCTATTTATAGCTTGATTACTATAAATGAAAATCAGAGTGACGGATTCCTATATATAAAGTATCAGAGCTAATAAAAATGTGATTATTACGAATTAAACAGCTTAGTCCAGAAAAGTCAACCGCTGACCCAAAATGGCCAAAACGGCTGAGTATAGTCAAAAATAAGATTTTCGATTCAAGAGTTTAAAAGTCCCGCAAATTGTTCATCTATATCCCCATATATCAAATATGATTTTTAAGGATTTTTAAAAGGAAGGGAACATAGTAAAAACAATGTTCCAATATCATAAACTGTGCAAATTTGGTAATTTTACCTTCGGAGAGAAAGTTGACTTTTTATCTATAAGGAATTGATTTTTGAAAGTATTTTTATTGAATCCAAATGGGAGTATTTCGTTAACAACATTAATGACTTAAGTAATTTGTCATGTATGGAATTAACATGCAATGAAGGTACTATGCAGCAGTGAGGGTACTATGTAGTGAATCTGATCATTCTGTCATAGAAGGGCGGGAACAGTCCTGGTCTTTTAGCAAGATCGATCATGCCCGGGACCGGTCCTGATACTCATGTGGGACGGGTCATGGTCGCGACCAGTCCTGGGTATGTTTTGGGACCGATCCGGGGTCATCTTCTTCCTCAGGATAGTAAGTTGCAGAACATATACGATTTTTACAAACTAAAACAATACAGCAAGTATAATATATCATTCTCTTCATTTTTTTGCGAAGATTATGAGAATATAAGTCTTGTTTTCCAATTCCTAATGTATCTCTACTTATTGATGAAAATACGATAGTTGTCAAAACTTCATTTTGATCGTACGTCGCAACCGTTACAAATTAAGTTCTAATATTTGAAACAGAGCTTACTGGGGTTGTAATCTTCCATTTCCAATTTATAGAAATCATTTTGGTTGAGTTTGGTGAGACCACCATTTTTATACCTTCAAAACTATATATATGAATATATATGAATATCTCTAAAATTGATACCCCAGACTTGTATCCAATGACTAATATTACACTATAAGTGGGTTCGAGAGACTCATCGTCTTTATAAGGCGGCGTGACTTGCCGAAGAAAGACAGAAATTTCGTAATATAGGCTATGGCCTCTTTGAAGCTTTGAGAGCTCACTGTGAGGATTCTATTTATGTTTTCCTTTCTTTTCGTCTAATTTCCAGAATGTATAAGTGACTAAATGCTTGTGATTGAGAGAGTTGTATGTAGGTGTATATATATATATTGCCGAGAGAGTGAGAGTGATGAGAGGAGCTCTTTGAAGTTCACAGTGATTTTGGTTTGTAAAGTGTGTGTGGAAGTGAATATACTAAGAGTAATGCTTAGGCTTGCAAGGTGTGAGTGTATATAAAGAAATTCAATCAGTGAGCAACAAGTTGAGTTGCAACCTGTAAGTAATTGAACGCAGTGGTCATCAGAATATTTCACAGCATGTAGATAAGATTTACTGATTGATTGCGATCAAATCAGATAAATCAGTTAGTTCGCTTAACCAGTTTGGTTCGATTGGATTAGTGAGGTTAGTTAAGTTGGTTTGGCTAGTCTAGGAAAATACCCTAAATAAATATTAGGGACCAAAAATGAAATCAACGTGATTAATCTTTTATTAATGATTTTAATCCCAAATTATTGGGTAACTTAGGAGCTCAGTCTTAAGCAATATTAATTAAATTAAAAATCACTAACGGGTCACATAAATTAATCTCACAAAATTATAATAAATTAACCTAAGCGCTTTTCTTTTATGGAAATAATGCTACAACTCAAAATAATACATAATAGTAAAATAAAAAGGCATTGTATTTAAAATTAACAATATAAGCATAATTTATTTATGCTAAAAATATTACCATTAGAATTAATATATAGTAATAAAAATAAAAAGACATTTCTTATTTAACATTAGGGGTGCGAAAATATAGGTTGCTACTTCACTCCCCCCCTTAATAGAGATTTCACCCTGAAATTTAAGCTGACTAGTCTTGAAACAACTCCGGGTACTTAGTTCTCATTTCTGATTCCAATTCACAAGATGCGTCATTCTCATCGTGATACTTCCATTGAACTTTCACTAGAGGAATATCTTTGTTCCGCAGCTTCTTCATGCTATGATCCAGAATATGTACATGTCTCTCTCTATAGGTGACATTCTCATGGATTTCTATGTTGTTGAAATCAATAGTGTAATCTCCCTTGTATTCCCTCAACATACTGATATGAAAGACATTATGTACTCCAGACATCTTTGGTGGCAACGCGAGTCGATAGGCTACTTTCCCAGTGCTTTCCAGAATCTCAAATGGTCCAATGAATCGAGTTGACAACTTAACCCTCTTCTGGCCAAATTGAACTACTCCACGAATCGGTGATACCTTCAAAAGTATGTGATCTCCGACAGTGAACTCTTTATCCTTTCTATGCTTATCGATGTAGTTCTTCTGTCTACTTTATGCAGCACGCATCATCTCTTTCACCACAGTTATCTTCTCATTGGTTTCTCTAACCAAGTCTGGCACTAACAGTTCTTTATCTCCAATCTCTGCCCAATAAAGCGAGGATCGACATGGTCGTCCATACAATGCTTCGAATGGAGCCATCCTTATACTGGAATGGTAACTATTGTTGTAAGCAAATTCGATCAATGGAAGATGTGTTTCCCATGAACTTTCAAATTCTATAACACATGCCCTGAGCATATCCTCCATAACCTGATTGGTGCATTCAGTCTATCCATTGGTCTGTGGATGAAAAGCAGTACTCAATCCTGAAGACTTTACCAGAATCCTGAAATAAATTGTGAATCGCGATATGATATGATAGACACTGGTACTCCGTGTATTCGTACAACTTGTTGAATGTACATCCTACTCATGTTTTCCACTGGATAAGTCATACTATAAGCCATGAAGTAAGCAGATTTTGTCCAATGATCCACAATCACCCAAATAGCATCATGGTGTTGTTGTGTTCGAGGCAATCCATCTACAAAATCCATGGTGATGTATTCCCACTTCCAACCTGGAATAGGTAGGGGTTGCAGAAGTCCTTTCACTTGTTGACAAGTCAAACACTTAGACACAAACTCGGCTTTATCCCTTTTCATTCATTCCCACCAGAAATTTCTCTTTAGATACTTATACATTTTAGTTCCTCCTGGATGAACTGTCAATCTTAACCTGTGAGCTTCTTTAAGTATATCCTTCCTTAGACCAACCGTGTTGGTCACACATAATCTATTTCTACACCAGAGTGCCCCATCAGTCCCAATTTTCCATTCCTCTAGGTCCTTTGCCGACATTTCTGAAACCATAGTTGAAGATCGGCGTCGTTCTTTTGTGCTTCCAAAATACGGGTTATAAGTGTCAGTTGCACTACAAGACATCCAAAGTGTTGCCCTTCACTCTCTGTAGAAAACTCAACATCAAATTCGACTATAGTTTCCAAGGCTTTCCATTCCCTATCCATAAGAGTTGCAACTATACCTCGAGGTTTTTGACTTAAGGCATCTGTGACTACATTAGGTTTACCAGGGTGGTATTCTAATACGAAGTCATAGTCCTTGATCAATTCCATCCATCGGCGTTGCCTCATATTCAATTCCTTCTGAGTGAATAAATATTTCAAACTCTTGTGATAAGAGAATAAATCAAACTTCTCTCCATATAGATAGTGTCTCCAGATCTTGAGAGCAAATACTACTGCTGCCAATTCTAGATCATGAGTTAGGTAGTTCAATTCATTTGGCTTCAGTTGCCTCAAACCATAAGCAATAACCTTGCCATCTTGCATAAGTACGCATCCCAACCTTTGATATGATGCATCACTGAAAATAGAGAACTTCTCTCCATCTCTTGGTATTGCTAATACTGGTGCTGTGGTGAGTCTTGCTTCTAATTCCTAAAAAGCTTGCTCATGCTTATCATTCCATTTGAACTTCACATCTTTCTTAGTCAAACCAGTCAGAGGGGCTGCTATCTTCGAAAATGCTTCCACGAATCTCTTATAGTAACCCGTGAGTCCAAGAAAACTCTTGACTTCTGTAGGATTGGTTGGTCGGGTCCAATTTGATACAGCATCAGTCTTTGATGAATCTATAGCGATTCCTTGTTGTGATACCACATGCCTTAGAAATTTCACCTCTTGTAGCCAAAACTCACACTTAATGAACTTTGTATACAAGTGATGACTCTGAAGTGTCTACATTGCGATTCGTAAGTGTTGTTCATGTTCCTCCTTTGTCTTTGAATAGATCAAGATGTCATCAATGAAGACTATGAAGAATTGATCCAAGTAAGGCTCGAACACTCTGTTCATCAGATCCATGAACACTACCGGGGCATTAGTTAATCCAAACGACATTACCAAAAACTCATAGTGACCGTACCTTGTTCTGAAAGTTGTGTTTGGTACATCCTTGGGTCGTATGACTAATTAATGGTATCCTAATCATAGATCTATCTTGGAAAAGATCATAGCTCCTTGTAATTGATCAAATAGATCATATATTTGGGGTAGAGGATTCTTGATGGTGACTTTATTTAACTCCCTGTAATCAATGCACAATCGAAGCAATTCATCCTTCTTCTTTACGAATAACACTGGTGCTCTCTAGGGTGATGTACTTGGACGTATAAATCCCAGATCTTTAAGTTCTTGAACTTGTTTCTTTAGTTCCAGCATTTCTCTAGGAGCCATTCTGTAAGGTGCTTTGGATATCGGGATAGTGTTTGGCACTAGATCAATGCAGAAATCAATCTCTCTCTTAGGTGGTAACCCAGAGATATCCTGAAAAACATCTTCGAAGTCTCGGACTATAGGTATCGATGAGATAACCACTTTTATACTGACATCCTTGATGTTAGCTAGACAATTGGTGAGGAATGTATCACTCATAGGGTTACACTGGAATTCAAAAGTTTGACCTCTAGGTACTAAAAAAGTAATACTCTTCTTAATATAGTCCAACTTAGCATGATACTTAGTGAGCCAGTCGATTCCTAATATAACATCAAATTCCTTCATTGATATAACAACCAAATTAGCTGGAAGATTATGATTCTCTAGGTGTACAGGGCAATTCTTGCATACATATTTTAGTGCGACAGTAGCCCCTAATGGTGAGACAGTATTCAATGCTACGTCTAACCTCTGAGGTAATATACGTACATTTGGAAGAATTTTGGTATCAATAAAAGAGTGTATGGCACCCGTGTCAAATAAGACTATCACAGGATGATTATAAAGTGTTAAAGTGTCTTCCACAACTTGCTGCTCTAGCTATTCTTCATATTGGGTTTCTTCATACCCAATTTCATCATAACCACTTTCTTCATATCCTGCGGTATCGGGGATGATTGTGTTTAGTTGAGCATGTCCTTGCTAACCATAGCTTCCTCCCTTGGGGGCACGACAACGTTGGCTAGTGTGACCAGTCTTGCCACAGTTATAGGACACCACCTCCTGACGACCATTGCACCTTGGTGCCTTACAGTCTTGAGATATGTGACCAAGTATACCATAATTAAAACAATTGTTAGTACTCCCTCCTACGCCTGATTGTGGCTGAGTCGATATGGAGCTGGGCGAGGTTTTTCGATTTTCATCAAAAGTTCTTTTCTGGCCCTAATTACGATATGGCTGTCTGTTCCCAAAATTATTCTTCTGTAGTGGGCAGAAGTCAAGCTGCTTACGGTTGGATCACATGTCTTTTTCCAATTTAGTGGCCAGTTCCATAAGAAATTCAAATGTCTTATCCAAGTTCCCAATAGTCATACGACGAATAGGCGGTGCCAACCCTTGATCATACTTCCGGATTCTCTTCTCCTCCGTATCCACCATGTGTGGAGCAAATCAGGATAGCCTCTCAAACTAAGTGGTATGCTCTTATATAGACTTATTTCCCTGGACCAGGTCCACGAATTCCCTTTTGTGCTTGTGTCTCTCGGTGGCCGGGAAATACTTCTCCAAGATTTCTTCTTGAAAATAATCTATGTCATAGCTTTAATGGCATCTTCTCTTATGGTGGCTTTCACTGCCTCCCATCAATCTATAGCAGCATAGGTCAATTGGAATGTTGCCTGTCTCTTCTTCTCCTAATCAGTGCAATCCATTGTTTTGAAGATATGATCCATCTGCCTCAGCCACTGTTTAGCTTTCTAAGGTTCAGCAGTGCTAGCAAATTGCTCTGGTCGCAAGGCATGGAACCTTTCCAATCGTTTATCCCCCATTTGACGGACTGAGACTTCATTCCTTTGATTGTCGCCATTTCTATTGTTGGTGGCATTTAGGTCTCCAATCTGTTCGATCCTTCGAACAAATGCCTCAAACATACTGGTTGGATCGGCCGCTGGTGGTGCTCCTTCAATCGCATCACAGTTTCTGGGACTCCTTCTTTCCATAGTTACAACTTAAATCCTGATAGTATGATAAGGTTAGCAATTATGCAATTTATAAGAAGGAATACAAGTATCAATACGAGGTTTCAATAATATTCTATATATATCTTTTGCTAACAATTACATATATTATGTCAAGTTAACGCTTGTATCTAGCCAAAAGATGAGATTTTGGAACTAACAATCCGATGTACAAAATATGGGAGTCATTGCCCCATATGCATTCTAATGCTAACTTATATTATCCGATAAAACAAAAAGGTGGTACTACTTAATCCAATATTTACAACAAGCTCGTAAGCATAAATCTAAACATGCCTACTGGGAGCCACGGGGCCTATGACGCGAAACTCCAGAACGGTGCATCGGGTGGTCAATAATCCCAACGCTACTACTCTCAGCATCAAAAATTGGAGGTGGGGCACCATCCATGTCCATGAGCTCTGTGGGTAGCTCTGGGGGGTGGATCGGGCATCTCAACATCGTGAAGCTCTAGTTCAAACCCGCCTAGGAATACCTCAACGCCTGCCAACATCGCAGGTGCAACTATAGTGACCTCGGGTGTAGGTACTATTGGAGCTACAACTGGAAGCAAAGCAGCCTGAAATGCCAGGTGCAACTGTACCATCTCCATTTCTACAGGAGCATAGAGGTCAGGGGTAAGAATCCGTCTAATCCTCTCTTCTGCTATCAATCTATCGGTCTAGGCTTGATGGAAGGCCTCTAACTGGACTCGATGAAGGTCCACCATCCCCTCAGTGTGAATGGCTCTCCAGATACTATCCTCTACACTGATCGTAGCCTGGAACTATATCATGGTAAGATAGATCTCTAAGTCGTGTGGTGCTATCCCATTAGGGCCAATCACATGTCCGCCAAAATCATCAGGTACGAGATATGGGTCCACGCTGATAAATTGACAAAAGAAAACTATCTTATATCAGGGCTAATCTTAATACATCTATGTTGGGTTTGTGCCCTCAAACCATTACTTTATATATGAGACATTGACATTTTAATATATGGATATCAGCTTTGCATTTAGTTATGTATGTTTCTTTCATGAGATGATTGTTATCCTTAAATATCATAGTAAGTAATTCGTGTATGTATGAGATACATACAAGTGAGATACGAATTACTATTCTTTGTTACTTAGAATGTGTCACAGTGGATGATGAGACTGGATATCTCATCAGGTTTACACTGTAGCATGATTAACTACCATTGGATGGAGTGATTAATCTCAATCACTAGAGTTTAACTCTTAGTAAACATGCTAGTGCTTATAGTGCATTGACGGACCTGAGCTTTCCTATTGACACTCAAGACTGTCAATCAGTCGATAAGAACTCATAACTTGTATAAGGTACTTGTTCTTAATCTTGAGATGATTATGAACACAGACTGTGGATATGGCTGCTTTGACTTACCAATCAGTGGGGTCTATAGAAGATCAACACCTGGGTATCGTGTGGGATCCCTTATCCATAGTTTAGCTAGTGTGTACCATTAACTAAGATCCAATCATAACCGTCTCAAGTAGCGTCTCCTTGTGGTGGTCACCCTCTAACACGTCTGATTGATCCTATCAAAGGAAGTTCACATCTAGTAACCAATGAGTGATGCATCCTCCGTATGGAATGATCAGCCCAGGCGAGGTGACACAGAATGCACCATTCATCTTATAGTGAACCGTTAATGGAAGATCGTGGGTGTTTATTAATAAGACCCTCTCCCACTAGATTTAGTAATTAAATAAGGATTTTGCTTTTGAAAAAAAAAATGCTTCCACACATTACCCATAAACATCCAATGTTTACTATGCATTGAAATGGTTTTTGAATTTTATTTTAGAAAACTTGTTTTACGTGCATGCAAGTAGTAACAATGTAAAACGCCAATCACAAACCAAGCACATAAAACAAAAAACTAAAATGAAACAAAAGCATTCATATGCTTCCATCTCCCATGGCTCTATCTCCATAGAACCTCCTTCTTGGTTTGGTCGCCTCCAACTCCATCTTCATGGACAACGGCTTGCTCCATCTCCATGGAATTTCTAATTCTAATAAATTGGTCATATGCTTCTTTCGAAGCTTACAATTTATCTAGAAATAGAAAAAAAAAAAAACTATAAAATAAAAGGCTAAGGAAACCAGTGCGACTTTCCTTTTCGTAGGATTGAAGTCGCAGCGCCCTTTACATATGCCTTAAACCAAACCAATAATAAAACATAATATACACTAATCTCAAACAATTAAATACAAAATTTAAAAGTCTTGGTGCTATGGTAGATAGCGACTAAGCTTGCTGCAAAAGGGTTAGTCGTACATACATCCACGCATATATAACAATTGGAACTGTTAATTGATTCACACAGTACATAAACTCTTTATATACTGAATTAGAACCTATAACAGCATCTAACTTCACTGTCACAGTTCGATCGATCGAAGACTGTTCAATCACTCGAACCTTCGATCAATTGAACATTGTTCAATAGCTTGAACTTTCTATTTCACAGAATGATTTGAAAAAATTTATTAAATAATTTAAAATTAAAGCATATAATTTTTTAAAACATTTAAAACTGTGAAAAGAATAACCTGACAGAGAATCTGTCTCGATCGATCGAATGTTATTCGATCCATCGAACATATCCAATGTTCAATCGATCAAAACCTGTTCGATCGCTTGAACATAGAGCATCTTCGATCGATCGAATCAACTTCGATCGATCGAATCTAACATGCATCCAATACAATCACAAATTTGTATTCTGCTACGATAACGCTGCAGAAATAGATCTATGACAAAGCAGTTTTGAAAACAGTCTTAAAATCTGCATAAAAATCAAAACTAGTGTTCCAAAACACATCTATAGATCCAAACGAGCGTGGCTCTGATTTCAATTGATGGAAAAACCAATTTAACTTAAAAGTTTAAACGCGCAGCGGAAAAGTCAAGTTATAAAAACTTATTGGTAGCCCAGGATCTACTACCCGTCAATTCTATAGATGCGTACTAATAAGAGGGAGAGGAAATATACCTCAAGTCTTGAACCCAATTCTAAAAACTTCTTTCTCCTTGATGGTGCAGCAACTTCCACTAGGATGTCATCACTCCTGCGGATTCCTGCCGGAAGGAATAGGGTTGGTGGGAACCCTAATAGGGAGGATATGGAAGGTTTAGGGAAACCTAAATAGTTTCTGCAGCTTCTACATATAAAAACGATGATTAAAACCATTCAGTACGCAGCTGCCCTATTTATAGATTCCCAGAACCGACCTAACCTTCGAGCAATCGAAGTGTATTCGATCGATCGAACCTTTGATCGATCAAACAACCCTCGAGCGATCGAACCTGCCTAGACTTCAATCGATCCAGACTCCTTCGATCGATCGAATCTACCTTGACATGATCCTCATGTGCCCTTCAAAGCTTCCTAGCGGAGCTAAGAGTGGGACCTCCTAGTCTCTTTATTGTTGGCTCAGACCAGTTTGTTAATCACCGTGACCAAACTCTTTGATCAGCAAACTAACTGGTCAGTTAATGTTTACTCCACTATAAAACGAAAACTGAACTCCAACGCAAAAGAACATATCCGAAGCGATAACTAGACTTATATGTTGTACTAATATCCCTCTACCTTCAGCATTCGTAATCATATTCAAGTAGTCGGATAACTGTTACTGTCAACCTGAATCATGATTACTTCTTGTATTCCTTAAGTCCCATTCCCCTCTCATGATTACCAAACATGTTGATAACTCTTATCAACAAGACTGCAGTACTCAGTAATCGACTTGGTGACATTCTCAAGGGAATGCTTACTCTGAAACAGAGGGTAGATTCTGTCTTGACAATATATGTTCACAACCCTATGAACATGACATACCCAAGATACCCAGGTGTTGATCTTCTATAAACCTCACTGATTGGTAAGTCAAAGCAGCCATATCCACAGTCTGTGTTCATAATCATCGCAAGATTGACAACACGTACCTTATACAAGTTATGAATTCCTATTGACTGTTTGACAGCATTAAGCGTCAATAGGAAAGCTCAGATCCGTCAATGTACTATAAGCACTAGCATATTAACTAAGAGTAACACTCTAGTGATTGAGATTAATCACTCCATCCAATGGTAGTTAATTATGCTACAGTGTATACCTGATGAGATATCCAGTCTCATCATCCATTGTTACAAGCTTTAAGTATCAAAGGATGGTAATTCATATCTCACTTGTATGTATCTCATACATACACGAATTACCTACTGTGATACTTAAGGATTGAAAATCATCTCATGAAAGAAACATACATAATGAAATGTAAAACTGATATCCATATATTAAAAGAAAAATGTTTGGTACACACACTTTTTGACACACTATGTTTTAAACACATGTACTTTGTGCTGTTTGTTTTTTTCACACTTTTTTAGGCACCACTTACATAGCACAAGGTACATGCATTTAAAGCTGTGTGTCAAAAAGTGTGTGTATGTAGCACTACTCATATTAAAAACCTAATGTCATACATAAAGTAATGGTTTGAGGGCATAAACCCAACACATACAACATTATCAATAGTGCGAGAGAGGTCCTTGATTTTAACCTTACATCAATGAAGGTCCTTGTAATTTACATTAACTATACCATCACACCAGTTGAATTTGTATATTCATATTTGTAAAAGGGTAAATACGTACTTTTGTAACGTTTCTCCTTCACTCCGTTGATCAGTCTGTAGGAAGGCTCTTCGCTCGTGGTCTTTTCCTTCCTTTTCCTCTCCCCTCCCACTTTACTAATCAAAGGTTTTCTTTTTCTCTTGTTTCCTTGCTTCTTCTCTCCTGGTGTTCTACCTTTTTTATAAGAGTAAAATGAATACTCCCCTTACTAAATTTTACACTAAAAATGCATGGTAATATGACAGTAAAGTAAAAAAAAAAGTTTATGATATACCAAGGGTCTGATTGGATATGTTTTGACTTATTAATTACAAGGGCATCATGGTAACTAAGAAAAAATCATTTAAACTCATTATTGCATCATATTTGGATGAAGCACATCTGGACCTACTTACGCCAAAACATGCTTTTTTTAAAAGTGCTTTATAAAGTCTATTAAAAGAGTTACGTTTGGAGTCTCAAAAACATGTGTGGATCAAAACATACGGTTAAGAAGTGATTTCAAAGAGGATCGAATTTTAATGCAAATCAATTAGTTCTAGCCTCCCATTATTTGGGTACACTTTTTTTTTTTTTTTTTGGTTAAACCAAGCTTAACATTAGGTAAAGAACAAATGGTTAATTACATTTTACACCTTTGTGGTTAAGCTCATTTTCATTTTACTTTCTAATGGTTCAAAAGTTGACACTTATTGCCATTGTAGTCGCGATAAAACTAAACTGTTAAGTTTTTTTTTTATTTTTTATTTTTGTTAAAAAAACTAACAATTTTTTTAACCTCAGTTTGGAAGGAAAAAGTTTGATAAATTTTAATCTAAAATATCAATTTTGCCCCTATTAACTATTTTCCCTCACTTTTCTTCTTTTAATTTCTTTCATTATATTCTCTCTTCCTCAAACATAATTATTGCTCAACTATGATACACATTCAAACACCACAACCAATAGTCACCATCCACCATATAAGATAAATATCTAAAATGAGTACATAAAATAAATTTATGAAGGGTATATGTCAATATAATACGAAAATTTTAGTCCAAAGTTCTTTTAAAATAGACTTTTTTAGTATTAGGTCCAACTCATTTTTTATTTTAGTGAAAAGTTCTCATATTATAAAAGATATGTGAAATTTCACATAGCTTTGTAAAAAGTTGAACTAGTTATGTGAAATTTCACATAAAAAAGTTATGTAAAATTTCAGTCAACTTTTAAAATACAATAATTTGATCCGATTAAGTTTCACTAGTTATAAATTTTGACCAAAATAAATTTGTCCTTTAAACTTAATAATACTAAAATGAGATTTTTTTTACTAAATTTCTATTTAAAAAACAAAAGATAACACTAGTAGAGTTTTATTTCCTTCTAATAATGAGAATATGAGTAGAGTTGCTCTCAGTTAAAATCACAAAAGAAATCTTTAGAATCATGAAGTAAAAATGAGTCTAACGAAATGGAAGTAAATATAACATATCCAAATAAACAGCTTGATGTTTCACCATTCATGCCCCCCCCCCCCTCCCCAAAAAAAAATAATAATAAAAAATAAATAAAAAGATCTTGATGGATTTGGGAAAAAGAAAAAAAGAAAGAAAGTAGAGGTTGATATTTTCCCATTCTTCAAAAGAGTACATATAACATTTTATATATATACAAAGATTCTCTCTTTTGTATATGAGTTGTGCTACATACACACACTTTTTGACACACTTTTTGACACACAGCTTTAAATGCATGTACCTTGGGCTATGTAAGTGGTGCACAGAAAAGTGTGAAAAATTCAAACAGCACAAAGTACATGTGTTTAAAGCATAGTGTGTCAAAAAGTGTGTCAAAAAATGTGTGTACCAAACATTTCCCTTTGTATATATAGATATTTCCTCTCTTTTGTATACGTGTCAGTAGATAAAGTTCGGGTGACCTATATAGGTTATTTGTGGGTGAGTCAATCAATTAGTCAAGTATCATTAACACTCCTTTTTCTGTTGCAGTATTTATTTATCAACACAGAAATATATTCACTACAGAATTCTCTGAGACTTTGGATAGACTTAGTAAGCGAACCAAATTCTAGGGTTATGTTGTTCATTCCTCTTTTCCGGTTAGTGTTCAATTCAAGAATCTCTCTGCTTCCCTTTCTTTCTATATTTCCATGTGTTTCTATTAATGCAAGTACGCGTTTGTATATTACTGCATATACATATAGTTATGTCTGTATATGCATCTGTATGTGTATCCCCGTGTTTCCTATCCAGTTTTGTCGTTTAGTTATCTTTTATATAGTATATTTTTTTAAATTTTTTCGGTATTGTAGTTTTTTATCTTGTTTGATATGTTGGTTTTAATTGGGTTTGCTTAACTTCTTCGAAAAAGATTAAATCTTGATTATGTGAGATTGGAGTTGGAAGAGTTTGATCATAACTGTATGAAATTTGGATAATAGATGCTGTTTGAATCTTTTCCTCCTCTCTAGGTAATCAGACAATGCTAATTTTGATCAATTTTGGGTGGTATTCAGCTTTGATATTTTGCCAAAAGAATGGATTTTAGGTTTTTGATTCTTGCCAAATTGTTCTGTTTCCGGGTAGCTATTAATTCTGTTTGATGTTTCAATTTTTGGGTGTATCTCTATGCATATATGTAGTCACGTAGTATGCTTGTATAGATAGATACTATTCATAGAGGGTAGTTTTCTTACACAGGGCCCTGTTTATGTTTTGAGATTAATATATTTTTTCGTCAAGTTTAATGGTTTTCTGGTAAGTTCAAAAGCCTCTCACTTTTTTAACTGCTCTAATTTCTTTGCTGCTCTTTAGTTTCTGATGATCATCGCGTCTTTGTTTGTCTTTTGGTTAACTAGCATGTTCTTAACAGAGGTGTATCGAGTTTACTGGTTGACTGGAGGGGGGGAAAAAAAAAAGCAATTGTGGTAGCTGATAAATTGCATGAGATTAGGTCAGCCAAGTTATCTCAAAATATGAGGTTTCTATGTTTTAATGGAATAGAATAAGTCTAGAAAATACGGAACATCTACAAACATTTTTATTGGTTACAGTGACGTGGTGACTAAGCATATAACAGTCAGGGGCATAGCTACATGGGAACCAGTGGGTACCATGGTACCCGCTCAACTTTTGAAGTTTGGAAAAAAAATTTAGTACATGTGATATTTTAGCCCAAATGTAGTCTAGTCCACCTTAATAATAATTATCTATGCGATATTATGCCCATTCTTATTTCGGCCCTACCCAATTTACTGTCCTAGATTCAAATTATTGTTAAATCCACCTAATATTTGACATCAAACATAATAGCCCTTGTGATATTCTAGCCCAAAGCCATCCTAATTTAAACCTTATTATGTCTATTGTCATTTCAGCCCAACCCAATTAAGTGTTTAACACTACCATGTATTTTTATTTATTTATTATTTTTCTTTTTCCGGATGGGTGACACCGTAACTTGTTGATTCAAATAGTTTGTATTTATCTATCCACATATATATATATATATATATATCTCATTATAAAAAATTTATAAATAAACCCCCAAAAAAAAAAAATTTGGGGGGGGGGGGGGGGGGGGGGGGGGGGGCTCTGCCTCGACCGTATAACTTTCTTAGTCCCATCACGTTGGTACCCACTTGATGGGATTTCTGGCTACGCCCCTGATAACAGTGTCAAGCGTAGAAAAAGGCCCAAGGTGATGGGTAATGCAAAGCCTGATAAGTGATAATATTGTACACTTATTTGAGCATAAATTTTGAGGGATATTTTCGGTAATTTTTGCACCAAGTAGCCTGTTGCCCTAAATTTTGGGTTATTTAAATGCAGCTGTTAATGTATTCTGTGATCTTCTCTTATTTCCTTTGAGCATTATGAAAATCTCAACAGCTCTATAGACATCCTCTAATTGTGGGTGAACCACGTAAATATGGTTTTTCTCGTGTAATTGTTTTTTGTTGCTATTTTTGTATCTCACTGGTCCTAGCATAGGTGTAATTCACAAACACAATGGTCATTTTGTCTCTAGATCATTGAATTGGCTATGGGAGCTTGGAAAATTATCTTTTCCGTAGCATATTTAGGAAGTTTTAGGTTTATTCTTGTCTCAATTAGTCTAAATTTGTTTTTGGTTGCGTATGAGATTCAAGTATAATCTAATGGTAGGGCTTTGAAGAGATTCTCTAATTTGAGCCTTGCACCTTCGGTTATGAGGCTTAAGCACGTGAAGCCTCAATTTGTCTTCCAAATTATGAGGAGCATGAAGGCATTAATTTCAAAAGTCTTCTTAAAACAATTTTTGTAGGGTGCGGTGCGTTTGGAATGATGTTCTTAGGATGCATTCTTATCAATTGTAATTACATTATGCTCTGTTTGGTGCGAAAGTAACCTTTTTTCGGAGTACAAGTATAAATATGAATGTGTTGTGTATGTAGGTAGAAAAAAAAACTGAAGATGGGTAAGAGATGGAGATAGAGACATTATTGAGTGAGAGTTACTTGCTATAAAAGTTGAAGAGCATAGAGTTTCATCAACCCACAACTCATGTCCTTATGTGCAAAACACAATTTCCAACTTAAAAGCAGAAACAAGTAAGACTTGTTTTGTGAAAAATACTAGTGGATCTTTAAACTAATTTGAAAATGAAGACAACAATGTAATTGTAATTGGTGAGAATTCATTCTGAAGTTGTAATTCCAAACACACCCCTTTTCTCTTAATTTTCAAATCAACTCATTTTAAGATGAATTCTTATACACAATGTTGTCAAATCGTAAATCAGTTTGCCAAAATTATGAATCGTGAATCAAATCGAATCGTGAATTGTAAGATTCACTTTTTTAGAAAATGAATAATAATACATTTGTATATGCATATAAAACACGTATATACATAATTGTATGTATACAAATATAATAGGGATAATTAGATTTCAGTCCACTATTTGTATAGAATTTAAAAGTCAGTCTATTGCTTTTTCAAATTTTAAAAAAATATATCTATATTTATCAATTTTTTTGGTAAAATTAAAAAGTCACCAAATTTTACATGACGTATTGGAGTAACACTTTATAATGTTGGGAGTAACTTTTCCAAAAGCTGTGAGCAACTCTTCAGAACGCTGGGAGTACCTCGTTTCAAAATTGGGTGCAACTCTTTCCAACGTTTGGAGCAAGTCTTCACAAAGTTGGGAGCAATCATCAAAACGTCTTGGTGTGTTCACAATGTTGAAAACATTAAGTAGACTAAAACACAAATTTAATTATTTAAAGTTGATGTTTTTTCAATTTTGTTGATGACTTTTTAATTTTTTTTAATTATTGTTGATATATTTTAAAATTTTCAAAAGTAGTAGACTGACTTCTAAATTTCATACAAAAAGTTGACTGAAATGTAAATATCCCAATATAATAATGTGTGCGCTTTTTTTAGAAGAGATAATTAAGTTGCAGTCCACTTTTTGTATAGAATTTTAAAGTCAGTCTATTACTTTTTCAAAATTTAAAAAATATCAACTTTTTGTTGGTAAAAATAAAAAAGATCATCAAATTTATACGATGTTTTGGAGCAACTCTTTGAAACGTTGGGAGCAACTCTTCAGAATGTAGGGAGCAACTCATTTCTAAGTCGGGTGAAACAACTCTTCACAAGGTTGGGAGAAGTCTTCACAACGTTGGGAGCAATCATTATAACATTTTGGCGCAAGTTTATACGTTGAAAATATAATGTAGACTAAAACACAAAATAACAATTTAAAAGTTGATGTTTTATTTATTATTTTTTTTTTTTTTGACTTTTTAATTTTTTTAATTATTGTTGATAATTTTTTAATTTTAAAAAAAATAGTAGATTGGCTTTTAAATTTCTTACAAAAAAATTGACTGAAATGGAAATATCCCTTTTTTTATTAATGTGAGGCCCATACATACATGATTGTCAATTGGAAAATGAAAAACATAAGAACAATGCATGAATGGCATTATCGCTCATTTCCTAATAAAAAGCTTGGCAGAAATTGTATCACAACTTAACAATGTAACATGGGAAACAAAAAAAGTCACTTTTTTTTCCCTCGAGTGAAACACAAATTTTTTTTATGAATCGTGTGAATCGAATCGTGAATCGTCCCTGAATCGGACGATTCAGACCGATTCAATGCGATTTCCAATTCATAGGCATGATTTGAATAGTTCGGTATGAGAATTGAATCGAATCATGAATTGTACAATTCTAACAATCATGCTTATACAATTTTTTCTTTCTCAAAAAAATTGAGTCTTACTTGCTTCTGCTTTCATGCTGCGTATTGAATTTTGCATAGGTGTTTACCCCTCATTCTCCTCAATTTCTACAGCCAATAATTTGCTCTATATCCTGTTTCTATCTTCATCTCATATCTACACCCTTGGAAGCATGGGTACTCCATTTTGAGTGAAGTACTAGTATCGGGTACTTGGGGGACACTGACACCCGTACCATACTCCTGGGTACGTGTCGGGTACCCCTCTAGTGGTGTCTTGATACTGTTAAGTGAAGGATTCAACTTAGGTACGGCTCGGGTACTTCGTGAGTACGGTGTGTGGGTATTTCGTGGGTACGGTACGGGGTCAGATTGCTTTTTTTGAAAACTATGGGGGGTACAACTATGGGGGGTACGGCATGGGTACTTTGTGGACTTGCTTCTTCTTCTTCTTCTTTTTTATTTATTTTTATTTTTTTCTTTAATGTTGTGGACTTGTAATGCTAAAACAAGGTTGTTTAGTCCTTAGATTACTTATTTGCTAAAATGCTATGGATTAATATGTAGTAGTGTTGTTCAATCTTCTTCTTCTTTTTCTTTTTTTCTTTTTTTTTTTTTTTTTTTTAAATTATTAAATTTATGCTTTTAAGAATATATATTTAAAAATGTATTTTTATTCAAGGTACCCTAGCCGTACCCGTACCCTACATTTTTGGAAATTGCCATACCCCCGACCCGTGTCACGTGTTAGTACCCGTGCTACACTACACCTCTTTAATCCTTTATTTATCTCATATTTATACATGTGCCATGAAAAAGTTACCTCCGGACCAAAAAGTATCATAACCTTGCAAATTAAAAATGGCATCCTCCTATTTTTTCTAGAGGTGCTTTAAAATTGTTACTAATCTGGAATTTTCCTATATTTGTTGGGCGTTAGGAAATTAGAAGATTGATTGTTTCTAGAAGGTGTTCGGAAGCATGAAGCCAAATGTTGAAAGAAGAAATCGAATAGGAGTTGATCAATATAATAACATTTCACCATCTACAGTATGCTCTGAACCTTGGTGGCGAAGTAGTAGTTATAATCCCTTGTTTCCTGCTATGGTTGGGGCCGGTAATGCATCTAATTCACCATCAAGGGAACAATCTAAAGATGGTCAATCAGAATCTGATGGTGCACTTAACGAGGAAGATAATGATGATGCCATCAGAGAATCACAAGTCAGTCCATCTCCACATTCAGGTACTTCTTCCAAATTGTATATAAGTAATTTTTATAGGATTTGTATCACAATAAGCGCAGCACAAGGATCGGTGTGAGGTTATCCAGCTTTAAGATTATTTGACTTGTTATGTTACATGGAATATGTCTGCGTTTCTTGTGTCTGATCCTTGTAATCCCTAAGGCCCTGCTTTTTTTGCTGGGACCCTAAGGCCCTGCTTGGTTCATGGATTTTGTGTTGGAAAAGAAAGGAAGATACTGTGAAAAACATTTTCCTTTGTTTAGTTACCAAGGAAAATAGTGACGAAAATTGGAAGAAAAAGGAAATATGGAGAGAAATAATTTCAAACAATCGAAATTTGTGAGTTACTTTCCTCCCTTTTATCCTAAGTTACAATTATAATTTCAGTTTTTTTTTTTTTTAAAATGTTGTTAAGCATGGATGAAAACACAATGGAAAATACAAGAACTAGTTTTTGTTCTTGTTTTCCTTTCCCTTTTCTTTTCCTTCAATAAATTCGCAAACAAAACAAAGTCTAAAAATTGGGACATCCGGACACAGTAAAAAGTGTCCACAAAATGGCATGGCATTGAATCTTAAATGACTATAATTTTTTTGTTATTGTTTCCCCAACCACAAGAGCACTAATGGTAAGTATCAGTGATGTTTGGGTCTTTCAAATGCCCATTTAAATTGATTTTTGCAGAGTCTGAGAGTTGGGAAGTTTTGACGCCAATTTGTTTGTGCATGGGGGTCTTATAATTAAGGGCATTGTTTTGGTTTTGTTTTGCTGTACAGTTTTCTGTTCTTGAAAATCAGATATTTAGATGCAGAAAATGCGTACATGGAGCATTGCTAAGAAGTGTTTCTTAATAAACTTCCTGAAAATGAACTATTATTGACAACGGAGAAACTATGGAGATAGCTTTCCACCTATTCTGGGAAGTTTTTATGCCAATTTGTTTGCGCATGGGGGTCTTATAATTATGGGCATTGTTTTGGTTTTGTTTTGCTGTACAGTTTTCTGTTCTTGGAAATAAGATATTTAGATGCAGAAAATGCGTACATGGAGCATTGCTAAGAAATGTTTGTCACGACCCATCCCGCTACGGGCGGAAATAGGACACGTGGCACGCCACCAAGGCTCTTTCAATTCATTCTATAACTCTAGCAGCGGAAAAGAAACTTAAAGAAACTCTTTAAAACATAGTTCATTTTGGAAGAAAAACAAAACATTGAACTATGAGTTCGTAAAATCCGTATCAATTTGAAAAGTTAATTATATTTCAAATTAACTATAAAAGTGTTAATAGGGACCCCAAGTGTATCCTAAAAGCAAAATAGAACAGTTCAATATTTTCCGAAAAAGGTACTTCCTTTGCAAAAACAGTATTCACGGGCAGCCCACTTTTGCCTATTTTTCTTTTTTTTGAAAACGTCGCAATTACGACAAAACTCAACATACAAATTCCCAATCGTTCTGAAACTTTACCAAAGGTATATAAATATATTAGACTGCATGTTTAAGCTTTGAAAACATTAACGAAACGAGTCAAAGACTCGTTTGGATCAAAATCTCATAAGTGCTACAACAATGCATAAAACATGAAATTCAACGTGTTAAACATCAAGACGCGGACTCAAGAGTTCCAGGTCACTTCCAACCAACTTAAAAAGGTTTTCAAAAGAATATTACATCAAGCCAAAAACGACCCAGAGCTTCTATGATTCGGTTACAAGAATCTATACCCCAATTCCTCCGAATGATCCCAGCGGCCTCATTCCTCGCATTCCATCTTTCTTTTCTTCATACCTGCAATGGAGTAAATCTCCATTGCTCAGCTATATGCTGAGTGTACAATTCTAAACAAATGCATGTATAACAATTCATGCCTTAATATCATCACAGCAACAAATAGTCGCTAGGGAAAGAGATAAGCGTTCACCCGGTAATGGAATTGATGCCGTAGCTGGGCCTTCTCCCAAACTACTCATCCAATGCCCTGGCTGGGCCTTCTCCCAAACCATGCACAGTAGCCGTCGCTACTAAATTCTCAAACATCGAGAAGCTTACCCCCGGCATGAATTTGTATAACCTCCCCTTTGACCCACATAGACATTTAGCATACTCACATAACCAAACAAACATGCTTTCATACGTATTCGCGAGTAAATTAACGGGCCTAACTACCACATGAATTTTGCCCGGATCACAAATCATGTTCGATATTTAAAGCATCCAAAATTGACTATATAACATAAGTCAAGAATTCATACCTCGTGCTATGACTATAATACTTCAGGGAAAGTACTAGGGCACCAATTAAATATCGAATATCCGATTACAAGCGATTCTTACAAGTATACACATATTTTCCCCAAATTCTTAAAATTAGCTTTTCGGAAATAATTTGCCTAACGTGGCCTAATAGACATCAAAACGTAGCTAATACCTCAAGGAGTCCGAATATAAAATTTGGAAAAAAGTTGACGATTGGAAGTTCGTCGATTTGTGTCTTGAAGCTCGAAGCAATAAATCCCCTTTTTGGCCTCTCTCTTGATTTAGGTTAGAAAATTATAACTAATGAAAATATCTCATGGTTTTCTATATATAGGCACGACTTTCGGAAATCGTGTTTAACTCCCCGCGAGTTCTCTAAACTTCTAATTATCCCCTGAAACATCGTGCACGTCCATTTTATGACTTCACGAGTGAAAACTATAAATTATAAAGTTTTTGATAAATTATAAAAGTTTTTGTCTAAGTTCTGTTTGGGTCCGTAATTACGTTCTGAAAACTAATTTTGTGAAATCTCCATACCACCTACCTTTTATGTAACGTATCACTCACATTCTCACCACAGGGTTCAAAATGATATTTATCAATATAAAAAATACTAGAAATTTACTCTACACAGGTAAATTTACTATTCACAATTTACCAGATAAGTCAAATAACATTTAAATCGTATAAATGTCATTTAATCACACGAATGCCTCAATGGATATCGAATTACTGTGTCCTCACTTGACACACTCCGTTGATCACAGTCAACCAATTCCACAATTACCAAATAATATTGATAATTCTCAAAATTTGATTTTGCATTTTTAAAACATTTAAGATTTTCCGGGACGGGTGTGACAGTGTTTCTTAATAAACTTCCTGAAAATGAACTATTATTGACAACGGAGAAACTATGAAGATAGCTTTCCATTTTTCCAGTAGCTTAGGTTAATTGGAACTTGAAGATGACCAGAATTAAGTTTTCAATGTTGTATCCTTTTCTTTCTTTGAACAAGAGAAATTGATATGAACACTAGATGTTGGATATGATACCAAATAGGCTTTAAAAAAAAAAATCTCCATTTGTGAAATGTGAATTTTCTTGTGAAATTAGTGAGTGGAAACTGGAGGTGGATCCATATAGTTCAAATTTTTAGACATATGTGGCAAGCAAGGTTCAAAATTTCGTTTCGGTCTGCCCAGAAATGGAAACGTTTCCAAAACATTTTGGAAACGTGGAAACAGCGGAAAAAATTGGAAACATGGGGAAACATAACTTCAAACTTAACTATATGTGTGTATAAAGCTAATAATTGATTAATGGAACCTTTGAGAGGTCTATATATGTAGAGATACATTAAAAAATATGTTAGTTCAAATTGAAAATACATAAGGATTAAGTCGCCAATCTACTGTCAAAACACTTCATAGAATCCACAAAGCACTTCATAGAATGTAATAGATACATATAAGTACATAGTAAGCTAATAAGCCATCTCTAAAATAAAATGGTTGTTCATATATGACAAGTACACATCTAAATGATTATCTTGATGGAAACATGTTTCGTTGGAAGCAAATGAAACGATGCCGTATCGTAGGTTTGTTTCGATGGAAACTGTAGAATTCAGGATATTGACAGATTCATAATCCATAATCCCAGAAAGTAAAACCAACCTGTACGCATGACAGATTTTCTTGTCTTCTAGAGAGTTGATCCTTCCCTGATTTATAGGCTGATTTTTCATTTATATCACATATTTCCCCAGTTGTAGTTTTCCTTTTATAGCTTCAATTGTATTTATTTCTTATGCTTTACTTTTTCCTAAGTTTTTAGCTTTACTTTTCTGTATATATACATTGTAAATTCTCAGATTTGGAATTAGAGAAAAATGTAGAGTTTACCTCTCTATAATTCTTTAGAAACAATTATGTTGCGATGGAAACAAAAGAAACGAAGTCATTTTGATGGAATCCATGGAATTTCGAGATTCCATGGTTTTGTTTCCATGACCTAGGAAACGGAAACGTTTTGGCCATTTCGATGGTAACAGAAGGAAATTTTGATCCTTGGTGGCAGGTCTTTTTTCTTTTTATTTGCTTTGGGTTGCGTATGGGATTGGGGGTTGACTGAATTTTCAACACGCTGAGTGTTTTTCTGCCCAGATAATTTTGTTTCCACTGTTTAAAATGTAGCATCAGAAGCGGTCATCAGACATTCCTTGGGTTATCTCTCTCTTAGTTAGTTTTCATTTATTTATTTATTTGATCCAAGTATCTTTTCAGTTTCCTTCTCTTGCTTATTGGGGGAGAGATATATTTCGCAAATCAAATCACTGGCTATGTAGCACGGACACTTCACTTTGGGTGCCGTCTCCTTATCGTGTCCGTGTCAGACACCGACGCTCGTAGGACACGCTAAAAAACGTGTCTTAAATTTTTTTGACATCAGACACACCTTAAGCATGTGTCGGACACGCGGCCAACATGGCCGGACACGCGAGGGAACATGGCATGGTGGCCTCTCGTTAGAAATGCTTTTAAAGTTTTGAGGCATTAGTCTTAATATAGTAAAATTGGGGATAAGCAATTGGTTTATTTTAGAATTATGGAAACAAGAATGGACATGAAACTGAAAATTGTATATTAAACTCAAGATATAATTATTTATTCGTCATATCCTAGACGTGTCTGTATCCTACATTTTCATGATTTGCCATATCGGCGTGTCCATATCATGTCGTGTCCGTGTCGCGTGTCAGTATCCATGCTACATAGATCACGGGTATCTAAAAGTCATACCTGATGGTTTTCCCCAAAGTGATGATGAAACGTAAACTTGTATACATCTTCCTAATTCCAAGACGATTCGATCCGATCCATATCTTCGTAGAGCTATTTACTCGATTGTGGACATTTCTAGAAGACCTCTAACAGGCGGACATGAAAAATCACACTTCTCTTTTGCTAAAATTGGAGCCTATTGGAGGGAAGTTTGTGGTTTAAGTGGTAACTAGGTTTTCTTTATTCACCTTAAAGGAAAAAAAATCATAATGTTTCAATCTCCAGCACTCGACAAGCAGTTGAAGGATAAAACCGGTTTAAAGTTAATTGTTAAACACGCAGCGGAAAATATGAAGTTACAAAAACTTATTGGTTGCCCAAGATCTACTACTTGTCAATTCTATAGATGCGTACTAACCAGCGTGGACGAGAAATATACCTCAGGTCTTGAACCCAATTATGATTTTCTTCTTCCTTGGTGATGCAGTAGCCTCCACTAGGTTGTCTTCACCCTTATGTCTCCTGCGGATGCTTCCCGGAGAGACTAGAGATGGTGGGATCTCTAATAGAGAGGAAAGAGAAGGTTTGGGACTCTAAAACAGTATCTGCAGCTTCTGCTTAATAAAAACGACGAACTTCTTTTCCAAAACGCAGCTGCCCTATTTATAGATTCCCAGAACTGACCTAACGTTCGACCGATCGAAGTGTCATCGATCGATCGAACCTTCGATCGATCGAACCACGTTCAAGCGATCGAACCTGCCATGACTTGGATCGATCGAACCAACTTTGATCGATCGAACCTGCCTTGACAAGATCCTCATATGCCTTTCCAAGTATCCTAAGAGTGGGACTAGGCTCTTTATTGTTGGTTCAGACCAGTAGTTAATTACCATGATCAAACTCTTTGATCAGCAAACTAACCAACATGTCAGTTTTTGTTTACTCTACTATAAAACGATAACTGAACTCCAACGCAAAAGAACATATCCGAAGCGATAACTAGACTTGCATGGTGTACTAATGTCCCTCTACCGTCAGCATTCATAATCATATTCAGGTAGTCGGATAATTGTTACTGTCAACCTGAATCATGATTACTTCTTGTATTCCTTGAGTCCCATTCACCTCTCATGATTACCAAATATGTTGATAACTACTTATCAACAAGACTGCAGTTCTCAGTAATCAACTTGGTGAGATTCTCAAGGGAATGCTTACTCTTTATCAGAGGGTAGATTCTATCTTGACAATATATGTTCACAACCCTATGAACATGACATATCCAAGATACCCAGGTGTTGATCTTCTATAGACCTCACTGATTGGTAAGTTAAAGCAACCATATCCACAGTCAGTGTTCATAATCGTCTCAAGATTGAGAACACGTACCTTATACAAGTTATGAGTTTCTATTGACTGTTTGACAGCGTTGAGTGTCAATCTATGTTACCCGGACCCTTTATAATTCATGGAGTACCCGTACCCGACACGACACTCGAATAAGGGTACTTCTCTTTCCGGTCCTTCAAAATAGTGTAAAGTCTTTAAAATTGGACGAACCCGACACCCGTACCCGAGTCTGTACCCGACACCCGTACCCGAGTCTGGGTACCATAGGTGTCAATAGGAAAGCTCAGGTCCGTTAATGCACTATTAGCACTAGCATATTAACTAAGAGCTAAACTCTAGTGATTGAGATTCATCACTCCATCCAATGGTAGTTAATCATGCTACAGTGTAAACCTGATGTGATATCCAGTCTCATCATCCACTGTGACAAGTTCTAAGTATCAAAGAATAGTAATTCATATCTCACTTGTATGTATCTCATACATACACGAATTACTTACTATGATATTTAAGGATTAACAATCATCTCATGAAAGAAACATACATAGTGAAATGTAAAGCTGATATCCATATGTTAAATGCCAACGTCTAATACATAAAATAATGGTTTGAGGGCACAAACCCAACAGCAGCCCATACATCTAAGTTTGACTAAGGTCCGATTGATTGTTCCTGCAGCTAATGAATCTGGGTCAACTTTTTTCTTTTCATCGAATTGATGTCAGAATTCTTTTATTGTACAGGGGGGTATAATTGAACATCTCGAAATTGAATGACTTGATTGCTTTTTAATCGATTGTAGAGACTAATTCCTCCACCATAAACAGAGCTTGTTAAAGAGTAGGATCTATCAGCATATTTCTGAAGTGACACGAATACCTGTCTTTAGGGGTTTCTTCGTAGTAGATCCTTTGTGTCATTGTAAGGTTATGTATTGGAGTTTATTGAAGCTGGGCATGCTTTGGTTTGTTTGCAGGTTATCATTTTTATTTTTTTTGGCGATAAGTGGATGTAAGTATCCTTAAAGTCACCTATACGCGGGTGAACTCGTATAAAGAGATCAAAGCTAGGAACTTAATTCATATAAAAACTCTAAAAGAGATCTAGTAGAGTTACACTTCTGCAGATATCATTTATTATTGTAGTGTAATACTAATGAAGACTTATTTCAAGGGTAGATGGAAACTATGGACAGGAACACCGGAATTTTCAGCAAATTGCAGCAACCATACCTTCAAGGAGTGAAGAATTTCTTACTCCGCAGCTTGAACTTGTTGGGCACTCAATTGTAAGTATTTTTTTTTTTTTTTTTCAGTTTCTCGTCACTGCAAGGACTGTTTTGGTAATTGTGTTACAAGTTAACTTGTGATTCCTTTGACGTACGATATAAGAAAAACTCGTGCTTACATGACTTTTGAACAGGAAGGATTATTGTCTTTTTGTAATTCTTAGCAGGCTTGTGCGTCAAATCCATATGTAGATCCATATTATGCAGGAATGATGGCAGCTTATGGTGGTCAGCCTTTGGTATGTAAATACATCACCAGATTTATTATTATATGATAATGCATTAGTGGTTGGTTTGATTGGTACTTTTGAGTTTCGATGACGACGATGAGTATTAATGATGTTATGGGGTACATTGAATTGGGAAAGGTTTTATTTCCTGCAGTTTTTCTAGTATCACTGATGTGCATGCCTTTTCAGGCTGAACCATGTGCAGTTAAGAAGAAAAAACTTAATTTCAATTTTCAACTAATTTACCCGGAGTATAACCAAGGAAAAATACTGGAGAAATACTTTTCCTTTTCATTTTTTTTTCCCCTTTCCTTTTCATTTTTCTTCACCAATTCTGCAAAAAAGAAGAGCCCAAGTAAATTAAGTAGAGTGAGATATTCAACAATCACGAGTCACGACTGAGGAATATCCATGCCTTATGGTTGTGGTGCCGGTGCGCTGGAGATCATGACCTATTCTTGCACTCATTAAGGCAACCATCTAGGTTTTAGAAACATATGTATCTATACGTTTGTGACACTTGTATCTGCTGGGGATGCAATAGTTGTAAAATTATGGCCCTATTATTGCAGTCTATGAAGCACGGACATGGACACACCGACACGATACGACACGACAAAATTCTAAAAAAATTGTACGTTTACACTCCATGAAAAGTGTCCAAGAAGTGAAGTGTCCATGTGTTAGACACGATGCGATACGTTACCTTCTTAAAAGTGTCGGTGCTTCCTAGATTGTGGTTGGGAATCATGGCACTGTGGGTTCAGCAATGTAGCTTTAAAAGAAACATTTACATTGAGTCTTGGCAATATGGCTTAGAGGTCCTAAGAAATAGATGTTTCAAGGTTGAGTACATATTACCTTTTGGTTAATTTGCATGCCAATTTTGAGGAGGTGTTCTTGGAAAAGTGAAGGGGGTCTACATAAGAGGATTATCAGGGACACTTATATTCGACGAAGTTCAGCTTTTTGGGGGTCTTCTAAGTAGAGTTTTGTTTTCCCTTTTTCTTCCCTTTTCCTACTTACTTATTTTACTGTTTATTCCAATGTTTCTCTTCCTCTGACGGCCAATTTCTCCATGCTGCCACTTTTACTGCTTTCCTGTTGATGCTTTAATTTTTTATGGTCAGTTTGTTGATCAGAGACGGTCCTTTTTGTTGGTAAAATTCTCATTTATATCTTGGACACGCTGCAATAGGTTTGAAACTTAGAATCCTTACTGCAATATCGCTTGAAACACAAGATACAAACTTTTTGCTTTCTTTGGATGGATTTTGAGTTCTTCTTTTCCCATGTACTCTTCTGGTAATATGCTTCTTTGGCTTCCTTTTTCCTTTTCCGTTTAACTATGTTTCAAAAGACGGATCTTGAGATAAGTTTCAGTTTTGTTAATCAGTTCTAGTAATGCATCATGTTTGTTACCTTTGGGTGGATTTGGAACCTTTATGAGAATCGCCTCTTGACCCCATATAATAGAATATATATATATATATATATTCTCGTTGACAATTTCTACCAAAACTTGATATATTATACCTAATAAGATATTGCAATGATGGTCAGGTTCATCCTCATGTATTTGATATGCATCATCCCAGAATGCCTTTGCCCCTTGAAATGACACAAGAGCCTGTTTATGTGAATGCCAAGCAATATCATGGTATTCTGAGGCGAAGACAGTCACGTGCCAAAGCTGAACTTGAAAAGAAGCTCATTAAAAGTCGAAAGGTTCATTTCCAAATTTGCCCTTCTTCTCTATCATATCGTTTTAGTGTCTTTCTTGTTTTTCTGCTTGTTTAGTAGGAATACAAATTTACTCAATCCCATTATCAGATAGTTTGGCATTACCTTAGTGTTTCCTTAGTTGAATCATAGGAGGAAGCAACAATTTTTTTTATGATGCTTACTCTCTGTACACCCATAAGATTATTTCTCTCACTCTAAATATATACATATGTATATATTTTTTTTCTTCTAGTTCCATTCTGATTCGTAGATGTTAAAATAACGATGTGCGAAACTTTTATAGATCTGTGTCCTAACCAACCTTTTGTTTTATAATTGTCCCAAGGGTCATTCTTTGTTGCAATTCCTTCAATTCTTGGTTCTACACTTTATCTTTTGTTTTGCATTCTAGTCCTTTCCGTTTTCCTCCCTTGAAAATGAAAAAGTGTGGTTATATTTTGTTTATTTTTTCGCCTGAGGTTCTTACTGGGGCTGCACAGAATTGAAAACAACTTTTTTACCCGATAATGTTTTGTGACGCATCATGGATATACATGGGTGTGTTTGGAATGCCATCTTCAAAATACCATTTGTAATTACAGATCATCTCTTTTGCACCTTATTTTGAATATGCATTCTAATATGTCATTTACTTTTTTAGAAAAAGCATTACTGCTTAGAAGTTGAGCTTGACGGAGCCCCATATTGATCTAACTTTTATGGAAAATGACCCGAACTGTATCACGTTTCTATCGCCATCTCTGCCCTCTTTTGTTCTCTCTCGCTGTATGTATCTGTAAGTATATACATAATGAGCAAACAAACTTCAATAATAGTGCATAAATATATCAGAATGTTTAGAAGATTTTTGGCGCATGATACGGGAATTGTAATGCACCCTTACACCTGTGCCACCGCCTTTGTTCAATTTTGTATGTAATACATGTGTTCACACTTGACATTTACTTCAAACATTGGGTAGGTTTTCGCAATTTCGAATGTACTTCTGAAACGGCAATGGTCTTTCGCTTCCTTTCTTTTGTGCAGCCATATCTTCATGAATCACGTCACCAGCATGCCATGAAAAGGGCCAGGGGTTCTGGAGGGCGTTTTGCAAAGAAACACGAATCCAACGCATCAAAATGCACGGGAGAAGGAAACGGAGCGGGTTCTGGTCCAGCCGTCTCATCACAGTCTGCCAGCTCATCGGGCTCTGAAGCCTTGCTCCTCGACTCTGCTGAAATTTGGAATAGTCATCAGGAAGCGAGCGGGTCCCAAAGAAAACAAGACTCGTGATAGCGAGTCCCTGTGAGGCATATAATAGGGCAACTGTGCTTTTGCCTCTGGCAAATCATTCTTGGCTTTGTTGGTTAGGCTGGGCGGCAAATCATTCTTGGCTTTGTTTCTTTTTCTTCTAGCGGCATAGAGAGAGAGAGAGAGGGAGAGAGAGAGAGATGATCAAAGGTTCTTGTTGCCTCTTATAACTTCCACATATAATTGTGTCCCCAAACCACACACACCCCCTCCCCCCCCCCCCCCCCCCCCCCCCCTTTCTCCTTTTTTTTTATTCCCCTTGTACATAAGAGTTTTAGCAATAGTAGTATTTTAGAGAGATTTTGTAAATTGGGCTTCAATTTAGGAACCTTGTAAACTTTGCTATAAGGTTTAATAAGTTTCTACTCTCTTATTGTGTCTTTTGATGTTAATAGCATTCGAATTCTGTGCGAGTGGACTGTGGTACCATGAATTGTATGCGAATGGTTCAATATTGGGACAATAATACTAGTTATACACATTTTTTGACACACTATGCGTTAAATGCATGTACTTTGTGTTGTTTGAATTTCACACTTTTTGTGCTCCACTTACACAACACAGGATATATGCATTTAAAGCTGGGTGTCAAAAGGTGTGTAAAAAAGTGTGGGTGTAGTAGTGCTCATATTGGAATGTTGGGTATCTAATAAGTATGTTCTGGCAGCGTGAAACAACAGAAAGGGGCATCAGTGCCTAGTTCTGGATGGGGTTGATATGCTTAGGCTTTGTTTGGCAACACCTTTTGGAGTTCGTAAGTGATTATAGAATTTTTCAAGTTAAAATGAAACTATTCAATAAACTAGCTTCTTGTGATTCAATAAAAAATTTGGACAAAAGCAATCTTAAGCAATCTTAGACAGCTGTTGGCTTAAAGTAGAATTTGGTGATTGAACCACATAAGCAAAATAGTTTGTCAGATAAGCCTTTAAAATTCGGAACAGTTCTTTTTTGTCAAGGAATGATTTGGGAAATATACAGCTGCAAAAAGATAAGAGTCTTGTCAGTTAATTGGGTATATTGCTTGGAACAAATGGTTTGTAAATATGATTTTAATTTGATCCAACTTTGAATTTAAAATTTGCCAATAGTTTTTTTAATTTATTTTTATCTCATTTGAAGAAAGCAAAAGAAAATGAAGTTTTTAGTTGAATCAAAAGAATGATTACTTTCTGGAAAATATTTTATGTTGAAATAAATTGAGCGTACAATCAAGGGAAGGATGTCATTTATATGGAGTAGAGGTTGACAACTGTCAAGGATTTTCTGCTTGAAAGATGGCTTGATAATGGTGTTTCAAATTTGAAAGTCTGCAGTCTTTCATATTACAAACCAACGAATCTAGAAAGTTTAAAAGCTAATTTGATTAATATTAGTCCCCAAACCACATATTACAAACCACATATAATTGTGTCCCCAAACCACACACACCCCCTCCCCCCCCCCCCCCTTTCTCCTTTTTTTTTATTCCCCTTGTACATAAGAGTTTTAGCAATAGTAGTATTTTAGAGAGATTTTGTAAATTGGGCTTCAATTTAGGAACCTTGTAAACTTTGCTATAAGGTTTAATAAGTTTCTACTCTCTTATTGTGTCTTTTGATGTTAATAGCATTCGAATTCTGTGCGAGTGGACTGTGGTACCATGAATTGTATGCGAATGGTTCAATATTGGGACAATAATACTAGTTATACACATTTTTTGACACACTATGCGTTAAATGCATGTACTTTGTGTTGTTTGAATTTCACACTTTTTGTGCTCCACTTACACAACACAGGATATATGCATTTAAAGCTGGGTGTCAAAAGGTGTGTAAAAAAGTGTGGGTGTAGTAGTGCTCATATTGGAATGTTGGGTATCTAATAAGTATGTTCTGGCAGCGTGAAACAACAGAAAGGGGCATCAGTGCCTAGTTCTGGATGGGGTTGATATGCTTAGGCTTTGTTTGGCAACACCTTTTGGAGTTCGTAAGTGATTATAGAATTTTTCAAGTTAAAATGAAACTATTCAATAAACTAGCTTCTTGTGATTCAATAAAAAATTTGGACAAAAGCAATCTTAAGCAATCTTAGACAGCTGTTGGCTTAAAGTAGAATTTGGTGATTGAACCACATAAGCAAAATAGTTTGTCAGATAAGCCTTTAAAATTCGGAACAGTTCTTTTTTGTCAAGGAATGATTTGGGAAATATACAGCTGCAAAAAGATAAGAGTCTTGTCAGTTAATTGGGTATATTGCTTGGAACAAATGGTTTGTAAATATGATTTTAATTTGATCCAACTTTGAATTTAAAATTTGCCAATAGTTTTTTTAATTTATTTTTATCTCATTTGAAGAAAGCAAAAGAAAATGAAGTTTTTAGTTGAATCAAAAGAATGATTACTTTCTGGAAAATATTTTATGTTGAAATAAATTGAGCGTACAATCAAGGGAAGGATGTCATTTATATGGAGTAGAGGTTGACAACTGTCAAGGATTTTCTGCTTGAAAGATGGCTTGATAATGGTGTTTCAAATTTGAAAGTCTGCAGTCTTTCATATTACAAACCAACGAATCTAGAAAGTTTAAAAGCTAATTTGATTAATATTAGTCAACTTTGCGATGATAATTTGAATGTCCGATTCACCAACGATAAGTATACTGTCCATGATATCCAAGGTAATCATGTGTTGTACAGTGACAGATATTCTAACAAATGTTTTGGCAACTTTGCAATGATAACTTGGATGTCAGATTCACCAACGATATGATCTGTCCATGATATCTAAGGTAATCATGTATAGTACGATGACAGATATTCTAACAAATGTTATGGCATCACACCAAGTATTGTCATGTGCAGCAGTGTGAAAGATGACTTGATACTAGTGATTAAAATTTGTAAGTCCTCAGAGTCTTGCAAATTACATACCATGTTTTCTTTCTTCAAATGAGAATATAAATTTAAATTCTAAAAAGATTCTAACAATTGTCAAAAACCACAAAGGGAGGTCAATGTAAATATGTAAATTATTGAGAATATTAGATTTATCAAATTTGAATTTCAAATTTAGTTTCCAAATACTCTTTAACATTTGTTTCACATGCTGTGATAGTGGTTTTGGTACCACAGATCACTGCATGTGGTACCACTTAGCATTTGGTTACCTCATATTTGAAAACATAGCATTACTCTTTTACTAATATTGAAACCTATGACCACATGAATAGAGTAATGCTTATGCTTTCCAAATTTAAATTCCAAATTTGGATCTCAAATACATTGTCAATTATACCACGACGACGGTATGTGATACCACCGATCACTGACACATGTAGTACAACTGGCAAAACATTGTGAGCCAAATTTGAGATTTAAATTAGAAAGCATATTATCCGCACGAATATATCAGTGCCATAACAAAATATTTTTTTTTTCTTTTTCATTTTCTTTTTCTTTTTCTTTTTTTCCAAACCGGAAAAAGGATCTTTCAGGCAACAAGTCTTCAAGGACATTAAAAACTAGCTACAAAACTTTATTTCTGTTGCTCACTCTTCTGTGAAAATGGACCACTACATTACATTCTCAGGGCACACTAGCAATATACCAACATGTGTTTAGACAAATAGCCGCCCCATCTGCAGATAAACCAACTGATATTTTATTCAACCAAGCAACCTCGAAGGCTGATCTGAGGCCCTGCTTGGGAAAATGGAAACAGGATGAAGTTTCAAACCAAGTCTCGCCATCCATAACTCGTTTTTATGTGAAACCACAACTGTTTCTTGGATGAACTAAACAGGCCCCCGAGAATCCTTGAACTTCTCTACCTAATTAGAGAGACCTGCACTCCATAGAACTTATCAAAGTATGTAAAACTGAAGCATAAAGCACCCCCCTGAACGTAACAAAATAAAATTTCTATGGTAGTATATCAATCCATTAAACCCTCACTCCTAAGTCCTACCCATACGGGTCCAATGATGGAATCAATATTTGAGACAAATTGATTTATTATCATACTTAAAATTACACGGTTCTACACTCTGCATAAGTAATTTGACCAAAAACCAAAAAAAAAAAAAAAAAAAAACCTGTAATTTTTTGTCCGTTTTGCTTTCTCTATGATATACAGTCATATCCGACTATTGTGTTGATCATGATCATCACCACTGTCCTCCATGTTACCAATAACAACCTCATCCTCATCATGTTGTTGTGTCAAAATTTCTCCATCTGTACCCTCTGGGGGAATTTCAAATTCAGAGCTAGATTCGCCCCCATCAGTAAAATTGTTGGACTCAGTGGCATTAACCACAGTTTGCTGCTTCTCCATCATACCAGACAGAGCCAAACTTGGAGACCACTCGAGAACATCATCAATTATGTTGGAGACCCGCTTCTGATACCTGCAAATAAACCAGAGTTGCTATTGAGACACGTGTAAAATATTCAAGGAAGGCGAGTGAGGAGGCAGAGAAGAAGCCCACAGATTTTTCTCTTTCGGTTTGCAGATTTAGAAAAGGAAAGGAAAACTGGTTTCCTTGCTAAACTGCTCATGATTAAAAAACATTAAAAATTCCAAAATTCCAAAAAATAATTTTAAGCTTAAAAATAAATAATTAAATAAATAAATAAGCAGCGGGGGCCCCCGTGGAGAGGCTCAGAAAATTCACTTTCTCTAATTTATATCTCACCATATCTTCTTGTTCTTCACATTTTCCAAACAAAAAAAGTATCTTTCTTCCTTTCCCTCACTAAATCCGTGCACCAAATAGAGCCTAAATGTTTTTGTTTATTTGTTCAAGTCCAAATTTCATTTATAATCAAATGCACAAGATTTTAGCACTTCTCAGAGGAGTATTCAAATTCAAAATTTCTCCCCCAAGTTTTACTATGAAACTTACGAGACGAATAGGAAGAAATAGAACAGACCTTGCTCTGGCAGCCTCGTCCGGGGCATGGTGCCTCAAAAGTAAGATGACCAGCATGGTCACTATTGCATAAAAAAGTCTTGCTGTCCACTTTGGTTGTTCCTCCTCATCTTTCTTTGGCCAAAAACGGAATAATTCTTTTAGTGTTGCTTCTTCTGCAAGGATGTTGGGGAAAACCCAGACACGCTTTCCGAGAAGAATCCATAAAGTACCAAAGATTAGGGCTCTCACTGCAAACAAAACATATTCTCCCTAAATCCATGGAGTAAAAGAAAAAAGCAATATCTTCTCAGGCACATTATTAGTAAAGTCAAGTAACCGCTGTTTTACGAATGTCCATGCAAAGAATGCATCGTTCTCAGAAAAAACTTGATTCTATAAACAAAGCCAACAAATAAAATTGTGTCAACACAAACAACTACGAAAACATGCTCTCGACTTTCCACAGATACTGAGAATACACGGAACGAGTTTTGGGGAGTTGTTAAATATGCAATTGACCTAAAATCTGTAAGTCACAGGCAAAAATGACCAATTAATATGCCGGCAGATTTGCCGTTGCATGTACAATTCAGTTATGGCTCTACGTGTACATATCATGCAATTGTTTCCTTGAATCGTATATTCAGAATTATAAAATGAGAGTGCAGGAATCTGAATCTTTGTTTATTCATCCACGCATACGCAAATTCCCTAGTCTTGATTAGTCTTCCATTCTTTTAAACAAAAATGCAGCCATTCAGCATTGGGATGATAATGGTAGCACTGAGCGAGTTTCACGAAGTAAAAATTCAAGGAGACAAATGTGTTGTCACTACTATCACAATGAAAAAGCATGTGTACCCAAACTGTTAATACAAAAGGTAAAAGGAAGAAAAAGGTGTACGTGTAGCCACAATATGGAGCTCGGCTTTTCCAGATAAGATTGATGTAACTGACTAAACCCAAATAGTTAGATTAAAGGTTTGTGGAGCTGGGATTGTGCTGAGTTTATGCTAACATAGACAACAAAATGCTCAAAATAACCAGTCTATAAGAGCAAATTAATATATAAAGCACACCCAATCTCTGTTATCAAAATCATACGATTTGCGATACGAATCGTACAATTCGATGCGATTCATCATGAAAATGAACGAATCGATACACGAATCGAACATATACAAGAATCGAAGGCGAATCTTACGATTCGCAAATGAATTGTACGATTCGATTTGAGATTCTTACGATTCACTTGACAGAGCTTAATTTTTCCTTCTTCTTTTTTATTTTATATTTTTTAAAAAAATTGATTACCAACCCTCTTTTAAACCACTTAGGATATGTTTATACCAGCCTAGGAAAAAAAAAAAAGGATACATTTACATGTTTTTTAAATTTGTTACCGAATCTTACAATTCAGGATTCGCGAACCCCGATTCGATTCACATTTATCATTTCGATTCACGAGATGAATCCCGAATTGACAACCATGCACCCAATTGAAATCAAAATGTTTGAACGCTCACGATCTCAACTTTTTGTTATGAAGTAGAAGTTATTTACATGATATAGAGTTGAAAAAATGCCAGATGACAAAAGCCAGAGCATGGACGGGTATAGAGAAAGACGGAGAGTTTGGAAGTCAAAGTTTAGATGACAGGTTTATAGTTCATAATAAGGGTATGTGTGTGTGCGTGTGTGATAGAGTGAGAAAGAGATGGTTCCACACTTCTGTTAATAGTTTTCCTTCCAAATCCACTTCAGATATTATACCATGTAAACTATAATCCATGGCTAGCAACAGGATCGTTTCCAAAGTCGATAACACAGAATCAGAGATCTTTCTGTTAGTTATGGAATCTATCACCTTCAGATTGTTAGCAGCTTTTCCAATCAACCCTTGTTCACCTTACTAAATCCATCAACGTGCCTAGAAGCAAATTCCAGTATCTATTATTTATCGACTGATCTGGCGAAGAGAGTTTAGCACTAATATTCTACAAAATTTATGTACATATGCATACAAATACATTTGTGTATATATATATATAACTATGTACATGAATGATGTTACCTAATTAAACAAGAGTAAAAAATCTGTTATTTAAAGCATCTGTAACTTGTCAGTTGTGAAAGGCGCGAGCAAGACATGAGCTTCGCCTAAGGCTAGGCGAGGCGACCTCAATCAGGCGCACAAGAGGCGCGCCAAAAGGAGGAAATCGAGACCCAATCAACATTTTTACCCCCCAAATCCCAATCGCATATCAGTTTTCCTTTTTTTTTTTTGGAAGGGGGGGGGGGGGGGGAAGAAGAAAGGAAAGAAGAAGAGGCGAAACCAGTCGTGACTCGTGAGAACTGAGCCCTAAGAGCTGCGAAACCAGATATCTTCTTTCGTTCTTCTTCTACTTCTTCGATCATCTTCGAGCCCCTTTTTTTTTTTTCCCTGTGATCTCTTTTCTTCGAGAGAGAAAGTCGCGACTGTCTGCGACTTCCTTTTTTGTTTTTTTTTTTCTACAATCTCTCCTCTTTCTTCTTCTTCTTCTTCAATTTGCAACTCTTTTTTTTTCCTTTCTTTCTTCTTCTGCAAAACAGACAATGAGACAAATAGTCTTTTTTCTTTTTTTTTTTCCTTCATAGTTGATTCATGAATTCATCTTCTTTATTATTATTACCATTATTATTATTTCTGTTCTTTTTTTTTTTGTTCTGTCTTGTTCTTTTTTTTTTTTCCTTTTTTCCTTTTTCTTTTTTCTTTTTTTCCTTTTTCTGTCTTTCTATTTATTTTTATTTTTATTTTTATTTTTTGTATGCTACTATACTACTATAATATTTTAATCTTTTCCCACACAAAAACACAATAAAACAGATTTTAGAAGTTAGACATGCACATTGCTCAATTAAATTTGATACCTCAATTGTAGTCTTATTGTGTATGGAGTCTATGGACTATGGAATGATTGGAATCTATGGATTTTCAATTGATGATGTCTCTTTAACTTGTATGTAATAATGTAAAATTACTAAAATCGGATTATAATCATCTAAAATCAGATTTTAGATAAGCTATTTACATGTAAAATAGAATCATGTAAAATTGTGCCTCGCTTCGCTCGGGCGCGTGCCTCGGATTGCACCTCACACCTAGGCTCCAGGGGACCTTTGCGCCTTGCGCCTTAAATAACCTTGTTGTCAACAATCAAAAGCACGCGGAACTTGTTAAACACGACCAGAGGTCGGTCAGGTCATTTAGCATTATGTATATATTTAATTCAAACACACAAGAAATTTAACGTTTGAGATTCTTCATGCCAAGTAGGTGAAACAAGTGAAAACAAAAAAAAGTCCCTTCGAGTATATGATGATATAACTGCGCTACTGCATATACCCTCTAATAATATCAGTATGCTACTGAGTGTAGTAATCCCCCAACACATTAAGAAAAATAACATTAATAACTCTCAGATTTTCTGCAAAACTAAACATTCATATAGCTTAAATCTCTAATTGAAGGAGCAATAGTTTAAAGAAAGGATGGTAAAAACCAAAACAATCACCAAACTTGGTTGAAAGTTATGCTCCATTTAGTACAAAAGCGACTTTTTTTTTTCGTAGAACACGTATCGGGATTGATATATTTTATATCAAGAGAGAGAGAGAGAGAGAAGACCAAACAAGGTGTGGAGATGGAGATAGAAAGAGTGAGAGTTATTTCCTATAGAAGTAGAAGATAGAGTTTCAAACCCTAGCTCATGCTCTTGTGCATGGTGCAAAACACCACCTCCGCCTTAAAAGCAAAATCAAGTAAGACATGCTTTTGTGAAAAAAGTAAAAATTGCATTAGAATGCAAATAAGTTGATTATAAAGATGCTAATGTAATTGTCATTGGTGAGAGTGCATTCTGAAGTTGTCATTCCAAAAACAACCTTAAAAAAAAGGGTACTTACAGGGAATATCTCTAAATGAGCTGGCCAAGTAGACAATTTTTTCTTCCCAGGCCGCACAGTTTTCACCACACGGTCACAACGCACTAAAAGACTCTTTCTCAATAGAACATCGGCAATGTCTTCTATTTCTAGATTGCTATCCGATTCTAGTATGTCTTTGAGCTCTGGGTGATTTCTCAAAAAGCTAACAAAATCCTTTCCTCTAAAATATTCCACGCGCGTCTCCTGCAAGACAGCCCACCTAGATTCGAAATCTTTATGATCTCTCACCTTCTCGGCAAACAACTGAACCACATCCTTCTTCACAGCTTGTTTCTGAAAATTTAGACCAACAATCATAATAGAATAAGAAAACAAAAGAGTACAAAACCAAATCCTTTTCTAAAAAATCTTCAGAACATAAGCCAAATACAAATAGATTGAATAATTATCCGGCAAAAGAAAAAGATAAAAAAGAGCAAGGTCAAGCAACAAATATGAAGAAAATTTGCTACTAAAAAGAACAAGATTAACACTTGTGGTATAACTAATATGTAAGTTTTCGATTCATTAGAACGACATTTCCTGACGAATAACAATGCAAAGACAGCAATGCAGGAAAGGGTAAGATATTTGTTTCAACTATCAAATAGCATACATGAAACTCAAGGGAGCAATATGTGTAACTATATAAGTATTGTAACTCCATTAACCACACACTTTATGCCAAACAGAGAAAGTTGTGCGCTCAAGTCAACAATAAAGATCAGCGTTCCAAATATCAGGCTATCAGCCGATATCAAGGTGACTCTGCGAAGTCCTCTTGATATCACTGCATTCAAGATGGGAAAATAATTTATAAAAAATTAGTGCAAGCTATCTCAAAAAACATATCATGACAATGTGATGAATCGGCCAAAACAATGTTTCACTTATACCCAAAACCAAATATAACTTCAATAAAGACAAAGTTACTTCCTACAAATTATTGACTAAATCAAATAACCCAATATCCAAAACCAATAATACCAACTAGGTCTTCTCTATTACCTTATAGATGCTCTAGCCACTCAAATCCTAGATAGAAGTATTTTTCTTCCTCAAAAGCTTCATACACCTAATCTCTCTTCTTCCCAACCATAAAATCTCAAATAATTGCGGGTTTATTGGGCTTGATAGATGGAACTCTTTCACCAAAAGAAGGTAAGTATAGTCTTCGCACTATTTCAAGTTGCTCAAATCCAATTTTGATTACTTCCACAAATTTCTTATAGATTTAGCCATTCATGACTATGATGCATTTCCGTATTTCATATTTATTTGAAAAGGTAAACAAAATAGTGTATTCATTAAAGCCTTAAATATATATATGATTAGATTGCTCATGAAAATCACAAATCATATCTTTGGCTAATACAATTATTCAACTGCAAAAGTGATAGCAAATTAGTCAATTATAGTTTGTAATGATCATTTATGCCAAATAGCATGCTTGCTTTAATGATAGATCCCTTTTTCTTTCATTTTTTCCCATTTCCCTTTTAAACATCAATGTTCCACTGAAAATAATTTAAAGCTCACATCCAGAGTATCTTCGTGTATCAATTGATACCTGTTAAAGGGTAAATATGTAACGTAGTGATTGTGACATGTGGTTGTCCCACATCGGTTAAATGCCAGTAGTGTAGGTTGGACAAAAGCCTATAAATAGGCTCCCTGTATTCTTGATTCTTTATGTTGAATATACAAAGATATTCCCATCACTATTTACATGGTATCTGAGCCTCCCGAATCTGGGATTGCTTTTCTTCCGCCTTCTCGTGATCGAGAAGTTCGGGTAAATAATCTCTCTTTTGAGATTCTACTTTCTTTTCTTTCTTTTCAAAAAAAAAAAACCCTATTTTGTGCCGCAGCAATCCCAAGCCCCAAACCCTATCCGCAAACCCTCCCAACCATCCAACCACTTCCGGCGACCCTCGCCCATCTCCGGCGACCCTTGTCGACCCCTACCGCAACTCCGGCGACCTCCGGCGACCAATTTTTCTTCAGATTTGCTGTGTTTTAGTTAAGATTAACCATTTTTTAGTTCCAATCTGCCTTTTCCTTCAGTTTAAGTTCAGATCTTGTTCCTCCTTGGTCCTTCTCTAATCATGGAGGCCAAATCTATCACCCAACTCACTAATCGTAAGTTGAATGGCAACAACTTTCTTCAATGGACCAACGCTATTACCATGTCTCTTACTGGCTTAGGCCATGATGCCCATCTTACTGGGTCTCCTCCCACCACTGATGAAAAGGCTATTCTGGCGTGGAAACAGTTGGATGCTCAACTCGTGACCCTTTTATAGAACTCTATAGAGCACAAGGTTGCTGATCTATGTAAACACTTGGCCTCTTGTAAGGCGATTTGGGACTATCTTCATCTTCTTTACTTCAGCAACCTAACACGGATGTATGATTTGTCCTCTCAGTATTTCAAGCTCGAGCAGAATGACTTGTCTGTTACCGATTATTTTGCTTCTATGAAACGATTGCATGAAGAGTTGAATACTGTTATGCCCCCTATCACCAGTGTTCAGGAATAACAGAAACAGAGGGAATAGATGTTGGTTATGAAGTTTCTTGCCGGTCTTAAACCTGAACATGAGGCTATTCGGTCTCAAATCCTTGGGAGTGATACTCTTCCTACTTTTGCCGAGACATCAGCGTGTATTACGGAGCACCTCTCGGGACCCACCTACATCCCCTTCGCTTGTTGATCGCTCCGCTCTTATTACTCAGACTCCATCAGCTCCTGGTAGGGGTGATGGTCCGATCCGTGGAAGACGCGGAGGGGGACATGGTGGTTGTCCTGGCCGTGGTAGAGGCCAGACTCTCTAGTGCACCTATTATTTTCGGGACGGACATAGCCGGGACACATGCTGGCAACTTCATGGTCGTCCCCCCAAGTTGCGAATGCTGCTATTTCTGATTCTGGGAACTCTCTTGCTACTGCTACTGCTCCTATGGATATCGTTTCTGTTCCTCGCGAGGAATAATCTCAGTTGCTTTAGAATCAGGCAGCACACCAGGCATCCACTTCATCTGCTTCCTTAGCTCAGCATGGAGGTACTCATACTGCTTGCATTGCTTCAGGTTCTTCCCTAAGGGTAATTGATTCTGGAGCTAGTAATCATTTGATAGGTATATCTAGTCTTCTTACATCTATCCGGTTGTCATCGACTCTTCCCCCAATCCCTTTAGCGGATGGGTCCTTGACTCCTGTTGAAGGAATCGGAACGGCTCAACCCTCTTCGTCTTTATCATTGTCTTTTGTTTTCTACATACCTCATTCGTCCTTTAATTTAATGTCTGTTGGTCAGTTGACTAAGGATATTAACTGTTGCGTCTCTTTTTCTCCTAATTCTATTCTTATCCAGGATTTGACAGCTCGGAAGACGACTGACGTCGGACATGAGTCCAATGGCCTCTATTACTTTGATGGTGATCTTGTCTTTGCTCCTTCACCAACTGCCTATCCTGCTACCGTTTCACCTCATCAGATCCACTGTCGCATGGTCATCCTTCATTGGCTAATTTGAAGCTCTTAGTTCCTAGTTTAAGTTCTTTACAGTCTTTAGAGTGTTAGTCGTGTCAGTTAGGAAAGCATCACCATGTTCAATTTGCTTCCCGGGTCAATAAAAGAGCGTCTAGTCCTTTTCAGTTGGTTCAGTCTGATGTATGGGCCCTCACCGTATAACCTCCCAAAAGGGGTATTGGTATTTTGTTACCTTTGTGGATGATTATTCAAGAGTAACTTGGCTTTATTTACTGAAAAATCGTTCTGAGTTATTTTCGATCTTTTGTGCCTTTTGTGCTGAAAATAAACTCAATTTGGTGTGCCCATTTGTGTTCTTCGGAGTGATAATGCAAAGGAATATTATTTTCATTATTTTTATGACACATTCTGGCATGATTCATCAATCTTCTTGTGTACACACACCACAACAAAATGGTGTTGCAAAGAGGAAAAACAGGCACTTGTTAGAAGTCACACGCACCCTGTTATTTGAAATGAGTGTTCCAAAAAAATTTTTGGGGGGGATGTTGTCTTCACTGCTTGTTATTTGATTAACCGTATACCATCTTCTATTCTCAATGGCTGCATACCACACTCAAGCTTGTTCCCTGTTGAGTCACCTTTCTTGGTCGTTACTTGTGTTTTTGGGAGTGTTTGCTTCGTTCATCAGCTGGCTCTTGGTACTGACAAATAAGACCCACGAACCATTCGGTGTATTTTCTTGGGGTACTGTAGGACTTAGAAAGGGTACCATTGTTACAGTCCTTCCCTTCACCGGTACTTTGTCTTTGCCGATTGTCACATTCTTCGAGTCTACACCCTTTTATTCAGAGTCCCACTCGGCTACTGATCCGGATTTTATGCTTCATGTCCCTCTTCCTATCTCTCCTGTCCCGACTACTACACCATCTTCTCATGATGCTTCCACCCGCTTGTTTCGACCTAATTTGCATGTTTATACTCGTCGTCCACCTCCAGACACTCTATTGAACTCCACTGCTCCGCCTCCGCCTCCGCCTCCGCCTACCATGTCCTCAGATCCGCCATCTTCTTCACCAGAACTGACTAATTTAGACCTTCCCATTACTCTCAAGAAGGGTAAGCGTTCTTCTACTACTTCTCATCCTATTTCTAACTTTATGTCTTATAATCATTTGTCTCCTACATTTTCTTCATTTGTTGCTTTCGTGTCTACCATATCTATTCCGAAGAATGTTACAGGGGCACTTACCTATTTTGGTTGGAACCAAGCTATGCAGGATGAGATGTGTGCCCTTAAGGAAATTGGTACTTGGGACTTGGTTCCTCTCCCGTTAGGGAAATCTGTGGTTGGTTGCCGTTGGGTGTATGCAGTTAAGGTTCATCCAGATGGCACTCTGGATCGGTTAAAGGCACGCCTTATTGCCAAAGGCTACACTCAAGTTTATGGCCTTGATTATTCAGAGACTTTTTCTCCTGTAGCCAAGATTGCCTCTGTTCGCCTTTTCATCTTACTGGCCACTACTTATTACTGGCCCCTTCATCAATTGAATGTTAAGAACACAATTTTTAATGGCACCCTTCTTGAGGAGGTTTACATGGAGCAACCACTTGGGTTTCTTGCTCAAGGGGAGTCTAGTTTGGTTTGCAAATTAAATAAATCTCTTTATGGTTTGAAGCAGTCATCTCGTGCTTGGTTTGATAGGTTCAGTGAGGTAATTGCTGAGTTTGGTCTTCAGAGATGTGGTGATGACCATTCTATTTTCTATAGACACACTGTAGCGGGGAAGATCCTGTTGATTGTTTATGTTGATATCGTCATTACTAGCAATGAATCTAAGGGCATTCAGGAGCTGAAATCCGTCTTACAAGTCAAGTTTGAAACCAAGGACTTGGGGCAGCTTAGGAATTTCTTAGGCATTGAGGTGGCCAGGTCTAGTGAAGCAATCTGTTTATCTCAGAGAAAGAATGTTCTTGATTTGCTTACTGAGACAGGAATGTTGGGATCAAAACTTTGGATACTCCTATGGATCCCAATTCCAAATTATTACCAGATCAGGGGGAGCTACTTGATGATCCAGGACAGTACAAATGCTTATTTGGGAAACTTAATTACCTAACAGTCACGAGACCTGATATTGCCTTCGCAGTGAGTGTAATTAGTCAGTTTATGGACTCTCCTCGAACTACACATTGTGATGCAATAATACAAATCTTGAGGTACCTCAAAGGGGCCCCAGGCTGTGTTTGTTGTATAAGGATCATGGTCACATTCGAGTTAAGAGCTATACAGATGCAGATTGGGCCGGATCTCCTAGTGATAAGAGGTCTACTACAGGGTACTGCGTACTTGTTGGAGGAAATTTTGTGTCCTGAAAAAGCAAGAAACAAACTACTGTTACTAGATCTAGTGCTGAGTCAGAATATAGGGCTATGATGCATACTACTTGTGAGTTAGTATGGATGAAGCATTTGTTGGAGGAACTTGGTTCACTCAGTCCGAGCCTATGAACCTATTTTGTGATAACCAGCTAGCAGTTCATATTACTTCTAACCCTGTGCTTCATGAGAGGACGAAACACATTGAAGTTGAATGTCACTTTGTTTGTGAAAAGCTCCTACAGAAAGTGATTAATACAGTTCATGTTAAATCTGCAGACCAATTAGCAAATTTGTTTACTAAAGCATTGGGTGGGACACGTGTGAAATATATTTGTAACAAGTTGGGTGCATATGATATGTATGCTCCAGCTTGAGGGGGAGTGTTTAAAGGGTAAATATGTAAATGTGTAGCGTAGCGATTGTGAACATGTGGTTGTCCCACATCGGTTATATGTCAGTAGTATATGTCAGTAGTGTAGGTTGGACAATAGCCTATAAATAGGCTCCCTGTATTCTTGTTTCTTTACGTTGAATATTCAAAGATATTCCCATCACTATTTACAATACCAAACTGATGTGTCACTAGTGCAATGTCTCAGAGGTCCCAAATCAATGACGAGTTCTTTTTTCGTACAACATGTGTTAAAAATAACTCTTTAGTCTTTTCGCTTTTAACAAGAAGTGTTTTTTCCCTCCTATATGCGAAAAAACAAAGCCATAATCCATCAAGGTTATCAGGACAACAAGCAGCATCACACCGAAATTAAAAAATTTCATTATTTCTAATTCAATATATACCATTATCAATCAGGATAGAACTTAGCAAAACGAAACCACCAAAAGGAGGAAAAACAAAATGTATATATGAGACCACCAAAAAATTAGAATCGCCTAACTCCTCTAAAAAACATTGTCCTAAACCACTCCATACTAATTTTTATCCAATCCATAAAATCAATCTTGGGAACCAAAAATATTCTACTTCGATGAAATGGAACACCTCACCCTCACACTCACCATCATTCCACAATAGACTTCCCTTCCTTATAAAGAAGCTCCTTCTGTGAACTTACGTGAACCATTTCTCGTCCTAAGTCTTGGACTGAATACAACCTCCTAAAAAAAACAAAATAACCCAAGTTCCCAACACCAATCACTTTGAGCCTCCCAATCAAGGATTCTCTCTCTCTCTCTCTCTCTCTCTCTCTCCAACACCAATCGCTTTGAGCCTCCCAATCACGGATTCTCTCTCTCTCTCTCTCTCTCTCTCTCTCTCTCTCTCTCTCTCTCCACATAATGACATTCACGCAGCAGCATCTTAGGCTCATCATTTGTTTCAACACATAACTTATGGTGTGTTTGGAATTACATAACACTCTTCATTTTCAACATATTTTAAAGATGCATTCTATTACTTCCAAAAAAAGGAATCTTACTTGCTTCTACTTATAAGTTGGAGATGGCATTTTGCATCTGACATGAGTTCGAGGTTGATGGAACACGTGCTCCTCAACGTTTATGGCAAATAACTCTCTATCATGTTTCTATCTCCATCTCTACCCTTTTTGTTTATTTTCTCCCTATACCCAAAGTACATCAAAATCAATACATACACAAACTTGGGAAAAAGAAAAAAAAGAAAAAAAGAAAAAAAGTTATTCCTGTTTCAAATGCAACATTAGCTTCATCATGTTTTCCAAGAAGTAGCTTAGGCTAGCTTCATCAATAAGTAGTTGGGCTTCGCCATTTGGGCAAGGATCTAGAGTATCCGAAGAGGAGCATGCCCACATCCCCACCCTTTGTTTGTTCGGCCTCCTCATACATAGCATCTTCATAAAGCCAAAATGTGACTTCATTTACAAGGCACCATACACCATAGTACAAATGATATGTAGGAAGGAGCGCCTGATGATGTACTAAATGTTGTATCCGGTAAACTACTCTTTCACCCTTCCCCACAAAATTCCAACCAGAAATCCTGTAATGCACTCACTATTGAGAAAAGAAATAATAGCAGTCAAGAAGAAATAAGTTGAAAGGATTAAGCAAGTTTTTTTTTAAAAAAATGAAAGGATCCTAACAACCCTTGTTTTGATTGCGTTTATACGTAGTTAACCATTAAAGCCACTTCAACATTGATGCCTCATAAACAAGGAACCATGCCACCATCCTCCATTGAATACAAATATTCTAAAAATAAGGACTTCTTCAGCTCTTCTAATCAGCGTCAGAATCTAGTTTCTTTTCTTTTCTTTTCTCTTTTCTTTATTTTTTTGGATGTTATTCTTGTCCTTGTTGTTGTTGTTGTGTGTGGTAAGAATAAAGGTTGGATCATTTAGGAATATTACTATGGAGAATCTTAGAACTTTTCAACGAACTTGGCTAACACTTTTTAATGCTTTTTTTCTACAAATTGACATATGTTCAAAGGGGCAAAACAAACTCATCACAATTAGTAAAAGAACGGTTGATGTGGATCAATGACATAACATACTCAAAACTAAACGAAAAACTTGAAAATGAGAGAGAGAGAGAGAGAGATAAATTGGGAACCCTAACCTTAGGAGGAGTGTCGTTGTTGGGATCTCTGTTGCCGCCGTTTTGCATAGCCCCTGAGGATCGCCGGACCCTCTTCTTCTCTGCTCCTGATTTCTTCATCTCTCTCTCTCTATATCTATAACGTTTTACGTTTCGTTCAGGGAAGGGTCCTCTTTCTGTCTCTCCCTGTAGTGTAGATCAAATCAAAAGGAGAGAGATAAAAACAACAATGGCAATGAAACAATTAATGACTCCTGTCTCCTGACAATGGTAAACCCGTTTACAAGGAATTTAGTTAGCCCGGCCCCACCGCTACTACAAATTTTTTTTAAATTTTTATTTATTTATTTTTTTTTTTTATGGGCCGCTACTACAATTGGAGGTCTTAAAACCTCGGGTTTTGACCCGGTAGGATATTTGGCTCTCCATCCGTCCGTTTGGCAAAACATGTTTTAGTCAACTCCATAAGCTGTCTATGGCCAAATTTCACTATTGTGCAATTGGCCCTCCCAAACGATCCCTATTACAATCATAGGTACTTTTAAATCGTAGGGCTTTGTTTGGCAACAATTTGTGAAGTTATAAGTGATTATAAAATTCCAAAAACTAAAAATGAAAGAATTTGACAAACAATCTTCTGCGAGTCAATCAACAGCCATCTTTGTGACACGGTGGTTCCGGGCAACTAGAGAGTTCCCGGTTTGTCAAAAGTTGAGTACTCCCTCCGTCCCATTTTATGAGTCCATCTTGGGGAATCCAACTATTTAAGGGGACAAAAAGAATCTACCACTACTTTCCACAATTGCCCATAATCGTTGCACTTTTTTTTTTTTTTTTGATGTTGATTGCAAAGAAGGGTAGTTTGGAAAACTAAGTAAAATTTGCATAGTAATTTAGGAAAGTGGACAACAATTTTAGAACATCCAAAAAAAAAAATATGGACACATAAAATGGGATGGAGGGAGTACTTATATTTTTTAGCATTCATATGGCAAAAAAAAAAAAGCACAATGTATAATGATGTCTTTTTTGTTCACATGACTCTTTTTTATATTAGTGAGGACCCTCACATCACGTAGATGGCGTGCAGTTATGGACAAGTAATTAATTTCTCCCTTTTGACAGCAATTCTTCAATGGCTACTGAGAAAAATGTAATTGGCACCACAAGCGTGGTTGCCAAACCATTGGCAAATCATGTTTGGACACTTAGGCCTCGTTTGGTAGATCAGATCGGATTAGACAGGATAAGGTCGGATCAGACTGGATTTGTAATTCAGTTGGATAAACTGTAGTGATATCCTATGTTTGGAACGTGTCAGATTAAAGTGTCAGATAAGCTGTTTATATCTCTATCCTGTGTTTGGTACTGTCGGTATTAAAGTTCCGAATATTTTTTTAGAATAAAAATCCCTTATATGGAAGAGAAAAATTTAATTTGCAATCAAACAAATAATTAAAAATTTCACACACAAAATTATTATAAAAAAAAATACGTTCTAACATAACCATGGCCCCCGCTTTAATAAAGGGAGAACCTCAGTTTTGGCCGTCAGATCGTGTTTTCATTAAATGTATTTTCGTTATTTCAGATGAGTAAAACACGATCCGACGGCCAAAACAGCGGTCATCCCTTTAATAAAAGAAGGACGCCCTCATTAAAAACTCCCTATATATATATATATGTATGTGTATATAAATGGTGTATTGCTAGATGCGCCTAAAGTAAAGAAGTAGTAGGATAAAATACAATTTATTCTTCTGGGGCAAAGGCTAAAATTAAAATTAACTACTAAATGTAAATCAAACAACAAATGTATTAAAAAGAAAGGAATAACGTCTTGCTTTATCTTATTACCATGGAAAATAGTGACGAAAACAAAAGGAAAAAAGAAAACATTGTGGGGCCTAAATTAAAATTTTGAAATGTTGTGAGTCACCTTTGTCGTGTCCAGCCTTTCGGAATAGCCATTTTTTAATATGCGACAGATTTTTGTAAAACATGGAATTGAGGTGTGAAGGGCCAATTGATTTTCAGAGTTGCCACCTAACATTAAATTAGATGCTAGGATCCCCACAAAGCACAAAGATAATAAAATTATCTTTGATTTTTGATATATTTTTTTTTTGAAAGTGGGCCCTTTAAAAGTGATGACTCTAGAAAAAGTAATGCAAAACCAAATATCTTGAAATGGGTTTGAGAACTTGGTTACGTCAAGGGAAGGTGTTACGCACCCTTAACATCCATATAAATGTGGATGTAAATTTTAGTGATTTTCATAATAATGGACATAAACAAGAATAGGAGATGAGATATGTATAAAAGATGGAACATGATAATGATTATGGCCGCACCCTTTTAGGAGTTGCATACGTATCTCAGATTGAGAATCTAGCCAAACGTAGTTCTGTGTTTTGTATGTGTAATACCCTGAATTTCTGGAGAGTATTAATAAATAAAACTTCATTCTATAGGTTTTTCTTTCTTTTTGGTTAAATTTTGTTACCAATCGATTGCCATTTATCCCAATCGATTGACACTTTTTGATACCAATCGATTGACATGTTCCCAATCGATTGCCATGAGTACCGACTAAAATTGGTTACGTGTCAACATACCAATCGATTAACATTCTTCCTAATCGATTGCCTTCTAATATCTGTTGCCAATCGATTGACTTGTGTCCCAATCGATTGATATAAGCTAAGACAAGTTTTCTTGTTTACTTTAGCTTTGAACGTGTGGCACTCTTGTTTCTCTATATATATGTCTTCATTTATGGCCTTGGGCCACTTTCTAACCTTTGAGGGAGAGATATATACATCTTGTGAGGTATATATCTATATCTATATCTATATACACACTCACACACACACACACACACACACACACACACACACACTGCGTGGCAGCAGAGAAGGAAAGAGAAGAAGAAGAAAAGAACAAGAAAGAAAGAAAGAGAGAAGAGAAAGAGACAGAGAGAGCTGGGCAGAGAAGAGGAGAAGAGAGAGAGAACTTTGGTTTTTCAAACCTCACACACCCAAACACACCCTAGGTGAGTTTCTAACTCACTTAGACCCTTTATTGGATGCATTCACAAGTTATTATGAAGTTTAGACGTGTTATATGCATGAGGTGTATGTTTATATATGCTGTTTTTGTATTCTACTGGTGAAGACGAAGTGCCAATCGATTAGTATAGTTACCAATCGATTGCCATTAGTCTGGGCCCAATCGATTGGACATAATTCCAATCGATTGACATTATTTTTTCCCAATCGATTGACATTATTTATTCCCAATCGATTGGACATAATTACAATCGATTGACATTATTTATTCCCAATCGATTGGACAGAATTACAATCGATTGACATTATTTATTCCCAATTGATTGCCATGAATTGTTAGCCTTGAATTTATTTAAGGCATTATTTTTTGTTTTGTTTTGATGATGACAAATCTAGTGATAATTGCATACTTTCATTAGTTCTATCTTAATCTATTATCATGTCATTTTCATCATGTTAATCTCTTGATTCATGTACTTAAATGTTATAACTTTGTTTGAGATCATGAGATAGCATGTGGTGAAGTACAAGAGTGAGGGAGCTCAACAAGGATCAAGCTTGAAGACTTGAAGAATTTTTCATCCTTGGTTGAAGACTAGGATTTATATGTAAGCATTTTGATCAATCACTCATAGGGGCTCAAGTAACTTTAATTGGACTTTAGGATCCTTGCACTTATACTTTAAATTACTTTCAAGGACCTAAACATACTTAAACCACTCAATTAAATTCATTTCACAAAAGTTTTCAAGTGGCTAAGTCAAAACAAAGTACCTTTGCGCAGATAGGTCAATTTTAAATGCAAACCTGATCCAATTGGTAAGGAATTAGATCTTTAGTTTTATATGGTTGGAAAGGTATTTGAATCTAGTTTTCGAATCTTCAAACGGATTTGCGAATACGAGTTTTGTAGAGGGAGTTATGGCCGTTTTAGTAAAGAGGTGTCAGTCTGCGAAAATCTGCTTAAAACCAGTCGACTGATTTTTTAAGGGTCCAGTCGACTGGATTGTGAAATCAGTCAACTGGATGAACTTTTCAATCAACTGGACAGACCTGAAATGGCCTCTTCACTGCTATAAACTTCCCAGTTGACTGAACCCTCGATCCAGTCGACTGGACTGTGCTGAAACTCATAACGGCTAGTTTTCTAACTCTCCAAATGTTGCTTTAAATATACCCAATCACTTCCAACGGCTATAATCTTTAAAAAGCTATATATAGGGATGTTTTTTAAGGGTCATATGAATGAACAAAATCAACCAAATCATTCAAACATCTTGTTTAATCATCATTCCCATTTGAGCCCTAGTTTGAGTGAAAAATCAATTTGCTCTAGTATTTGATTTGTATTTCTTTGAGAGTAAATTGTAGTGAGCTTTTATTTGTATTATCTACTCACTAAGGAGTTATTGTGTGAGCTTCAAATTGTATTATCCACTCTAGAGAGAGAGTTATCATTTGTACCCAAATCAATTGTAAAGAGTGAGGGTTAGTAGCCCTTGTGTGCAAAGAAGAGGTTTTCTTCTTTGGGAGAGATTGAAGGCTCTTGTAACGGTTTGGTCTACACCCGTGAAGTAGATCGGATTAAAGGAATCCTCAAGAGGTGTTCTTGAGGGGTGGACGTAGGCTGCGGGGTGTGATTGCCGAACCACTTGAAAAATCGGTTTGCTAGTTTCTCTTCCCTTATCTCTTTACATTATTGCTTGTGATTATGTTTAATTTGCTATTAAGTTTTTTAAAAGGTTAATTTCCGCTAAAACCTTTTTCACCCCCCCTCTAAGGTTTCCACTTTTGGGCCAACAAGTAGCAATCGATTGACATTACTTTTATCCCAATCAATTGGAACTTATACCAATCGATCGGTATGGGCAGATCATGGATTCCTTTGCTTGTTTATTATATTAGGGTTTGGTTGTTCGATTTTCGATTTGGACTTCCGTTATGCGATTTTGGGTTAGACAGGGATAATGTGACAACAAAGTTAAGTATAATTATACAGAATGAATGGAAGTAATAACGTGGGTAATCTGTTGATTCTTGTATGAGTTCGATATCCATTTTCTTTTAATCCGAGTAGTCAGGCCACATAGGGAAATTGTCATGTGTCCTTATTAGTACTGAGTATAAGCAGGTTTGGTAAGTTCTGGGAATGGTATGTGGATGGATGTTTGGTCATGATATGCTCTTAAAAGTGTTGAGCTATGCATATGCTCTTAAAAGCGGTGTGCTGGACCAAGTAGTCCTTGTCACGACCCATCCTGCTAACGTGCGGAAATAGGACACGTGGTATGCCACCAAGGCTCATCCAACCCTTCAACAACAATACGCATCGGAAAAGAACTTTAAAACAACCTTGAGTATATAAAACTTTAAGAAACATTACCCTTCGAGTTGTAAAATCCGTATAAAATTGAAAACTTAATTATATTCTAAATCGGATGAATATATGTTAAAAGGGTCCCCAAAGGTACCCTAAGAACCAAGCAAAACATTTTAGAAATCCTCGGAAGTTGTAGAAAAAGATTTCTGGCAGGGGGCATCTCGACCGGTCGAGACCGGTCGAGATGCCCTATTCGACCGGTCGAATGACCCTTTAGCAGAATCCTGCACAATGCTACAAAATTTTGCTAAGGCATCAAACAACCGACACTTTCTTCCTTCCACCAAACATGGTTACCCTTTAAACTTTACCATCTATACTAGACTTTCAAGAACATTATTAAGACTTGATAATACGTGAAAAGAATAATAACATAACAAGCTAAGGCTTGTTTGGATTAAAACATAAAAGTGTCATTACATTCCTCCAAAAACCAAGTTTGACAAGTTAAGTATTCAAAACACATATCCATGAGTTCGGATACGTTCCAACATAACCAAAAGTAGTTTTAGGACATATTACAACATTCTAAGCCATTCCAAAACTCCTAAGTTGAAGTTAGTAGTTCTAACTTCCCAAAACTGCATTTTACATCATTCGGAATTGAAAACAAAACATATACAAAGAGAAGGATCCCCGTCGCTCCCGCGGTCTCACTCCTCACGCTTCTTCTTTCCTTTCTTCATATCACCTGCAATGGAGTAAATCTCCATTGCTCAGCTATATGCTGAGTGTACAATTCTAAACAAATGCATATGGAAAATTCATGCTTTAAACATCTTAATTCACATAATCTAGTCTCCAGGGAGAGAGATACGCATTCACCCAGTATATCGGCAAGTCTTAAATCTTAAACCGCGATACCAATGGTTAGCCATAGATCACTCAACCATTGCATCCATCTGCACTGGTTGGCCACTTTCCACACCAAGCAAGTAGTCGTCACTACTATAAACTCTCAAACATCGAGAGGCGTGCACCGGCATGAAATTATACCAAACTCCCTTTTGACCCACATAAACATTTAGCATACTCACATAATCATATCACCATGCTTTTCTACACGTACTCGCTAAAATTAACGGGCCTACTTTAGCACATGAATTTCGCCCGGATCATAATTTCATACATAATATCCAAAGCATCCAAAATTGTCTATATTACAAAGGTTCGGAATTCATACCTTAAGCTATCGTCTTAAGATTTCAAGTGGATCGTAAGAATACCGGAAATAAGCTAAATCTCCGATCCTACGCAAAACCTACAAGTTTTACATAATTTTTCCCAAAATTCTAGAATTAGCTTTTCAAAAATAATTTGCCAAACGTGGCCTAATAGGTATCAAAACGTAGCTAATACCTCGAGGAATCCGAATATGAAATTTTGAGAAAAGCTGACGATCGGAAGTTCGTCGATTTGTGTCTTGAAGCTCGTAGCCACCAAAATCCCCAAATTCTCTCTAAGCTTTCCAATTAGGTTTTGAACTTATGAAAATATCCCATGAGTTTCTATATATAGGCACAACTCTCAGGAATTACTTTTACCTCCCCACGAGTTTTCAAAACTTCTAATGAATTCCTGAAACGTCGCACACGTCCATTTTATAACTTCACGATTGAAAACTAAAATTTATAAAAGTTTCCGACTAAGTCTCGTTCGGGTCCAAAATTACGTCCGAAACTAAATTCTGTGGAATCTCTATACAACCTACCTTTTATATAACGTATCACTCACGTTCTCACCACAGTTCTACAAATGCTCTACAGTGACAACAAACTACCAGAAATTATACTACACAGGTATAATTTACTATTCATAAAACACCAGATTTTTCAAATAACATTTAAATCATATAAATGCCATTTAGCCATACTAATGCATCATGGTTCTCTTATCATTGTGTCCTCAACCGACACGTCACCGTTGACTATAGTCAACCACTTAACTTAATTATTAATAAACATTAATAATTCACATGTTACCACATTTTCATATTAAAACCATGCAATTTCTGGTACGGGTGTGATAGTCCTAAGATAGACCGGATAATCTATGATATGCTCTTAAAAGCGGTGAGCTGGGATGTCTGGTAGATGACGTTGAGTCATGGCAATAGATGATATGACTTGTTCGAAATGTTATGTCCCTGAAATGCAGTGAACAGGATACATTATTCTTAAAAATTGGGAACGGACTGACATGTATTCCATGACATGCGGTGAGCTGTGTAATATGCTCTTAAAAGCGGTGGACTGAATGAGGTTGTATCCCTAGAGTTAAACGATTGAGTCTGTTTGTTCAGTCAGGATATGTTAATACCGATGTTTGAGTAACAAGATGATAAGGGTTGGTTTATGAGGTTGAATAAAGGAATAAGATATTGTTATTATTATAATAAGATGTTAACTCGTGTTTTCATAGGCTTGTGTTTTACTTCAGATAATTGGTACCTTGTTAGTTGATACTCACTCAGCTCTTAATAAGCTGACGACCTTTTATTGCCTGGACTTTCTCCCGTCCAGACTATCCTGTACCTTATTCTACAGGTGACGGATCCTACAATGACGGTTACCATCCGGGAGAGGAATACACAGAGGGTGGCCCCACTGATGATACCTATGCCAAGGAAGGCTACTATGCTAACGACTACCCGTACGCCAGCTGAAGATTTGAAGATAGTTTATCTAGTTTATGTTTAAGCTTTATGTTACTGTTAAACTTGTTTAGTTAGTGGGTACTTGGGCATATGTTGTCTTCAGACCTGTTGTGATCCTGTGGACCATACTCTGATAGTTTGTAATAGTATTACTATTGTTATAGGGTGATGCTATTTCCACTCCATCATTGAACTAAGGCACTCCATGGTACCACTCTTAGAATATGTGGTACCATGCATGTCATGCATTGCATACATGGTACCACATGCTCTAAGAATGGTACCATGGAGTGCCTTAGTTCAACGATGGAGTGGTAATAACAATTCCCTTGTTATATTCCAGTTGATTACTATTATTGTTTGGACTAGTACTGTGTGGTGTGGAAGGTAGTGACATTCACCAGTCATTCCCTATGGACCCATAAAAGAAATTTATTTTTCTCTATTTATGCTGTTCCGGGGCGTGATAGTATGTGTGTGAGTATATGCAAACGATTTGAAATTTTGGTCAATCTAGCCCGTGCATGTGTGAAATAGTGCTTTGAGTAAAAGTCGATGTCAATAGGGACTTTAACCTGTGTGGTGTAGTGTCATGCTTCAGAATAGCAATAATAAAGAAAAATTAATTCTTTTCTGGGTCTATAGGTAGTGACTGGTGAAGTCAAATGATTTTACACACCACGCAGTACTATACAACAGATAAAAGGAGAAATGATAATGAACAGTAATCTAGGTTTAACATAATATAACTTAAAGTTCAAAACAAAGTGTAATACCCTATAGTTTAGGACACATAGTTATATAAATAAGACCATGTATGCTTGTGTGAACCCTTGATGTAGAACCTTTCTCAATCGATCGAAGTATTCTCGATCGATTGAACTTGTACCATTCACGATCTATTGAACCTACTTCGAGCGATCGAAACTCTGCCGACCTGACTCTGTGATATGGACCCTTTCTCAAGCGATCGAACATCTTTCAATCGATTGAACCTTGACTGACCTGCTTTCAATCGATCAAACTTACTTCAATCGATCGAAAGTGTTATTATTCTTATCATCGTGTCTACCACCTGCCCCTCTCTCTTGCTTATATATTGTGTGTGCGGATGTCACACCCTCCACTTTTAAATAGCATAAAATTTCTCCACACCCCAAACCTGTATAAATAAAATGCAATTTACTCATGACCCTTAGACAGACTAACTCCCTAAAATGAGGTTGCACATTACCTCTTCTTTCTTTCTTTCTTTTTTATTTTTTTATTTTTATTTTTATTTTTTATATATATATTCTTTTACTCTCTTTCTCTCTCTTTTGCTCGGCTACCCCCTATACCTGAATTAAAAGAGTTAATAACCTAATTAAGAAGTGATGTTGTAAAATATTCCCAAACGTGGCCTTAGCTCATCATTCCTAGCAAGCTTTTACCCATGGTCAAACATAGCATACAACTTTACTAAGAAAACTCACAGTTTTCCATCCCCTGCTTGCCGCTCATTTCTTCTCACTCCCTTTGTATTCCCCTCCCCTAGTTTTGATATATATATATATATATATCATTTCATCATTCTCTATTAGTTGCTGAGATATGCAACTCAATTTTATATTTATTTCTTGGCTTATACACAAGACAATACATACCTATATTATTCCAATCCAACCACACGTGTCCTATGACTCATCTGTTAAGTTCACAATTGTTCAACACTTGTCCATTTCATAAATAGGTAACACAGATACATGTATATAATCAATAAAATATATTATTAGACATTGGTATTAATCAATTCTTTTGTCTAAATTAATTAGGATCAGCTATATATGAACCCTTTAAAGGTGCCAATATATCATGTACTAAAAATACCCTATTCAAAATGTGCCAATTAATGTCACATATGAGTCCCACAAGTAGTGTGTATATCATAAATTATTGTATAATAAAATACGGGTTATCACAGTGGGCGTTTGGTAGCTTTAGAGATTAGAGAGTGAGAGAGTTTGTGTGTGTGTGTGTGTGTGTTGTGTTCCATATATATATAACCGTATGTGTGTATATGTGATATATATACACTTTCGGGTTAGAAAGAGAGGAGAAGAAGAAGAAGAAGAAGAAGAAGAAGAAGAGAAGGAGGAGACGAGGAGAACAGAGAGAAAGACAGACCAAAGAAGAGAAGGAGAAATAAAGGAAAGAGAGAGATAGAGCTCACCATAGGCGCCGCCGCTGGACCACCGGAGTAAGGTGAGTTCATTGACTCACTAAAGGAGATGATTCTAGGATGATTAATATGTGACTAGACATGTAATAATAGACCCATAGGCCTCCCTGAGACCCTTGTTCATCTCTGCCCAATTCTGGGAAGAAGACGACCGTTCAATTGATCGAAAGGATTTTGATTAATCAAACTTATCGTCCTTCAATTAATCGAAAGGGTTTCTATCGATCGAACATATTGTTTCTTCAATCGATCAAAAGGATTTCGATTGATCAAACTTACTATTTCTTCAATCGATCGAATGGACTTTAATTGATCGAAACTTCCAGAACACTATCATTTCCTGTTGATTATGATATGTACTGTCAGCTGTTTACAGGTTGATCCATACTATTGATTGAAGAGATAATGCAACTCTTTAACAAAATGAATTGTTTAACTATTACATGGTGATATTGTTGAACTGAATAGTAGAACTGAATACGATTGCATGCTAATAACCAGTTAAAGAATAGATATGATGAATGCAGATCATGTAATAGTCCTATTGTCTAGAGTAATGTATTTCACGATATGTGGTCAGTTGAGGATCCTATTATCAAGTTGGATTTGAGAAAGATTATAGGTGGATAAATCTGTACGATGATGATTTAAGGTATTACCTTATGAGACAAATACAAAACTTGTGGATTGGAGTTGAGCAAGGTGCTTGACTAAGGATTTTCAACTCATTATGACTTGAGGTTAGAAGAAGGATATCGAAAATGAATGACATGAGTTGTCTCAAGTTGATAATTTAATTCAGAAAGAGAATCTTGTGTACGAAGGACTTGTGAAGTCTGAACATTTTAAGGGAAATATCATGATTCTTGTTTGGTGGAATTCCTAAATGAGGTATCTCGAGAAAATAGAGTGGTTGAGGGACTCAACTCAAAGAATCGATTCGAGATCTTTTCTAAGGATTATCGGAACACCCATTTGGGGTATTGAAGTTCAATGGGTAAGATGTGTGACATCTTGGGTATTGGATTGGTGAGGTGATCTACAAAGATAGTAATTGAGCCCCAGAGGTTGACTTTGTCATTGTTTGACGGGGCTTGTTGATATTGTCTGTGAGGTAAAGGCTTGAGTAGAGCCTGATCGGGAGAGAACAAATCCCAATTATACGCCTTAATTCACATTTGTTATCCGTTTTTATCCTGTTTTTGTGTAGTTTTACTTTATTTTCTATTTTTTTGTCAGGTCTTAGAAGAAAACTTGGATTCCAGGTTAAATAAGGAGAAAAAGCAAGAAGAAAAAAGCTGGAAAAAGCCCTTCGCGCGAGCGGTCCGCTTGCGCGAGATCCCAGAAATCGCTCGCGCGATCCACGCGCGCGACCTTCCAATTACGCGCTCGCGCGGCCCGCTCGCGCTATCCGTACAAAAATCAAAGTTGCGTATTTTGCTATACTGAAGAGCCCTGTGCGAATGAAAGTGCTGAATGACATCCATATTGTAAATAACAGCTGTTTTAGTTAGTTTCGGGATAGGAAAGCTTCCAAAAAACTTCTTGTAGACTCTATGTATACTTAGTTTTTTATAATTTTTAGGGTTACACACATTCATTCATTGAGGGCTTTGGGAAGGCAAGAGGAAGGAGAAGAGCAAGCTTGAAGGTCTCTAATGGCTACCATTGACTCAATCTTCATGCTTTCACCCGCCATGAGCAACTAAACTCCTAATCTAGGGTTTCAATGAAACCCTAGCTATGTAAAGGGGAAATTCTATGCTTTTCTATTTTAGGATTTTATGGATTGGATAGTAATTGTATGTTGGTGGATTATTTATATATAATTGATTTTTAATGTTAATAATCAAGAGTATTTTGGATCTATTCTTGTCTTAGATTTTTCCTTATGCTTATTGAACTCAATAATCCTTGATTTCTGTGTTTGATAGGAATATTTACATACAATAGTGCTTATGTGATTGTGATGTTTACATCTTTATAATTCATGCTTAGGAAAGATGAGTTATGCTACACCCTAGTTATAGGTAGATAATTCATATGAACCATAGATGGATTATGCTTAGATTAAACTAACGATATCCTCTTGACGATACTATTGGGCTTGTAGCTACGATAGATCATGACTATCCAAACCTAGAACTTATAATAGAATGTTTAGACCCCCGATGCATAGTTAGTGGTGGATTTGTAATCCTAGATCTCATCTATTCATATTTAAACCAATTTTCAATTTAGCATACAAGTTTACTTAGATCTAATTCTAGACTTTATTTCCATAATTTTATAGTTTAATTCCTAGTTTAATTAGTAGTAATAATCAAATTATAAATCGATCAAATTTTCGATTTTCTTATAACTAAATAGATTAGGTTTTAGTAATTAAAGGATAAAAATTAGCAGTCTCTGTGGGTTCGACCTTTACTTCCACTACTGCAAATCTTTGGAAAAGTAAAGTACACTTTTTATATCTTGATTCTGACAACATCAATTTTTGGCGCCGTTGCCGGGGATTGGAACAATTTTTGCCGTTAATTATTAGAATTGTAATTTACTTAGTTAGTAAATATTAGTGTCTATTTTATTTTCTTTGTTTCTAATTTTATTTTCGAGTCGCTAAAATTTTCCTTGTTTGCAGATTTCAAATCATCAATTCTAGCACGTTCGAGTGGAGCAGCTATGCACGTCAACGGAGCTTACGCGGACCTGAAAAATAAATAAACTGCAATCAATTTAAAATCGCCAAGTAAATTTGTTATTTAAATTTCGCAATCGAACCACTGTAAGTCAGGGCGCTGAGACGCAATACTTGCATTAGGGTAGGTGTGGAGTGAGCATTGCATTAGCTAGGAAACCCGGGGCGCTGGGCTTGATGCGGTCATTGTATTACAGGATAATTTCATGCATCATATTAGTCTTGTGTGCTTGCATGCTTGGTTATTAGCGTAGCTTATTTTTGCTTCAATTGAGTCAGTCCTTAGTTTATGTTTGGTACTCGTTTAAGTAAACCCAAATTAAATCCGCTTAATCTCAAACTTGAATGCATCCTTAGAATTCTTAGGTCATCAACGCAAGCTTCTAGAGCTCGGTTGATGCTAGACAATGAGTCCACACCGGAACCATCATCCTTGTTTGAATCGGAAATCCGAAGCACTCTTAACCGTCTAAGAAAAACTAGAACGATAAAAATCAAACCTATTCCAATGGCCGATTTTGGACATAACAGGAATAATGGAAATAACCAGAATAATGGGGATAATCTTAACATACCCCCACCACCTCCGTTAAAGGATTACTTTACTCCTACCGCATATACACCACCGTCGTGTATTGCATTACCGGAAGTGACAGCAGCTCACTTTGAAATCAAATCGTCAACTATTGCGCACCTTCCGTCATTTCATGGTCATGTTAAGGAAGACCCTTATAATCATCTAGGCGAATTTCAGGGTATCTGTGTGACTTTAAAAATTCAGAACTTAACAGATGATGAGTTAAAAATGCGTCTTTTCCCGTTTTCACTTAAAGACAAAGCGAAGTACTGGCTCCAATCTTTGGAGCCAAATTCAATAAGAACATGGGATGAGTTGCAGACTGCGTTCCTACAGAAAATTTTCCCCATCACTAGAACGAATCAGATTAGAAAATCAATAACTAATTTCACAATGCAAGATGGCGAAACCCTTTATGATACGTGGGAACAGTTTAAAGAACTCTTACATTCTTGCCCTCATCATCAGATACCCAAATGGCAGCTGGTGCAAGTCTTCTATGAGGGATTAATTCCCGCCGTTCGTAACACCGTCGACGCTATTTGTGCGGGAACGTTCCTCCACAAGAGGGCCGACGAAGCTTGGAAGATATTTGAAACATTAAGTGAAAACTCTATGCACCAAGCTGTATCTGTACGACCCGAGGGACACCTTCCACCACACCCAAAGAGAGAGGCTAAAGCTGAGTCTAATCATTCTTATGAAATCCAAGAACTAAATAGAAAAATGGACCAACTCATGATGACGGGCCGCATGCAAGGCCCACCTCCTCCTGCTGAAGTATGCCAGTTATGCTCAGATTTGTCGCATTCGACATTAGCATGTCCGTCCGCGTCCCAGTTTCCAGAATTTGTAGAACAACATATAAATGCTGTCCAACAGTTCCAACGACCCAATTATAACCCCGCGGGTTATAAACTGGACTCGACATGGGGACCTCACCCGAATCTTTCATAGAACTCTAATAGTGAGAAATCTTATTCGAAACCCGATACGACGAATTTTCCTAATGCGTATAGGCCACAATTTAATCAGTATAAGCAGCCTCTGAATCAACAAAATCGATACCAGCAGCCTCCCTTCCGTGCTAATCCTCCTAGGGATAAAACTTTCGAAGAGAGCGTGTTGGCATCATTAAAAACTTAGAGGCCCAATTACAATCACAGTCACAACTTGTTAACTCTCACACGCAATCGATAGCTAAATTAGAATCCCAGATGGGCCAACTTACTAATACCTTAAATCGTCGTAATGAGGGAAAGTTACCAAGTTAACCGGTCCAAAACCCTAAAGGACAATATGAGGTGAGCTCGGCGAGTGATCAAGTTAACGCGGTGTCGACTAGAGCAACTGAACATCCGGAGGAGATTATACCTCCTCCCGAATCTCAAAAAGATAAGGGTAAAGGAATAAGTAAGGAACACGATGGAGATAACGATAAAGTTACGAAGGGCCCAGTTCCTTCGGTACCTAATATGTCTAAAGCGACAAATCCATCAAATTATGTACCTAGAATGCCGTTCCCTCCAAGCGTGGATGTCCCAACGCACTTCTCGAAGAAAGGAACACGCCCGGAGGATATTCTTCAGACATTTAAAGAGGTAAAGATTAACATTCCATTACTTGATGCTATTAAGCAAATACCTCCATACGCTAAATTCTTAAAAGACTTATGCACACAAAAGAGAAAATCTAGAAACCACTTATCTAAGAAAGTCTTTCTAACGGAAAAGGTTAGCTCCATGTTTAATCACAACACTCTAAAATACAAGGACCCGGGTACTCCAACCATCGCTTGTCATATCGGTGATAAATACATTCACCGGGCTCTTCTTGATTTAGGAGCGAGTGTGAATTTGCTACCCTATTCAGTATATGAACATTTGGGTTTAGGAGAACTAAAATCGACTGCGGCCACCTTACAATTAGCCGATAGGTTAATTAAAGTTCCACGTGGGGTAGTAGAAGATGTATTGGTCAAAGTTGATAGATGCTATTATCCGGTCGATTTTATCATGCTCGACACCGAACCAGTCTTAGATGCTAGTAAACAAGTCCCAGTCATTCTAGGACGCCCTTTCCTAGCCACGGCTAATTCTATTATTAACTGTAGGACTGGAGTGATGGATATAACTTTTGGTAACATGACCGTGCGTCTTAACGTCTTTAATGCATCTAATCAACCATATAGAGATGATGAAGAGGCAGACTGCTATGCCATAGACTTAATAGATGAATTAGTCGAAGAGGCAGCACCTTTTATGTTGACTAAAGAAGCTTTGGAAGCATGCCTATTGTATTTCAATTTTAATGATTTCAACATTGACACAAATATTGAAGATGTGAATACTTTATTGGAATCAGTAAACACGACTAATGCGCTTTCATGGAAACCTAAAATAGAGGCTTTACCGCCTCTCGCACATGCACCGGCAGTACCATCCATTGAGTGTCCCCCGACGCTCGAACTCAAACCATTGCCGGATTCTCTGAAATATGCATTCCTAGGATCTAACGCAACCCTTCCATTTATAATCGCGTCAAATTTAACTAAAAGTCAAGAAGTACAACTAATACAGGTTCTAGGTAATCATAAGAAGGCAAGTGGATGGACGGTTGCCGATTTAAAAGGAATTGACCTGTCAGTTTGCATGCGTAGAATAAATTTAGAAGAAAATGCCAAACCATCTAGGGAAATGCAACGACGTCTCAACCTTAACATGAAAGAGGTGGTTATGAAGGAAGTTATAAAACTCTTAGATGCAAGTACTATGTACCCGATCTCCGATAATAATTGGGTCAGCCCAACTTAGGTTGTCCCAAAGAAATCAGGTATTACGGTTGTACCAAACGAAAATGGAGTCCTTATACCCACCCGTCAAACTACTGGTTGGCGAGTATGTATTGACTATAGAAAACTTAATACGATGACTCGTAAGGATCATTTCCCTCTTCCAATCATTGATCAAATCCTAGAACGTCTGTCCAGTCAAAGCTATTATTGTTTTTTAGATGGATACTCTGGTTATAACCAAGTGCCCGTTTATCCCGATGACCAGGAAAAGACGACGTTCACATGTCCCTTTGGAACCTTCGCCTACCGTCGTATGCCGTTTGGGTTGTGCAATGCACCAGCAACCTTTCAACGGTGTATGATGGCAATTTTCTCGAACATGGTTGAGAAATTTCTCGAAGTATTTATGGACGATTTCTTAGTTTTCGGACCTACATTTGATGAATGCCTTCAAAATCTTACGAAAGTCCTCGCCCGTTGTGAGGAAGCAAATTTGGTATTAAGTTGGGAAAAGAGCCATTTCATGGTTCAAGAGGGAATAGTCTTGGGTCACATTGTTTCCAAGCGAGGTATAGAGGTTGATAAAGCAAAAATCGAGTTAATAGACAAACTTCCACCGCCATCATCCATTCGTCAGATCCGTTCCTTCTTAGGTCATGCCAGCTTCTATAGACGATTTATCAAAGACTTTAGTAAAATTTTACGCCCCTTGTGTAACCTGCTTGCCAAGGATGTTCCTTTTGTCTTTGACAACGAATGTCTGAAGGCTTTTGAAATGTTGCGAACCTTACTATCCACGGCTCCGGTAATCCAATCCCCTAATTGGCTTTACCATTTGAATTGATGTGTGATGCTTTCGATTATGCCGTTGGAGCCGTTTTGGGACAAAAAGTTAATAAAGTCCGTCACGTAATTTATTATGCAAGTAAAACACTAAATGACGCGCAATTGAACTATACAATAACTGAAAAAGAATTACTTGTGGTTGTGTTTACCCTCGACGAATTTCGTTCATACTTATTGGGATCAAAGGTCATTGTGTATACCGATCACGCCGCATTACGTCATTTATTGAATAAGAAAGAAACGAAACTAAGATTAATCCGATGGATTTTACTCCTTCAGGAGTTTAATTATGAAATACGTGATAAAAAGGGTTCTGAAAATGTTATAGCTGACTACTTGTCCCGAATTCTTGTAGAATCTACCGATATTACCACTCTAAAGGATTCCTTTCCTGACGAACAATTATTTGCGTTATCTACCATAAACCATCCATGGTTCAGCGACATCGTCAATTTCTTAGCTACGGGACATATCCCGCATAAGTGGTCTCGTTTAGACAAAGATCGGTTCTTTTTCTCAAATTAAACACTATTACTGGGACGACCCACTGCTATTTAAACACTGTTCTGATCAAATTATACGACGCTGTGTTCCAGAGAGTGAGTTCCATTCAATTTTGAACTTCTGTCACTCCTTAGAATGCGGAGGTCACTTTGGAGGCCGTCGTACGGCCGCTAAAGTCCTCCAAAGCGGGTTATATTAGCCAACACTGTTTAAAGACGCACATGAATTCTGTCAGAACATCGTACGTTGTCAACAAATAGGTAACATGTCACATCTTGATGCGATGCCCATGACCCCAATCCTTATTATAGAAATATTTGATGTGTGGGGCATCGACTTTATGGGTCCGTTTCCATTGTCCTTTGGGTATGAATATATTCTAGTCGCGGTCGACTATGTTTCTAAGTGGGTGGAGGTAGTTGCGACTAAAATGAACGATCATAAAGTTATGGTTAAATTTATTAAGGATAACATAATTTGTCGTTTCGGCACACCACGAGCAATTATAATCGACGGAGGTAAACATTTATGTAATCGTCACTTTGAGGCACTCGTCTAGAAATATTCCTTCACTCATAAGGTTGGAACCGCGTACCATCCGCAACAAGGCCAAGTTGAAGTTTCAAATCGAGAAGTAAAAAGTATACTATAAAAAATGGTACGTCCAGACCGTAAAGATTGGTCACAACGACTGACTGATGCGCTTTGGGCATATCGTACAGCTTTTAAAACTCCTATTGGAATGTCTCCTTACCGACTAGTATTTGGAAAAGCATGCCACCTACCGGTGGAACTTGAACATCGATCCTATTAGGCCGTAAAAATGCTTAACCAATATATAAAAGCGGCAGGATGTCATCGTAAACTTTAATTACAAGAATTGGAAGAATTGAGAAACGAGGCATATGAGAATTTGAAATCTATAAAGAATGTTCGAAAGCGTTCCACGATAAGATGATCGTAAGAAAGAATTTTGAGGTCGGACAACACGTTTGGTTGTTTAATTCAAACTTAAGGTTGTTTCCAGGTAAGTTACGTTCCCGTTGGGACGGTCCGTTTATAATAACGTAAGTGTTCTCGCATGGGGCAATTGAAATTCAAGATAAAAATGGTGGAACACCGTTTAAAGTAAACGGACAATGGCTTAAGCCGTATCGGTCTGACGACACGGAGGAAAGAGAAATTGAATCAATAGATCTGGTTGATCCCGTCTATCTCGACTGAGCACGTGCGTCGGTTGAGCTAACGACGTAAAACTTAGCGCTTCTTGGGAGGCAACCCAAGCTTTTATTAAAATTTTCATTAGTTTTGTTCATTTTTAGGAGTTTTTGGCCAATGTCTGAGCATTTGAATGCCCAAAAGATGAAAATTTTAACTGTTACAACACTTAAACAAGAAAACAGAAGAGAAAATCAAGAATTGGACATCTCGCGCGCGCAGCCCGCTCGCGCAAAATATCGCTCGTGAGGTCCGCTCGCGCGAGATATTCCCTTAGACAACAATTTTGAAAATTTTGAAACCAAGCCTCAGCTTTGCTTCGCACCTCGGATCGCGTGCGCGAGGAGCTCGCTGGAGCGGTCCGCTCGCGCAGATTTGTCCCTCAGTCAAAAATTTTAAACTTTCAACAAAGAAGCCTCAATATTTGTTTGCGTCTCAAATCGCGCGAGCGAAGATCTCGCTGGAGCGGCCCGCTCAAGCAGAGTTGAGACTTAGAAAAATTTTCAAAACTACCAAAAGCAAGTCTCAGCTTCTCCTCGCGGAGGGACTCGTGCGTGCGAAGCTCGCTCGCGCGAGGATCCCTTCCCTTTAAATATAGGGCTGTGCCCTAAATTTTTTTCAGAACTCTTTAATCCTCTCTCTCTCTTCGTCTTCTCTCCCTCTCTCGCGATTCTCTCTATCTTTCTTCCTCCCCTCCACAAATCAACCACCACGAGCCACCACCACAACACCAACTGGCCGCCGTCCGCCGCCACCAACCACAACCCGCCGCCGGATGCAACACCACCGCCGTGGATATCGCGACCACGAACACATACACACAATCTTCTCCTCTGTACCTTCTCCATACAGGTATCACACACACCCATTTATATTTACATATATATATATACATATGTAGATACATAGATATCTCCAAGTGAGTTCATATATACACTCACTTATGTATTTATATACCCATATATATATACACCCACTGTGTAGTTCTAGGGTTTTGATTTTGGGTTAGTTTCTCTGAATCCACACACATATGTATATATTTTTACACACACACCAACACCACCGCCGCGGCCATTGCGACCACGTACCCACTGATTAGATTTAGGGTTTGAGATTTTGGGGATTTCTTGATATAAATACACGCAACCTTTCATTCATGATTTCACAAACCCAAAAATTTTAATATGTGTATCTAAACATCCATATCCTGTACACACTCAAAACCTTAACCCAAGTGTGATTCAATAAATTTCCCCTTCTTTGAATCATATTGGCTTACTATATGATTACAATTTAGGACTTTCTGCACCTTAATGTCTATATAGTTACATATATCTAGGCTTTGAAATTTGGGATCCTATTTCTCTACATAGGTAAGTTTAAATATTTTCTACGAGTATTCAAAATCTTGATCATAGGCCTATACGTGTTGATGCAATTGTAATGTCCCAATTTTCAAAGTCCCTGGAGTACATGTAATCAACACTAACACATTGGAAGTCCAATTTGAAATTACGAATAGTTTTAAACTATAAATGCAGTACGTTAACCAAATAGGCACCTTAGAAGGCACACATGCGAATAAGCCTTCATCAGAGCAGATTTGAATTACACCACTATAATTAAGTCTTGATTCACATAGGGATGCTACTTTGACAGCTAGTGCACATATACTTTATTCGTTCTAATTTCATGATAATATAATTAGGCAATTTAGTGTTTAGAAATTCAACGATCAAATTTAAATGTTCCCATAATTATGGCAATAATTAGTTGTTCAGGTACAAAATTAATTTAGTCAACCTGTTGTCGATTGATGTTTTAACTTACCAACAATAGATTTCCATGTTTTATCATGGGTACACAATCTAGAACTTGAAATTCTTTAAACGAGTATGAATAAATATTTAAAACCGTAGAGTTTCAATTCACATTGTAAATTCATGTTTAATTTTAAAAGGCCCTTTCCGAAACATATAGTTTATTGTTGAAAGTTCTTTACTCCGTCCTAAACTGTATGAATTTGGCAATGAACGTAACGAAACACAAACTCGAAAACACAACATAGCTATATCACAATTTTTGTTTCGGCAAATGAGTTAATGTATATATTTACATTATTTCTGAACACGCGGCAAGTACCCCGTGACTTGTCGCAAAGTGTATGCCCTTGTCTGGACAGTGGGTGGGAAGGGATCGGCTCTTCTCACAGTTGCTAGGTGTTTCCCCCGTGAACCCCAATCTCTTTTAAACTGTTAAATTATTTATTAATTGCATCCCTTGTCGGGATTTTTCTTTGCAGGTGACCCATTCCCCTACCTTTTTTTTTTTTTTTTTTTTTTCATTTTCTTTTTCTGGACATAGACCATTTTAAAGCCCGCATTTCCAAATTTTTTCTAAATTTCTCACCCAATTCTCTAAAATATGACAAAACGACCAGCAAAATCTGCCTCATTTTCTCAACCACCCCAAAAGAAACCTAAGGGCAAAGAAAAACAAACAGGCCAACCTCCACCACCCCCTTCAGACGATCCAAACCCCAACGAGCTCGAACCAAAATACGCCAACCGCGGCCTGAACCACGAGGCCGCTATAGACGCTGACTACTTTGCGTATGACAAAGACATAAAGTGGGGCCACAATAACCTAGTTGCCCGTAAGTTGGCCCCACAGCTCTACTTCCGTAATCCCGACCTAATCAGCTACCCTCGCCTTGTACGCCTCTTTTACCAAAATCTATAATATCATAAAGCCTCCCTCAGCCAACATGCCTATATCTCCACTACCATAGATAACCGTCACATCACTCTCAACCCGGATAACATCTCTGACATCCTCCAACTCCCCTCTCATTCCTATCAAGTTCCCAAACTAAACGTCCTCAACAAAGCCCACTTCTTTATACATATCATCCAGGATATGTGTGGCGGCCGGTCTGGGTTGGGGAAATCTATACGACTCTTTCACATGCCCCACCAGATGTGGTTCGTCAACTATGTCTTTAAACGCAACCTGTACCCCCTTGGCCATGAACAAGAGCGGACCAAGGAAGTCCACCATGCCCTCCACGCTGTTTACCGCAGCGACTGGTTCCATCCTGGCCTAGTTATTATGGATGGCATGCGTCTTGCTACCCAGGCCATTGACCACTCTGTCGATTCTAAGCTTCTTTTGCCCTACCCTCGCACTATCACTGCTATTCTCCGGGCTAAGGCCTTTCCTATCCCAGCCGATGAGCCTATCGATGCACATATCCTGGAGTTCGCTTCTGCTAATTGGAAGTTGAGCTTGGATTGCCTAGATTTGGAGGTTAGGAGGGCCCGAGAGCAGGCCTAGGTCCGTCGTGAGCAGGGAGCACAGCGTCCACCTCCCCCAGGGGATACCCCTTATGCTTGGACGTACGGGGACATTTGTGCTTTTTGAGGTGAGACTCTCCGCTTGTAGTCCTACATGCATTCATATTTCCAACTGACCCACCTGGATCAGTTGGATGACATTCTGGCCCAAGGCGAGGTTGCTTACCAGTCTGCTTTCCCGAGACTGACAGAGCAGGTAGCTGCGGAGCCGGGTGAGGAGTAAGGCAAGGAGGAGGAGGTTGGAGACGATGATGGAGATGATGGGAGTGACGGGGATGGCGATGGTGATGGTACGACTGGTCAAGGGAGTACAGGTTTAGAGCTGGTGCTGCTGGAGGGCGGGGATGATTAGACTTGTTTTGGGAGGGGTGACAGACATATTTTTTTTCATTTTTCTTGTATTTGGATGGGTAGCATTAGACATTATCAGACATTTGGGCCTGTATATTATTTCATTATTTATATGGTTTTGCTTTTCGTTCCGTCTTTTTATTATTGTTAGGATTATGATGTACTCGGCTTCGACTAGTTAGTTTATTTTTTATCTTTTGTTTTATTATTTATTTTTGCTCTATGGGTCTGTAATTATTTCATTTTGCATGTGATGTTTTTCGTTTATGGTTGTTTTTTCCTGTTGCTTCTAGTTAGTCACATCAGTAACATCACTATTAATTAGTTCTGCCTCCACTTTCTTGCTTGGCTATATAATGTTTTCATTTATTCCTCTGGAGCAATTGTCAGTGATTCAATTATGCACAGCATTTCCAACTCCCATTGCACTATAACAGGAATCTCTTAGGTTCAGGTTTGGGGGTTGTTATGTCGGAAAATTAATTCTTATATTGCTTAGGTTTAAATTTGAATTTAATTAATGCTACACAATCAAGCAACTACCGACGTTAGTTTCTCTAATAACCGGGACTAATAAAGTTACATTGTAGTTTAATTTTTGGTTTCAGGTTTTAAATTTTCCGATATCCGTATAGTTACCTCGACCCTCATAGCTCAGTGTCATCCTCATATTATGGACCATCCTATGTCACCACCGACGTCTCCTGATAGGTCTTCGAGTGCGTTTAGTTCTTATTCCGACTCTAGTTCTTTTGACTCTGATGTTATACCGAGTCCTAGGGTAGCCAAGTCCTACTGTCTAGTCGGTCGTCCCGGCTGGAATTATCGTTGTTCTCGCTCATCCATTCATATCCGTTCTGATTCTTCGAATGAGGATGACCTTTTCAATGATGACCCTACCGTTATAGACGGCCCTTATGGCGCTCCACCGACGTCTTCTGACTCTTCTTCATCTAAGTCGGTGGATTCCTCGACCGATGATGATGATGAGGACATTCTTTCAGGTCTAGCTGCCATTTCATTGTCTGATCCTTTATCGACCGATGTACATGCGCCTAAGGTTACCTATCCCTATAGGGACCTCCCTGATTATGTGCCGGATGTTGTTCGACAATGTCCGGGTCACCCTGATTGGTCTCCCGAGGATATTGCCTCATTCTTTGCGCCTTATTCCGGTGCTGAGGATGATGCGATTTATTTGGGTCCGGGTATTAGTGAGGAGACTAAGATAGATGTGGTTCCAGAGATGACTGCTGAGGATGATTTTGATGAGATGGGACCACCTTTTGATCCTACTACGCATCCAGAGTGGGAGCTAGTCGATTGGTACTTCCGTGCTGGCATGTTACCTCCCTCAGACATGTTTCATGGTGTGGACGTTCTGGTTATCTTCTATGAGGACTACATCCATGTCATTGTCATGTTCCCACCTGCATAGGGACATGCGGTGATTTGGTTTGGGGGAGTATATGGATATTCGTTCATTTTTAGTATATTTGTTTTTATTTTTAGTAATTTAGAATAATTTTTTCTTTTTGTTAGATCGTTATTTCGTTATTTCTTTTATTTGTTATTTCTTTTATTTATTGTAAAAAAAAAGAGACCAAAAATTGAGAAATAATAATAATAGAAAAACAAACATTTTATTAGTCTATAAATAAATGAAAATAGTTTCTTAAACAGTTTCTTAATATTGTTCAATGTTTGCATTACTTCTTATTGCGATTAGATTTCGTTGAAATTTTGAAAATAAGAGAGTATGTAATCCGATGTCTACCGAATCTATGAAGGTATGTCTTGAGAACTATATATATCCTTAGAATCATTGTTTGATATCTTATGCTTGAATAACTTTTTTGCACGACACGTAGTCATATGGATACATAGTGACATTGAATTATAATATAACTTGGATTTCTAAATAGTAATATTGTGGAGACTAGAACCGGTGAGTTTTAGAGCCTTTCATTCTTTTTGAGGGTTTTATTATGTTATTCAAATCTCATTGGCATAGCGCATTATTTCGTTGATTAGTCTCACTATTCTTAATTTTGATTGAAAGTTGAGTTAGTACTATAATTACCATGTTAAAAAAAAATTGAAAATAGAAATTTATTCCATTTCCTTTGGTGTCATAACATTGAAGAATCATGTGACTCTAGAAAATGACACTAGGCCATCTGTTTCAATAACCCTTTTTGACCTTTGGCCTACCCAATAGAAATATTTTTATCCCTTGTTAACCCTTTGGGCCTTCAATTAAGCCATTTCTTTGTTCACCTATTATCCGACCCACTCCAATATGGAGTTCACCACTATTAAATGTACTTCATCCATGTCCAAGAGTAGTTAGAGAATAGTTTTTCATAAAGAAATCGTGCTAATAAACGACTAAGGAAAAAGTGATGTATTGAGTAGTAAAAGAAAAGGTTAATAAAAAAAAATTTTTGAAAAAAAAAAGAAGAAAAAAAGATGAATCTCTTGAAAGAGATAAAGAAAAGAAAAAAAGTGAAATCACTAGTTGTTGTATAGTAAAGCCCTTGCATTACACATTAAGGCTATTCCTATGTACTTACGGACTCTTTGAATCTCTTTTTACCTTTCTTTTCTGAGCTTTAACCCTTGACCAACATTACAACCCTTATAAAGTCCTAGTTGATTCCATGGAAACATGATTTGAATATGGAACTGATAGAAAAATGGAGTATATGCATGTAAGTATTGGTATTCACTTGATGATCGATATCTATTCGTGAAACCATTTTTCAGTCGTGTCATACGTTGTTCTGAGTCATATGCGAGTTTATCTGTTTAGCACAATAATTCTTTCTTGCATATATATATGAGTGGTTACACTTGTTTCTGAGTGATTTCATTTTAGAGTGTAATTAACAACATGAGATTTGGAGTCGAAGCAACACTAGATAGTCATCCGATTTATATTCCAAGTTCATAGTTGCTGTGTATCCACTCGACTACTATTTCACACACATGCGAGTCTTAGATATATTCTATTGATTCTGGTGATATATGTTCTCGGATTATTTTCAAAATGTCGGAAGGCATAAGATTGTTTACTCTTGATAATTTAAAAAAGTTTCATTGGAATTTAATTTTATCAAAGAAGGATGTTAACATTGAAGTATTTTAAATTTCGAATAAACTTCTTATTTTCAAAAGTTAATAAAGATGGTTGTGGGTGACTTGTTAATGAGAACCCTCACGAGACTTCACTCGTCCAGCTAGGGACACCTAGAGGTTTAAAAGGCTTGTTGCACGAGCTAAGTGCAAACGTTATCCATACGAAAATGGAGTAGAAATTTTATTATTATTAGTTGTATTTTTTTTTCTTTTTGCTCGAGGACTAGCAAAATGTAGGTTTGGGAGTGTGATCGAGAGAGAACAAATCCCAATTATACGCCTTAATTCACATTTGTTATCTATTTTTATCCTATTTTTGTGTAGTTTTACTTTATTTTCTATTTTTTTGTCAGGTTTTAGAAGAAAACATGGATTCTAGGTTAAATAAGGAGAAAAAGCAAGAAGAAAGAAGTTGGAAAAAGCCCTTTGCGCGAGCGGTCCGCTCGCGCGAGATCCCAGAAATCGCTCGCGCGATCCGCGCGCACGACCTTCCAATTATGCGCTCGCGCGGCCAGCTCGCACGATCCGTACAAAAATCAAAGTTGCGTATTTTGCTATACTGAAGAGCGCTGTGCAAATGAAACTGCTGAATTACGTCCAGATTCTAAATAACAGCTGTTTTAATTAGTTTCGGGATAGGAAAGCTTCCAAAAAACTTCTTGTAGACTCTATATATACTTAGTTTTTATAATTTTTAGGGTTACACACATTCATTCATTGAGGGCTTTGGGAAGGCAAGAGGAAGGAGAAGAGCAAGCTTGAAGGTCTCTAATGGCTACCATCGACTCAATCTTCATGCTTTCACCCGCCATGAGCAACTAAACTCCTAATCTAGGGTTTCAATGAAACCCTAGCTATGTAAAGGGGAAATTCTATGCTTTTCTATTTTAGGATTTTATGGATTGATAGTAATTATATGTTGGTGGATTATTTATATATAATCGATTTTTAATGTTAATAATCAAGAGTATTTTGGATCTATTCTTGTCTTAGATTTTTCCTTATGCTTATTGAACTCAATAGTCCTTGATTTCTGTGATTGATAGGAGTATTTACATACAATAGTGCTTATGTGATTGTGATGTTTACATCTTTTATAATTCATGCTTAGGAAAGATGAGTTATGCTACACCCTAGTTATAGGTAGATAATTCATGTGAACCATAGATGGATTATGCTTAGATTAAACTAATGATATCCTCTTGACGATACTATTGGGCTTGTAGCCACGATAGATCATGACTATCCAAACCTAGAACTTATAATAGAATGTTTAGACCCCCGATGCATAGTTAGTGGTGGATTTGTAATCCTAGATCTCATCTATTCATATTTAAACCAATTTTCAATTTAGCATACAAGTTTACTTAGATCTAATTCTAGACTTTATTTCCATAATTTTATAGTTTAATTATTAGTTTAATTAGTAGTGATAATCAAATTATAAATCGATCAAATTTCTGATTTTCTTATAACTAAATAGATTAGGTTTTAGTAATTAAAGGATAAAAATTAGCAGTCTCTGTGGGTTCGACCTTTACTTCCACTATTGCAAATCTTTGGAAAAGTAACGTACACTTTTTATATCTTGATTCTGATAACATCAGAGCCTTGTCGATAAAATTCTTGTGTTTCATCCTAAACTTCTAGTGGTGAGGTGGAATGAAATTTTAAAGCGAGAACTAGTTATTTGGGGGTACTCAAAGGATTGAATGAAAAGAATAGAATAGTTGATAATGTTCTTTTGGATTTGATGTTGAGATTACCTAGTGTCTCTAGGTAAATGATGTTATATTGTAAGACTTAGAAAGAAGTGTTTAATACACCGTGCCTTAAAGTTGCGAAGGGAGAAAGAAATCGATAATGATGAGTTGAACTTTGAAGTTCGTTTTAAATCTTGAAATGTTTGGTAAGGATGACACTTGGGCATTTATTGTGAAACTTGGGTTTGCATGGAGTAAAATGTTGGATTTGGCCTTTTACATTGTTAAGGTATTGCTTGGAGAAGCATTTGAAAATGGACAATAGAAAATCTTTTGTTTGTTTGAGGATATAGTAATTGAGTAAGCGATTTATACATTTGGTACGATAAATTCTTTAGAAATTTGAGGATTTCATGAATAAGATTAAAAGGACATTGGTAAGTTTTGGAGGTACAGTAAATTCTTTAGAAATTTGAGGATTTCATGAATAAGATTAAAAGGGCAATGGTAAGTTTTGGAGGATGATCATGAAGATAAGTACATTGAGAAATTATGGATGAAATTTTCATAAAACTCTTTGAGAGTCAGTTACAATCATGAGATGATTGGAAGTTGACTTGTGGTTTTGGAAACCTTCTAGTAATGGAACCTGTGAGTATTTGAGAATCTAATCGAAGACAAATTAAGGGCGTTATGGTTAAGTGTTTGACACTTATTGGAATCTTTGAGGCTAAATTCTTTTTATGGATTTGACAGTTGACTTTGAAAGACCGAGAGCAATTTTTGGGAAATGAGAAAGTGTTAAGAAATTATAGATAAACTTTTGTCTTAAATCATTTTATAGTAAAAGTTTGAAATGTACATTTTTACTTGGATTTTGGTTTTAGTTGAAATTCGAAGGAGTTTCATTCGAATTGGAAGATTGTTTTACCGTTTGTTGCTAAAGTAAAATTGTAAAAGATGTATGAATTCGTAATAAATCCTTGAAGAGATTGATTTAGAGGAAGACTTTTCATAAGTTGGATTTAGTCTAGGTATTGCCTTGAGGTGACTGATTTTGAAATGGTTGGGTTTTATAGCCTACGTGATAAGATATGTGAAAGCGAGGAAAGTTTGAGAAAAGTTTGCAAACTGATATCCAGGGTTTACATCGACGATGGTGTCTGATTAAATTTTTTATCAGGTTGTCGGTTTTCTGTTGGGGACCTCTAAGAGGGATCCCAATGTTTCTACAGTGTAGGACATGCAGGAGAATTAGAAAGTTTATTGAGGATACCGCGGATGTGATTCTTATTGGTTGTCACTTGGTGACTAGAATGAGTTCTTGTATACCAGATTTATGTTTGGAATATAGATGGATTATGATAGTATCATATTTTCATGTAATAAAGTTGATTTGATTTGAGATGTTCAAGTTTCTATACTCATGAAAGAACTCAAAGTGTAAATTGGTTATGGTATAATCGGAAAGAACATGTGATTATACTTGATTCGTGACTTAGATCGCCAAGAGTTTTAAGTTTGAATTGAAGCTTACCGAGGTTATAAAATTCATGAGTGTTGGGTTTTATCAAGATTAGAAAATTGTAGTAGTACACCGAAAGGGGTCCACGGTATTGATGACTCATTACATTTGAGTTGATTGACTGATTTGAAAGCTATCAGGATTGAACTGGGAAAATTTATGGTCGTTTTGGAATTTGTTTGGATAAAGGTTGTTCATTTTGAATGAAAGCATGAGGTATGAGAAAGTGATTTCAGTGATGGGGAAATGCTTGTGAAGCAAAGTTGTAAGCTTATTGTAAGGACTATATATAACAAATTCTTTTTAGAATTATGGGTGTAATGAAGCAACATGTAGTTTCGCCAGCTTCAGATATTCTACTCTTAGATATGCTCGTGGAGCATATGTGTTATCAGTCGAGGAATGTCCTTTCCGACTTTATGAGTTTGGGGTAGCATTTTCGCATATTTGAATTTTGGGACTGTTGTCTATTCGAAGATATTACCCAGTTTGAGAATGTTACTTGTGTTGAGGACAATTGGTATAAACCGCTTTGAGTAATGATGCTACAATGAGGAGTTTGCTTGACCTATGATAATGGAATTGTACATTGTGGGTTGGAAATGTTAATATCTTTCTTGGATGAGAGTTGAAGATACCTCTTTACGTTTAGCAATGAGTCAATGACTGAATTTCGAGGATGAAATTCTTTTAAGGGGGATAGACTGTAATAACCCGAGATTTAAAATAGTGATTTAATATCATATTTCAGAACTCCAGTGAAAATTTGGGATTTTTCAGACTATGTTTGGATTTTTTGTCATAGGGGTATTTTGGTAATTTTTACCTGAGATGCAAGTCTTGACCAGAAAATTTGAAAAAGAGATTTTTGGACTGAAAGGAGTGTATGTTTACAAGATTCACTTCTAGTGTTTTAACTTTTATCATAACTGGTACGGTTAGTGAAATATAGCAGTTTGTGTGTGTGGTACCTTGTGCTTTGAGAGTTGTACCAAGCCACTTACTATATAAGGAAGTTGTTAGGAGATATTTCATTTCTCTCTCTCTCTCTCTCTCTCTCTCTCCTGACTTCATCTTCTTTAGAGAGAAAACACCATTGGTGGTCTATAACTTAGGCTTGTCAAGCTTTCAAACTCAGATCTACTCGTTTCCTCTCACTTCTAGCCTTGCTCCTTTGGAGTTTATTGTTCATAGCGACGAGAAGCACATGAGGATGCATTTATTTTGCAAAAGCCCCAAATTAATTTCTTGAAAGAATTTCCTAAAAAGTCAAGGTAGTTCATATAATTCTCTAATATGAAGTATTATATGTTAACTAGTATAAATCTAGAATACTATGTGGTTTGGTACACGTTTGACGTGCATAAAATCCAAAACTAGTTCTCATAAAATTTTACCAAAATGATCTAGTTGTTTATCTGCTTATGTGCCTTAGGTGATTATTTGAAAGTTGAAACATATCTATTTGCTTTCATAAAACCTTTGATAGCATGTTTGTTTAGAAATTCATAACTTCTTGCCTATGATTAGATTTTATGAAAGATTATGAATATACTATTCATTTAGCATAATATTGTTCATTTGCATTTCATAAGCATGAGATAAGCATGATTATGAGATTGGGCATGAACATGTGCATCAACATGAAATGCACAAAAAAGAATTTTGGGTGAAAGACCTCCATGTGTGGGACTTTCGATTTAAAAATGGGAAGATCTCCATGTGTGGGACTTCTGGATTTTAAAGATTATGAAAAACCTTTGCGAGAGGATTTTGATTTAAAATTTAGATAATCCCGGTTGTGGGTGTGAATATAAGAATTGGATTCATTAGGAACTCGATCTTCTGGTCTTCCAAACCATAGGAATCCTAAGCTAAAGACCTGTATGAGGTGGTTAAAGGCCCCTATAACGTGGTGGCCCATAGACCGGGTGTTGTGTTGAGAGTGAGTGTTTAGAAAATTCATGAAAAGGCCTATGGACGACATTGTTTTGCTTCGGCAACAAATCATTACATCCACACATTCATGCATATAATTCATAGTATTATTGAATTGTATGACTATACAGTCCATCGTGTTCATGAACTGTTTTTAAAACCTTTTTTTAGGGAGAATGGATAAGGGCAAGGCCTTATAGTGATTGGCATGTAATCGCCCTTTTAAAGACCCCGTTTGTGGGGGAGATTCTAGAAATCATGTAATATATAGTAATTAGATTTGCAAGTTATGTTTTTGCGTAGTAGATTTTTATCGGACGCGTGTTAGTCTGTACTTGTTTTAAACTAGTATTCAGGGTTGTTTTGGGGTGCATATTATCCCCCTTCCAACTTAGACTTGCTATTTGGATTTCCAAATGATGTTAGGATTTGTTATATTCGTAACGGATTGTAATCATGACATAAGTCACTATATTTTTCCAAGTTTGCATATTTCCTGTGTTGTCTAAGCTTTAAGTGACATATTATTTATGCTTGGGTTGCGAGGATGTCCAATAGCTCTCATTCATTTGTTTTGTATAAATTGTGAATCACCCGTTTAGGGACAAAAGTGTTTTAGTATGGTTGTTGCTGTAGAATTCTCTGCTACTACAAACCAATCGACTGAACAGGGATCCAGTCGACTGTACCTATTCATCTGAGGTATTTTGTACTCTCTGTAAAAGTAAAGCAGTCGATCGAACACCTAATCTAGTAGACTAGATGTTGTTCAAAAACCAGACATTCTGGTTGACCTCTTACAATCGACTGAATGTGTCCCTATCGACTAAAGATGGACACCACCAGTTGACCAGACTAACCTTCAGTCGACTGGATTGAGCTGTTTAAGAAAAAATGCTCTCTACATAAAAAAAAACTAGTCGACTGATGTCCCGACACAGTCGACTGGATCTATAATATTTTAAGTCTTTTTGTTTAAAATGTTTTAATGTGACCATAAAATTATTTAATTATGCTAACCCCCAATTTTCAAGATTTGGGGAGTTATAGTTAATGATTACCTGTTGGATCTTGAGGGTTTCTTCAAGCCTTCAAAGCTTAAGATGCCCGAGCTAGAGAAGTTTGATGGGACTGGGAATCCCAAGAGCCATTTAAGGATGTATGTCACCGTCCTCAAGCTTAGGGAATTAGGGAATTTTCACCATACCTATCTGGAGGAGCTCTACAATGGTTCCTAGCCCTCGAATCCTCCAACACTCATCTGTGGGAGGATATTGGGATTGAATTTGTGGAGCAGTATACCTAGAACACCGAGCTCGATGTTACTATCCGGGACCTTGAGCCCACTAGGCAAGACAACTGGGAATCCTTTGCTACATTCCTGACCTATTGGAGGAAGAAGGCTGCCAAGATGGCAAATAGGCCAACTGAGAAGGAGCAGGTCCATATGATCATTAAGAATCTGCAACCCACCTACAATGAGCGCATGTGTTTCATGCCAATCACTACCTTTGAGCAGCTATTTAATGTGGGTACCAAGATAGAGGATGCCTTGAGGGATGGGAAGATCAAGAAAGAAGAGAATAACCCAAAAAAGAGAACCATTGGAGGAAACTACTCAAATAACCACACTGTACCCGATATCAATATCCTAAGTGATAACCAAACTATCGGCCCATCCTACCCAAGAAATAACCATTCCAAACCAAGAAAATTCACAACCCTCAGCCTACCATTATCCTCCATATTGACTCGCCTCATCCAAAAAGCCACCTCAAGCCCTTGAACCCAAGACCGACCCCAGATCCTCTTCCACCAAGATATGACCCTGCCAAATACTATGCTTTCCATCAAGAACCTAGCCATGATACCAACCATTGCACCCGTCTCTGCCATGAGATCCAAGACCTCCTTGATAACGGGGTCATTACACCCCTACCTCCACCAAATGTTACCCACAACCTATTTCCTGATCACTATGCTGTTCCCCTGCCATAAAATATCAACCACTTTAGCCTCACCCCACTCTCCTATGACTCAACCATATACATCACAATCTTGACCGAACCTGAACTCGAACCTGAACCTGTGGTTGTCCTCCCGGAGGAATTCGAGACTTGCATTTTAGATGATGATGAGGAATTTTGGGCGGATGAAGACCCTGAGATTGACGACCTATTCTACCTAGAGTAGTTGGACCTTGGCCTTGGAGAGGTGATTTAGTGGGATGGACAACCGTCTTATGATTCCATTTGGGATGGCATTGAGATCAACGAGGGAGTTCCAGAATACATATGGGGAGAAGGGGATGTTCAACACTTGACTAGGGTAGGAGACATTTCAAGACACCATAATTAGAGGAAGATCATCCGGGGAGAGAGGTGGATAAAGGGAAAGAAAAGGCAGTAAGTGTTCCATAAGATGAAGACAAAGTGCTTAAGCAACCCAAGAGGACTCAGGCTAACATATCCATCTGGAGTTTAATCATGGCTTCTATAAACCACAAGCAGGCAATGCTTGAAGCTTTGAATCGTTGTGATGTGCCTATAGATACCACTCCAGAAAAATTGGTAGCTCTGATCAAGCCTATGGTGGAGACACCGATCATATCCTTCACTGATGAAGACCTTCCTCCCGAAGGACCTTGTCACAATAGGCTGCTCTACATCACTGTTCAGATTTTGGGAATGAGAGTTTTGGTGGTTTTGGTTGATAATGGCTCTGCGCTTAATGTATGTCCATTGCAAACCTTATAAACTTTGGGTATTTCGATGAACAAGGTGCAAAACTTGAGTCAGTCTGTTCGTGCCTATGATAATACTCAATGGAAGGTAATTGGGGTGTTGAATCAACAAGTTTCTATAGGACCTGTGAGTGGAAATGTAGAATTCCAAATAATTGACATAGCCGCCTCTTTCAACCTACTGTTAGGGAGGCCCTGGTTGCATGACATATGGGCTGTGCCCTCAACCCTTCATCAAAAGGTCAAGATGGTTGTGGAGGATCAAATAGTGTTTCTGTTTGGAGATTCTAGGATTTGCACCGCGCAAGATGGAGTTGCCTTGGAGATACAATTGCCCGAGCAAGATCCTACTCTTGGTAGGTTCGAGCTCGATAAGAACAATGCCTTGGGAATGGATCATGCACCTATGAAGCTGCTGTTGGGGGATAGACCGGGTGAAGAGGACCAAGAAATGATGGCATTGCAAAGTGAAGTAGATGTCTCCAAATTCATCGGGAAGCCAAGGAGGAGCTCAAGAATTGGAAATATAAGGATGCATTGCAACCTAAAGGGGACTTTTCTAAGTTTTTCGAGTCTATAACTGTAGACATCCCAATTTTGACCGATCGTCAAATTCAGGGGATGATTACCTCTAAGACCGATGACGACAATGCCTGGCAAAAATTTGAAGGTTTTCTAAACGATTCAAGTTCTTCGGAGGATTCTTCAGTCCCAATAAAAGTTTTCAAAAAAAAGAAGAGAGAGAAAGAGAGAGAGAGAGAGAGAGAGAGAGAGAGAGAGAGAGAGAGAGAGAGAAGGAAGAGAGAGAAGGAAGAGAGAGACTAGGTGTTCAGGAAACTCGGATATGAAATATGTACAAGAGAGACGGTTTGAAAATTGATTCCAAAATAAGAAATAGAAATAATTTTTGAAAAATAAAAGGGAAGATAAAGAATTTTTGAAAAAAAATGAAAAAGAAAAGTAAAGAAAAACAAAGAGACATAAATAATCCTATAAATATATATATGTACATATAATCTATATAAGTATATACTAGTATATAAGTATATATTTGAAAATAAATGAAAAAGGTGGGAATTCTGTCAACAGTGGCACGCAGCGAAGCCTGTGGCACTTGCTGAGTGCCGCTCTCTATAATAGACTATTTTTCTTTAATACGTATGGAATATTCTTGCACGTGGGTTTTTACCCTGAATTTACCAATATAACCCCATGAAAATGGTCTATATAAGGAGATGTTCACCTCCATTATAAAGGGGCTTCCATCATCCATCCTTCTTGAACAAGTGAAATATATATAGAGAATTGTGAGAAATTGTGAGATCTTTGAAGACTTTGAAAAAGAATTTGAAGAACTTGGAAGATTTTCATCAAGAATTCAAGAAAATCCTGAGGTTATTAGAGGTGACCTTCTAATCCTACCTAGAATTAAGCTATGATTCAATCATAATTCATAGATCTAGGACTTTTGCACATTTTCAAAAAGTCTCTTCTTACCTCATTTCATCACACACCATTAGAATTATGATTGAATTTTTATTTTGTTCTCATTGAATTGGATATAAATAGAACCTTGGGTTTAAGACAAAACAAATTTTTGGTTTGGATTTTTAAATAAGCTTTGATCCTTGTTTCTTTTTATTTTCTTCTCTTGAGGTCCATGAGATCTTCAATATCTCATTGGATCCACTTGAGTTTGGTCCTTTAGTCTCTTATGATCCTACAATTTATAAGAAAACTAAGGTTGATCATGGTTATATTCACACATGGTTGGTAGGTTCAAGTCTTAATTCATGATTTGGATCTTTCAGCTTAAAATCTTATGGAATTCTTTCCATAATCCCTATGAAGGTTCATGTGGATTTGGCCTTATTTGGTCTCCAAGGACCATTAATTTGAGAGGAGAATAGTATATAATAAGTTCATATCCCTCAAGGATCATCAACTTGAGAGAGGGATTGATTTGATAATTCTTATAACTTAAATATTGATAGTGGTGTAGTGAGTTCATGAACCCACTATGATAAAATATTTTTAATTAAATCATAGTCTATGGGAATTGAATGAGACCAATTAGAATTGTTCATAACACATAAATCTACCACCACAATTTTCTCTTTGATAAAATTTCATAGTTAAGTTGGCTTGGTCTTGTGATTTGTGAACTAGTCACTCTCTGTCCAAAATTTCAGAACAGTAAGACCATCTTAAATTAAGTAGATCAAAGCCTTAATCAAACCTTTTAGACTTTGAACAAATTTTTCTATGAAGTTTAAGGTGTTAATAAGATTCTCTAAAAATATCAAAGTGATTCTGATTTATTTACTATTTTTAGAAAATCACACAAAATGTCTAGACAGAGAGTTTTAAATTTCTAAGTGATTTCTGGTTTTCACCCAATTCCCAGAGATTGAACCGTTTGATTTTCAATTTTCTTTTTTGGGTTAGAAACTAGACTCACAAAGGCACAACACACTCAAAAATCATTAAGATCAAATAGTTGGAAGTATGTTTTTTTTTTCTTTTCTATTTTTGAAAGTTTGGTCTGCTCTCTGTAATTCTTGTAATTCTGTCACAGTTTTGATAAATCTTGTTAACTCTAATCTAAATGGTCTACTAATGCCTTAGGACTCAAACCATGTTTTAAATGATGATAATTGAACTTAATCCTAGAGGCTAAGTGTAGACACCCAATTTTGACCACACTGATAGGATTTAGGGTGGACAATGTCTTGGAGGATTCGATGATGAAAAGTACCTCGTGGAAGGTACTGCATTGCACACAATCGAAAGATCAAACTTCAGAAAGTGAGTTCAAGTTTAGAAAAGCCCTTTTCCATGCATAAATCTCGGTTTTGTCAAAATTGTCTCTCAGAATTTATATTCACTTAGGGTTATATGAACACGAAGTGTTCTAAACATAGTATTCTAGATGTCTAGAGATTAATTTTTTAAGAAAAGTTCGAAATAGACGTGCATTGAAAAGAAATTTTGAAAAAGACGTCGTTTGATTTCAAAAAGACGACGAAAGTTCAGGAAGACTTTCGAGCTTTAATTGGACTTCAATTTTCATTTCAAAACCTCTTGGAATATTTTTATACTGAAATTTAACTTGAAAACTATCCAACGGTACATAAACGAACAATTTTGGATACCAAAAAGCATTTTTACGAAAATCTAGAAAAGTAGTGCACGTAATATTTGAAATAGGGCATGAGGGCAACCAGAGGAACTAGAATAGTAAGTGGCAGGTCCCACCTAATCTGCCACCTATATAGTGCCCCCGTCATCAAGCTTTATGAGTTCCAGACCCTTCTAGAAGTCTCCCACTCCGAGGAAATTGCCTGGAAACTACATTTAGGCACCGAAATGACCATTTGAACCCTTTTCTGACAACTAAAATCTCTATTTTAACGTTGAAACTTTAGAGTTAAGTTTACAAAACTCTATATATAGATCCATATGAGATCATCTTTGGAGGATACAATACAAGAGAGTATAGAGAAGGAAGTACACACAAGAGATAAGTACATACAAGTGAATATACTTGCAAGATTTAAGAATATACTTAGAATTCAAAAGAGATTTCTAGAGGGATGAAGTGAATTATAATTAAAATTTCTTAAACTAATCTCAAGATAATTAGATTAGGGATTTGGACATCAATAGCCTCCCTCAACTTCCATGGATGAGTGCTTGAAGAACTTAAAGAACACTTGAAGGAGAAGATCCTTCAAATCAACTTTGAATGCATAACTGAGAATCCTCCAAGAGGTAGACATCATAATTCATCTCTAATTCATACTTTTCTATATAGATCTATAAGACTTAGATCTAGTTTAGTTTTATTTTATTTGTTAGAACACTCATCTTCTTCCTCTCTTGTTCTTCACACGCTCACATAGCTAGATCTAAGTCTCTTTCGATTTTGTTGATAATTCTTAATTAGAGATTGATTTTTACTTTTGACTTTCATTTTTGATTTCATTCATCTATTTTAGTTTAGATCCATGCATACATGATTATATATATGTACCTTTTTTGAATTCTATGATGGTTTGGAAATATGATCTATGAGAAGGATGATTCCTATGTTCATAACTATCTCTTGATTATTCATATTACCTAGAATTCCTATTGAATTTCATCTCCAATAGGATATTTGTAAGTCCCTTTGATCCATGATCTAGAGTTCTTCATAGACCTTGAGGGCTAAATTGATTGGGAATCATGATAATTAAGTAGATCTATGAGTTTGATCTCTCTAAATAAGCTTCAACCATCACCTTAGATGTTTTTCTCACACTTTAAAATGAACTAGATAAAATTCAGCAAAACAAATTGGTTTTGTCCATAAGATTTGGTCTACCAAAATCCATAGTTTGATGGATTTCAAATTTTCTGGGTAAACTTTGATGAATTAGCTTTCATTCGATCAGTTTTGAGAGTCACTAGAATCTATATGCTATTTTTAGAAATTGTTGAGAAATCAGTTGACAGATTTGAACATAGTCCCTTTGTATTTGTATTTCAGAAAATCTATAATAGTTGTTGATGTTCTGCTTTTTAGGGATGATTCCTAACTCATGTATCTATATGCCGATGTAAAATCGTGAGCATACGATCGAGTTAAGATCATTTTCTAAGCTCTTGAAGTTGATACAACTATTCTGGAATTTTCTAGATTTAACTACAATCATGATTATGCATACAAAATGGTTGTACCTTGATCACTCAACAATAATTGATGAATAAAACTTAGTTTAGAAATCATCTAGGATAAATTGATAAGAGATCAAAAGCTTAGATTAATTTGATTAACATGATTCGTGAACTTCAATTATGTTTTGCATTCCTTTGTCAAGTGATACCAAATTTCCAGAATAACACAGTCTGTTTAAAACAACTTTTTAGAAACCTTAAGATCATGACATGTCCTTGGGATTATTCTTTTCAAAAACTACAATGAAATAGCTTTCTTTTGACACCAACTAGAGCTTCACATGTTTTTTGTAGAATTAATTATGATTTTTACAAGAGCAGTGTACAGTCCTGGTCCACTGTTCCCAAAACTCTTATTTCTTGAAATTCAAAAATGGTAAAGAGGTTCTACTTTTTGGAGAAGTTCCCTAAGACATGTATCTAACGTTTTGTAAAAGGGTTTTAACCCAGCTCATGTTTAAGACCACTTTTGATACGATTCATTAGAGGTTGCTGAATCTGGAAATTTAATTGATGACATCCTTACCTTGTTTATCATGCATATCATTTGTTTGCTTGTATTTTTGGAATGCTTGGGTATTTCTTGGTGTCTTAGTACAGAGAATTGAATGCTGTGGATCCAGACTTTGATTTGTGGGTTTGCCTCGTCTACATGTGGCTTAGTGCCCATGTATCGTGTACTATCTCTATCCCTTCTTTTAGAATATTTCTAGGTTTACAACTTTGTTTTCAACAACACAATTCCTTTTGGATAGTCTTCGTTTATATGATTATATGTTATAGACATCTTATCTAGGATTTTTGTATGATTGCATTATACGTTTCCTTTCTTTTTTGCTTTTTACGACTCCGCTTGAGTCAACCCAATGTAAGTCTTTTCGTTCCCTTTTGTATATCATGACATGTTTCCTTTACTTGCATCGGTCCCGGGCAGGACTAGCCACTGTAAGTATACCTCTCTCTTATATTGCATGTGCATCCAATTACTTGATTTAATCTCTTGACATGATTTTTCTCAGATGTTCCCTTTTGACATGTATGTATTATCTAGTATGTTTGAGGAAACAACACCAATTATGAATTAAGAACAAGGATATTTGAATCAAGGCCTACTGTTCGGTAGGGCGAGGAGGGGATGCTTTAGTCCTGCTCAGGCTCCTTCCCCTCTCATACCAAGACCCCCGAACCTAGTTTCTGGTAATGAAGGGCGAGTAACCTTATTCAATTTTGGACGAGTCAAACTTGGGTTTCCTAATTCCCGATAAAATTAGATGACGACTCTTTGTCTCTAGGATCACGTGAGGAAGTCCTAGTTTTCCCTGAAGTGTGCTCCTTGGGTTCCGTCTCGGGACACTATTGAGGGAAAATGCCAGGACCCACCCATATACGCATTTCATGGTCCACACTAAGTGATCCAAATTGATGAATAATTCATAGCTCATTCTTGTTTATTTCCATGCATTCATCCATGTCTGTTGATACTTAGGATTAGGGTTAATTCTTGGTTTAAGTTGTACTTAATTGGACTTAGTTGCACATAATCATAGGTTCCTTAGGACTATGCTGGAATTATACCATCTCTATATGGACATTACATTGGCTCTTAGTTGAGACTTGTATATCTATAGAGGTGTTGTATTTCCAACTACTTATAAGGAATTCATAATTATGTCAACCCTTTTCATGCTTAATAGTTTTAAGTGAGAAATTTGAGTATGTTATTTAGGATTTCATATTATATCTTGATCAAAGCATGTGGACTAATATTTGTTTTGTAGCGCTATGGAGGTACAATTTCTCGACTCTTCTCTAGTTTATTTTATTTTTTGATTTTATTGATTTTCAACTCCATGTGCGACACCTTAGACTAGGTCTTCATTTATGTGTATATATATGTTAGGGGCCTGTTCTTAGGCTTTCTACTTTTGTGTATGCATTGCACATTTCTATTCACAGCTGGATCCTAGGTAAGTTTCCTTGCTCCTTATTGCATATCATCTGGTTTGCTATTTGATTTATGTGATTTTGAATGCTATTTTATCGTTAGCAATCTTATATCCTTTCGATATGCTTGTGGAATGTATATTTATATCTATGTATTAATTAAGGACATGTTTAGATTAATAGTTCGATCAAAAATGATGTTGAGTAGAGGCCTATCATGAGATAGGATGAAAGGGGTGTTTTAGTTTGCCGGGCTCCTTCCCCTCTCATTCCATAATCCCCAGACCTATAAATCTCTAGTTTCCAAAAGATCAGTTTGCTTTTAAAATGGTTTCTTAATTTTCCTTTCAAAATTAAGTGGTGACTCGTATTTGAATTTGAAAAAGTTTTAAGAATGTGGGTAAAGTTGCGAGTATCCACAATCTGGCGACTCTACTGGGGATAGAATCCAGAATCTCTGGTTTCGCAGACCAGAATTTTTGATTTTGGGTTCACTCGAGGATTATACTTAAAATCATCCTTTTAATCGAATTAATTAATTTTTGTGTGCCCGTTGCATTGCACTTGCATGTCTAGCCAGTTGATTACACAGTACTATGACCTTGGAGGCTCGGGACAACCTGGTCGGTCAAGCCATCATAGGACTGTGTGATTAACCTTGATCTCGTACCATATGTTGGTATATGAAGCATCCTATCGGATATGCGTCAAGGGTCCCTTATTTTGACCAAAACCTGGCCTTTTGTATGATGGCTTCTATAGAACCTTTCAAAATTAGGAAATCAATTCTTGATTAGGATTATGTGCTAGGGAGCTTTGTATGCCCGGAAGGGATTACTTGAGAAGATGACAATGCTTGCTTGATTATAGGTTGTATAACCCTTTAATCACAATTTAGCAATTCCTTCTTATGTCTCACGACATTTAGGAATGCCATATTTTTTATTATAAGGTTACACTGCTTATATCTTGTTAGCTAAGCATCATTGACCTTGTATGCATCCTAATCCATGAAAAGTATGGTGATAATCCAATCATGTGATACTCCTACTCGAGAATTCAAAACTCACTATTTATGAAATGTTTTGAACAAAGAAAAGGTCCAAGGTTTACCTTTTAAAAGTAAAGTTGAAAATCCAATCATCTTTTATTAAGAAATGTTTCCACATCCTCGTCTTCAAAGGTAAAATCCAAACATCTTTGTTGAGAATTGTTTCCAAATAGGGATGGCATTCGGGTTCCCAAATAGGGATGGCATTCGGGTTCCCGTGCCATAATCCAATCCCATCCAATCATCTTTGTTGAGAATTGTTTCCAAATAGGGATGGCATTCGGGTTCCCGTGCCATAATCGTGTCATTAATCGGGTTATGTGCTTTGGGTTTGATTTTTAGTTTCGAGTGTTATTCATCTATAATCCAAGCTATTTTAAATTAATCGTTTCATGTCGTGTCATGTTCGGGTTGTCTCAGTAAAACGGGTTGTCGTATAAAAAATTGCCACCCCTATTTCCAAATCCTCATTTTTTAAAGAAAAGATCAAAATTGTTTTTCAAAATTTTCAGGAGTAATAAGGATCACAATGAAAGAAAAATTAGCATACTAGACATGTATGAGGATTTTATGTGCTTATGTGCTTATCTGTTAGGTTTAGGAGTTTATTTTACTTTGACATATAGAATAGGCACACACGCACGCATGCATTTCATCCGTGTGACATTTGAATCATTCAAAGCATTTTCAATTCTATCAAAATTTTTGAAGCAAAAACAAATTTAATTGTAGGCAAGATAGCATTAAACGCCAGGATAGTTTGGGTCAGGGATTCGAGTGCAAGGTTAGTAAGAAGAGAGCCAGAGACAGAAAGAGATATGGATTAGGAACAACACGCCACAGAAATAGCACAGCTAAAAGAGATAATGGACCAAACGATGGCAATGTTAGAAACACTGACCTGCTAAAGGCCTGCAGTTGATCCACCGATAAATAGATCCTCCTCCACCTGCTACTTGGATTGTGGAAGATGATGGGTATGAGGATTCGGAACCACCTAGAGTTGATATACCTAGGGCAGAAAGAGAGAAGATTGAGAAAACTGAGAAAGAGAGAATTGAGATGAAAGAGAAGGTGGAGAAGCTAGAGAAAGTTATCTGCAAATCCAATGGAGTTGATAGCTACCTGCTAGAGTTAGAGGGTTTGTTTGAGGGAACTCAAGAAAAGCTTCCAATCGGTTTCAAGATGCCTGAAATTGATAAGTTTGATGGTTCTGGCAATCCCAGAAATCATGTGAGGATGTGCATCAGGGCCTTTCAACCGAGTGGTTTGAGTCCTGCCATGCTGGCCATGCTATTTCAACAAACCGAGTGGTTCTGGTATTTCACGTTGGAGCCTAGCAAAACTCGCATATAGGAAGAAGTTGTAAAAGCTTTTGTCACCCAGTACGAATACAACCAAGGACTCAATGTAATCGTGAGGGATTTAGAGACGACTATGTAAGAAAATAAAGAGTTGTTTGCTGAGTTTTTGACTCGTTGGTGGGAAAAAGTCGCAAAAATGACCCAACGGCCGTCTAAAAAAGAGCAGATCTGGATTATGATAAAGAATCTATAGAGTGTCTATCAAGAGAAGCTCATGTATCAATGCATCCACACTTTTGCGAAATTGTTTGAGATCGGAACAAGAATCGAAGACGCAATCAAAGATGGGAAGATCAAGAAGGATGAGCCCCAGGGAAATCGCTCTAGAAGACTGTTTTATGGAGGGAACATGGGAAATCAGGTGGCAACTGGTTAATGTATTGATCCAGCCAGAAGAAGGGCAGAATTTTTGGAAGAAAGGGGGTGTGTCGAGACTAAAGTTGGGGGGACAACCTCGTCACTTAATAGATTTATGGATTTCTCTGACTATCATTCTCAAACGATTAAGAGAAAAAGGATATCTAAAGCCCCTAGATCCAAAGCGAATACCTGATCCACTCCTACCGAGCTTTAATATAAACCTCTATTACGAGTTTCACCAAGCTTGTGGTCATACAACAGACCATTGTATGAGGTTAAGGCATGAAGTACAAGATTTGATTGATAACAAGACCATTTCCCCCCCGCCTATCAATCGGCCGCATGTGACTTGAAACCCACTCCCCAACCATCATGCTGTGCCACCACTACGAAACATCAATCTATTGGATGATAAGAAGGAAGTCTTTGACCCGTCTGTGTTAATCATACCAGTAGGATAGATTAGAGGAGATGTCTTATAGGAGTTGAGGAAGAGGAATGGTTAGTGGGAAGAGAAGAAGAACATGCATTCGAAGAAGACATAGATAATGAAATCATCCAAATTAATTGGTAGGCTCTGAATAACCCCACTAATGACTCCATTTGGAGGAAGGAGAAGGTGTACAGTGACACAGACGGTCTGTGGTCTGAAGGGGAAGAAGAGGGAAAATCTAAAGAAGTAATCAATCATGCCAAGCCACACGAGTTAGAGGGGGGCAATTCGGAAAAAGGGAAAGGGAAGGATCTTGAAGAAAATGGAGAAGGTCAAGCGTTACATAAACATTTCATCAAGAAAGGAGGAGATTTACCCTACTGTGGCTTTCCAGAGCCATGGGTGGATCGCAAGGATAGATATTTGAAGTAAGGGTTTGAGATCTCTTTCTTACATGAATTCGCTGACTATGAAGACCCATACCTACAAGGGCCCAAAGAACCGATCAGTGTCTGAGATTAGATTTGTGTGCTGGACGATATGGCTATGAGTAATGTTTTTAGTGAAGAAGACAGGAAGACCGGGGAGAGCGGTCTAAAGAAGATCATAGAAGTGGAGACTAGGAAAAACCAGATGGGGGAAATGTTGGAGGATAAGGTCAAAGGAAATAAAGTAAGGGAGGAAAAGCCAGAAAATAAAGAAGAGACAGAATCAGGGGATTTGCCGGTAGAACCTTGAGTCTAATGATAGAGTCCCCTTACCCCGGAAGTCTGTAATGGTCAGTATGAGCCAAACTTTCAAATTTTCTATTATCAATGAAAAGTGACTATTTCTGCTTACTTGATTGTGCTTAATGATTATAGTGACTGTGAAACTGATATTTGAAAAGAAAAAAAATTTGCATGAAAAACAAGAAAGAGAGAAAAAAAAATCATTGAGGAAACCTTGACAATTGACTTAGGAAATGAAGAAGATCCTCAAAATGTTTATAATACACTCAATAAAGATGAAAGCATAAAATTGATCTCACTGCTAAAAGAATGCAAGAATGTTTTGCATGATCCTATAATGATATGCCAGAAATAGATCTAGAGAATGTCCGAAATCACCCTTTCTATACCAAGCCTAAAAGATGAGCTCACAATCCAAAGCCATGAACTTGGTCCTTGATGGTAGCCAGATGTTTTAAATGAATTTCTTCTTCAAAAGAAAAAAGAGAGAAAAAAATAAAAAGGGAGCTCGCTAGGATGAAAACCCAAAAGGGCGCCTAGGCAAAAGTCAGAGCACAAAAAAAAAAGAGACGAAAAAAATTATGAATGAAATAAAAAAAAAGAAACAGAAAGAAAAGCGGGCAAACCTTGCTAGGATGAAAACCCGAAAGGGCGCCGCCTGGGCAAAAGTTAGAGAAAAAAAGATGCATGTTGATTTCAAATTCCGGATCCAAGCTAGTCAAAATCATGAAGAGAATAAGAGATAGTGACGTAGAGAAAAGAAATGAAAGAGAAGATAAAAAGCAGGAAATAAATAAGATTGAGAACTATTGAGCATGATCTCGTCAAAACCAAGATATAAAAGTATACTCTACTTTAAAAGATTTGTAGTGTGGAAGTAGAGGTCGAACCCACAGAGATTGAAATAAGAAAACACTTTGATTTTAAAATCTAAACCTAGTTAATTAGGAAAATAGAATTTTGATTTTGATTTTAATTAAACTAAAAAACTAAGTAAATAAATCTAACTATGAAAGCGATTAAAAGTTGTTTTGATAAATATATGTATGGAACCTAGGATTGCAAATCCACCGCTAGCTTCATAATAAGGATATCTATGCATTCAATTAGCTTATTACGTTGGATGATAATGGGGAATTGTAGCTACAAGCCCAATTCATCCATCAAGAAGATAACTACGATTCAAGCATCAACATAATTCATCTTCGGTTGGCACGGAGTGTCTTACACTAAACTAGGGTTGCAGCACACTCCGTCTTCCCTAGGCATAAACTATTCAACTACTTGATATCATAATTCAAATAAGCACCATTACATGTAAATAATCCATACAAGCACAACAAATATAGACTATTGAGCACATCACATCAATGAATGTGATTTTATTACTTAAAATCCTCTATACATGTAATCATCGTCCATACATAATAAATCTAAAGAAAAACATAAATAATACCCTCTTACTTGGCTAGGGTTTCATTGAAACCCTAGATATCGGTCTAAGTGGCCATAGAAGCGATGAATGGCAAGAGGTTGACAGAGGTTGACGGAGGAGGCTACGGGAATCCTAGGTCTTCTTCTTCTTCTTCTTGCTTTCCCCCTCTTCAATGGCTAAAATTTGAGTTATTGAAGGATGTGTGTAATGTTGTGTAATCCCAAAATTGATTTAGAATAGGACTTATGTAGATTTTGGAAGGATTAGGAGGCTTTTCTAAGACTAATCGCACTAAAACTGTCGTATTTACGTTTTTGGACGTCGTATGCACAAACCACCTACGCTGGGCACTCTAATTTGGTGAGTCGAGCGCATTTTTTGTTTTTTTACAAGTAGCTCACGTGGCCCTCTCGCGCAAGGTAATTTACTACACTGCGTAACTTTCGTAGAATTGCGATAACGTTTTGTTCAAACCTCTGATTGACTCGCCATTTGTGGCCACGCATCCGTAACTCAAAGATCTACATTTTATATTCCTGGAGAAATTTCTCAAATCCAAAGTTTTCCTTGTCAAAAATGCAATTTACCGAGACTGCTACTGTCTCCAGCTTTTACCGGAATCGTCTTTTGAGCACAAAATGTCTTCCAAAGCCACTAATCATTGAATTTTAGTGCATTTTCATGTTAAGGCTCCAAAACCTACAAAACATAGAATAATTAATAAAAATTATTAATAACTAAATGAAGTGGGCTAACAAAGCGTATCTTCTGGATTGTAAACGGGAACTATTCATCACCGATCACCGTTTCATTAATAACTAAATGAAGTGGGCTACAAAACATATTCGATTTCTTTCATCATCTCTTCTACCAACTTTCATCATTTCATTCTCTTATTTTCATATTTCTTTTCTTCTTTTAACCTTTTTCTTTTTTTCTTTTCTCTCTCTTCTTCTTTCAACATTTTCTTCTTCTTTTTTTCTTTTCTTTTGAAACGAATATTCATTGAATACCAAGGTAACTACCCCAAATATCATCTTGTTTTCTTCTTCTTCTCAATTAATACATCACCTTATCACCACTAAAAGTTGATCAATCTTTCAATGGTAAACTCCAAGTTGGTCAAGTTGGAGCAAAAAGAAGGATCATGGTGATTAAAGAAAGAGAGGCACTTTAAAGGCTCAAAGGGGGCGAACTAAGGAAATTTTATCATTTATCTGGATAGGTCAAAGGTCAAAAGGGTGGAAAATAAAGAAGGCCTAAAATCATGTCCTAGGATGATACGATTCTTTAACATTTATGACAGAAGATTAATTAGCATGGTAGCACATATCTTAACTTGACTATCAACCAAGACAAGGATAATGAGATTAAACAACGAGTTAATGAGCTATTTCAATGAAATTCGACAAACACAAAATGTATTTATAACCCTCTAAAAAGAAAAGATAGGCTCAAAAGCTCACTGGGTCTAGTTTCCACACTATGTGTTATCTAGAAACAAATCATATTATAGTTCACAACAAACATGTATTCAAGTGACTACGTGCAATGCATACATTTGCGTGCAAATCTATGATATAAAACTACGATTCGAATGATATATATCCTATACGTCGCATCATGACCTTAGCAAATGTTTAACCACATCTTCTCATGTTTACCATTCTATAACAATCCAAGTTACATAACAAGAAGTATCGACTCGAGATTGCAAAAACGTCGGTAACCTCATTTATTTAAGCACAATTATAAAATTTTTTTAAAAAAATCGGTGCCTGCATAATAATGTGCATGTGAGTGCATAACCCCACACCTAAACCTTTCATTATCCCCAATGAAACAATAAAATGAAAGAAAGGAGAGTATGTAAGGAAGGAACGACATTACCTGGATCTCGGCAATCACAAACCAGGTGAACGTATATGAATATGGCAATAAAGTTCAATTGCTCTAAATGGAGCCACTAATTCACCTATCAATACGCGACAAAAGAAAATAAACAAACAAAAGAACAACGATAGCTAATAGAAATATATATATATATATATGTAATACAGACTGTGGCATACTTGTTTAGAAACTAAACTAAAATCGAAAGACTCAACGAAAATAAAAAAAACAAGCACAAATGGAACTATGAAAACAAAGAAGGACTCGATCTTAAAGGGACCTAAGAGAGCAAACAGAAAGGAGAAAAAAACATAAGGGTTGGGAGTGAGAAGAAGAGAACAAAAAAAGAAAAACATAAAAATCCCCTCTTCGTGCGAGTGGGTCGTGCGAGCGACCCATCGCGCGAGGAAATACTGAGGCTTGTTTTAAAAAAACTTAAAAAATTTTCTAAGTCCAAAACTCGTGCGTGCAGGTTGCTTGTGTGACATCTCGCGCGCGAGTAGCCCATTTTTCTATGTTGTCTCTTAAAAAGTTAAATGGATTCAAAATAAAAAGACTACAACCCCCAAACCAGTCTAGAACTTTAAAAAAACTAACTCAAAATGACCAAATGTGTACAAAAACGAGCGAACAAAGCGATTAAAGCTTGGGTTGCCTCCCAAGAAGCACTGTCTTTTACGTCTTTAGCAAGACCGTGCTACATTCAAGACTTATGGAGGCCAAAACTCGGACTTTGTACCCTTAAAGCCATTAGCGGTACCCTGGTTGAAAACAGAAATAATGTCATTATTTGTTAACTCATTCGACGGTTCCTTTTTTTTGTTTTTGAATCGATTCTTGACCTTTTGAGTAAATCTTTCATTAGGATCTAGTTTGGTAGGGTCCCTTCATTCAGGTTCATCTATGGTCTATACACTATATAGTTTTCCTTCCTTAAGTCTTCTTATCTATTAAGTTCCTTAGCATGCCTTACCTCACTTTCTACCACACATGGGTAATCATCATCATTAGGAGGTTGATCAGTAGAGTTAAATACATTTAATTTTAGGTTCATGTTCCCAAATGACACTTTCATTATACCCATTCGACAGTTGACACGCGCATTAGCGGTGGCTAAGAATGGATAACCAAGAATGACAGGAGTGTGTTTCCTAGAATCTATCACCAGTTCAGTATCAAGGACCATGAAATCGATGAGATATTAGCATTTGTTGACTTTAACTAAGACATCTTGAATAATTCCTCTAGGGATCTTGATAGAACGATCCGCTAATTGTAAGGTAGCGGCCGTGGGTTTAAGTTCACCTAGGCTTAGTTGTTTGTAGATCGAGTAGGAGATTCATACTCACTCCTAAGTCAAGGAGAGCCCGATGGATCAAAGTGTCACCTATATGACAAGAAATGGTAGGCATTCCAGGATCCTTATAGTTTGAAGGAATGTGTTGGAAAATTGAATGTACTTTTTTGGTGAAGAAGACCTTTTTTAGAGTATAACTGTGCAACTTGTACTTTTGAGTGCACAGGTCTTTAAGACATTTAGCAGAAGCGGGAATTTGTTTAATAGCATCGAGGAATGGAATATTTATTTTCACTTGTTTAAACACCTCGAGTATATCATCAATTTTTGACCCTTTCTTTGAAAGACATGACAGTTTCTCAATGTTTGGTCGGAAAGGCATTTTTAGAACATAATTAGTGGGGACTGGTTCGTTTTATTTCCTCATTTGACTCATGTCCTCACCCTTCTCTTGATTCAAATTAATGTTCACATCTTTTAAATCATCTCTCGGAATCTCTATAACTTCTTCCTCTCGTGTAGTCATCCTAGTTGAGACGGAGTTTACTTGCTCACTCATACCCTCAATCTCGTATTGTCCCTTAAGGTTTTGAATAGTTTGACTAGGCAACTTACCCTCATTTCTACAACTTACCGCATTAGCTAGTTGTCCATTTGGGACTCAAGCTTTGCAATGGATTATGTGTGAGAGTGCACTATTTGTGCTTGTGCTTGCACTTGCATTTCGATATCTTAAGGGATGCCAACACCTTCTCCTCAAAAGCGTTATCCCTTGGCGGGTTAGGATTAAGAGGGGGTATTGGTATTGACTTTGTTGAAATTAGGGTAAGTAAGTAGTAGGAAAATTACTCGTCTCATTATTATTATTAGATCTCCACGAGAAGTTACTATGACTTCTGCATGGGGCATCCAGATTGTTCGTAATAGGATTATAATTATTTCATGGGAATTGTTGAATAGAGTGTATGTGTTGCTCCACAAATTTCAGAAATTGAGACATGGTTGGGCATGTAAGTGTAGAATGTGAAGGATCAGAATATATTTGAAAAATTTTATAAGAGGGTGAGCCCGACGTTTGGTTCATCATCATAAATCGGTCAAGTTTTTTAGATAGTTCTTGAAATTCAATTGAGTGACTTGACTCAAACTGCCCTCTTACTTAGGTTGAGGGGGAAGATACCCCTCAGGACATACCGACACGGCTTGATGCATCAAATTTTCACTTAATGTTTCAAAAAATTTTCATACCTTGTCGGTGCTTTTGTATAGGAAGGCACCCGCACAAACAGCATGATGGTATTACGAACTAAGGGAACAAGTCCCTCGTAGAAAATCTGCAACAATTGCCACTTGGGAATTTCATGATGTGGGAAAGAGCGAAATAGTTCTTTAAATTGTTCCCCAAGTGTCATAGACCGTTTCCCCATCTTGCATCACAAAGTTCATTATGGATTTTCTTATTTGATTTGTTTTTGTGATGGGAAAAAACTTTTGTGAAAATGCGGTATGTAATGCTTCCCATGTTCTAGTAGTGTTTGGCTCAAGAGATTGGAGCCAATACTTAGCTTTATCTTTTAAGGAGAATGGGCAGAGACACAATTTTAATTCATCATCAGTTAGATTTTTGATTTTCAATGTAGAGCATATGTCTTGGAACTCTCCTAAGTGATGATAAGGATCTTCTTTAATACGGCCATGGAATGAAGGGAGTAGCGCAATGGTAGATGGCTTTATCTCAAAGTGAGAGTCACCTCCGGTAATTCGATACATGCTTGTGGCATGTAGGCCATAGGAATAAAACAATCTTTTAGCAGAGGAGGTTGAGGTACATTAGGGTTATTTCTATTATTTCCGTTGTTCCCATTGTTTCCAAAGTCAGCCATTAGAATAGGTTCTAAATTATCAGTTCGTGTCTTCCTTAACCGTTTAAACGTGCTTTGTAATTCGGCTTGAAAAGACGATGAGGGTTTAGGGGTTGACTCAACCGGGTACTGAACATACACTAAGAGACTAACTATAAACTAAGACTGACTCAAACCAATTAAGTAAAAAAAAAAAACAACACAAATAAAGAGACCAAGCACACAACACTACTATGATGCATGGAATTATCTTCTTATGTAGTGATTCATGTCATAGCCCAGCGCCCCGGGTTCCCTAGCTAATGCACTTGCACATCACCCCTAAACTAATGTAAATAGTGCGTCTCAACGCCCTCACTTACAGTGGTTTGAAGCGAATTTTAAAGGAAGCGATTTACTTGAATTTTTGCTCTCTCTTTCTTTCTTTTTTAATTGATTCGCGCAAGCTCCTTTTATGTGCTAAGCTCTTCCACTCCGAAATGCTAGAATTTGATGACACGAGAAACTACAAAACAAAAGGAAAAGTTAGTGACTCAAAACAAAAATGGAAAATAAGAAAAAGAAAATCTAATCTAATATTTACGAATTAACTCAACTAATATTTTAAAGCTAAAGGTAGTAATTTGCATTCCCCGGCAACGGCGCCAAAAATCGATCTCATCAAAATCAAGATATAAAAGTATATTCTACTTTAAAAGTTTTGTAGTGTGGAAGTTGAGTTCGAACCCACAGAGATTGAAATACCAAAACACTTTGATTTTAAAACCTAAACCTAGTTAATTAAGAAAATAGAATTTTGATTTTGATTTTAATTAAACTAAGAAACTAAGTAAATAAATCTAACTATGAAAGCGATTAAAAGTTGTTTTGATAAATATATGTATGGAACCTAGGATTGGAAATCTACCACTAGCTTCATAATAAGGACATCTTTGCATTCAATTAACTTATTACATTGGATGATAATGGAGAATTGTAGCTACAAGCCCAATTCCTGCGTCAAGAAGATAACAATGATTCAAGCATCAACATAATTCATATGCAGTTGGCACGGAGTGTCTCACACTAAACTAGGGTTACGACACACTCCGTCTTCCTTAGGCATGAACTACTCGATAAGCACCATTACATGTAAATAATCCATACAAGTACAGCAAATATAGACTATTGAGCACATCACATTCAAAATAGATCTAAGATAAGAATAGATTTCGAAAGCAACGATATTTAATCAATGAATACGATTTTATTACTTAAAATCCTCTATACATGTAATCATCATCCATACATAATAAATTTAAAAGAAAAACATAAATTACACCCTATTACTTGGCTAAGGTTTCATTGAAACCCTAGATATCGGTCTAAGTGGCCATAGAAGCGATGAATGGCAAGAGGTTAATGGAGGAGGCCATGGGAATCCTTGGTCTTCTTCTTATTGCTTTCCTCTTCTTCAATGGCTAAAATTTTAGTTATTGAAGGATGTGTATAATATTGTGTAATCCCAAAATTGATTTAGAATAGGATTTATATAGATTTTGGAAGGATTAGGAGGCTTTTCTAAGCCTAATCGCACTAAAACTGTTGTATTTACGTTTCTGGATGTCGTATGCACAAACTACCTTTCCTGGGTGCTCTAATTTGGTGAGTCGCGCGCCTTTATGGTTTTTTCACAGGTCGCTCGTGTAGCCCTCTTGCGCGAGGTACTTTTTACTACACTGCACAACTTTTGTAGAATTACGATAAACTTTTGCATAGACCTCGGATTGACTCACCGTTTATGGCCATAACTTGAAGATCTACATTTTATATCCCTGGAGAAATTTCTCAAATCCAAAGTCTTTATTGTCAAAAATTTAATTTACCTAGACTGCTAATGTCTCCAGCTTTCACTGGAATCATCTTTTGAGCACAGAATGTCTTTGAAAGCCTCTAATCATTGAATTTTAGTGCATTTTCATGTTAAGGTTCCAAAACCTACAAAACATAGAATACTCATTAAAAATAATTAATAAATGAATGAAGTGGGCTAACAAAGCATATCTTCAAGACTATAAACGAGAACTATTTGTCACCGATCAGAGCACTTCAAAGCACATCATTGGTGTGTGAATTAATCTCAAGGCTTTGTGTTGTTCTAAATAAAGGAATGAAATCGGAAATGGAAAAAAGAGATTTAAGAGTATCAATTAGTCCTAAAATTATGAGAAAGCCCAATGGTTGAGTAGGCCTAAAAATGATGCAGAGATATTTGGAAGGATGATATTGTTGTGAGAATATATGAGAGTGCAGTCAAAGCTTGACACTAGGAAATTAATGGAAATTAGAGGCCATCTTTACTCCTTGCCTCTCCCTTCTGCCTCTTGTGATGTGATTCACTAGTTACCCTCCCCTAACAAAGTGTTCTCCTTTGCCAATACTTGGGATCATGTTCGTACTCGTTATCCCAAAGTCTCTTAGTATGGCCTCACAAGGTTCCCGGGTTATATCCCTCGCTATAGTTTTATCGTGTAGTTGGCTATTCTCTATAGATTATCCACACACGATAGAATTTATACATACACACCAGGACCACTTGCTTGTGTCTTTTGTCACAAAACTTTGGAGACTCATGACCATTTATTCGTTAATTGCTTATATACTTCTTATGTGTGGCAGGGAGTTCTTAATAGGTTGGAAATCTCCTACTTCACCCCTTCATGGGATGTTCTTGTTGATTGGGCAGTAAATAAGTGGAAAGGAAAGACTCCACGACATGTTGTCCCTAAAATGTGCTTTGGGTTGGTAACTATAGCATTTGGAAAGAGAGAAATGCGAGTAGTTTCAAACTTGATGTGAAGACTAAGGAAAGAGTTTTACAAGACGTTTGCCTACATATCTCCTTACAGATACAAGCTACATGGAAGAATGATCCCCAGCTCCCTCAATACATTGAAAGATTGGCCATCACTTCATAGTGGGGTTATTTTAAGTTGGTCCTCTTTTTTGTCCTTTAAGTGTTTGCCTTATTGTGATTCTTGCTCCTTTGTGTTTGATTGGTTGGAGCATTGTTTTTGTTTGGATGGGTCATTTTATGGGTTTGGCTTAGTTTTTCCCCATCCGTTGTGCATTGTCTGGATGCACCTTTTTTTTGTTTTTGTTTTTCCTGGGGTATGCCCCTTGTATATTGTATAGTGCCGCTTGGCCTTTTCTTTTATATTAACCATTTTTTCGAAAAAAGCTTGACACATTGTGAGATTTGAAAATGGACTGGCTAATGAAAAGGGTGAAAAGAATCAGCCACCATGAACAAAAGAGATGAATAAGAAAAGAAAAGAAAGAAAAAGAAGAAAAAGAAAAAAGAAAAGAAAATGAAAAAAGAGAATAAGTCCATCATGTTGGGTTTGTGCCCTCAAACCATTACTTTATATAGGAGACATTGACATTTTAATATATGGATATCAGCTTTACATTTTGTTATGTATGTTTCTTTCATGAGATGATTGTTATCCTTAAGTATCATAGTAAGTAATGCGTGTATGTATGAGATACATACAAGTGAGATACGAATTGCTATTCTTTGTTACTTAGAACATGTCACAGTGGATGTTGAGACTAGGATATCTCATCAGGTTTACACTGTAGCATGATTAACTACCATTGGATGGAGTGATCAATCTCAATCACTAGAGTGTAACTCTTAGTTAATATGTTAGTGCTTATAGTGCATTGACGGACCTGAGCTTTCCTATTGACACTCAAGGCTGTCAATCAGTCGATAGGAACTCATAACTTGTGTAAGGTACGTGTTCTTAATCTTGAGACGATTATGAACATAGACTGTGGATATGACTACTTTGACTTACCAATTAGTGAGGTCTATAGAAGATTAACACCTGGGTATCTTGGGTATGTCATATTCATAGGGTTGTGAACATATATTGTCAAGACAGAATCTACCCTCTGTTTTAGTGTAAGCATTCCCTTGAGAATGTCACCAAGTCGATTACTGAGTACTGCAGTCTTGTTGATAAGAGTTATCAACATGTTTGGTAATCATGAGAGGTGAATGGGACTCAAGGAATTCAAGAAGTAATTATGATTCAGGTTGACAATAATAGTTATCCGACTACCTGAATATGATTATGAATGCTGAAGGTAGAGGGACATTAGTACAACATACAAGTCTAGTTATCGCTTCAGATTTGTTCTTTTGCGTTGGAGTTCAGTTATCGTTTTATAGTGGAGTAAACGTTAACTGACCAGTTAGTTAGTTTGCTGATCAAAGAGTTTGATCACGGTAATTAACAAACTGGTCTAAGCCAACAATTAAGAGCCTAGGAGGTCCCACTCTTAGCTCCGTCAGGATACTTGGAAAGACACATGAGGAAGTGGTCAAGACAAGTTCGATCGATTGAATGATGTTCGATCGATTGAAGTCTTGGAAGTATCGATCGATCGAGAATGGTTCGATCGATCGAAGGTTCGATCGATCGAAGGTCTTCGATCGCTCGAAGTCTAGGTCGGTTCTGGGAATCTATAAATAGGGCAGTTGTGTTCTGGAAAAGAAGTTCGTCATTTTAGAACGTCAGAAGCTGCAAAAACTATTTTAGAGCCCCAAACCTTCTTTTTCCTCTCTATTAGAGATCCCACCATCTCTAGTCTCTCTGGCAAGCATCCATAGGAGACATAAGGGTGAAGACAACCTAGTGGAGGCTGCTGCATCACCAAGGAAGAAGAAGAAAATCAGAATTGGGTTCAAGACACTAAGGTATAACTCTTGTCCCCTCTTGTGCGCATCTATGGAATTAACGAGTAGTAAATCCTGGGCTGCCATTAAGTTTTTATAACTTGGCTTTTCCGCTGCGTGTTTAAACTTTTAAATTAAACCGGTTTTTCCATCAATTGGTATCAGAGCCACGCTCGTTTGGATCTACAGATGCGTTTTGGAACACTATTTTGATTTACATGTTGTTTTTAGAACTGTTTTTGAAATTGCATCATCACAGATCTGTTTCTGCAGTGTTATCACAGCAGAGTACAAATCTGTGATTGCATGGGATGCAAGGCAGGTTCGATCGATCGAACATGTTTCGATCGATCGAACATCCTCTGTACTCGAGCGATCAAGCAGTCTTCGATCGATCGAAACCTTCTGGTGTTCATCAATCGAATGAAGTTAGATCGATCGAGACAGATTCTTTGTCAGGATCTCTGTTTCACAGTTTTAAAGTGTTTTGAAATTAAAAGCTTTATTTTAAAGTATTCTGCAATTTTTTTTTAAAATCATTCTGTGAAATAGAAAGTTCAAGCGATTGAACAGAGTTCAATCGATCGAAGGTTCGAGCGATCGAACGGTCTTCGATCGATCGAACTGTGACAGAGAAGTAAGATGCTGTTTTAAGTTCTAATTCAGTATGTAAAGAGTTTATATACTGTGTGAATCAATTAAGTGTTGCAATAGATACATATATTTGTTATGTATGTATGGATACGTGTACGACTAACCCTTTTGCAGCTAGTTTAGTCACTATCTCCCATGGCACCAATAATTTTAAATTTTGTATTTAAATTGTTTGAGATTGGTGCATGTTGTAATTTAAGTTTGGTTTGGTTTTAAGGCATATGTAAAGGGCGCTGCGACTTCAATCCTACGAAAAGGAAAGTCGCACCGGTTTCCCTAGCCTTTTATTTTGTTGTTGCAATTTCTATTTCTAGATAAATTGTAAGCTTTGAAAGAAGCATATGACAAATGTAATAGAATTAGAAAATCCATGAAGATGGAGCAAGGAGCCGTTGTCCATGAAGATGGAGCTAGAGGCGACCAAACCAAGAGGAAGTTCTATGGAGATAGAGCCATGGGAGATAGAGGCATCGTTTGGATGTCTTTATTTTCAATTTTAGTTTTTTGTTTTATGTGCTTGGTTAGTGATTGGCATTTAATTATATTGTTACTACTTGTATGCACGTAAAACAAGTTTTCTAAAATAAAAATTCAAAAACCGTTTTTTAACACATTAGTAAACATTGGATGTTTATGGGTAATGTGTAAAAAAAAAACAAATTTTTCTAAAAAAAGAAAAATCCTTAATTTACCAAAACTAGTGGGAAAGGGTCTTATTTATTGACACCCATGATCTTCCATTAACGGTTCACTGTAAGATGAGTAGTGCATTCTGTGTCACCTCGCCAGGGGTGATCATTCCATACGGAGGGTGCATTACTTATTGGTTACTAGATGTGAGCTTCTTTTGATAGGATCAATCAGACGTGTTAGAGGGTGACCACCATACGGAGGCGCTACTTGAGACGGTTGTGATTGGATCCTAGTTAATGGTACACACTAGCTAAGCTATGGATAAGGGATCCCACACGGGGCATTATTCAGAAACTTAGAGATCAAAAAGGTTCGGGAGTCATAACTTGTTTTGCAAGAGTTGCATAGCGGACAAGTCATGATTAATCGAAAGATCGAACATTGACCACCACACGGAGGCTTTATTCTTTCGTTTCGATATTCCGGCGACTTTGTTTTAAAAATAAGAGTTTTTAAGGATTCTTTTATTTCAAACTGTCAAATTCTGATATCCATATTTATTTTGTTTGTTTGATTTTCAGTAATCATAATGTCTGGATCTGCATTTAGTCCACTTGCCACCATACTCACTCAAAACAAGTTAACTGGAAATAACTGCACTGAATGGAAACGTAACCTTGACATCGTGTTAACTGCGGAGGATCACATATATGTCCTCACCACCCCATGCCCCGAAGAACCCGCGGCAAATGCTTCGGCAGCTGCCAGACGCGAGTTTGACAAATGGAAGAAGTCGAATGGAATGGCTCGTTGCTATATTCTTGCCTCAATGGCTGGTGTGTTGCAACACCAATTCCAATCGAATGATTCTGCCAGTGACATTATCACATCCCTGAAAAAGATGTTTGGGGAGCATGGCAGGCCTGCCAGACAGGTAGCCATGCAAAAGATAATGAGTGCAAAGATATCGGAAGGGACTCCAGTCAAGGAACATGTTTTAAAAATGATTGGTTATTTAAACGAGCTGGAGACCCTAGGTGCCAACATCGATGCACAGACCCAAGTTGATATGATCCTCAATTCGCTATCGCCTTCATTCGCTCAATTTAAACTTAACTATAATATGAATCAAATGAATTTTTCAATGAGCGAATTGATGAGTTCTCTTTTGGCAGCAGAAGGGGTGATCAAACCTGGGGTCAACGTTTTGAACGTTGAGAAAAGCGCTTCCTCTTCCCGATCTACACCGAAAGGAAAGAAAGGGAAGAAGAAGGCTGGTACTGGTGGTCCAAGTGTTGGACTGGTCCCTAAGATTGCAAAATCTAAGGGAAAAGGTAAGGGCAAAGGGAAGGTGGGTGGCCAAGGCAAAGGAAAGTGTTTCCAATGCGGAGAGAAGGGCCACTGGAAGAGGAACTGTTCAGAATTCTTAGCTACAAGAGTTCAAGGTATGATTGAATCACATATGATTGAAGTAAGTTTTATTACGGATACTTCAAACACTTGGTGCATTGATTCTGGTGCGACTAACCATATCTGTAATTCATTGCAGGGGTTCAGATCAACAAGGAGGTGCAGTGATGGGGAAATCGTACTTACTCTAGGTTCTAGCGCAACCGTTTCTGCGGTTGCTATAGGAGTCGTAGTTTTAGAATTTCTAGACAATAAAGTTTTGATTTTATCAGATGTACTTTACGTCCCTTCAATGAGACGTAATTTAATTTCAGTTTCTAATTTATCGAATAATGGTTATTCTTTTCATTTTGGAACTGAAGTTGTGATTAAAAGAAATAGTTCTTTTATATGTTCTGGTTTTAATCAAATGGTTTATATGTGATTACTCCCAATATTTCTAAAGATTCTTGCTTGGAACTTAATAACTCAATGGTAACTATACCATCTAAAAGAAAAGAACCTTCCACTAATCCAACAAGGCTTTGGCACATGAGGCTTGGCCATATCAATCTAAATAGGATTGGCAGACTAGTCAAAGAAGGGATCTTAGGCGATTTGGTTCTCGAACCAATGGAAGTCTGGGAGTCTTGTTTAGAGGGTAAGATGACCAAAAGGCCCTTTCCCGCAAAGGGCAATAGGACCAATGCATTGTTAGAATTAGTTCATACTGATGTGTGTGGACCAATAAATATTAGAGCAAGGGGTGGTTATGAGTATTTCATAACATTTACCGATGACCACTCTAGGTATGGATATGTGTACCTAATGCAGCACAAGTCTGAAGCCTTTGAAAAATTCAAAGAGTTTAGGGCTGAAGTGGAGAAGCAATTGGGCTCACATATCAAGGCCATTCGATCTGATCGAGGTGGCGAGTACCTCTCTAATGAGTTTATTGATCACCTCGTACAGAATGGGATTCTGTCATAGTTGACTGCACCTAGCACGCCTCAGCAGAATGGTGTAGCGAAGAGAAGGAACCGGACTCTTTTAGACATGACTAGGTCAATGATGAGTTATTCAGAGTTGCCATTATTCCTTTGGGGTTATGCTTTGGAAACCGCTACATACATACTAAATCTAGCGCCAAGCAAATCTGTTCCCAGGACACCACGGGAGATGTGTATTGGGCGCATGCCTTCTTTGCAACATCTCCGGATATGGGGGTGTCCGGCACATGTGCTGAAAGGAAAGATGAGCAAGTTGGATTCTAGATCAGAAGTATGTTATTTTGTAGGGTATCCAAAGGGTACTTATGGATGGTATTTTTATGATCCAAGAGAACAGAAAGTGTTTGTTAGTACAAATGCTGTTTTCTTAGAGGATGATTATATCATGAACCATAAACCTAAGGGAAGGATAGATCTGAGAGAAATAGAAGGAGAGCCCCTAGTCCAACCTGCAGTTGATAACGATGTAAATCAAGAAAATACCACTTCTTCACCCTTTTCTGCACAGGTACCTCGTCGTAGTGGGAGGATTATCAGCCAGCCTGATAGATACATGTTCTTAGGAGAAGTTTTTGAAGTTGTCTCCATAGAATCTGAATCTGATCCTGCCACATATGAAGAGGAAATGACTGATGTTGATTCAGATCATTGGGTTAAAGCTATGAAGGCTGAATTAGAATCTATGGATTCTAATCAGGTCTGGGATCTTGTAGAGCTTCCAGCCAATATTAAACCCATTGGTTGTAAGTGGGTCTACAAGAGGAAAAGAGGATCTGATGGAAAGGTTGAGACCTTTAAGGCTAGGCTTGTAGCGAAAGGTTATACTCAGAGGGAGGGCATTGACTATGAGGAAACCTTCTTGCCGGTAGCCATGCTCAAATCCATCAGAATACTCTTATCCATTGCTGCATGCCTAGATTATGAGATCTGGCAGATGGACGTCAAGACTGCATTCTTAAATGGCAATCTTGAGGAGGACATCTATATGCAACAACCAGAAGGGTTCATAGCTGGTCGAAAATGTAACTTGGTATGCAAGCTGCAAAAGTCCATTTATGGGCTTAAGCAGGCATCCAGGAGTTGGAACATCCGATTTGACCAAGCCGTCAAGTCGTTTGGTTTTATACAGAATCTGGATGAACCTTGTGTATACAAGAAGTGTGAAGGGAAAGTGGTAGCCTTTCTTGTGCTTTACGTTGACGACATTCTACTCATTGGGAATGATGTAGCGGCATTGTCAACGGTCAAGGTTTGGCTAGCTAGTACTTTTGATATGAAGGATCTAGGAGAGGCGAGCTATATTCTTGGGATAAAGCTCTTTCAGGATCGCAAGCGAAAGATAATGGGATTGTCTCAAGCTGGTTATATCGATAAGGTGCTAACTAGGTTTTCAATGGATAATTCGAAGAAAGGTTTGTTACCTTTCAGGCATGGTTTAGCGTTCTCCAAGGACCAGTGTCCCAAGACACAGGAGGAGAGGAATCGCATGGCAGGAATTCCATATGCTTCGGCAGTTGGAAGTCTTATGTATGCGATGTTATGCACTAGACCAGATATCTGTTTTGCCGTTGGCATGGTTAGCAGATATCAATCGAATCCAGGTCCAGAGCACTGGACAGCCGTTAAGCACATTCTTAAGTACTTGAGAAGGACTAAAGATTACATGCTTATGTACGGTGGTAATGAGTTAATTCCAGTAGGATATACTGACTCGGACTTTATGTTAGATAAAGATTCGAGGAAGTCAACATCCAGACATCTCTTTACCTTGGGAGATGGTGCTGTTAGTTGGAGGAGCATTAAGCAGAAATGCATTGCAGACTCAACTACAGAAGCTGAGTATGTGACTGCTTGTGAAGCCGCAAAGGAAGCTGTTTGGCTCAAGAAGTTCCTTATGGAGCTCGAGGTGGTACCAGCGTCATTGTCACCTATTACGCTTTATTGTGATAATAGTGGGGCAGTGGCTCAGTCCAAGGAGCCAAGGAACCACGGAAAGGGGAAGCACGTAGAGCGGAAATATCATCTTATCCGAGATATTGTTCAACGTGGAGATGTGACTATCACCAAGATTGCCACCATTGACAATCTTGCTGATCCGTTTACAAAGACCTTGCCACAGAAGGTCTTTGATCGTCATCTAGATAGTCTGGGTCTTAGATGTAGTTCTGAATGGTTATGAGTGCAAGTGGGAGTTTGTTGGGTTTGTGCCCTCAAACCATTACATTATATAGGAGACATTGACATTTTAATATATGGATATCAGCTTTACATTTTGTTATGTATGTTTCTTTCATGAGATGATTGTTATCCTTAAGTATCATAGTAAGTAATGCGTGTATGTATGAGATACATACAAGTGAGATACGAATTGCTATTCTTTATTACTTAGAACATGTCACAGTGGATGTTGAGACTAGGATATCTCATCAGGTTTACACTGTAGCATGATTAACTACCATTGGATGGAGTGATCAATCTCAATCACTAGAGTGTAACTCTTAGTTAATATGTTAGTGCTTATAGTGCATTGACGGACCTGAGCTTTCCTATTGATACTCAAGGCTGTCAATCAGTCGATAGGAACTCATAACTTGTGTAAGGTACGTGTTCTTAATCTTGAGACGATTATGAACACAGACTGTGGATATGACTGCTTTGACTTACAAATCAGTGAGGTCTATAGAAGATCAACACCTGGGTATCTTGGGTATGTCATATTCATAGGGTTGTGAACATATATTGTCAAGACAGAATCTACCCTCTATTTCAGAGTAAGCATTCCCTTGAGAATGTCACCAAGTCGATTACTGAGTACTGCAGTCTTGTTGATAAGAGTTATCAACATGTTTGGTAATCATGAGAGGTGAATGGGACTCAAGGAATTTAAGAAGTAATTATGATTCAGGTTGACAGTAACAGTTATCCGACTACCTGAATATGATTATGAATGCTGAAGGTAGAGGGACATTAGTACAACATACAAGTCTAGTTATCGCTTCGGATTTGTTCTTTTGCGTTGGAGTTCAGTTATCGTTTTATAGTGGAGTAAACGTTAACTGACCAGTTAGTTAGTTTGCTGATCAAAGAGTTTGGTCACGGTAATTAACAAACTGGTCTGAGCCAACAATTAAGAGCCTAGGAGGTCCCACTCTTAGCTCCGCTAGGATACGTGGAAAGACACATGAGGAAGTGGTCAAGACAAGTTCGATCGATCGAATGATGTTCGATCGATTGAAGTCTTGGAAGTATCGATCGATCGAGAATGGTTCGATCGATCGAAGGTTCGATCGATCGAAGGTCTTCGATCGCTCGAAGTCTAGGTCGGTTCTGGGAATCTATAAATAGGGCAGCTGCGTTCTGAAAAAGAAGTTTGTCATTTTAGAACGTCAGAAGCTGCAAAAACTATTTTAGAGCCCCAAACCTTCTTTTTCCTCTCTATTAGAGATCCCACCATCTCTAGTCTCTCCGGCAAGCATCCATAGGAGACATAAGGGTGAAGACAACCTAGTGGAGGCTGCTGCATCACCAAGGAAGAAGAAGAAAATCAGAATTGGGTTCAAGACACTAAGGTATAACTCTTGTCCCCTCTTGTGCGCATCTATGGAATTAACGAGTAGTAAATCCTGGGCTGCCATTAAGTTTTTATAACTTGGCTTTTTCGCTGCGTGTTTAAACTTTTAAATTAAACCGGTTTTTCCATCACATCATGCTACACAAGGGTTACCACAAGTGACACTAGACCCAAATGGAAACATGGCTCGAAAAGCCCACTAATCCTTGAAGCCTAATTCTTTCAAGACCTCAAGAGTTGATTGAACTACGTTTTGACCTGATTCCCACTCAGGGATACGTTGGCAGCCTGCAAGGTTTGGTCACAATCAATCATTACTTTCCTTTCATGCCTCAGCTGAACTATTGTAGGACCTGATGCCCATTCGGGGATAAGTAGGTGGGTCTCCCAAGGCCCTTGGTCCAAAGAAGAAACCTAATCAATTCATGAAATTACCTTGAAAACTAGGGGCAAATGATCTATCATTTGCCCAGAAGCCGCGTCATCTCCCTCAAACCAGGGGCAAACTTCGTTTGCCTAGCATTCCCAATCCCCCTGTCAAACTAGGGGCAAACTGTCGTTTGCTAAATAAGATATCTCTAGGGTTTACTAGCTTTCCAAATAAGGATCAAGTTTGGACATCCTAAAAATTCCTGAAGTTAAGAGATGAAGTTTTCATACATAAATCTGAAATTGATTTAAGATGGAAAGAAACACGAAAAGAAGAATTCTTCATTATCATAAAGTCAATCGTAAAGGAAAACACAATGAAAGAATATTGTGGGATGATAACTTTCTATCAGAGCTAAACTGAGACTCTTTCTAGAAAATCACTACTTAACTAGAAAAGTGCAAAGAAAAGAAAGTAGAATCGGTCACAACATTTGCGAAATGTGTATGTCTCTACTAAGTTTGTATCTGCCTCTTTGAAATTCCAAGATATGCTCCTCAAATAGATCAACAAGAGTTGGAATTTTTGAAAAAGAGGTGCAATAATCTACATAAGCATTGATAAAAGCAGCAATAGAAAGAAAGGTGAAGAATGGAACTCAGATCTTAGGAAATTAAGAAAAGGTTGAGTAATACTCCTAGAAAGAACAAATCTGGTAGATATCCTCAGCAGGTCAAGCTCTGAACCACACATGGTAATGGTCGGATGTACTGAAAAGCCCTCGAACTTGTCTCTGATCAAAAAGAGGAATCTCTGAGTAGAAAAGCGGTCTCCATGAGGAACTGGCTTGTACTTCTTCGTCTTCTTGCCCGAATCACTTGAGCCACTCGAACTGTCGACCACGACAATCAATCTATCAAAGAGAAAATAGAGAAAAAGAAATTTGGAAAAGGATAAAATTCGGATTAAGTGACGCCAAGGAAGAAATTGAGAATTTTCGAGTTCGCGTGACTCTAAATTTTGAAAATTGAAAAATAAATTTTTTAGTCTGTGTGACTCCAAACCTTTTGAGAATTGAAAATAGATTTTTGAGTCTGTGTGACTCCAGATTTTGAAAATAAAATTTTGAGCTTGCGTGACTCCAGATTTTGAAAATAAATTTTTGAGTCCTCGTGACTCTGTAGACACCTCAGTTTTGACTGACTGTCGAATTCAGGGGATGGCTACCTCTAGACCGATGATGACAGTGTCCGACAAAATTCGAAGGTTTTCCAAGTAATTCAAATCTTTCGAAGAGTTCTTCAGCCCCCCTAAGAGTTTTTCAAATGGAAAGGGAGAAATTAGGTATTCAGGAGACCAGGATATAAAGTACGCATGAGAAAAATAGTTCAAAATTTAATTTCAAAATAAGTAAACACAAAAGAATTTAAAAATTAAATAAAAAGAGAGAGAAGAAAGAATTTTGAAAAAAGAAAAGGAAAGGAAAACAAAAAGAAAAAAATGTATATAAGAGTAATCTATATGATATATATACGTAATCTATTAGGTTTGTATTAGTATAAGTATATCTTGAGTATATTCGTATAAAGTATATACTAGTATGAGTACATATCAAGTATATATTTGAAAATAAAAGAGAAAAGATTGGGATTCTATTTGCTGCGACACGCGGCAATGTCGGCGGCACTCAGCACCGACATTCAATGAGTGTCGGAACGGTGCAGCATTCAGTGCATTCACTGAATGCTGCCGACAACTCAGTGAGTGCCGCCCACTGTAACAGACTATTTTCTCAAATATGTATGGAATATTCTTGTTAGGGATATATACTAAAAGCCATGCTTTATGTAGTTGATTTATTATTCATTTAATAAAATCAGTTAATCCATTTTATTTTTAGAATCTGTGTGGGCAATGTTTGTATTATATTATTTATTTAATATTATGCATGTGTGTCTCTCATTCTATATAGTAGGTGGTTTGGTGTGTAGAGTTCGGCTTACACACGGAAGATCAGGCCATCAGATATTATAGAATGTAAGATTTTGGTTTACAGTCTTAGATGGGATTGGACACACCATCGGTAGGACTGCAGCATGGTGTTGTAGTAGGTTTGTCTTGACTACGGAAAATGGTATAGTTTCAACTCACTATGCTGGTACACTTTGTGTATTAAACGAGACTGACTTGGGGTAATTATCTTTATACTGACTTATAAGATAATTAATACCTCATGGCTATTATGAGTGCTTATGCTCTAAATTCTAAGTTAATTTGTAGACACGTACATTTGATATTTACACTTTGATCCCTAAAAGGGTGAGATCCTTAAATGGGTCAATATCTCATTGGATTGGGTGGCAATATTAATTGTGTGGTGGATATTAATTAATGATGGAATCCATGTCTCAATTTTTGGGATTGATGATATCCCCTTGAGAAAGCTTATAAGTTTTGATTATGTCAAACCCTGCAGGTGGATTTTGTATCCAACATATCAGATAAGTTAAGCAGAGGATCTCAAGGAATTTTAAGAAATTAATTAAATATGATTGTCAGTAATTATATTTAATTAATGGATATCTATAATCTTAACATAGGGAGATAACAAGCATTTAATAACATGGAGCTCGAAATATATTTTTGAGATAAGGGTAGGAGTACAATTATAATTCTTTAGTGGCATGAATTATAATTGTAATGCCTGTAATTTCTCTACGTGCAATAATACGAGTTTTATGAATTTCTATATCTGGTCTATTATTATATTATTATTTTATTTGTGTGACTATATCAGTGTAATGTAATTACTAATTAGACTATAATCACTGCACCGACTCGACCGTAATTAGACTTAACTTAGTCCTGTACCTGGACCCGAACATCAGAAATAATACCTGTCTGCACGTAAACCGAGATCGACACGCATAACAAGAAACTTTTGCACGCAAACCGAGGTAGTGGCACAAAACTCGAGGTGGACCCCACATGGTCGGCCACATGGCAGCCCATGCACCACATGGCACCACCTCCCTTGCCACTTGTCCACCTCTAGGACACTTGTCCATACATGCACACCATGCAAGCATGCATGGTGACACATAATCCCTTCCTTTCTTTATATAAGGATGCCTATATTCATGCATTAGACTCTTGGTCATTTTACAATCAGCATATAGAGTTAGAGAGAGCTAGGAGATGAACTCCATGGAGAGATAAGAGATGCATGGAGATGGAGAAGAAGAACTAGGAAGAAGTCTCCACCATTGAGGTTGTGTTCAAGCTTCCTAAGCTCAAATCCAAAGCCCAAGCTCAATTTCAAGTTTATGTGAGTATTCTAACTCACTTTAGAACCTATATAGCATGTAGTAATGTTTTATTAAGTGCTTGATGTTGATAGTTTGAGAGATCCATGCCATGCAAGATAAATTTTCAAATCTGGGAAGCAGAAACTTCCAGCAGAGTGTTGTTTAGTAAAACAAACATTTCGAGCAGTTCAAAAATGAGAATGAGGCTAGGTTTTTTGGTGGAGAAAGCTAACTCATTTATCTACAAATAACTCTTCTATAGCTCAGTCTGAAAATCACTTTTTCATAGGTGAAATGTACATGCAACGAAGTACTTTAAATCTGAGAAACTGAAACTCTCAGCAGAACATAGTTTAGTAAAATGAATGTTTTGTGCAGCTCAAAAATCCGAATTAAGCTAGATTTTTTTGTGGTGAAAGCTAACTCATTTATCTACAAATAACTCTTCTATAGCCTAGTCTAAAAATGACTCCTTAATAGGTGAAATGCACATGCAACGCAGTACTATAAATCTGGGACAGAGCAGTCCGAAAATATAGAAATGTCTAAGTAAAATAAATATTTTGAGTAGCTCAAAAATGCAATTGAAGTTAGATTTTTTTGTACATGAAGCTAATCCAATTATCTACAATGTTCTAGTTTTGAGTTTGATCTACAAATCAATTTATCATGCCCAAATAAATCTTATCAATTCAGTCGACATAGTAAAATTAATTCCTGGCAGATTGTATAACTACTTGTATGATGTGTTTATTAATGATGCTTGCTTTCCGGTATCTATGTGGTTATGGATATCTTGTGCTATGGTAGTGCTATCGCATATATGAGTATGTTAAGGGTTTCATCTATATGGTTATTGATGTCAAATCCATGTTATAGATCCACGAGCTACACGCTAGGTTTCCGTTGTTATGAATATAGTGTGATGACCATAGAGAATTCATACCCAAGCTATAAGTATGTTGTACGGCACGATTATTGCGCTGACAGTGATTGGATAGGTTTCAAATGTAAGTATGTTATGACATAAAATAGGATGATGGATGTATAAACGTAACTTCGAAAGTATATTCGGAAGTCCTTTAATGAACTAAATTCCGAAATGAGTGACGAATGCGTGGTCGGGAAAATGTAAGGGTCGGTTGTGCTATGTTAGAAGCAGATTATGATAAGGATAATTGTCGGATAGGTAATCTGGGCAACGGAGATCAGGATAGTAAGAAAAAGGGATGTGCGGTTGAGTTGTGATGCGGTGATTCTTTGAGTAAAGACTCCTTTCGGTTCTTCGTGACGAAGTGGATGTTCTTGTACTCCGTAACGCTTTCGGTTCTTCGTGACGAAGCGGTGATTCTTTGAGTAAAGACTCCTTTCGGTTCTTCGTGACGAAGTGGATGTTCTTGTACTCCGTAACGCTTTCGGTTCTTCGTGACGAAGCGGTGATTCTTTGAGTAAAGACTCCTTTCGGTTCTTCGTGACGAAGTGGATGTTCTTGTACTCCGTAACGCTTTCGGTTCTTCGTGACGAAGCGGTGATTCTTTGAGTAAAGACTCCTTTCGGTTCTTCGTGACGAAGTGGATGTTCTTGTACTCCGTAACGCTTTCGGTTCTTCGTGACGAAGCGGTGATTCTTTGAGTAAAGACTCCTTTCGGTTCTTCGTGACGAAATGGATGTTCTTGTACTCCGTAACGCTTTCGGTTCTTCGTGACGAAGCGGTGATTCTTTGAGTAAAGACTCCTTTCGGTTCTTCGTGACGAAATGGATGTTCTTGTACTCCGTAACGCTTTCGGTTCTTCGTGACGAAGCGGTGATTTTTGAGTGAAGACTCCTTTCGGTTCTTCGTGACGAAATGGATGTTCTTGTACTCCGTAACGCTTTCGGTTCTTCGTGACGAAGCGGTGATTTTTGAGTGAAGACTCCTTTCGGTTCTTCGTGACGAAATGGATGTTCTTGTACTCCGTAACGCTTTCGGTTCTTCGTGACGAAGCGGTGATTTTTGAGTGAAGACTCCTTTCGGTTCTTCGTGACGAAATGGATGTTCTTGTACTCCGTAACGCTTTCGGTTCTTCGTGACGAAGCGGTGATTTTTGAGTGAAGACTCCTTTCGGTTCTTCGTGACGAAATGGATGTTCTTGCACTCCTTAACACTTCGGTTCTTCGTGACGAAGTGGTTGATGAAAGATGTTTTGGTCGATGAAAGATGTTTTGGGTTGATGAAAGACGAAGTGGTTGATGAAAGATGTTTTGGTTGATGAAAGACGAAGTAGTTGATGAAAGATGAAGTGGTTGATGAAAGATGGTTTGGTTAGCAAGGGACACTTTGGGTTTGTAAATGATGTCGGATGTTAGAAATGAATGGTAGTGGCATTAAGAATGTCTAGACGGGTCTCCTGAATTGTTTGTATTCCTATCGAATACGTAGTCGGGTACGCTACTAGTTATAATTCGACGGTGAGAACGTAAAGATCCTAAAAGATATGTTGAAAGGTAGTAGATGTATTCCTATTGTGTTTTACTATATACGTTCCATTTGATTTAGCTTACTCACTCAGCTTTCATAAGCTGACGACGTTCATGTCGCTGGACATTCCCATGTCCAGCTTATCCAGGTAACGAGTACGCGGGTTATGATGCTACGCAAGCGGAGAACGCGGAGGAAGAGTACACCGAAGATGGCTATGGTTATGCTAGTTAGAGAGAAGACTAGCAGTTATCCTCTGTAAATGTTTTGATTATAACCAGAAGACTTAGCATATATTTTGTAATAGTTTTGTAAGGCCGAGAGCCATAAGACTCTGATGTATTTATAATGATGTATTAACTAGCTAAGTACTTTGACTTCTCTTTGTAATATATTCCAGTAAGTATGATGGTTTTATCTTTTTATTATATCGTTTAAATATTATTATCTGGTCATGGACAATTCGGTACTGTAACCAGTCACGTGCCTCAGGGTCCAAGATGAAAATTTTAAATTTTTCCATATTTTGGCTACGCCGGGGCGTGACAGGGATTTTTGGTATCAAAGCTTTAGGTTAAGAAGTGTCCACCGATTGTCCTACACACTTAAGATATGAACCTTAAGATAGTTTTGTGATTAGCATGGTACCTTGTTACATCCCGGATGGATATGGAGGATGGGGTTGATGAGGAGATTGACCCAGCAGTGGGTATTGACCTAGCCGAGGATGTTGACCCAACAGAGGGTGCTGGTGAGGGGGAAGCAATGATAGTCATGGAGGCTGGAAATCCAGAGGTTGAGTATGACTCTAAGAATGTAGATATAGAGCCTTTGGATTAGGATGAAGATGAGATGGTTGTTAAGTTTGACCCGTACTTGGACTGGGTTCCACCTATGGAGATTCCAATCTTTGATGATGTTCTACCATATAAGTCAGATATGAAGGATTTTTTTTGATAGGACTCCCAGGATCTAGAGCTTTACTTGTGTTAGGACTAGTAGCCCATCTTTTTGTGTGTATAGTATGTACCCAGGCATATAACACAAACTAGTGGTAGCGTGTACGCCTTTCTATGTAAATATTTGAAGTTATCTATAAAGATTTGTTTCCTCTACTTGATGAAATGTATTTATTTGATATATACTCATATTAGAATTGTTAGCTATACCTTATATCATTTATATATCTTGTAACCATAGTTAGGACTGGAGGGTAACCAGTAGTTATTCAGTTAGGTTCATAACACACAAACATATGACAAGTCAGCCACCTCAGCTTAGGAACGAACACGAGGAAGACCTGTGACTCAGTTCCAAGGAAACAAGCGCCCATGGAACAGCAGTAAGAAACCAGGACCCACACTTCCCCGAGACAAGAACGTAGTACCTCCTGCACCACAAGTATCAACCACTACTATCGAGAACAACAGGGATGGATGCTTTAAATGTGGGATCCCCGGACACATGGCTCGAGACTGCACAGCCCCCAGGGATAATTATCGAATTAATGTTGTCTGTTACAACTGTGGCAAGAGGGGACACATGAGCAGAGAATGTAAGGCACCAAAAGGAAACTATCATGGGCCTACTACTCAAGGCCAAGCTGGTAAGGCTCGACTCAATGCTATCATACCCGAGGCAGCTGGCTATGATGAAAAGGAACAGCAGAACTTGGAAGGTACACTCTCATTATATGCTAGTAGAGTTAAAGTACTTTTTGATACGGGTGCCACGAATTCGTTTATTGCCTTTGAGATTGTACGACGATTGGGTTTAGTACCCCAAGCACTTGAGGTAGCCTTGAATGCGGTATCACCTTTGGGAGTGACCGTGAAGCTAGGAAAGGTGTGCAAGGACTGTACTTTGACATTGGAGGACAGAAACCTATATGCAGACTTAATTGTTCTGTCAATGAAGGAATTCGACGTAATCTTAGGATTTGACTGGCTTACTAAGTATCATGCAAAGTTAGATTGTGCTGGTAGGTCGATCACATTTTCAGTACCTGGAAGTGCACCCTTTAGTTTTCAATGCAACCCTACTAGTGACGCCTTCCTTACAAGTCGTTTAGCCGCTATGGAAACTACAGGCTCAGATTTGACGATCGCTCGGATTCCGATAGTCCGAGACTATGAGGATGTCTTTCAGGACATTTCTGGATTACCACCAAAGCGCGAGATCGACTTTTGTATTGAGTTGATACCCGAAACGACACCGATATCCAAGGCTCCTTATCGTATGGCCCCAACGGAAATGCTGGAGTTGAAGAAGCAAGTACAAGAGTTAGAAGATCTTGGATTTATTAGACCAAGCACGTCACCATGGGGAGCCCCGGTTCTATTTGTTAGAAAGAAGGATGGAAATCTTCGACTCTGTATCGACTACAGAGAGTTGAATAAGGTTACTATTAAGAATAAGTACCCGCTTCCCAGGATAGACGATTTGTTCGATCAACTACAAGGAGCGACGACCTTTTCGAAGATTGACTTACGATCTGGGTACCATCAGTTACTTGTCAGGCCGGAAGATATACCGAAAACAGCTTTCAGAACAAGATATGGGCACTACGAGTTCTTAGTTATGCCTTTTGGATTAACTAATGCCCCGGCGGTATTCATGGATTTGATGAATCGGGTATTCAGACCCTTCTTGGATCAATTCATCATCGTGTTTATCGATGACATCCTTATTTATTCGAAGAGTGATGAAGAACACGAGAAGCATGTGAAGATTGCACTTCAGACACTTAGAGAAAATCGTCTCTATGCTAAGTTCAGTAAGTGTGAGTTTTGGCTGAAAGAAGTCAAATTCTTGGGACATGTAGTCTCACAGAACGGAATTTCAGTGGACTCAACCAAGACGGACGCAGTTTCTAGTTGGAATAGACCAACCAATGCATCGGAAGTACGAAGTTTCCTTGGATTGGCTGGATACTACAGGAGATTCGTGGAGGGTTTCTCAAGGATCGCGTCTCCTTTAACCGGACTAACAAAGAAGGACATAAAGTTTGAGTGGAAGGACAAGCACGAACGCGCCTTTCAGGAATTAAAGGAGAGGTTGACCTCAGCGCCAGTGCTAGCTATACCCAAGAGTGGTGAACAGTACACTATCTACAGTGACGCTTCATATCAAGGACTAGGATGTGTACTTATGCAGAATGGTCAGGTAATCGCTTATGGATCTAGGCAATTAAAGCTACATGAATTAAACTACCCTACACACGATCTGGAATTGGCTGCAATTGTCTTTGCACTTAAGATTTGGAGGCACTACCTCTACGGAGAGAAGTTTGACCTATTCTCAGACCACAAAAGCTTGAAATACCTGTTCTCTCAAAAGGAATTAAACATGAGACAACGACGTTGGATGGAGCTACTTAAGGACTACGACTTTAATTTGCAATACCACCCCGGTAAGGCAAATGTAGTCGCAGATGCTCTAAGCAGAAAACCCCACAGGTTAATCGCCTCACTTTTAATCAGGGAATGGAAAGCCTTAGAAGCTTTAACGGAATTTGACTTTCAGACTACAAGACCAGGTATTGGACGACCTTTTGGATGTCTTATGGTGCAGCCAACCCTCATTAACCGAGTACTTGAAGCTCAAAAGAAGGACGAAGGATTGAGGAAATGGTTTGAGAAGGCAAAAGCAAAGGATCCGACTGAATGGAATATTGGAACAGACGGGGCATTCAGATGTAAGGACAGGTTATGTGTACCCAACACGGATAATTTGAGGGAAGACATTCTGAATGAAGCCCACAAGTCAAGGATGACTATACACCCCGGCGGAACCAAGATGTACAAAGACTTGAAAAGGAACTTTTGGTGGGAAGGCATGAAGAGAGAAGTCGCAGAATATGTAGCAAAATGCCCTACTTGCCAGCAAGTCAAGGCAGAACATCAACGACCTCCAGGATTACTACAACCTCTACCAGTCCCAGAATGGAAATGGGAGCATATCACCATGGATTTTGTTATGGGATTGCCAAGATCTCAGCAAAACCATGATGCCATTTGGGTAGTTGTTGATCGACTAACCAAATCAGCCCATTTTATTGCATATAATATGATCTATCCTGTTGAAAAGATGAGTCGACTTTATCTGCAACAGGTTGTGCGGTTACATGGGGTACCAGTGTCAATAGTATCAGATCGAGATTCGAGATTCACCGCTGGATTTTGGGAGAGTCTTCAGAAAGCGATGGGAACATCTCTGAAGTTAAGTTCTGCATTTCATCCACAAACTGATGGACAAACAGAAAGGACGAATCAAGTAATGGAGGATATGCTTCGAGCCTGTGTAATCGATTTCGAAAGTTCGTGGGAAACTCACTTACCGTTGGTTGAGTTTGCTTATAACAACAGTTTTCATTCGAGCATAGGGATGGCACCATTTGAAGCACTATACGGAAGGCCGTGCCGATCACCTTTGTGTTGGGCTGAAATTGGGGATGGCAAACTATTGGGACCAGACTTAGTCCAGGAGACCAATAAAGGAATCAATACAGTAAAGGAAAGAATGAAGGCAGCACAAAGTAGATACAAGAGCTACGCGGATAAACGACATCGAGACCTAGAATTTGAAGTGGGGGATCATGTTTACCTGAAAGTTTCACCGGTTCGAGGCGTGGTAAGGTTTGGACAGAAGAAGGGAAAGCTATCGCCACGCTACATTGGACCATTTGAGATTCTGGATCGCGTAGGAAAAGTCGCCTATAGATTGGCGTTACCTCCCAAGATGTCGGGAGTTCATAACGTATTCCATGTAAGCATGCTAAGGAAATGTCTTCATAACCCGGCACATGAGATCGACTTCAAAGATATCGAAGTAAATGATAATGCTACATTCATTGAAGGACCTGTAAAGATTCTGGATCATGGAATCAAGAAGTTGAGAAACAAAGAGATTCCGCTGGTAAAGATTCAGTGGAAACACCATGATGAAGGAGAAGCCTCTTGGGAGCTGGAATCGGAAATGCGAGAGAAATTTCCTTTTCTTTTTAGTGCCTAGATAGCTCAGATTTCGAGGACGAAATCCTGTAATAGGTGGTAGAAGATGTAATGCCTGTAATTTCTCTACGTGCAATAATACGAGTTTTATGAATTTCTATATCTGGTCTATTATTATATTATTATTTTATTTGTGTGACTATATCAGTGTAATGTAATTACTAATTAGACTATAATCACTGCACCGACTCGACCGTAATTAGACTTAACTTAGTCCTGTACCTGGACCCGAACATCAGAAATAATACCTGTCTGCACGTAAACCGAGATCGACACGCATAACAAGAAACTTTTGCACGCAAACCGAGGTAGTGGCACAAAACTCGAGGTGGACCCCACATGGTCGGCCACATGGCAGCCCATGCACCACATGGCACCACCTCCCTTGCCACTTGTCCACCTCTAGGACACTTGTCCATACATGCACACCATGCAAGCATGCATGGTGACACATAATCCCTTCCTTTCTTTATATAAGGATGCCTATATTCATGCATTAGACTCTTGGTCATTTTACAATCAGCATATAGAGTTAGAGAGAGCTAGGAGATGAACTCCATGGAGAGATAAGAGATGCATGGAGATGGAGAAGAAGAACTAGGAAGAAGTCTCCACCATTGAGGTTGTGTTCAAGCTTCCTAAGCTCAAATCCAAAGCCCAAGCTCAATTTCAAGTTTATGTGAGTATTCTAACTCACTTTAGAACCTATATAGCATGTAGTAATGTTTTATTAAGTGCTTGATGTTGATAGTTTGAGAGATCCATGCCATGCAAGATAAATTTTCAAATCTGGGAAGCAGAAACTTCCAGCAGAGTGTTGTTTAGTAAAACAAACATTTCGAGCAGTTCAAAAATGAGAATGAGGCTAGGTTTTTTGGTGGAGAAAGCTAACTCATTTATCTACAAATAACTCTTCTATAGCTCAGTCTGAAAATCACTTTTTCATAGGTGAAATGTACATGCAACGAAGTACTTTAAATCTGAGAAACTGAAACTCTCAGCAGAACATAGTTTAGTAAAATGAATGTTTTGTGCAGCTCAAAAATCCGAATTAAGCTAGATTTTTTTGTGGTGAAAGCTAACTCATTTATCTACAAATAACTCTTCTATAGCCTAGTCTAAAAATGACTCCTTAATAGGTGAAATGCACATGCAACGCAGTACTATAAATCTGGGACAGAGCAGTCCGAAAATATAGAAATGTCTAAGTAAAATAAATATTTTGAGTAGCTCAAAAATGCAATTGAAGTTAGATTTTTTTGTACATGAAGCTAATCCAATTATCTACAATGTTCTAGTTTTGAGTTTGATCTACAAATCAATTTATCATGCCCAAATAAATCTTATCAATTCAGTCGACATAGTAAAATTAATTCCTGGCAGATTGTATAACTACTTGTATGATGTGTTTATTAATGATGCTTGCTTTCCGGTATCTATGTGGTTATGGATATCTTGTGCTATGGTAGTGCTATCGCATATATGAGTATGTTAAGGGTTTCATCTATATGGTTATTGATGTCAAATCCATGTTATAGATCCACGAGCTACACGCTAGGTTTCCGTTGTTATGAATATAGTGTGATGACCATAGAGAATTCATACCCAAGCTATAAGTATGTTGTACGGCACGATTATTGCGCTGACAGTGATTGGATAGGTTTCAAATGTAAGTATGTTATGACATAAAATAGGATGATGGATGTATAAACGTAACTTCGAAAGTATATTCGGAAGTCCTTTAATGAACTAAATTCCGAAATGAGTGACGAATGCGTGGTCGGGAAAATGTAAGGGTCGGTTGTGCTATGTTAGAAGCAGATTATGATAAGGATAATTGTCGGATAGGTAATCTGGGCAACGGAGATCAGGATAGTAAGAAAAAGGGATGTGCGGTTGAGTTGTGATGCGGTGATTCTTTGAGTAAAGACTCCTTTCGGTTCTTCGTGACGAAGTGGATGTTCTTGTACTCCGTAACGCTTTCGGTTCTTCGTGACGAAGCGGTGATTCTTTGAGTAAAGACTCCTTTCGGTTCTTCGTGACGAAGTGGATGTTCTTGTACTCCGTAACGCTTTCGGTTCTTCGTGACGAAGCGGTGATTCTTTGAGTAAAGACTCCTTTCGGTTCTTCGTGACGAAGTGGATGTTCTTGTACTCCGTAACGCTTTCGGTTCTTCGTGACGAAGCGGTGATTCTTTGAGTAAAGACTCCTTTCGGTTCTTCGTGACGAAGTGGATGTTCTTGTACTCCGTAACGCTTTCGGTTCTTCGTGACGAAGCGGTGATTCTTTGAGTAAAGACTCCTTTCGGTTCTTCGTGACGAAATGGATGTTCTTGTACTCCGTAACGCTTTCGGTTCTTCGTGACGAAGCGGTGATTCTTTGAGTAAAGACTCCTTTCGGTTCTTCGTGACGAAATGGATGTTCTTGTACTCCGTAACGCTTTCGGTTCTTCGTGACGAAGCGGTGATTTTTGAGTGAAGACTCCTTTCGGTTCTTCGTGACGAAATGGATGTTCTTGTACTCCGTAACGCTTTCGGTTCTTCGTGACGAAGCGGTGATTTTTGAGTGAAGACTCCTTTCGGTTCTTCGTGACGAAATGGATGTTCTTGCACTCCTTAACACTTCGGTTCTTCGTGACGAAGTGGTTGATGAAAGATGTTTTGGTCGATGAAAGATGTTTTGGGTTGATGAAAGACGAAGTGGTTGATGAAAGATGTTTTGGTTGATGAAAGACGAAGTAGTTGATGAAAGATGAAGTGGTTGATGAAAGATGGTTTGGTTAGCAAGGGACACTTTGGGTTTGTAAATGATGTCGGATGTTAGAAATGAATGGTAGTGGCATTAAGAATGTCTAGACGGGTCTCCTGAATTGTTTGTATTCCTATCGAATACGTAGTCGGGTACGCTACTAGTTATAATTCGACGGTGAGAACGTAAAGATCCTAAAAGATATGTTGAAAGGTAGTAGATGTATTCCTATTGTGTTTTACTATATACGTTCCATTTGATTTAGCTTACTCACTCAGCTTTCATAAGCTGACGACGTTCATGTCGCTGGACATTCCCATGTCCAGCTTATCCAGGTAACGAGTACGCGGGTTATGATGCTACGCAAGCGGAGAACGCGGAGGAAGAGTACACCGAAGATGGCTATGGTTATGCTAGTTAGAGAGAAGACTAGCAGTTATCCTCTGTAAATGTTTTGATTATAACCAGAAGACTTAGCATATATTTTGTAATAGTTTTGTAAGGCCGAGAGCCATAAGACTCTGATGTATTTATAATGATGTATTAACTAGCTAAGTACTTTGACTTCTCTTTGTAATATATTCCAGTAAGTATGATGGTTTTATCTTTTTATTATATCGTTTAAATATTATTATCTGGTCATGGACAATTCGGTACTGTAACCAGTCACGTGCCTCAGGGTCCAAGATGAAAATTTTAAATTTTTCCATATTTTGGCTACGCCGGGGCGTGACAGGGATTTTTGGTATCAAAGCTTTAGGTTAAGAAGTGTCCACCGATTGTCCTACACACTTAAGATATGAACCTTAAGATAGTTTTGTGATTAGCATGGTACCTTGTTACATCCCGGATGGATATGGAGGATGGGGTTGATGAGGAGATTGACCCAGCAGTGGGTATTGACCTAGCCGAGGATGTTGACCCAACAGAGGGTGCTGGTGAGGGGGAAGCAATGATAGTCATGGAGGCTGGAAATCCAGAGGTTGAGTATGACTCTAAGAATGTAGATATAGAGCCTTTGGATTAGGATGAAGATGAGATGGTTGTTAAGTTTGACCCGTACTTGGACTGGGTTCCACCTATGGAGATTCCAATCTTTGATGATGTTCTACCATATAAGTCAGATATGAAGGATTTTTTTTGATAGGACTCCCAGGATCTAGAGCTTTACTTGTGTTAGGACTAGTAGCCCATCTTTTTGTGTGTATAGTATGTACCCAGGCATATAACACAAACTAGTGGTAGCGTGTACGCCTTTCTATGTAAATATTTGAAGTTATCTATAAAGATTTGTTTCCTCTACTTGATGAAATGTATTTATTTGATATATACTCATATTAGAATTGTTAGCTATACCTTATATCATTTATATATCTTGTAACCATAGTTAGGACTGGAGGGTAACCAGTAGTTATTCAGTTAGGTTCATAACACACAAACATATGACAAGTCAGCCACCTCAGCTTAGGAACGAACACGAGGAAGACCTGTGACTCAGTTCCAAGGAAACAAGCGCCCATGGAACAGCAGTAAGAAACCAGGACCCACACTTCCCCGAGACAAGAACGTAGTACCTCCTGCACCACAAGTATCAACCACTACTATCGAGAACAACAGGGATGGATGCTTTAAATGTGGGATCCCCGGACACATGGCTCGAGACTGCACAGCCCCCAGGGATAATTATCGAATTAATGTTGTCTGTTACAACTGTGGCAAGAGGGGACACATGAGCAGAGAATGTAAGGCACCAAAAGGAAACTATCATGGGCCTACTACTCAAGGCCAAGCTGGTAAGGCTCGACTCAATGCTATCATACCCGAGGCAGCTGGCTATGATGAAAAGGAACAGCAGAACTTGGAAGGTACACTCTCATTATATGCTAGTAGAGTTAAAGTACTTTTTGATACGGGTGCCACGAATTCGTTTATTGCCTTTGAGATTGTACGACGATTGGGTTTAGTACCCCAAGCACTTGAGGTAGCCTTGAATGCGGTATCACCTTTGGGAGTGACCGTGAAGCTAGGAAAGGTGTGCAAGGACTGTACTTTGACATTGGAGGACAGAAACCTATATGCAGACTTAATTGTTCTGTCAATGAAGGAATTCGACGTAATCTTAGGATTTGACTGGCTTACTAAGTATCATGCAAAGTTAGATTGTGCTGGTAGGTCGATCACATTTTCAGTACCTGGAAGTGCACCCTTTAGTTTTCAATGCAACCCTACTAGTGACGCCTTCCTTACAAGTCGTTTAGCCGCTATGGAAACTACAGGCTCAGATTTGACGATCGCTCGGATTCCGATAGTCCGAGACTATGAGGATGTCTTTCAGGACATTTCTGGATTACCACCAAAGCGCGAGATCGACTTTTGTATTGAGTTGATACCCGAAACGACACCGATATCCAAGGCTCCTTATCGTATGGCCCCAACGGAAATGCTGGAGTTGAAGAAGCAAGTACAAGAGTTAGAAGATCTTGGATTTATTAGACCAAGCACGTCACCATGGGGAGCCCCGGTTCTATTTGTTAGAAAGAAGGATGGAAATCTTCGACTCTGTATCGACTACAGAGAGTTGAATAAGGTTACTATTAAGAATAAGTACCCGCTTCCCAGGATAGACGATTTGTTCGATCAACTACAAGGAGCGACGACCTTTTCGAAGATTGACTTACGATCTGGGTACCATCAGTTACTTGTCAGGCCGGAAGATATACCGAAAACAACTTTCAGAACAAGATATGGGCACTACGAGTTCTTAGTTATGCCTTTTGGATTAACTAATGCCCCGGCGGTATTCATGGATTTGATGAATCGGGTATTCAGACCCTTCTTGGATCAATTCATCATCGTGTTTATCGATGACATCCTTATTTATTCGAAGAGTGATGAAGAACACGAGAAGCATGTGAAGATTGCACTTCAGACACTTAGAGAAAATCGTCTCTATGCTAAGTTCAGTAAGTGTGAGTTTTGGCTGAAAGAAGTCAAATTCTTGGGACATGTAGTCTCACAGAACGGAATTTCAGTGGACTCAACCAAGACGGACGCAGTTTCTAGTTGGAATAGACCAACCAACGCATCGGAAGTACGAAGTTTCCTTGGATTGGCTGGATACTACAGGAGATTCGTGGAGGGTTTCTCAAGGATCGCGTCTCCTTTAACCGGACTAACAAAGAAGGACATAAAGTTTGAGTGGAAGGACAAGCACGAACGCGCCTTTCAGGAATTAAAGGAGAGGTTGACCTCAGCGCCAGTGCTAGCTATACCCAAGAGTGGTGAACAGTACACTATCTACAGTGACGCTTCATATCAAGGACTAGGATGTGTACTTATGCAGAATGGTCAGGTAATCGCTTATGGATCTAGGCAATTAAAGCTACATGAATTAAACTACCCTACACACGATCTGGAATTGGCTGCAATTGTCTTTGCACTTAAGATTTGGAGGCACTACCTCTACGGAGAGAAGTTTGACCTATTCTCAGACCACAAAAGCTTGAAATACCTGTTCTCTCAAAAGGAATTAAACATGAGACAACGACGTTGGATGGAGCTACTTAAGGACTACGACTTTAATTTGCAATACCACCCCGGTAAGGCAAATGTAGTCGCAGATGCTCTAAGCATAAAACCCCACAGGTTAATCGCCTCACTTTTAATCAGGGAATGGAAAGCCTTAGAAGCTTTAACGGAATTTGACTTTCAGACTACAAGACCAGGTATTGGACGACCTTTTGGATGTCTTATGGTGCAGCCAACCCTCATTAACCGAGTACTTGAAGCTCAAAAGAAGGACGAAGGATTGAGGAAATGGTTTGAGAAGGCAAAAGCAAAGGATCCGACTGAATGGAATATTGGAACAGACGGGGCATTCAGATGTAAGGACAGGTTATGTGTACCCAACACGGATAATTTGAGGGAAGACATTCTGAATGAAGCCCACAAGTCAAGGATGACTATACACCCCGGCGGAACCAAGATGTACAAAGACTTGAAAAGGAACTTTTGGTGGGAAGGCATGAAGAGAGAAGTCGCAGAATATGTAGCAAAATGCCCTACTTGCCAGCAAGTCAAGGTAGAACATCAACGACCTCCAGGATTACTACAACCTCTACCAGTCCCAGAATGGAAATGGGAGCATATCACCATGGATTTTGTTATGGGATTGCCAAGATCTCAGCAAAACCATGATGCCATTTGGGTAGTTGTTGATCGACTAACCAAATCAGCCCATTTTATTGCATATAATATGACCTATCCTGTTGAAAAGATGAGTCGACTTTATCTGCAACAGGTTGTGCGGTTACATGGGGTACCAGTGTCAATAGTATCAGATCGAGATTCGAGATTCACCGCTGGATTTTGGGAGAGTCTTCAGAAAGCGATGGGAACATCTCTGAAGTTAAGTTATGCATTTCATCCACAAACTGATGGACAAACAGAAAGGACGAATCAAGTAATGGAGGATATGCTTCGAGCCTGTGTAATCGATTTCGAAAGTTCGTGGGAAACTCACTTACCGTTGGTTGAGTTTGCTTATAACAACAGTTTTCATTCGAGCATAGGGATGGCACCATTTGAAGCACTATACGGAAGGCCGTGCCGATCACCTTTGTGTTGGGCTGAAATTGGGGATGGCAAACTATTGGGACCAGACTTAGTCCAGGAGACCAATAAAGGAATCAATACAGTAAAGGAAAGAATGAAGGCAGCACAAAGTAGATACAAGAGCTACGCGGATAAACGACATCGAGACCTAGAATTTGAAGTGGGGGATCATGTTTACCTGAAAGTTTCACCGGTTCGAGGCGTGGTAAGGTTTGGACAGAAGAAGGGAAAGCTATCGCCACGCTACATTGGACCATTTGAGATTCTGGATCGCGTAGGAAAAGTCGCCTATAGATTGGCGTTACCACCCAAGATGTCGGGAGTTCATAACGTATTCCATGTAAGCATGCTAAGGAAATGTCTTCATAACCCGGCACATGAGATCGACTTCAAAGATATCGAAGTAAATGATAATGCTACATTCATTGAAGGACCTGTAAAGATTCTGGATCATGGAATCAAGAAGTTGAGAAACAAAGAGATTCCGCTGGTAAAGATTCAGTGGAAACACCATGATGAAGGAGAAGCCTCTTGGGAGCTGGAATCGGAAATGCGAGAGAAATTTCCTTTTCTTTTTAGTGCCTAGATAGCTCAGATTTCGAGGACGAAATCCTGTAATAGGTGGTAGAAGATGTAATGCCTGTAATTTCTCTACGTGCAATAATACGAGTTTTATGAATTTCTATATCTGGTCTATTATTATATTATTATTTTATTTGTGTGACTATATCAGTGTAATGTAATTACTAATTAGACTATAATCACTGCACCGACTCGACCGTAATTAGACTTAACTTAGTCCTGTACCTGGACCCGAACATCAGAAATAATACCTGTCTGCACGTAAACCGAGATCGACACGCATAACAAGAAACTTTTGCACGCAAACCGAGGTAGTGGCACAAAACTCGAGGTGGACCCCACATGGTCGGCCACATGGCAGCCCATGCACCACATGGCACCACCTCCCTTGCCACTTGTCCACCTCTAGGACACTTGTCCATACATGCACACCATGCAAGCATGCATGGTGACACATAATCCCTTCCTTTCTTTATATAAGGATGCCTATATTCATGCATTAGACTCTTGGTCATTTTACAATCAGCATATAGAGTTAGAGAGAGCTAGGAGATGAACTCCATGGAGAGATAAGAGATGCATGGAGATGGAGAAGAAGAACTAGGAAGAAGTCTCCACCATTGAGGTTGTGTTCAAGCTTCCTAAGCTCAAATCCAAAGCCCAAGCTCAATTTCAAGTTTATGTGAGTATTCTAACTCACTTTAGAACCTATATAGCATGTAGTAATGTTTTATTAAGTGCTTGATGTTGATAGTTTGAGAGATCCATGCCATGCAAGATAAATTTTCAAATCTGGGAAGCAGAAACTTCCAGCAGAGTGTTGTTTAGTAAAACAAACATTTCGAGCAGTTCAAAAATGAGAATGAGGCTAGGTTTTTTGGTGGAGAAAGCTAACTCATTTATCTACAAATAACTCTTCTATAGCTCAGTCTGAAAATCACTTTTTCATAGGTGAAATGTACATGCAACGAAGTACTTTAAATCTGAGAAACTGAAACTCTCAGCAGAACATAGTTTAGTAAAATGAATGTTTTGTGCAGCTCAAAAATCCGAATTAAGCTAGATTTTTTTGTGGTGAAAGCTAACTCATTTATCTACAAATAACTCTTCTATAGCCTAGTCTAAAAATGACTCCTTAATAGGTGAAATGCACATGCAACGCAGTACTATAAATCTGGGACAGAGCAGTCCGAAAATATAGAAATGTCTAAGTAAAATAAATATTTTGAGTAGCTCAAAAATGCAATTGAAGTTAGATTTTTTTGTACATGAAGCTAATCCAATTATCTACAATGTTCTAGTTTTGAGTTTGATCTACAAATCAATTTATCATGCCCAAATAAATCTTATCAATTCAGTCGACATAGTAAAATTAATTCCTGGCAGATTGTATAACTACTTGTATGATGTGTTTATTAATGATGCTTGCTTTCCGGTATCTATGTGGTTATGGATATCTTGTGCTATGGTAGTGCTATCGCATATATGAGTATGTTAAGGGTTTCATCTATATGGTTATTGATGTCAAATCCATGTTATAGATCCACGAGCTACACGCTAGGTTTCCGTTGTTATGAATATAGTGTGATGACCATAGAGAATTCATACCCAAGCTATAAGTATGTTGTACGGCACGATTATTGCGCTGACAGTGATTGGATAGGTTTCAAATGTAAGTATGTTATGACATAAAATAGGATGATGGATGTATAAACGTAACTTCGAAAGTATATTCGGAAGTCCTTTAATGAACTAAATTCCGAAATGAGTGACGAATGCGTGGTCGGGAAAATGTAAGGGTCGGTTGTGCTATGTTAGAAGCAGATTATGATAAGGATAATTGTCGGATAGGTAATCTGGGCAACGGAGATCAGGATAGTAAGAAAAAGGGATGTGCGGTTGAGTTGTGATGCGGTGATTCTTTGAGTAAAGACTCCTTTCGGTTCTTCGTGACGAAGTGGATGTTCTTGTACTCCGTAACGCTTTCGGTTCTTCGTGACGAAGCGGTGATTCTTTGAGTAAAGACTCCTTTCGGTTCTTCGTGACGAAGTGGATGTTCTTGTACTCCGTAACGCTTTCGGTTCTTCGTGACGAAGCGGTGATTCTTTGAGTAAAGACTCCTTTCGGTTCTTCGTGACGAAGTGGATGTTCTTGTACTCCGTAACGCTTTCGGTTCTTCGTGACGAAGCGGTGATTCTTTGAGTAAAGACTCCTTTCGGTTCTTCGTGACGAAGTGGATGTTCTTGTACTCCGTAACGCTTTCGGTTCTTCGTGACGAAGCGGTGATTCTTTGAGTAAAGACTCCTTTCGGTTCTTCGTGACGAAATGGATGTTCTTGTACTCCGTAACGCTTTCGGTTCTTCGTGACGAAGCGGTGATTCTTTGAGTAAAGACTCCTTTCGGTTCTTCGTGACGAAATGGATGTTCTTGTACTCCGTAACGCTTTCGGTTCTTCGTGACGAAGCGGTGATTTTTGAGTGAAGACTCCTTTCGGTTCTTCGTGACGAAATGGATGTTCTTGTACTCCGTAACGCTTTCGGTTCTTCGTGACGAAGCGGTGATTTTTGAGTGAAGACTCCTTTCGGTTCTTCGTGACGAAATGGATGTTCTTGCACTCCTTAACACTTCGGTTCTTCGTGACGAAGTGGTTGATGAAAGATGTTTTGGTCGATGAAAGATGTTTTGGGTTGATGAAAGACGAAGTGGTTGATGAAAGATGTTTTGGTTGATGAAAGACGAAGTAGTTGATGAAAGATGAAGTGGTTGATGAAAGATGGTTTGGTTAGCAAGGGACACTTTGGGTTTGTAAATGATGTCGGATGTTAGAAATGAATGGTAGTGGCATTAAGAATGTCTAGACGGGTCTCCTGAATTGTTTGTATTCCTATCGAATATGTAGTCGGGTACGCTACTAGTTATAATTCGACGGTGAGAACGTAAAGATCCTAAAAGATATGTTGAAAGGTAGTAGATGTATTCCTATTGTGTTTTACTATATACGTTCCATTTGATTTAGCTTACTCACTCAGCTTTCATAAGCTGACGACGTTCATGTCGCTGGACATTCCCATGTCCAGCTTATCCAGGTAACGAGTACGCGGGTTATGATGCTACGCAAGCGGAGAACGCGGAGGAAGAGTACACCGAAGATGGCTATGGTTATGCTAGTTAGAGAGAAGACTAGCAGTTATCCTCTGTAAATGTTTTGATTATAACCAGAAGACTTAGCATATATTTTGTAATAGTTTTGTAAGGCCGAGAGCCATAAGACTCTGATGTATTTATAATGATGTATTAACTAGCTAAGTACTTTGACTTCTCTTTGTAATATATTCCAGTAAGTATGATGGTTTTATCTTTTTATTATATCGTTTAAATATTATTATCTGGTCATGGACAATTCGGTACTGTAACCAGTCACGTGCCTCAGGGTCCAAGATGAAAATTTTAAATTTTTCCATATTTTGGCTACGCCGGGGCGTGACAATAATTTATGGAAATAGGAATCTGATTCAGTTCGAATTAGGGTTTTCTAATTCCATAAGGAAGCCTATTCCTTATTGACTTCTTATGGTCCCTATCGTAGCCTATATATATGCTGCTGTGGCTCTCTCATCAGTTAGCATTTTTCCATCAAGAGTATTATAACTCGGAATAGAAAAGAGAGCGTAAAAGAGGGAGAGCAGAAAACAAAAAGGATTTCGAAAGAGCCCACACTTAGTTCGATATTCTGGCAGCGGAGGAATACGAGCATTAGATTCAACACTAGCACAACATAAGTCCACTCAGGGTGGCACACACCCCACAGCACCAGCTCATGTTAGGATCAGAACACTAAATATGATAGGACTCTGGACACAATTCATATCACATCGATGCATTGTATATCACTCTCATAGCATAGCATCCACCTGATTGTTGTGTATGTGCATGTGTGATTTGTTCCTTGGTGCCCCAAACTATGTCCTGGTCTGACTCCCTTTGGGATACGTAGGTAGCTCACGAAGATCACGACCAGCCCTAGCCCCAACATCATGTTTTCTATCATTACATCTTTTGCAATGCTTTTATCTTAAATCTATAGCCTCCAAAAAGACCTGTCTCTTCAAAGCTTTGGCACTCGCTTGCGACATACATTGCCTCGCAAGTTCATGCCAAAGAGGGGCAAACTGTAGACACCCCATTTTGTCGGCTATCAGATTTAGGAGACCCATAGCTTGGTGGTTCACAATGATCATAAGAGACTCAAAAAGGACTATTGGAAGTAAGTTCTATATCTCAGAACGCTCAGAATGACAAAATACCCCTAAAAGCTCGAACGCTCCTGGATTCGGACCAAATGTTCTAGAAACGCGCTATGTCATAAGAAAAATAATAAAATGAGTTCTAAAGCAAGACCAGATGAAATCGTCGGCTCCCAGAGACCCCCGGAAGTCCCAGAAGTTCCCAAAAAGTCCCTGTTGATCGGTTTAACCAAGGTTTGACTGAAATCGTATGAAACGAATACCGCATAATTTTTGGATTCCAAACGAATTTATTATAAATTTTCGAAGGCGAAAAAGGCGATCAAATCGGCTTTTATCGCGAATACTGAAAAACTTTTTAAGGTGACCTATCTCCGAACTATTTTTTATGTAAAGTAGAATCCATTACCTTTCCAACAGTATATCACAACCCCAATTTGGAGTTTATACGCATTTTCTATGAATTTCGGACGAAATAGGGCCTTTTCGCGAATACCGGAACCTCTGGGGGCCTAAAAAGGATTATCTGGACGAATGAGGAGCAGTGCCGCAGCGGCACTGGCCCATTGCCACCACGGCATAGGCCAAGTGCCGCCGCGGCACTCTTCTCCATAATGGTGTTTTTTTGTAATTTCTTTTGGGGATTTATTTTGATTAATTAGAAATCAAAACGCCGTAGTTCTATGTTCACAGATGTTTGGGACCAATGGGAGTACTTCTAAAACACCAAAACCACCCCCAAATTGGCCTATATAAACCCCCCCTTGACTTCTCATTTTGGGGGTGTGTGGACACGCGGGATTCCACCACTTTGTTTGTTTTGAAATTGATTTAGATCAAAGGAAAGAGAAAAGGAGGTCTGTTGAAAACAGATACAGAATCGTCACTTGGTCTTTAAGGAACCAAGAAACCTAATTTTGACTCACCTAAATGGATAAAGGGCACCGGCCCTTCATAACCAAAGAACTTGGCTCGAGGTTTTGGTACGAGAGAGGAAGGAGCCTTTGTTGCGACTAAAACAACCTCAACTCACCCGTCTTTCGATGGGCCTCAATTAGCATCCAAATAATCATCTTATACTATGTATGGTTCGACAATTAATACTATGATAGTATATTACATCACATAAGAAACTTGAAATAGGAAGATCTAAAGATAAAATATCATTCATAAGATCTAAGCCAAGTATCACACAATCCAAAGTGAAAGATCACACGAATAAACCTAGGAAAAAATTGTCTAATCATATATCAAGTAATAAAGTTTTCCTAATCTAAGGGGACATGAATTGTTCTTGAAACAAATAATTAAAGAAATCAAAATATGCTAAGCAAGCTAGTATGATGAATGTTAATCTTTGAGAAAAGTAGATCTCTCAATCCCCGAGACGAATGAGAAAGAAGGATTAGATCAAGGGGAAGCATGAACGTGTGATCATGATCATTCCTTATAATCTTCTTAGATTAGGAGTCACAAAAGCCCCGAATCTTGCATGAGTGCAATGTATGATCCTAAAATGTGCAAAGGTTGTAGTGTGTTTGTGTACATGGACTTGCTAAAGTGACTTAAAAGCCTAGAGAATAAATGAATGTATGAATGAAATCATGAGATATGTAAAAATGTAGTATGAACTACTTACTAAGATATGAACTAATTTGGAATGCATGTATGCATCAAATCAAAGAATGAAAGCTAAAATGTGCTTGCTGTGAATAGTGGACAGAACAGTAACATGATCTTTTAGAAATTGAAACGAGGGGTTAGGAATGTTTCCAATGCATGATTTTTTGTGGAGCTCTTCCTTATTGTGTCTAGAACACAACCCAAAAAGCCAATCTTTAATAACTATCACAGATTGAGAGAAATCATATAAACAACAGAGGTCACTCAGGAATAGAGTCCGTACTGTCGACTGAAATGTTGAAAAATCTTAGAAAATGAAAACAAATGATCTAGAGGCCCATTTTATACATAACGTTAACTAAGACATTTATGTGTAAGGAAAAAATAAGTTAGGACCACCCCTTTTGGAAAGGTTTTCTGAAGAAGAAGTTGGAAGTCAACCAAGCTGCTGTGACAGCAGAGGCAGAATGTCTGGAGGGAATGTTTGTGTCCAAATGGACCATTTTCAAGTATTTCCAAGTCAAACCAAAAATCTTGGGTGTTCTCTAATGAGTTAGGAAGACTTTCCAAGGGGCCTTGCATCCATACATTGAGTATTGAGTTCTAAAAAAATCTTTGAACTCAGATCACTCACTGTTTTGAAGATTTTGGGAAAAACTAGAGTTTTCTTTTTTGAGATCAAAATGAGGGGTTTTAAGAGGGGTTTTGAAATAGAGGTTTTGAAAGCATATTTTCAATACTCAATGAAGATTATAGCTACTTAAAATTTCAACATCACACTCATCATCAAGAACCTCTAAGATTGTTGGAGAGATTTATTTTGATATTTGAACATAACTTCAAGGATACCTTGGAGGTATTGAAGTTATGATCATCATCTATCAAACATGTTTTTGAGGTCAAGAGCTACTATCCATAAGGATTCACTCACCTCAAACTTCATGTCATCATCTAGATGGTGATGAACTAGTAAGTAAATAAAGAAAATCAAAAAAGAAATGAGGTAAGAAGAGATGAACATTGTATATAAGCAAGTAGATAGCAATCAATAGATGATAATCATGATGTATTGAACTTGTAGTTTGGTGTTTCACTCATATGTAATGACATTGGACATGGAAGAAGCTTCCACTCTCTTAGATGCTCACTAAAATGGTGGTTGGGTGTATTGAATATTAAAGTAAATAACAGTAATGAAGTAAAAACAAAGTTTAGAACTCACTTTTGTTTTTAAAATCAAAGAAGAAAGCTTCTTTTCTCTCTACTCTAACCTTATCTCTACAACCTTCTCTCCCAAAACTTTTCAAAGCTTACATTTGACACCCCAAAATGAGAAGCCAAGGGGGGTTTATATAGGCCAACTTGGGATAGTTTTGGGGTTTTAGAAGTGTTCCCATTGGCTCCAAACATCTAAAAACATAAAACTACGTCGTTTTGGTTTTTAATTAATCAAAATGGGACCCCAAAAAATATTTGCAAAAATATACTGTTCTGGAGGAGAGTGCCGCGGCAGCACTGGGCCTATGCCGCAGTGGCAGTGGGCCAGTGCCGCAGCGGCACTGCTCCTCAATCATCTGGATAATCCCATTTAGGCCCCTAGAGGTTCCGGTATTCGTGAAAAGGCCCTATTTTGTCCGAAATTCACAGAAAATGCGTACGAACTCCAAATTGAGGTTGTGATATACCGTTAGAAAGGTAATGGAGTCTACTTTACATCAAAAAATAGTTTGGGAATAGGTCACTTTGAAAAGTTTTGCGGTATTTGTGATAAAAGCCTATTTGATCGCCTTTTTCGCCTTCGAAAATTCACAATAAACTCGTTTTAAATCCAAAACTTATGTGTGATATACCGTTAGAAAGCTATTCACCTCTAGTATCCATGAAAAATATTTGTAAATTGTTACGATGCCCCGGTTCTAAAGTCAAATTTTGGTCAAACTAGTCAAACCTGGGATTCCCGGGGAGTTCTGGAAACTTCTGGGAGCTCCCAAGAGCTGACGTTTTTGCCCGATTTTCTTTTAAAACTCATTTTAATACTTTTCACATGATCTAAAATGATTCTGGCGAATTTGGACAATTTTGGTCAAACTTGGTCAAACTTGGTCAAACCGGTCAACGGGGACTTTCTGGGAACTTCCGGGTCTTCCGGAGGTCTCTGGGAGCTGATGATTTCATTTGATTTTACTTAAAAACTCATTTTATCATTTTTCTTATGATGTAGCTTGTTTTCAGAACTTTTGGTCCAAATCTGGGAGTTTTCGGGCTTTCAGGGGCATTTTGGTCATTCTGAGCATTTTGAGAAATAGAACTAACTTCCAGGAGTCCTTTTGAGTCTTTTCGATCATTGTGAACCACCAAGCTATGGGTCTCCTAAATTTGATAGCCAAAAAAATGGGGTGTCTACAGTTTGCCCCTCTTTGGCATGAACTTGCGAGGCAACGCATGTCGCAAGCGAGTGCCAAAGCTTTTGAAGAGACAGGACTTTTTGGAGGCTATAGATTTAGGATAAAAAAAGCGTTGCAAAAGATGCAATGATGCTGAGGTCTAGTGCTAGTCATGCTCTGCGTGAGCTGCCTACGTATTCCAAGGGGAATCAGACCAGGACGTAGTTCGAGGCACAGAGGAATAAATCACATACGCATGTACACAACAATCAGGCGGATGCTATGCTATATGAGTGATATGCCATGCATGGATGTGATATGAGTTGTGTCATGAGTCCTATCATGTCTAGTGTTATGACCCTAGTATGAGCAGGTGCTGTGGGGTGTGTCACTCCGCGTGGGCTGGTGTTGTGCTAGTGTTCACGACTGTGATGTGGTGGATGACTCGGATAAGGACATTTAGAAGACTCTGGGTCTAGGGGCAAACTTCTAGAATTTGGGAAGTGTACTTTGCAAACGAGTGAGATAGATTAGATGCGTGTTTTTTAGAAGATGACAGCTAAAGGTGACCGAGCGATCTTGCGGTAAATGATAGGTAGGGAAGCTATGAAAATGGACAGATGAGAAAGCTCATGATAATCAGGAGACACAGAGCCGTGGAAGGACGGTGCTTCGTTTTCAAAATCTGGATGTGGGCGATATTCTGATTGTTCCTGATGGCCAATTTTCGGGAGTTGGTTCCTCTTTTGTTACTTTCTTCCAGGAGTAGTGGGAACTAGTATCTTTTTGTATCTATCCTCAGGGGATGACGTAGGTGATTCGTGTCCAATTTTTCATTTTAAAACTTCATAATTTTACCTGTATTGGACCCAAATTATTACTTAAATTGGAGACTTAATGAATAAACTGTATTTTTGATTGTTCTTGTTGTTACCCTCTGTTAACTAATAAAGGTCTCTTTTTGTAGGTTATGTATGCTTGGGTATAGTGACACCCAACCCTTTTGGCTCTCTTGAAGTAAAAAGGTGCAAGAAAGGAGTTTCAGGAAAGGCGGATCGATCCGCCATTTAGGGGGGATCGATCCGTGTGTTTAAAAGGAATTCTCTATCAGTTTCAAAAAGGGCGGATCGATCCGCAGTTGTGAAGGGATCGATCCGCGTCTTTGCTAGAGCATTCTGCGAAGAACTCCTATAAATGTATCGATCCGGCCAATATGAACGGATCGATCCGCGCCTTCTCGAGAAGCCAGTAATTCCCCAGATGAAAGGCGGATCGATCCGCCCATTACGAAGGGATCGATCTGCGCCTCTGCTAAAGACTCTCTTTTTATTACAACTTTGCCCTTTTTGTGGGAGGACTATTTATAGTTAGTGATAATGTTTTGCTAGGGTTAACTAGTTTTTTAGAGCTCTCTCCCTCATTTACTCCCCATCTACCAATACTTACTTCCATTTAGTGTTAGAGAGAAGAGGGGGTCAATGCATTGAATTTTTGGTAGTTTTTATTGAAGATTTCTTTGGATACCCTATGGCATTTATAGTGATTTTCTCTTGTTGGTACAATTTCTCCTTCCCTATCTTTAATATTGTTGTCATTATCATTATGAGTAGCTAGATCTTGAAGGTTGGGGATCATAAACCCACTATTGGACCCATGTGCATTTTATTGTAGAAATCACATACTTTGTAGCATATCTAGAGTTCGTGGGTGTATGGGTGGGTGTTTTGAGACTCCACTTCCAATGTCAAGTATTGGAAGTTGCTAAATCTCTAAACTCCAACACTACACCCATGTGTTGAATTGGAACATCCATCTAGCATGTTGGTTGTCCACCACATGTTTGATGGTTTGTCATAATGAAACTTTTTACTCTAGAATGTGCTACGAGTATGGACGTCATGTGTTGTTTGGTCCAAGGTGGGGGAATGCTCCCCAACCTCGATTCCTCCATTTGCAAAACCCCCAAACTTTACTTAAACTTAGCGTTGTTCAAAGTCAATTACCATTTCCTAAATAGGCGTTGTGATTGAATTTAACACTAATTGAATCAAACCCATAGTCGAAAAGACTCATTTCTATGTCTTAGTTTGTTAATCATTCTTCGCAGTATAATTGGTTATTAAGCGCCCACCAAGTATTGTTGCACTCCAATCCCTATGGACTCGACACCCTACTTCTAACATACTACGTTTGTAATAGGGTTAAATAAGAACTTGATTTTGACGGAATCGAAATGGCGCCGTTGCCGGGGATTGAAATTGGCAACAACCTTAGGTCGCTTAGTTTCTAATTATAGTGCTTTTGCTTTTAACCTTCGTTGCTTTCTTGTTGATTGTCTTTGAAGGAGTAGCCTTTAAGTGAGAATCGACAGTTTCTTATAATGTCAAATCCGAGCAACGCAGGTATGACTAATCCCTTTATAGTTAATACTAATGCTAGTTCTAGCAGTAGTAGTAGTGGGTCGTTTTGGCGGCCTCCGACCACCTCTTCGCCGTCATTCACCCAAAATTCGCACAGTACCAACCATCGAGAGCCGGTAGTTGACGCATTTTCGGATCATGCTACGTTTGCCACAGAAGGCAAAACTCCCATGGATCGATTCCATCGGGAGCAATGGGGTCAACATAACCCCGCTCCTCCACCTCTGTACCCGCCGCATCCTCCACCTCCTTTTCAACATCATTATCCCCCTCTACCTCCGCAAATGGATCAAACCCTTGGGAGAACGATCGGGGATTAACTTCAACCCGAGACCGTGTCTTCCCTATCTTGCATAACATTCCCGTACAATGCTGGGGTGTTTCGATTTAAACCAGGAATGATCAATTTTTTACCCAATTTTCATGGGCGAGAGAACGAGGATCCCTATAAGCATATTAGGGAGTATGAGGACATATGTGGAACGTTTGAACAACAAAGATGCACACCTGAGCTTATAAGGCTCAAATTGTTCACGTTCTCCCCAAAGGATAGGGCTAAGGATTGGTTAGTAACCCTACCCCCAAATTCCATAGGCTCATGGCCGGAACTCCAAAAGCAATTCTATAAGGAGTTTTTCCCCATGCACAAAACACAAGCTTTGGTCAAACAAATTCAAAATTTCTCCCAAGGAGAGCACGAGACCTTTACCGAGTGTTGGTTGAGATTCAAGGATCTCCTTAGGAAGTGCCCGCACCATGGTTTTGACAAATTCCATCAAATTTCCATTTGTTATGGGGGGTTACAACCCAATACAAAACAATTAATCGAAACCATGTGTTCCAGGAGTTTCTTAACTCTAGAAGCTGAGCAAGCCGAAGCCCATTTGGAGTATGTTTATGAGACTTCGTGAGGGTGGGGTACATCCAACCACCCTCATGACCGCACCTTACCGGTCACTGTAGCCCCATTAAACCATAACCTTTACCCAGTGTCGAGTGGGGCCGAATCCATTTCTGAACTCACTAGAAAAGTGGAGGCTTTGGAATCTCAAAAGGTCACCATTGGCCCCACTCCTCTCCTGATCCTCGCACCAATCAATCCTTTGCATTGCTACTTGTGCTATGATTCGGAGCACTCAACCAATGAATGCCCCGTTCTTCCTATCCTCCAAACCCAAGCTTTGGAGCAAGTATGTGCACTTGGGATGAACATTAGGCCTAGATTCAATCCTTCCCAAAATGATGCCTACAATCCTCCCGGAAGGTGGAGTGCTCCGGGGCACAATTACCACAATAATAAAGGGGCAACAGTGGCACCCAATACCCCTCCACAGCCATACTATCCGCATCAACCACCCCCATCACCGTATGCCCCTCCGAACTTTGGTTCACCTATTCCTCAATCTCAAGGGCCACATTTCACCCAAAATCAAGGGGCGCATCAACACGCAACCCCTTATGTGCCCCCTCACAAGAAAAGCTTTGAAGATCATAACCATAGCTTGTCCCAAAGGATTAGCCAACTTGAGCAATCCATTCAAGCAATACAATCATCGCATGCTCATTCCATGCAAGATTTACAAGCTCAATTGGCTCAATTGTTTCAAAATCAACAAGTTGTTGATAAAGGAAAGCTCCCCGCCCAACCTTTCCAAAATCCCAAAGGGCAATCTAATGGTGGAACCTCAAACTCTAATGGCCCCGTTGAGCACTTAAAAGGAATCACCACTCTTCGAAGTGGTAAGGTTGTGGACAACAATGTCCAAAAACCACCAATGAGCACCAATCAGAGTGAAGGGGAGGCCGAATGTAATAGCGGGGACACTTTGACCTCAACTAGGGTCGACTTGGATGGGGACTTCTCTAAAGCCCCCGATTCCATGAACCAAGAATTCTTGAACCGTGCCACACTATTTCCTCAAAGGTTAACAAAGAAGGTTGAGGACACCAAGAATAACGAGTTCTTGGAATTGTTTAATAAAGTTGAAATTAACATTCCCCTTTTAGAGGCAATTAAACAAGTTTCGGCTTATGCCAAATTCCTCAAGGATCTTTGCACCGTTAAAAGAAAGCTTAATGTCAAAAAGAGTGCCTATATGGCCGCACATGCGAGCTCTGTTATCCTTAACGAGGTTCCACCCAAATACAAGGACCCCAATTGTCCTACTATAGTATGTGTGATTGGACAACACCACATAGATAGAGCACTCCTTGATCTGGGTGCCAGTGTGAATCTTATCCCATATTCGGTATATGTCCAACTAGGCTTAGGAGACCTTAAGGAGACCCGTGTAACCTTATAAATGGCCGATAGGTCTGTTAAGATGCCACGGGGCATTATAGAAGATGTTATAGTCTAAGTGGGTAATTTCTACTATCCGGTGGACTTTATCGTGCTTGACACGTAACCCGTGGTCAATGAGCAATCACAAATCCCAATCATCTTAGGGTGGCCATTCCTCGCTACTGTTAACGCCTTAATTAACTGTTGGAATGGTCTCATGCGCTTAACTTTTGGAAATATGACCGTGGATGTGAACATCTTCTCACTCTTTAAGCAACCTGATCTGGATGAGGAAAATGGTGAGGATATTTATGAATTCTCTCTTGTTGACTCTTTGGTGCAGGATTTCTTTGATACTTCCGGTACTACTAGCGCTAATTATTCTTGCAATAGTCCTTCTCTCAATCTTGTATGCTCTATTGATGATAATATAGCAACTCTTGAACATGTTGAGAAATGCATAGCTATTGACAACACCCTTATTGAGTGTGATCATGAGTATGGGAGGGAAACAGAGATGAGTGAGGAGGAAGTTATAGTAGAGGGAGAAATGGAGGTCGAACAAACCTTAAGAGAGGCCATGTGGGCCTCTAATTTTGAAAGACTACCTCCGAGGGATACTTTTCCTCTTCCATCCAATATAGTCACACCAATACTGGAGCTCAAAGCCCTGCCAAGTGAGCTCAAGTATGCCTTTTTCGGTGAGGACGAGAGTTTTCCAGTTGTAGTATCTTCCCGTCTTGACCCCTGTCAAGAAGGGAAATTGATGAAGGTGTTGAAGGAGCATAAAAGTGCTATTGGGTGGTGTGTAGCAGACTTGAGGGGCATTTCTCCAAAGATTTGCACCCACAAGATTTATCTAGAGGATGAAGCCAAGACTTCACGTCAACTGCAAAGGAGGCTTAATCCTAACATGAAAGAGGTGGTGATGACCGAAGTCATCAATTTGTTGGATGTGGGGATAATCTATCCCATTTCTGATAGTGAGTGGGTGAGTCCTACCCAAGTAGTCCCTAAAAAGTTGGGGATCACCATCATCAAGAATGAGAGTGGAAAATTGGTACCCACAAGAGCCACCACGGGGTGGCGTGTTTGTATTGATTATAGGAAGTTAAATTTGGTCACTCTAAAGGACCATTTCCCTTTACCCTTCCTTGATCAAGTCCTAGAAAGAGTAGCGGGCCATAAGCACTACTGCTTCCTAGATGGTTACTCGGGGTACAATCAAATAGAAATAGCCCCCGAGGACCAAGAGAAAACCACCTTCACTTGCCCCTTTGGCACGTTTTCCTATCGGAGGATGCCGTTTGGACTTTATAATGCACCTGCCACCTTTTAAAGGTGCATGCTTAGTATCTTCAGTGATATGGTGGAGAAGTTTTTGGAAGTCTTCATGGACGACTTCACAGTCTTTGGAGATTCTTTCGATGAATGCCTTGCAAATCTTGAAAAAGTTCTCAAGAGATGTATAGAAAAGAATCTCGCTCTTAACTAGGAGAAATTCCACTTCATGGTGACAAAAGGGATTGTGCTAGGCCACATTGTGTCTAGCAAGGGAATGCAAGTTGACAAAGCCAAAATAGATGTCATTTCCAACCTTCCCCCTCCCAAGAATCTCAAAGACAATAGGTCATTTTTGGGCCACACGGGCTTCTATCGTAGATTTATAAAGGACTTTAGCTCGATCTCTAGACCATTGTGTCTCTTCTTAGCCAAAGACGTTCCTTTTGAGTGGTCCCAAGATTGCCAAGAGGCATTTGAGAAGCTCAATGCATTGCTCACTTCTGCACCAATTATGCAACCGCCCGATTGGAGCCTTCCATTCGAATTAATGTGCGATGCGAGTGACTACGCCATCAGAGCCGTTTTGGGGCAAAGGAAAGACAAAAAGCCCCATGTCATTTACTATGCAAGCCGCACATTAGATAGTGCACAATCCAACTACTCCACAACGGAGAAAGAGTTGCTCACCATAGTATTTTCTCTCGAGAAATTCCGGTCTTATGTTGTAGGATCGCCGATCGTTTATTTCACTGACCATGCCGCCCTCAAGTACCTTCTTTCCAAGAAAGATGCTAAGGCTCGGCTAATTCGATGGATCCTTCTTTTACAAGAATTTGATCTTTCCATCAAAGATAAGAAAGGGGTAGAAAATGTTGTTGCGGATCATTTGTCGCGTTTGACAGTTGATCTTGGTTATGTCGACCCCGTGCCTATTAGAGAGTGTTTCCCGGATGAGCAATTGCTAAATGTTTCAACTCTCCCTTGGTATGCCGATGTGGTGAATTTCCTTGTCACGGGCCAACTACCTCAAGATTGGTCAACTCAAGATAGGGAACGGTTAATAACCATGGCACGGTCATTCTTCTTTGATGATCCCTATGTGTTTAAGTATTGCACCGATCAAATTGTAAGGAGATGCGTGCCTAATGATGAGATACCGAGTGTCTTGTCTTTTTTCCATGATCAAGCATGTGGAGGCCACTTTACTTCACAAAAGACGGCCTTTAAAGTGCTCCATAGCGGGTTGTATTGGCCCATAATTTTCAAAGATGCACATGCTTATTGCAAAACTTGTGCCCGGTGCCAACTTCTTGGGTGAGTCACCTGGAGGAACATGATGCCTCTAAACCCCATTCTTGTTATAGATGTTTTCGATTGTTGGGGTATTGACTTCATGGGACCTTTCCCTAAATCCAATAATTTCGAATATATCTCGGTGGCGGTTGACTACGTCTCCAAATGGGTTGAGGCCATGCCATCAAGGACTAATGACCACAAGGTGGTTTTGAAATTCCTCAAAGAACATATTTTGTCCCGTTTTGGCACGCCAAAAGCCATAATTAGTGATCAAGGGGTGCACTTTTGCAATTCCCCTTTTGCTCGGTTGATGGAGCAATATGGCGTTACCCATAAGGTCTCCACTACGTATCACCCTCAAACTAATGGCCAAGCCAAATTGGCTAATCGTGAAATCAAGGAGATTTTAGAGAAGACGGTCGATCCGTCGAAGAAGGATTGGTCTTCTAGGCTAACCGATGCGCTTTGGGCGTATAGGACGGCCTATAAAACAAATTTAGGAAAGTCCCCCTACCGGTTAGTTTATGGGAAAGCATGTCATTCGCCCGTCGAGCTTGAGCACCGTGCTTATTGGGCTATAAAGAAGCTAAATTTTGATGTGGACGAGAGTGGTGAGAAGTGAAGGCTTCAACTCGATGAGTTGGAGGAAATTCGAAGCGAGCTCTACGAGAGTTCTAAAGTGTACAAGGCACGTGTTAAGGTATTTCATGATAAACGGATTATTCATAAGCAATTCATAGTTGGTAACAAGGTGTTGTTATACGATTCACGGCTCCACTTATTTCTGGGCAAGTTGCAATCTCGTTGGATTGGCCCTTACGTTGTGTATAGAGTGTATGACCATGGAGCCGTTGAGATTCAATATCCTGTAGATGGGACGATTTCTAAGGTCAATGGGCAACAACTCAAACCTTTTCTTGAAGGTTTTGACACCGAGTTGGTGTCAATTCCTCTGGATGACCCCAAGGTTGGGATTGAGTAGGCTCTTGTGAGCTTTACTCTCTTTTTTGTATGCCCCACGTTTCATTTTTGGCATAAATTTTGTTCGTAGTCGTGTCCATTGCATCCACATTTTGCCCTCATCCAAATGGAATTCCAAAGTTTACAACTGAGAAGAACAAGGGGCGGATCGATCCAGGTATTTGGGGGATCGATCCGCAGGTTCTTGGGGAGGATATTGACAAAACTGAGAAAAGGCGGATCGATCCGCCCATTGTGAAGGGATCGATCCGTGGATTTTGGGGGGTACACTGCTTTCAAACTTCGTAAATGGATCGATCCGGAAATTTTAAGCGGATCGATCCGCGGATTCTGGGGAGCATTCTGCGAGAAACACCTATAAATGGATCGATCCGGCCAATAAAAGCGGATCGATCCGCGAATTTGAAAGGGCACATTAACAACGTTTTAAAAGGCCGGATCGATCTGGCCTGACTTCGGATCGATCCGCGGGGAGCAGCAGCGGTTTTTATATGAGATCACTTCTCATTTCATTTTAATCTCCCTCAAACCCTCTCAAACCCCATAGCCCATACCTCTCCAAATCTCCCCTTTGCGTTCTCTTATTGTCTTGATCTTCAACATCATCCATCCAATGTATGAATCTAACAACTTTCATTGATTGTTTTTCATGTTTTGATCATGGTTGCCCCCTAAGATGAATGAATTCTCCCTTTACTCACTATTTTGGAAATCTTAACCTTAGGGTTTGATTTTTCATCATTTTCTTTGCATTGTGGGCTGATTTCTCATGTATTTTGAATGCGCCTCTTGCTCAAGCCACATTGTGGCTTGTTTGGGATAAATCCATGTTTCATATCTTACTTTTTGTTGAGAGTATTCTATCTGCCAACAAGGCGTTCGGAAGAACGCCGCATTGAAATCCCACCGTGCATTCATCCAATCCACACGTGCATTTTTCAAACCGTCGCGTGCATTGTTCATATTTTCTCATTTTAGGAGCATGCTATCATTCTTGTGTGCGATTTTTACTATTGATTTCATGGCCTGTGGCACGTCACTCTCACCCCATGCACTGCCATACACGTGCACGTCGATCGTGCACGTGCGTTCGTATCTTTCGCCAGTGCACTTTGCCCGTGTACCGTGCTTAATGTCCTTTCAGGCATTCCATACATTGTCCCAAAATTTCACGCCTATGGGTCGGGTGTGCGCATACCTTGGGTGTTCACATGAATCTATACTTGAGCATTTCATTAGCGTTTCATTCATCGTCTTATTTGTGCGCGTGCTCTTGTTGTTTTTCAGGCACAATGGTGAATCCTTTAAAGTATAACAAAACCGAGAGCTCCCCGGCTCGTGGCTATGACCGTTTTCGGTCCAAAACCGAGAAGCAGTGGTTCGTAAACTACTTTAAATCTAAGAAATCCATCCTCCCTGAACGACCCATTGCTATTTTTGATTTTTCGGACAATGTGGTCCAGATCTTTAGGGCGCACTGGTAGTTCCCCCAGTTGGAGCATTCGGGAGGGTACAACGAGACTTGGGTGCGGATTTTCTTCGCGAGTCTCGTCACCACTGGCGACCACTTTTTCGAGGCATACGTGCGCGGTGTCCGTATTCCGGCGTCGTTGGCCGTGTTCATGGGGGTTGCCCACGTGGAGGACCCCGAGCCCTACCTTGTTGATTTGAGCCAATTGTGACCTGACCTTAATCTCATTGCCACACGGTTCGCGGGATGCCCGACTGAGTGGATTGGGGACCAGATTGCCCCATCCACCTTCACCAAACTCTACCGTTACTGCAATATCATTTTTACTGCTGCGGTGTGGCCAACTCGCCATAAGACCGTCAGGGAGGACCATGGTACCCTCCTGTACGCTATCACCGACCTCACCACCCGAGTCGACTTCGCGCGCCTAATCATTACCCACCTGATCGCGGCATCGAATGACACTGCCGCCACTGCTAGCCTCCCTTTTCCTACACTTATTACCCGGCTATGCACCCAACATGGGTGCGAGGCCTTTGCAACCGATGTCCTAACAGCTGCGCCGGCCCCTATCAATGGGACGACGCTTTCGTGTAGCGACGCATAGGTTAGGTCCGCGTCCAAGCGGGCCAGGGTGGAGGAGGAACCGTCGGGAGCACAAGCTGCGGTGGAGGAGGAGGAGCCTGCACAGGGTATGGTCGAGTTACACCGTCGATTCGAGACACTTAGCACCGAGCAGAGGCAGCAGGGTGTGGAGATTGCTGGGATACAGAGTGATGTTCACAACCTGAGGGGCGAGTTTGATGGGTTCAGTGTGAGTCATCGGCGAGACATCAACATGATGATACGCTTCCAGAGCGACTCGTTCCAGATGCAGTACCCAGGCGCCGATGTCCCTGAGTACTTTCGCGACCCGTATGGTGGTGCGGGCGGCCCAGTCTCGTATAGCGGTGCTGGAGGTTCTGGTGCGTATGGTGGCACTGGTGGTTCAGACCCTTATGCTGGTGGTCCAGGTTATTATAGCGGTGCTGGAGGTTCTGGTGCGTATGGTGGCACTGGTGGTTTGGACCCTTTTGATGGTGGAGATGGAGACGGAGATGGCGATGAGTAGTTGGCGGGACTTTTCAATTCTCTTTTGTAAATGTTCTTTTTAGGATGCTCGTTTGTTTCTTTTGTTTTGGTTGGAGTTGTACTTGTGGGTTTGGATGATTGTGTTATTTTCTGTTCTTAGATTTTGCTAACTCAGTATGGATGTCTATGGATTGTTGTTGGCTTATGCTTATTTCTTTAACCTTTATGCCATGTCACAATTTTTCCTCTTCTTTTCTTGCTCTTTCTTTGTGGATTCTAACCTTACAGGCATAGTTTATTACCGACCGGTCCCTTTGCTTGCCGCCGGTAATATTGTTCTTCCCCTTGTACTTTTTTGTTTCATTGAGGACAATGTTCAATCCTAGTTGGGGGGTGTGAGAGCTTGCTAGCTTCTCTCATCGCGGTTTGAGTTCTTGTAAAAAAAAATATATTTAAATTTTTTTTTATCTTGTGCTTCCAATGACTTTAGCATAGTTGCCCCGTTCTAATGCCGAGCAAAGACACGTGTCTTGAGAATTTTCTTCAGATTTTAGTATGTGACACTTTGTAATCCTGCTAGCTTCATAACGATCTTGATTATAGTGAATTATACTAAGTTTAAATCTTGGATTATCAAATACGTTGCATGACTATTTGTGTTAGGATGGTGTTTTAATGCAATTGTTATCCGGAGATCGTTTGAAACATATGTGGAGACGGTACCTTTGTGAGCTTTCGATCCTTTTTCCCATTATTGAGTGCTACATACGTCAATTCTCTATTTTTGAAAAACATACAAAGTTGTAGATAATCTCATCTTCTTGTTTTGATCATTCATTAGAGAAATCATTATGTGGAAGGAAACTCCTGATTACTTGTCATTATAGGGGAGAACAAAGAATCGCATTATTCTAAGAATTGATCTTAGGGCCTTTGCTTGATCATCTCTAGCCGCAACCACGCATACTCACCCTTCACTTAACCGTACACTTTCCATGTCCGTGTTTGACTTTCATTCTGGGGATATATTTGCATGAGATCGCGTGTGTAAAGTTGTAAAGGAGATTGAATCATGTAATTTTGAGAGTACAAAAAAAAAAAAAAAAAAAAAAAAAAACAAACTTCATGATCAATTGTACTCTCCTTTGGAATTTTGAAGAAATGTTCTCGTCAATCCATCACTTGCGCACATTTGTAATCATGCATTCCAATAAATCCCATGTTCGTACACAGACATTCTCCCTCCTTTCCCTTGCTTTCCAGCCCATAACACCTTCCCCACTTTACAACACCCTTGCGGTCCTTGTTGAGTCTAAAGTTTTGTGATTCGGAGTTTGAAGCGTTCATGACAAGTAGTGGAGTTATCCCACATCCTCTAGTGAATGGTATCTTTTCATGAGATTAATTTTACTTGTTTTTCACTCTTACGTTTTTCATCATTGGCATGTGCGTGGTTTTGATTCCTATTTCCATTACTCTATCTACCCGCATGCCCCGAGAGTATTACCCACCTCGAGTGTTTTCTTTTTAGAGTGTAATGCCGGTGAGAACTGAGTTGAAGCGCACATTCGAACGAAATTCGGAGGATGAAAGCATTACAATCTCCTTAATAGTTGTAGTTATGCACTTCACACAACACATGCATCCAAGTTTGAGCTCAATGAAATTCATCTGATAATCTTGATAGTTTGATAACTTGTTGGATTCGCATGTCATGTACTAAAATCTTTTGAAAACTCTTGGGACTATGTGGAGTGTCGGCATTACAGTATGGGCAAATATCATGAGGAAGAAAAATGTTTGTGGGTATCATTCTGAGAACCCTCCGGAGACAACACTCCGCCTCTATGGGTAACCTAGAGGTTTAACTGCTTGTTGCATATGCTCAATGCAATCGTGTTCCCCACGAAAACTGTTTATCTTTCATTTTAAATAAGTTGTTATGCAAGGTTATTCTTAAATCTCTTGGTTTTTAGCTTTGTTGCTAAGAGACTAGGAACATGCTAGTTGGGGGGTGTGATTCGTGTCCAATTTTTCATTTTAAAACTTCATAATTTTACCTGTATTGGACCCAAATTATTACTCAAATCGGAGACTTAATGAATAAACTGTGTTTTTGATTGTTCTTGTTGTTACCCTCTGTTAACTAATAAAGGTCTCTTTTTGTAGGTTATGTATGCTTGGGTATAGTGACACCCAACCCTTTTGGCTCTCTTGAAGTAAAAAGGTGCAAGAAAGGAGTTTCATGAAAGGCGGATTGATCCGCCATTTAGAGGGGATCGATCCGTGTGTTTAAAAGGAATTCTCTATCAGTTTCGAAAAGGGCGGATCGATCCGCAGTTGTGAAGGGATCGATCTGCGTCTTTGCTGGAGCATTCTGCGAAGAACTCCTATAAATGGATCGATCCGGCCAATATGAGCGGTTCGATCCGCGCCTTCTCGAGAAGCCGGTAATTCCCCCGATGAAAGGCGGATCAATCCGCCCATTACAAAGGGATCGATCCGCGCCTCTGCTAAAGACTCTCTTTTTATTACAACTTTGCCCATTTTATGGGAGGACTATTTATAGTTAGTGATAATGTTTTTCTAGGGTTAACTAGTTTTTTAGAGCTCTCTCCCTCTCTCTCCCTCATTTACTCCCCATCTACCAATACTTACTTCCATTTAGTGTTAGAGAGAAGAGGGGGTCAATGCATTGAATTTTTGGTAGTTTTTATTGAAGATTTCTTTGGATACCCTATGGCATTTATAGTGATTTTCTCTTGTTGGTACAATTTCTCCTTCCCTCTCTTTAATATTGTTGTCATTATCATTATGAGTAGCTAGATCTTGAAGGTTGGGGATCATAAACCCACCATTGGACCCATGTGCATTTTATTGTAGAAATCACATACTTTATAGCATATCTAGAGTTCGTGGGTGTATGGGTGGAAGTTTTGAGACTCCACTTCCAATGTCAAGCATTGGAAGTTGCTAAATCTCTAAACTCCAACACTACACCCATGTGTTGAATTGGAACATCCATCTAGCATGTTGGTTGTCCACCACATGTTTGATGGTTTGTCACAATGAAACTTTTTACTCTAGAATGTGCTACGAGTATGGACGTCAGGTGTTGTTTGGTCCAAGGTGGGGGAATGCTCCCCAACCTCGATTCCTCCATTTGCAAAACCCCCAAACTTTACTTAAACTTAGCTTTGTTCAAAGTCAATTACCATTTCCTAAATAGGCGTTGTGATTGAATTTAACACTAATTGAATCAAACCCATAGTCGAAAAGACTCATTTCTATGTCTTAGTTTGTTAATCATTCTTCGCAGTATAATTGGTTATTAAGCGCCCACCAAGTATTGTTGCACTCCAATCCCTGTGGACTCGACACCCTACTTCCAACATACTACGTTTGTAATAGGGTTAAATAAGAACTTGATTTTGACGGAATCAGTAGGGTTCTCGGGGAATCTCTCTTTTCTTGATCAGAGACCAGGACCCATCTCTGAATCTCTCATGATTGATCAATTCTTTCGGCGCTTAATCCAAGAGAGCCGGTCGGGGCCTCCGGGAGCTGGTATCTGTCCTCGGGGGATGATGTAGGGTTCTCAGAGAATCTCTTTTTCCTTGATCGGGAACCAGGACCCTTCTCTGAATCTCTCACGGTTGATCAATTCTTTCGGCGCTCAATCCAAGAGGACCGGTCGGGGCCTCCGGGAGCTGGTATCTGTCCTCGAGGGATGATGTAGGGTTCTCGGCGAATCTCTTTTTCCTTGATCTGAAACCAGGACCCATCTCTGAATCTCTCATGGTTGATCAATTCTTTCGGTGCTCAATCCAAGAGGACCGGTCGGGGCCTCCGGGAGCTGGTATCTGTCCTCGGGGGATGATGTAGGGTTCTCGGAGAATCTTTTTTTTTTCTTGATTGGTGTACCGGCCAAAAACCAGGACTGAAACTCTTGTGTTTGATCAAAATTTGTGACGGCCGTCCTGAAACAACCGATTCGGATCTTCGGGAGTCAATTTTTCTCAGTTCCTGCCTACTGGAGGTAGCCCTGACGACTTTTGGACTGCTGGGAGTAAAACCTCATAAATCTTGACCGAAATGCACCACCGAGGCTGATTAGGGCCAGAAATGGGCTGAAAAAAAGCCAAAACGGGTCAAAATGAAGAAAAAATGGAGAGAAGTGGGGCCCGCGGGGAGCAGTGCTGCGGCGGCACCGGGCCACTGCCGCGGCAGCAGTTGGCCAGTGCCGCGGTGGCACTGGGTGGCCAGACTCCATTTTTGTATATCTCGGGTTTTTGAGCTTTCCAAGCTCATTCTTGGCCATTTTAAGGTGTTTTTGGAGCCAAAATCCGTCAAAACGCAGCTTGTGTGCACTCAGGTGAGTAATCTTTCCTTGTGGTTAGAATTTTGATTGGTGTTTTGGTTTGCTCAAGTTTTCAAGAAGAAAGTTTAACTTTGACTTCCATTTTCTTTGTAGATCCATGACTTCGAGCTCGAGGAGACCGTCTAAGAAGGCCAAGGAACGAATGAAAGCCGAGATGCAAACCCCAGACTTGATTCTACGGGACCCCCAATGTCATCTTTTGGCCACGGCTCTAGCGAGCTTGGTATGTGAAACTTTCGACATTTTAGGACTATTTACATGTATTGTGCTAGTTTTGTGAGTCGTAGTGTGCACCTAGAGATCGTTAGAAGTTTGATTTGTGCTCAAATGTTAATTTTGTGAACTTGGACCTCGGTCGTTAATAGTGATTTTGTGCACCATTTTTGTTGTCTTTGGTATGTGCAGGTGCCAGAAGTGACATTAAAGGGCCACGGTAGCCTCACTCACGCTTTTCTATGGTACACTCAACTCTTGCCTACCGTCAAGAGGATGGTAGATGATGCCGGGTTTGGCGGCTTTGTCCGCCTGGTTTCAAAGAGCAGCAATGATTTGGCACATTTTTACGCTCTGGCTGAGAGATGGTGGGACACCACCAATACTTTCCACCTGCCGTTTGGTGAGATGACCATGACGCCCTTTGACTTCTCTATGATTACCGGCTTGAGGGTTGGCGGGAAATGCCTGATTCTGGACTACTTCTATGAGATTGACCCTGAGGCTGTCGAGATGTTGATTGGGGTTGTTCCCCCTAATCTGGAGAGGCACTGGTTTCCTTGTGGATGGCTTTACCGGGCCTACGACAGAGGGAATCACAACCTGAACAATTCTCAGCTTTTTAGGGTGTATCTTCTGTATGTCATTGGTTGCTCGATCTTCGCGACACAGAATGACCGAGTGAGCTTGAGGCTCCTATCTTGCCTAGCGACTATTGGCGAGATCCCTTCTTATGACTGGGGTGGTGCTGCTCTGGCCCACCTTTACAAGCACATGGATGAGGTTTCCCGGGGTGATGTTAAATCGACAGGGGGTTTTTGGCGAGCTTAGGACGTATGTACTGCATCTTCTTTTATCTTTTGGCTTTTCAATTTCTGTACTCTTTCTGATTTTTTTCTTTGTCTGTGCAGCTTTGGAGCTTTGAGTACCTGAAGATGTTAGCTCCTTCCCCTGCGGATGAATCAGGTGAAGACGAGGACAGCATGGCTCCTGTGCCTCTGTTCCCACGAGGCTTGAGATGGTGGAGGGATGTCATCGGGGTAAAGAGCGGGGCTCACTGGATTGTTTTGCTCAGAAACTTCTTAACCGAGTTGACAGCTGCTAGTGTTGATTGGACGCCTTGGGAGCGCGTCGCTTTTGCTGCCCCAGAGGAGATACAGGTGGTTAAACCTCTTTCCTCTTGCCGGCTTTTGATGGAGAGTACCGAGAGTAGACAATGGTTCCTCGGCGAGCGAGTGTCCTGACAGGTGGTTGGCGGTTCAAGTTATCGCGTCCATCATGATCCTCATGTGATGGATGCTAGTGACCTCTCTGGTGATGCTCTGCTGGAGGCCTTAGCTGGTACCAATGTTTGGGATCACTTTCTTTCTGAGACCGGCTATGAGACTTACCGTGGCCGCTTTCTGATGCCCAACTTCTCACTCCTGGAGGTGAGTTTCTTTTACATTTTTGTCTCTATCCGTTGCCTATGTTTTTTTTTTACTCATCTTTTTCCTAACTTGTTTTGTGCCTACAGCTTCGCGAGATGTACAGGAGACAGGTTCCCCCGGTTTCTGATCCTATCCCTCCTTGGGATTGGACCGTTAATGTTTTGGGTGCAGACGGCTCTCCCCAGGTTATAGAGGTGCCACGGGTCATATGTGGGTACCCTACCCAGCCAGCAGGCGTCCTCAACGTCCCTTGGAGTTATGCTGAGGAGGGCCACGCCTTGTCAGCGAGCTTACGGTCCCTAGTCCTTACGCGAGACCATCGGGTATGTCTCTAGTTTTGCGCTCCTTAAGGTTATGAGGTTCTAATCCTGATTTTTCCCTTGACAGATGGATGGTATGCGGCAGTTTGCCACCAATCAGATGGCGTCCTTGGTAGGTTTCTGACTCGACTCTGTTTTTATATCTTTTTATTGTTTCCCTACTGATTGCCTTGATTTTATTTATGTGTGCAGTACCGTGGGGGCGGGGCCGACTTATCGAGGACTGGACCAAGGTGCAGAGGTGGTAGGAGGAGGCCGTCACCGACATACACTCCGGGTGGTCCAACACAGGATGAAGAAGAGGAGGACTGAGGCCTCCTAAACGGGAATTTTATTTTATCTTCTTTTCATGTTTTTGATTGGGTTGTACTGGTGATGTGACTATTTGGACAGTGTTTAGGCCAACGTGTAGGATGATGTGTGGAATGGTTTGTGACTTTTGACAGAGTATTATGATGTTTTGCCTTTTAGGCCAGATAGCTTCCGATTTGAAGGCGCAGTTGTGTGCTTGATTTTATTTGGTGATTGTGTGACGATACACATATCTGTGCACTTGTGATTCTGTGATTGTTGATGTTACTACGATGAGCAGCCTTGTGATAGTGAATGTGTTTGCTTTGCAGGTGGGATAGTCTGTAAAATGGGGAGGTGCTACCGAAACTTTGAATTTCGCTAGAGCCATGATAGAAAAATGGCTTTGTATGATCCCGCTCAACTCGCAGCTTGGTTGGACATGACAGATGGTGTGGAACGGATCAACCTCTTTAGCTATGGCTTGATCGAGCTGTTCTCTCTTTGCCAGATGGCTTTGAATGCTGAGTTTATGCGAGCTGCTATTGTCCACTGAGACCCGGTGAACCATGTCTTCAATTTCATTGGCCTGGAGATATGCCCCCTGTTTGAGGAGTTCTGTGCTATCCTTGGCTATGATTCTGATTCGGACATGATTCTCCCTTCTGCTGATACCCTCAGTCCTACGCGAGGCTTGGCTGAATATCTGAATTGTTCTATCACTATTTCCCACCGGCTGATTCAAGGTGAGGTTCTTGACATTGTTTCCATCATTGCTCGGTATGCAAGTCCTGGGAGTCCTAGTGTATATGATGCTACCCGCGGGGCCGCTCTAATATTGTGCATGACTTCCCACTTTCTGTTCTCGAGCACTTCTGCTGACTTAGTGCACGTGTGCCTTGGGCTGAAACTTGGCAGGAATCCCATGGCCATGGTTCTGGCTGAAACCCTGAATGGTTTGGATCGCGCTTCCAATCAAGGAATGCCTCTACTTTTTGGGGCGCCTTTGGTGTTAAAAGCTTGGCTCTACGAGCGCCTCCAGTTATGGACAGGTAATGTGCCGCCAGTTTATTTTTGCAGAGCTGTACTTTACCCTCATTAAACTTCTGCCGATTGGATGGGCGTGATGGGCGCTTTATCTGAGGCCGACATTTGCTGGATCATGAGGCGTTGGGGCCTCCATGCTGTGACCACTAGTCTCGAGGATTTCCAGAGAGTGTGGCTGATGGGTTTGAGAGAAACCTCCTTCTATCATCCTCGTCGATTGGCCAGACAGTACGGGCAAGTTCAAGAGGTTCCCAGGGGGTTTACTGAGAGGGTCTTTGCTTCTAGAGTCTGAGCCACTACTATTGCTGCTTTCATTAGGGGCTGGGCCAGTGGAGCAAGAGCTTATTTCTAGAGACCTTTAAAGAAACAAAATAAAACTAGGCTCGACTGACTCTGCTTCTTTCCTCCAAGTGTCTTTGATATTTGTGATTGCTTTCTGAAAGAACTCTTTATGTTTTCATTTATCCCTGCTTATGTAATATTCGAAGTTTGTTTATTGGTGAACCTTGGTTACATGGAGAACCTTATTTTACGCATTTGGCTTTCTGAAAAAACATTTTTAGTATTGATTTTGATCAGATGTTTGCTTTTAGTACTTGCTTGGGCATGCTAGGACGATTAGAGGCAAACGAGGCGGGTAGCCGAAGTTTGCCCCTAGTTTGGATTATGTATGGTTGTGAGGCAAACGAGGTGGATGACCGACGTTTGCCCCTGGTTTAGAAGAGGTTTAGGAAACCGAGGCGTGTGGCCGAAGTTTGCCCCTAGTGTGGAGGGTGATTTCTGGGTTATGGTAAGGACTGCGACTTTATTTTTCTCACATGCTCATAATTTTGCCTAGGCACCAGTTAGGTGACCTAGCGAGCTCTTTTTCTCTCTTTTGTTATTGCTCATTTTGGATTTAACTCTAACTTTTGCCTAGGCGTCCTTTCGGATTTTCAACCTAGCGAGCCATCCCTTTTTTTTTTTTTGAAAGTCTGCCTATGTACCCCGAAACGGGGATCAGGTCCAACGTAGTTCGGGCCAAAGTTTTGAAAGAAAAGGGGTTGTTTTTGTGGGTGGAGCAACCGAACCGATGTGGTTGCCTACGTATTCCCGAGTGGAAATCAGGTCGAGCGTAGTTCAGGCCAAAGCTTGAAAGAAAATGGTTATGGGGAATGGTCAAGCATAGTACTTTTTTAGGCGATCTATGTTGATTGGTTCTTTGAATTCAACGCCATCAAGGTCCATGAGGTAGGTTGCTCCCCCGAAAAGGATAGTTTTGACGATATAAGGGCCGACCCATTTGGGTTTGAACTTTCCGTGTGGATCAAAGACCGGGGCTCGCAATTCCTTAAGGACAAGGTCACCCTTGACTATTTTCCTTGGACGGACCCTTTTGTTGAAAGCGCGGGCTATCCTCTTTTGATAGATTCGGACATGGTCGACTGCCGCTAGGCGCTTTTCATCTATGAGAGCCAATTATTTGTATCTTTCCCTCAACCAATCTGATTTTGAAATTTCGCACTCTGCCATCACGCGCAGGGACGGTAGTTCTATCTTGACTAGAAGTACTACTTCCATTCCAGTGAGTAAGGAGTTACTCTTGTGGACGTCCTTATCAAATTTCTGTATCCCCAAAGCGCGAACAGTAGTTTTTCATGCCAGTCTTTATAGGTATCGGCCAATTTCTGTAGTATGGCCTTGACATTCTTGTTTGCAACTTCGACTGCTACATTGGTTTGTGGTCTGTATGGTGATGACTTGTGATAAGTGATTTTGTATTCCTCAAATAGATCCCTGACTTCAGCCTTGAAATGACTACCATTATCTGAAATGATCTCATCAGGGACTCCATAGCGACAGATGAGGTTCTTCTTGATGAACTTGGCCACTTCCTTGGACCCCAACTTGCTGTAGGATGTGGCTTCTACCCATTTTGTGAAGTAGTCAATGGCTACCAAAATGTATCGATTTCCATTCGAGGCTTTCAGAATGATTTCACCGATGATATCAATTCCCCAGGTTGAGAATGGCCAAGGTGAGGTCATGCTGTATAGAAGGGATGGTGGTACATGCATCATGTTTGCATGGATCTGGCACTTGTGACACCTTCTTACGTATTCGCAACAATCTTTCTCCAATGTTGTCCAGTAGTACCCTTGTCTTATAATTTTCTTGGCCAGCATGTGACCGTTCATGTGCGGGCCACATACCCCCTCGTGTATTTCTTCCATCATTCTTCTGGAGCTTTTTCCAAACAAGCAAGTCAGGTTGTGACCATTGTACCCTTTCTTCAACAATTTCCCACCGCAAATGATGAGTTGCGCTGCGAATCTTTGAATTGCCCTTTTGTCTTTCTCGGTAGACTCTTGGGGGTACGTCCCCTCTTCTATGAAATCCCAGACATCCTGATACCATGGTGTTTCATTCTCTTCTTCTTCGATTGCGGCGACTATGTTGAACGAAGGCTCGTACCTTTGCTCAATCACTAAAGGCATCATCCTGACTCCTACAGGAATTTTGAACATGGAGGCTAAGGTAGCCAATGAATCTGCCAGCGGAGTGTGGTCCCCACTTGGTGATACTAGAATCATTCCTACTCCGTATCCTTTCATGTTGGCTGCTCCATCAAAGTACAACTTCCATTGTTCTTCCTTAACTTCCATGATATTTTCATCCGGAAATGGAAAGTCCCCGCTTTCTTCGGAGTCAATCGCGTGCTCTACGAGATGTTCAGCTACGGTTCTCCCTTTCACCGATTTGCTTGTAACATACTTGATATCGAATTCGGATAGTAGAAGTAACCAACGGGATATACGACCGGTCAGGGCGGGTTTTTCGAGGAAGTATTTTAGAGGATCCATGCGGGATATGAGCACAACCGGGAAGGCCAGCATGTACTGCCTCAGTCGGCGAGTGCACCAAACCAAGGCCCAACAGGTTTTTTTGAGGGTAGAGTAGCTGAGCTCATACCCAGTCATCCTCTTGCTAAGGTAATATATGGCTTTTTCGGAGTGGCTTTCTTATCCTTCTTGGGCTAGCATGCAACCCATGGCATTTTCGGAGATAGATAGGTAAAGGAATAAGGGCTTATGAGGAGTGGGTGGTGAAAGGACAGGCAGATTTTGAAGGTAGGCTTTTATTTTGTCGAAAGCGGATTGGGTTGGTCATCCCATTGGAACTTTTCTCCTTTTCTCAGCAATCGGAACAAAGGATCGCATGTAGTTGTGAGCTTGGAAATGAAGCGGCTGATAAACTGAATGCTTCCAAGAAACCCTCTCACTTCCTTTTCACTCCGCGGTGAGGCCATTTCTAGGATTGCCTTGATCTTAAAGGGATCCACCTCTATCCCCCTTTGTGTGATGAGAAAACCCAGGAGTTTACCGGAGGTCACACCGAAAGTGCATTTCTTTGGATTCAACCTCATCTTGTATTTGCACAGCCTTTCGAAAAACTTTTCCAGTGCTACCAGGTGTCCTTTTCTGTCCCTGGACTTCGCGATCATGTCATCTACGTACACTTCTACTTCCTTGTGAATTATGTCATGCAGCAGAGTGGTGGCAGCTCTTTGGTAGGTTGCCCCAACATTCTTGAGTCCGAAAGGCATTACTCTATAACAGTAGGTTCCCCAAGGTGTAGTGAATGTTGTCTTTTCTCGATCTTCTGGCGCCATTAGAATCTGATTGTACCCCGAAAAGCCATCTATGAATGACAGTAGCTCATGTCCAGCGGTGTTATCTACCAAGACGTCAATGTGGGGAAGCGGGAAGTCATCCTTGGGACTAGCTTTGTTTAGATCACGGAAGTCGACGCACACATGAACTTTTCCATCTTTCTTTGGGACTAGCACGATATTGGCAACCCATTCCGGATATTCGGTGACAATGATGAACCCTGCCTTGAATTGCTTCTCCACTTCTTCTTTAACCTTGAGTGCCCATTCTGGCCTCATGCTCCTCAATTTCTGCTTGACAGGTTTAGAATTGGGGAGGAGAGGAATATGATGTTGGATAATGTCGGGATCGACCCCAGGCATGTCCTCGTAAGACCAAGCAAAAACATCCTTGAATTCTTTTAGCAAGAGTGTTAATTTTTCTTTTTCTTTTTTATTAAGAGTTGAGCCAATTTGCACAATTTGTGGATTATCCGTTTCACCTAGGTTAACCGATAAAGTATCTTCGATTATTTCGCAAGCAGGTGGTTTTTCAATTAGTTGCTTAAGTTCTATTGGGAGATCCTCGGAGGGATCTGTGCATTCACAAGTATTAGACACAGAGGAGTAAGCAGAATCGTCTTTCATTCATTCATGATAGGTGAAGTGATTACATTGGACAGTGGTGGGCTTATAGCAGCCGACTCTAGTACAGACTCGATAATTGGCAGTACAGACTCTGGGAACAGGGGATAGTAAGACACAGACAGATGACTCTACAACCTGGTTGCTCAGAACCTCCTCAGTTGGCTTGATCTGATCATCTTGGCTCTTGGCCCTCTTTTTTTCCTTCTTCTCAGCGAATTCTTCCCACATTTTCTCGATGGCTTCAGTGTCCAGGTACTTCAACCAGTCTTCCTCTGGGGTTTTCACAACTTCTTTGGGATAGAATGGATCTTGATAGGGGGGCCTTTCACAGTCAGCAAAGATTTCAAGCCCGGGGTACCTTTTTCTAGTGGTTTGATGAATCCAGGGTTCGGGGAACCCAAAGTAGGGGAAATCATCCCCTTCTTTGACGAATTGTCTGCAAAGCGGGGGTATTTGTAAAATACAACCGCGCTAAAGGAAAGAATTGTATTAGTTTTTATCACAACTTCCCGTTTTATCTGCGATTTGCATTGCAAGGCTAATTTCTATACACTATGATTAATCTATGATAAGTTGTATTGTTTTAGCTGTTGTTTGTGCAGATTACTGCTGTGTGGACTAAACAGATGAACATCAGAATAAATGGAATGCTGGAACGAAAACAAAAGAAGCCAAAGCTGAAATGTGGAGTTCGATCGATCTAAGAAGGTTCGATCGATCGAGAGTTCGATCGCTCAAAGAGAGTGGAAGCGCTTGAGGCTTAAGGGTTCGATCGATCGAGAGCAGTTCGATCGATCGAACGGGGTATTTCCAGTAACATTTGCGTAGGCAGCAGATGCGGGTTTTAACCCTAGTTTCTTAGGTTTTCTTATATATAGGAGTATTGTACACGTCCAGGGGGACGCCCACTTTTACACTTTAACAGTTTTATAGAGAGATAGAGAGTTTGCTTGGTTTTTTGTAGGTTTATATTGGATTTTTACATTGTGGACTGGATTTCTCTGAGTTAATACGAGTATTATTCATTCCAGGTTATTTATATATTGTCATTTATATTCTGCACGTAGTAGTCATAGTTTAATCACTCATCTCGTGATATTACATGCTCAATATTTTGTCAAAACCATAGATTTTGTAGTTTTCATGAAAAACTCGCAACCAAACAAGATGTTAATGATTTCGTACGTTAAATATCAATCTATAACGTCCCAGACGATGTCTGAGTAGTCCTAGGTTGGGAGAACACGATGAAACAGTGATCTCCAGCCTCTGCCATGCAGCAGAATAATCGCTGTGTTCGATCGATCGAAGTTAGTTCGATCGATCGAACCAGAGACAGTCAATCGATCGAAGTCAGTTCGATCGATTGAGGGATGAAGGTCTTCGATCGATCGAAAGCGCGTCGATCGATCGAACTCTCGGATTCTTGAGGATGTTCCCTGCAGTATTCCAGGACTTTTTGTTTTAGGATTTGTTATCATTCTGTCCCAAATAAATGCGCAGTTTGTCAAAACAGTTTTAAAACTAAGGCCCTAAGGCATTTTCTTTCAATACATTTTGCAAACCATCTTCAATGCTAACACCATTGAGGATGCGAGTCTTAACTATTGGATTAAACCGCTTTCATGTATCTTAATTTAACTGTGATGATATGGTCCCGGTCATGAAAGGGCCATGGATTCTCTATCTTTAGAGGAATACGGAAAACTGTGGGTAACATACTCCTTTGTGCTTCAAGGTAAATGCATGGTAGATGGCTAGATTACTGCGGATTCGTGTAATCCCAACACTTTATTTTTAAAGTTAAACATCTTAATTTCAAGTACTGTTTTAATTAGCTAGTTAGATCGTTAGTCATTTTCTTTAGTAATCTTAGCTGTGGAACTTTGTGTTCCGCACCATTGCTTAATCTTATTCATTTTATTTTATTTTCTTTAGAGGTTAGTCTAATTCAATAGGTCAACACCTTCCCTGTGGGATCGACCTGGTCTTACCAGATATTACTTGCACGTCTACCTACACTTGGGTATTGCACAAGAGCGCACAGAAAAATTCTCGTGTCAAGTTTTTGGCGCCGTTGCCGGGGAAGGCGACGATCAATTCCTTAGATTACCTCAGTCTCTCTTCATCTCTTTCTTTTTTTTTATTTTCTCTTCGTTTTAGTTCTTTTGGGTAAGTTCTCACCCTAGGGACTCTCCTAGTTCATGTCCGAGAATTCTATTGAAGGAATTTTTGGAAATCCTTTCTACTTGTCTGACTCTGATAGTTCCATCAACCCAATAGCCACTCCAACTGCATCAATGGATGATCATCAGAGTGAAAATGGTGATAATGTTGTGGTACCAATTGATGAGGCACTCCGTCCTCTTTGCGATCTCATGCAACCAGAACATGCACCTACGCCCTCTTGCATTCAAATCCCACCGCATAATGGCGAATTTCAGTTTCGCAATGGGATGATTCAACTGCTTCCCACTTTTCATGGGATGGAAAGCGAGAAGGCGTATTTACATGTCACCGATTTCGAGGATGTTTGCAAAACATTCTCGCAAACTTGTCCTAGGGAGGTGACGCATCTAATGCTATTCCCCTTCACTTTGAAAGATAAAGCGAAGGCGTGGCTCCACTCCCTAAAACCTAATTCAATTTTCACCTGGCATGCGATGAGCACCGCGTTTCTGAAGAAATTCTACCCTACTCGCATGACCACAGACCTTCAGCGTCAAATCAATTCCTATAAACAAAAGAGCAATGAAACCTTCACCCAAGCGTGGGAGCGTTTCAAAGATTTGCTTCTCTCGTGCCCACACCATGGGTTTGAGAAATGGCGAACTATCAGCTTCTTTTATCAGGGATTGAATGGTGAAACAAAGAAGTTGGTGGAAACGATGAGCTCTGGACCATTTCTGCGTAAAAACACTGAAGAGGCCGAAGCCCATTTCGAATGGTTGGCTGAATACGCTCATGAATGGTCAAATTCTGACAATATCTCACGCTCACAGATATCCTGTGTAGAGGAGAAAAGCCTATACCAGCTAACCAATGAAGATCACCTCATGACGAAGTATGCAGAGCTAGCAAAGAAGGTAGAGGAGTTAAGCATGAAAGGAGAGAGCTCTAGGCAAGTCATGCCTGAAGAACCATGTGGCACATGCAACATGTTGGGACATACAACTCAATATTGTCCTAATGTGCCATATTTTCAAGAGCAAGCCCCTATAGAGATGAATGCCATGCAAGGTTTTCGAGGGGCGGGGAATTCCAACAATAACTTTCAAAATAACAATAGATGGAATCACCCCGGTTTTGATTGGAGAAATAATGCTGGGGCCCAAAATCAATATCAACAGCAGCCCTACAACAACAATCAATATCAAGGGCAAAACAATAGGCCAGCCCAGCATTACAATCAAAACAGAACCAATAATTACAATCAAGCTCAACCCTCCAATGCACCACAAACTAATACCTATGTGCCACCGCACAAGAAGGTACAAGAAGACGAGCCACTTACTAATGCCAATCTAACGCAGCAACTCATACAGATGATGAGTAGAATGTCTGCCACATTAGAAAGGATAGATGCACGGCAAGAAGGCTCAGGAGGAACATTCCCTGCCCAACCACTTCCAAATCCAAAGGGACATAACAATGGTCCTAACAATCAAGAACATGCTAAAGCTGTGACTACACTGAGAAGTGGAAAAATCATAGAGAAAAGCATGCCTCTGTCCATTCCCGAAGTGTACGAAGAGGAGGAAGTGGTGGATAAAGAAGTTGAGCTACCATCTACTCAAGAGGAGGAGCAGTCTACCAATGACGAACCAATCAAGGCAAACATTGAAGCTCCTAGAGTAGAGGAGGAAGTTGAGCGAAGGCCTGGGAAGGAGTCTGTTAAGGAGGAACCACCAAAATGCCCCTTTCCTGCACCTTATCCTCAACGGTTGAAGAAACCCAAGAATGAGACGAAGAATCAGGAGTTTCTGGAGTTGTTTAAGCAAGTTAAAATTAACCTTCCACTCCTAGATGCTATCAAGCAAGTGCCGGCCTATGCTAAGTATCTCAAAGATCTATGCATGGTCAAGAGGAGGCAAAGCGTGAAGAAACATGCTTATGTCGCGTGCCAAGCCAGTGCGATCATTCAAAATGAGTTGCCTCCGAAACTCAAAGATCCTGGTACACCTACTGTCTCATGCAGAATTGGGAATCAAAAGATAGATAACGCACTCCTCGATCTAGGAGCAAGCGTGAACCTGCTGCCATTTTCAGTTTATAAACAACTACGGTTGGGTGAACTCAAACCCACCCGAGTCGCTTTGCAATTGGCAGACAGATCTGTGAAGTACCCTAGAGGGGTGTTGGAGGATGTCCTTGTCCAAATAGACTCTTTTGTCTTTTCGGTTGATTTCGTGATATTGGACACAGAACCTGTGTCTAATCCTGGTGCACATATCCCGGTTATTTTTGGACGTCCATTCCTCAACACCATTGATGCCACAATCAAAATTAGAACTGGTATCATGACTATCGTATTCGGGAACATGACGTTGAATATCAAGATCTTTTCTAATCCCCGACCTGAAGAATACGATGATGAGGAGGAAATCCATTATATAGACACGGTCATTGAAGATGAAGTTGATTTGGTCGACTACAAAGATCCTTTGGAAGTTGTGATGACTCAATTTGGCGATATCTATCAGCCTGTAGAGTCCACCCCATTGGATGCTGACCTGAACCAGACGTGTCTGATGATGGATACGATAGAGGAGGATAGAGCCGATTGCATGTGGATACAGCTATATGAACAACTGCCTCCTAAAACCAAGTTGGTAATGCCCTCTAGTTTCCAGTTTCCGGAGTTAGAATTGAAGGAGCTTCCCAAAGAGCTAAAATACGCATTCCTAGGGACTGGAAAAACTTATCCTGTGATCATTTCAGCTGCTTTAACTCATGAATAGGAAAGTAAGCTAGTGGAAATGCTTACCAAGCATAAGGATGCTATGGGATGGACAATTGCTGACCTCAAAGGCATAAGCCCATCCATATGCACGCATAAGATATATCTGGAGGAAGACGCTAAACCCTCAAGGCAAATGCAAAGGCGTCTGAATCCCAACATGCAAGAAGTAGTTAAAAAGGAAGTGCTTAAACTACTTGACGTTGGGATGATATATCCGATATCTGATAGTCCTTGGGTCAGTCCTACCCAAGTAGTTCCAAAGAAAGCAGGCATAACAGTCATTCCGAACAAAGATGGTGAATTAGTACCAACACGCGTCCCCACTGGATGGAGAATGTGTATTGACTACAGGAAGTTAAATACTGTGACCCGAAAGGACCATTTTCCTTTGCCATTCATGGATCAAATGCTAGAACGTGTGGCGGGTCACAAGTATTACTGCTTCTTGGATGGATACAGTGGATATAATCAAATTGAGATTGCTCCTGAAGATCAGGAGAAAACCACATTCACGTGTCCATTCGGTACTTTTGCCTACCGACGAATGCCGTTTGGCCTATGCAATGCACCGGCTACCTTTTAGCGGTGCATGCTGAGTATCTTTAGTGACATGGTCGAAAACATCCTTGAAGTTTTCATGGATGACTTTTCGGTATTTGGCCATAGCTTCGAAGATTGCCTCAGCAATCTCGAGCAGGTTTTAATGAGGTGTGAGGACAAACACCTAGTCTTGAATTGGGAGAAGTGTCACTTCATGGTGACCAAGGGAATAGTCCTCGGCCACATAATATCCGATGAAGGAATCCAAGTGGATAAGGCTAAAATCGATATAATCTCAAATCTACCTGTCCCCCGTACAGTAAGAGACATTCGTTCATTCTTGGGGCATGCAGGTTTTTATCGTCGATTTATCCAAAATTTCAGCGCAATTTCTCGACCCCTTTGTCAACTTCTTGTCAAAGATGCATCGTTCGAGTGGTCAGAGAGTTGCCAAAAGTCCTTTGAGGATCTAAAAGAGCTCCTCACCTCCGCACCTATAATACAGGCACCCGACTGGAGTTTGCCTTTTGAATTAATGTGCGACGCTAGTGATTATGCCATTGGCGTAGTCCTAGGCCAGAGAAAGGACAATAAGCCACATGTGATATACTACGCCAGCCGAACTTTGAATGACGCTCAAATGAATTACACTACCACTGAGAAGGAGCTGCTGGCTGTAGTATTCGCCCTGGACAAGTTTAGGTCTTATCTGATAGGGTCACCAATCGTCTGTTTTACAGATCATTCGGCCCTCAAATATCTGCTGACAAAGAAAGACGCTAAACAACGGCTTATTCGCTGGATACTCTTACTCCAAGAGTTTGATCTAACAATCAAGGACAAGAAAGGAGTAGAGAATGTGGTTGCGGATCATTTGTCCCGGTTGACTTTTGTTGACAATACTGAATCCCAATCCATTAAAGATGAGTTCCCAGACGAACAGCTACTGGCAGTAAGTAGTCTGCCTTGGTATGCTGATATTGTAAACTACCTCGTCACGGGTGAAACACCAACTCATTGGTCGAACCAAGATAGGAAACGGTTCCTCTCGTTCGCGCGTCACTTCTTCTTTGATGACCCATACCTTTTCAAGTACTGTGCTGATCAGGTCATCAGGCGCTGCGTCCCCAATGAGGATATAACCGTAATATTAGCGTCATGCCATTCTGAGGCATGCGGTGGCCACTTCGCGTCACAGAAGACCGCACAAAAAGTCTTACAAAGCGGTTTTTACTGGCCCACAGTCTTCAAAGATGCTTATTCCTTTTGCAAGACATGCCAACGCTGTCAAAAGCTTGGAACCATTTCTAAAAGGAATTCTATGCCTTTAACCCCTATCATCACAATTGAGATATTTGATTGTTGGGGCATAGATTTTATGGGCCCATTTCCCAAGTCGAATAACTGTGAATACATACTCCTTGCTGTGGAGTATGTATCGAAATGGGTAGAAGCGATACCAACGAGACGAAATGACCATAGAACGGTCATGTCATTTCTAAGAGAGCATATTTTGTCTCGTTTTGGTACTCCAAAAGCTTTATTAAGTGACCAAGGCAAGCATTTCTGCAATAGGCCCTTGGAGTCACTTCTCAAGAAATACGGAGTCCATCATAAAATCACTCTTGCCTATCATCCACAGTCTAATGGGCAAGCATAATTGGCTAACCGAGAAATCAAGCATATTCTCGAGAAGACGGTTAGTTCCAATCGAAAAGACTGGGCATACAAATTGACAGACGCGTTATGGGCATACCGTACTGCCTATAAGACGAATCTTGGTATGTCCCCGTACAGATTGGTTTACGGGAAAGCTTGCCACCTCCCCGTTGAAATTGAACATAAAGCTTACTGGGCAACGCGCTCATTGAACTTTGATATTCAAGAGGGAGGTCAGCTACGCAAGCTCCAACTTGCAGAGCTAGAGGAAATACGACGAGATGCGTATGACTCTGCAAAGTTACATAAGGAAAAGTTGAAGGCTCGCCACGATCATACGATTTTTCGTAAATCATTTGAGCCGGGGCAGAAAGTCTTGCTGTATGACTCTCGCCTCCACCTTTTCCCAGGAAAGCTCCGTTCCCGTTGGACAGGCCCGTTCATCGTAAAAACTGTTTTTCCACATGGGGCGGTTGAGATTGTCAACCCAAAGAACGATGATTGTTTCAAGGTCAATGGCCAAAGATTGAAACCGTTCTTGGAAAACTTCCATACTGAAGTTGAGCACATCCAGCTGGATGAGCCCAGCTATTCTCATGATTAAAAATCCAAAGTGAAGTTCCAATTGTTGTTGTATTTCTTTTCTTTCCTTACATTTTAGTTTCTCTCTCTTTTGTTTCTTTTTGGTTTTCGTTCTTTATTTCGTGTTTGTGATCTAGTTCTAATCCATTATACCTTAAATCACTCTGTTGCAGGTGCATAGATGCGAGGTGATGATGTTCATTCTGTCGGTTCTTGGGCTGATTCAGAATGTCGTTGTGGTACCTGGACTGAGGGTGAACTCACACCCTGCCCCTTGCTTCATCAAGACCCTGAAGCTCATTCTCTTATTGATGCTGCTCAAGGGTACATTCCATATCCACCAGCCCTCCTGGACATCAATCCGTACGAAAATATGGGATTTCAGGATGACGATGATGTGGAGGAGGATGAAGACCTGTACATGGGACGCATGGTGGATGATGCACTCATGGCCCAGTGGGAAAATGATGATATGTGGGAGCCATGGGAGGATCATGACCTTCAGGATGTCGTCCCAGATCGCCACAATGCCGTCTTTGTTTTCGTGGACGATTTCCTTGTTCCTGAGTTGGTCCTATACCGCTACGTGCACCTGAGCTACCTGCTATTTAGGCTCCAATGCCCATTACCAGCCAGTGCATTTTGGGAACCTATGCCAATAGTGAGGTTGGAACTTGTCACATTTCTTTGTATTTTTGTTTCTATTCATTGTTTTTCTTTTCGTGTTAATTCGTGTTTCTTGTGTTTTGTTATTTTAATTTCAGTTTGTTGTCTTTTGTCCAGGATTGTCACTATGTTCCTAAATGGTATTCCGGTATTCCTCCCACATCAACTGATTCATGGTCTTGGGCCCTACATAAGGCCCCCACACACTCCGCCGCAAGAGGACAGTCCGTTGCGAAATCACACTCCTTTATCCTTGTCTCCATCCGGATCACCTCTTGCATGGGCTTTCAATTCTGTGGAGACGTCAGACTTGTTTGATGATGTCCTTGCTGCTTTTCGGTTGTTCTGGACAAGGGAATCATCGAGTTTGGACTTCACTTCTGAAGATTCGGCGGGTTATGAAGAGATTGTGGAAGAGGAAATCTTTATACTCGAAGATTAGTGCTGCATTTCAGTTGTTCTGTTCATTTTCATTTTTTGTTTATCAACTGGAATGTAATCCTTGACAAAATGGTATTAGTTTTAGTTTTAGTTTTATTTTGTTTGGCTTTCTTTAGTTAAATAAGGTCCTGACTACCATGTGGGGGAATTAGGTTGCAGTGCGGATGTTTTTTATAAAATTTTGATTGACAATAAATTGCAATTTTCTATTCTGAGGATGAATTTCTAGCATACATGCTTGTACGTCAACTGCTTTTCAGTCTCTCTGTATGTCCAGAATGGTTTCTGATAGTTGGGTGTGATGTGGTTCATGTTTCCCATTGAATTCTGGAATTTTAGTGTTCGATCGATCGAACCCAATTCGATCGATCGAAACCTGGATGTTCAAGCGCTTGTAGTTTATGTTCAATCGATTGAGGGATTTGTGTTCGATCGATCGAACTTAGTTCGATCGATCGAATGAAGCATTTAAACGAGGCGTCTTCAGGACACCTTTTTCATTTCCCTCACTCTCACTCTCAATCGCTCGAGCACAGAGGAGGGGGCGACTCGGCAATTTTCGTACCCTTGCATTCAATAAGGCGCCCTGATCACCCCTCTGATCATCCTCACCGTCATATCATCATCCCCTCCATATCCACTGCGTGTTCTACACCGAGGTAGGCCCCACTTGTTTGTGTCTTCCTTTTTCTTAATATTCGTGTTAGAAAATCCCAAGGGGGTGTCCCCTTGGTCTTAGGATCTCTTTTTGTTAGTTCTTTGTTCGTATAACTTTTGTTTCCTTTTCGTTTCTGCGATCGCTGTGTTTGATCGCTTGAACTGGTTTCGAGCGATCGAAGGGGAGATGTTCGATCGATCGAACAATGTTCAAGCGATCGAAGTCTATTCCAGTTCAATCGATCGAACCCAGTTCAATCGATCGAACTCAAGCAGTGGCAGTGTTATTTCTTCTTCTCCCTGTCCTTATCTGTGTCTTGTGTTGTCTATTTTTCAGGGCTGCCCGATGAATCCAGTGACGGGCTACCATAAGTCTAAGCCCCTCAGCCGTATTATACCAGATCCGGTGCCTGCCCACGGGTTCCGGAATGACGAGGATAGGCTATGGTACGAGAGGTATTTTCAAACACGGATGGTGATGGTCGAGCGCCCGATTGAGCACATTTGGACGGAGAGCCCATGGTTCCTTACACGGATCCGCTCTATGCCTCACTGGTTCCATCTCCTTTCATTGGCCAAGAGTGTCAATCTGTCTTGGATTTGCGGTGCTTGTGCGACTATGATCAGCGACCCGGTTGCACCATTCACCTACCATGCCTTCTTCCGGAGTCGCTCATTCATTATCAGTCCAGCCACCGTTTCAGCCGCGTTGGGGGTACCAGAGGTACCAGATTATGTTTGCCCCCACCGGCCTGATGCACCAGTGACCCCACCATCCACTATTATCCGTGAGCTCACTGGAGGCGCCGTTCCGTCTTGGGATGGCGATGCTTTGATCGAGGACCATTTTCTCACTGATGGCTACCATATGATCCACTTGGTCCTCAGCAACTGCCTCCTAGTGACTTCCTATCGAGAGAAGATCGCGGCTTGGTATGCGCGAGTCTTATATGCAGTGGGGACGGGACAGCCAGTTTGTATACCACGCCTATATATTGATTTTTTGGTCCACCCCACCCGCTATATCTCGTCCAAAAAGCACCTGAAGGGTGCTTGGGCGATTCATAGGGCTATGGCTGATGCCGGGTTCCTCGAGCTTGCTGGAGATGATGTTCGCCCTTCTCCCCGTAGATTTAGCGAGGCGGCTGCTCGCCGCTCCGACGCCCAGAAGAGGAAGCGAAAGGGGAAAGGGAAAGCAATGGTGAGGGGGAGGAAGAAGAGGCGTGGTGGGACGGACACAGAGGCCGGAGCTTCAGGGACACCTACTGAGGTGGAGGAGCTTGATTCGGATGATGAGGATGATCCAGTTGCTGCGGTTCAGCAGTTTGAGCTGCGACAGCGGTCGCAGACTCAGGCCCAGGGAGAGTCTTCTTCTTCTGTGCCTCTCCCGACAGTTCACGAGCTACTATTGGAGGAGAGAGAGGCCAGGATTAGACTCGAGGGCAGGATAGACCATCTCCAGACTTTACTGGAGTCCATTTTGATTCAGATTGGGGTTGAGTCGACTGTTCATTCTACTCCGCATCCATCGATGACCCCGTCTGCACCACCTACTACTGATCCATCATCTGCTACTGCCCCAGATTCTGCTACTACAGGTCCACCGCTTGCCGATCCATCTGCTGCAGCCCCTGCTACTACATCATTGCCGCCTGCTCCTATCGACATCCCTTCCGATGTAGCTGATGATACGCCATCTGGTGTCGATTAGTTTTAGTTGGGGAGGTGGTGTTTCTGTATTTTTGGTTAGTTATTGTACTATTTTTGGATATGGTTTTGGTTGGATGGCCTGGTTGGTTGTTTGGTTGGATTATTTGGTTGATTGTATCTATATGGATAGTTTTTATCCCTGTTTTTATTTTATTTTATTTTATTCTGTTCATATTATGATGGTTTAGATTGCTTGGATCATGGTTTTTAGCGTATACTCTTATCTATTGATCCTGTTTGTTTGGAGACTGTGTTCTGTTTTTTTCTATGCTAGGTTGCTTTGCTTGTGATCATCCATTTGCTCTATATAGGTGATACCCATCTTTTTATTTATTGAAAATCAACTTCTGGGGACTTTGTTGTTTTCAGTTGGGGGTAGGAGACAATAGATAGGCATACACCCGTAATAATCAGGTTTTGCACTTAGTTATGTTTTAAATTTAATGAGAACTAGTCTGTTAAAATTTTGAAAATTTTTAATCGTATTGTTAGAATAACTCTGAATAATCTCTCCTGCTTGTTGATTAGACAATGACACATTTGTAGTATTCTCATCTTCTTATGGATTAAATCCACGCGTTTTTCTGTATCACTGAAATAAATTGCATTTGTAAAGCTATTTATGTACCCAATACTTTTGTGCACTAATTGGCAGCCTTGTAGAAAACCTAAAAATTGAGTTAATATGATTATTGTGCGAAAAAGAATAAGTAGTGGAGGCTAATAACCCTTTGTGAGCTATTGAGCCAGTCGTCATTTCTGAGGGGATTCTCATACATTGTCGAATGGTTTTTTTTCTTGCATATACTTGTGAATTCGTTGTTAAGTCTCAGCTTCTTTAAAAGTTTAGACTGCTTGTTAGAGGAGAACGTTCAGGATTTACCAATTAAAACTCAATGAACACTTAAGTGCTAAAAAATGAAAGTTGAGAAAATGATTTAAGCCATCGTTTACCCATTCTTTTACCTGATATAACTATCACCTACATTCATTGAATTATTTCATCCCTGATCCCACACCTTAATTAAATATTTCCAATATAATCATAAGAATTCATACCCTTGATCTATACCTTGACCTCATCGAGCCGTTTGATATATTTGTTGGGAATGAGTCATCAAAGTATGTGAAATGGAAGAAAGTAGTTGTGGGATATATTTATATAAAAAAAAAAAAGTATATGAAATGAATGGGAGATTGGGTGGAGAAAAGAATTAAGAATAAAAAGAGAAGTTGAAATTCCATCACATGCTAAAAAAGCACACTCTTCTCTACAACCCTCCTACCTACTAAATAAAAGCCGCAAGTCAAAGTCTTGAAGATTCTCAATAATTGATTTGAACATGGAAGTGTGAGTTGAGTTATCCACGGTATTTCGCTCCTCTGGTAAGTAGTGTTCCATTCCTGAGACTATACACTCTTAAATGTCCGTTTTTCATAGAGTCGAGTATGAAAGCATTAGCACTTATAATATCATCTTTATCAAAGCTTTCATACGATGTGTGATCATTGTAAAGCAAGTTTCTGAGAGACGTTCTTTTTGAGTGTGACCAATGTGAGAATTGAGCTAAAACTGCAAGTTTTCCAAAGTACAATAGTCTATATAACTCTTAATAAGGTTGGACGCATGGTTGTTAATTTCACACACACACGGGTGCATGATGGTAATACATGTGTTATATTTTACTTGGTGATATAGGGGAGCATGTGGGTCTCTTTCATGGGTTGATAGAGGATATTATATTATTGTGGAGTTTAGTTAACAATTTAATGGAAGGGTGAATTCTACAAGTTATTCTAAATCTTTTTGAGCTTAAAATTGGAGAATTTTGTGGGTATATTCACTGCAAACCCTCACGAGACAACACTCGTCCACTAGGGGGAACCTAGGGGTTTAACGGCTTGTTGCATTTGCCAAATGCAACCGCGATTCCTGCGAAAGTGAGTTAGGATCTTTCTTTCTATCTTAGTTTAGGTTGTTTTTAGTTTTTCTTTGTTTCTTAGTTGTGGTAGTATTAGTTTAGGAGTTTTTATTTTATTTTATTTTCGCTTTATCGCTAGGGACTAGCAATAAGCTAGTTGGGGGTTGTGCAAAGCGGGGGTATTTGTAAAATACAACCGCGCTAAAGGAAAGAATTGTATTAGTTTTTATCACAACTTCCCGTTTTATCTGTGATTTGCATTACAAGGCTAATTTCTATACACTATGATTAATCTATGATAAGTTGTATTGTTTTAGCTGTTGTTTGTGCAGATTACTGCTGTGTGGACTAAACAGATGAACATCAGAATAAATGGAATGCTGGAATGAAAACAAAAGAAGCCAAAGCTGAAATGTGGAGTTCGATCGATCTAAGAAGGTTCGATTGATCGAGAGTTCGATCGCTCAAAGAGAGTGGAAGCGCTTGAGGCTTAAGGGTTCGATCGATCGAGAGCAGTTCGATCGATCGAACGGGGTATTTCCAGTAACATTTGCGTAGGCAGCAGATGCGGGTTTTAACCCTAGTTTCTTAGGTTTTCTTATATATAGGAGTATTGTACACGTCCAGGGGGACGCCCACTTTTACACTTTAACAGTTTTATAGAGAGATAGAGAGTTTGCTTGGTTTTTTGTAGGTTTATATTGGATTTTTACATTGTGGACTGGATTTCTCTGAGTTAATACGAGTATTATTCATTCCAGGTTATTTATATATTGTCATTTATATTCTGCACGTAGTAGTCATAGTTTAATCACTCATCTCGTGATATTACATGCTCAATATTTTGTCAAAACCATAGATTTTGTAGTTTTCATGAAAAACTCGCAACCAAACAAGATGTTAATGATTTCGTACGTTAAATATCAATCTATAACGTCCCAGACGATGTCTGAGTAGTCCTAGGTTGGGAGAACACGATGAAACAGTGATCTCCAGCCTCTGCCATGCAGCAGAATAATCGCTGTGTTCGATCGATCGAAGTTAGTTCGATCGATCGAACCAGAGACAGTCAATCGATCGAAGTCAGTTCGATCGATTGAGGGATGAAGGTCTTCGATCGATCGAAAGCGCGTCGATCGATCGAACTCTCGGATTCTTGAGGATGTTCCCTGCAGTATTCCAGGACTTTTTGTTTTAGGATTTGTTATCATTCTGTCCCAAATAAATGCTCAGTTTGTCAAAACAGTTTTAAAACTAAGGCCCTAAGGCATTTTCTTTCAATACATTTTGCAAACCATCTTCAATGCTAACACCATTGAGGATGCGAGTCTTAACTATTGGATTAAACCGCTTTCATGTATCTTAATTTAACTGTGATGATATGGTCCCGGTCATGAAAGGGCCATGGATTCTCTATCTTTAGAGGAATACGGAAAACTATGAGTAACATACTCCTTTGTGCTTCAAGGTAAATGCATGGTAGATGGCTAGATTACTGCGGATTCGTGTAATCCCAACACTTTATTTTTAAAGTTAAACATCTTAATTTCAAGTACTGTTTTAATTAGCTAGTTAGATCGTTAGTCATTTTCTTTAGTAATCTTAGCTGTGGAACTTTGTGTTCCGCACCATTGCTTAATCTTATTCATTTTATTTTATTTTCTTTAGAGGTTAGTCTAATTCAATAGGTCAACACCTTCCCTGTGGGATCGACCTGGTCTTACCAGATATTACTTGCACGTCTACCTACACTTGGGTATTGCACAAGAGCGCACAGAAAAATTCTCGTGTCATTGTCCATTCAAGGTTTTGCGGTATGGTGGGAGACCCTTTACCCTTTTCTTCCATGGCCTATGTAGCTCGACATCTTCTTCAGTGGGCTTGTACCCCAACCCAAAAGTGCCTTGTTGCCCTTTGATCTGAGGGAAATCCCGAATTCCATGCTGGCGTCGGTCCAATCCCATTCCAGGGAAGTAGTTCATTTTGCGGACAATGTTGATAACTGCAGAGTGAATCTCGGGGAACCTGTCTTCATGTTTGATCATGTGGACTTCTTCCATGGAGAATCTCCCGATTTCCCCTTCTTCTAGCTTAGGTATTTGGACTTCGAAGATGGGAGCGTAGTTCAGGAAAGCTTCATTACCCCAACTATTGTCGAGGATGATTTTCACCTCCTTCTCATGAATGTACTTGATCATTTGATGCACAGTGGATGAAACGGCTTTGTTGACATGCAGCCAGGGCCTTCCGATCAACAAATTGAACGAGGTAGGTATGTCCATGACTTGAAAGACTTCAGTGCTCACCAAAGATCCTACCCGAATTTGGAGAGAAACAGTTCCCATCGCATTTCTCTTGGTGTTATCGTAGGCCATCACGGATTGCATAGATGGTGTGATATCAAGGACATTGACTCCCAAGGCGGTGGCAGTCCTTAGGGCACAAACATTTAAGGCAGAGCCTGTATCAACCAGACAAAATGGCACCTGCTATCCCTTACATCCGAAAGTGATGTACAATGCTTTGTTATGCCCAGATCTTTCTGGTGGCAGGTCTTCATCAGAAAATGTAATGATCGGGTCAGGGGTAAGTGCACCCAAGAAAGCCACCATGTCCTCTGGTGTGGCGTCGATGGGGACCTCTATTCCAGCCAAGGCATTCAACACAACTTGTCTATGCTTGTAGGATGTTACCATAATGTCCCACATCGAGAGGTGTGCTTGGGTTTTCTTCAACTGCTTAATTAACTCGTTGTCTTCCTTGATGACCTCGTCCAATTTTCCCTTTCCCTTGTCTTTGACCGGACTTTTTTCGGTTGCTTCAGTGGTAGGCTGCGGAGGCTGATAATGACGGCCTGACCTAGTCAAATGATCAATCTCGACAGGGGTAGGCCCTTCTGTAGTCCCATCTTATTTAAACCAGTCATAATCTATTCCCACAAATGGTTTCTCCGGCTCATTCCAGATAGAAGCATCACTTTCATTGTCGGGATCATACCATTTGAGGCCCACTTTCCCTAGATCATGTTCTTCCAGGAAGAATAGGTCTTATTCATCAGCCAGCTGTTGCGGCCACTCGTCGTCCCCCCCGTCGATCAGATGAATTCCCACAAACTCCGGGATGTCAATGAGGAGTAAAGGTTGACCTAAAGGGGTGATATAGGTAGCAGGGTTAAAAGGTACATGGTTGGACTCAATGAGACTGATGTTTTGGTGGTTTGGTAGAGGATTTTGAGTGACATGGGGCTGCTTTGGAGGTGGCTCGATGATATTTTGGTCAATGAGGTCTTGAATATCATGGCAGAGGCGTATGCAATCAACGGTGTTGTGGCCAAGGGCTTGGTGGTAGGTGCATCTTTTGGACATGTCACAGTTTGGCGGGAGCGGGGTATTTTGGGGCTGGAGTAGTTGGAGGTGGCCCTTTTTCAGGAGGCGATCTAAGGCTGAAAAGAGGGGGATCTCTAGTATGGCGAAGTTGCGAGGAGGCTTCCTAGGGAAAGAGTGATTGGAGGAATTAGCTCGGTTGGGAGGTTGGTATGGCCTAGGAGGGTAAGCCATAGGTTGACTGCTAAGGGCATTAACATCCGGAGGATTGCGGGAGTAGTTGGGCCTTTTCGACTAACTCGGAGGCTCTTCCTTCTTGATCTTTCCTTCCCTGATAGCATCTTCAATTCGAGTTCCAACTTCAAACAGCTCTTCGAAGGTAGAGATGGACTGGTAAAACAATTTCTCATGGTAGAGCGGCTGCAGATTCCGGATGAGCATCCTTACCTGTTCCTTTTCAATCGGCCGGTGGGTCATTTGGGCCACTTTGTTTCTCTACCTGCTTAGAAATGCAGCGAAGGATTCATTGTTGTTCTGCCGAGTAGTTTCCAAATCCCTGATAGTGACATCCAGCTCTTGATTGTAGGAGTAATAATCGACGAAGACTCGAACAATGTCTTCCCATGCCCGGGTTTTGGAGGCTTCCAAGGTTAGGAACCATGATAGTGTAGACTTTGCAAGAGTTTACAGGAACTATATTGCAATGTGCTCGTGGGTACAACCCATGGACTGGAAGATACTCATACACAGCTTCACATGACTTTTCGAATTCCCAGTTCCGTCAAAACGGTCGATGGCAGGCATCTTGAAGTTCTCCGGCAGTTTCAGTTTAACAGGCTCAAAGAGGCCTTCCAAGTCTAGCATGTAATCTTCGACCCCTTTGCTTTTCCTCAATACACTTTCTAACTTGTCAACCTTATCCATTTTCTCTTGGAGCTTCTTCTCATATGCAAACGGTGGGACCCCTTGAAACCAGACTTCCTCCCCGTTATTCTCATGTGGGGGCGGTTCGAACCCTGGTGGTGGAAACCCAGGCGGAGGTTGCGGCCGCTGCTGCTTCAATTCTTCCATGAACTTCAGAACTTGGGCTAGGCTGTCGGACTGCTGGCTTATGGTTGCTCCCAACTCAGTAACCTTGTTTTCTAACTCTTCTCGATTCATGCTGAAGCAAGCTGTCGGACTGATTCTGACTAAACGATTATCTGAACTTCTGACCCAAGATGAGGATCCTAGCTGCTGACTCCGGGAATCTATACTGACTTGACAGATTTTGAGAGGACTAAATCAGATTTTGACAGTGATGACTTTAGACAGACAATGACAGTGATGTTAACAAACGTGGACTGACTTGTGTATAGACTTGGTTGGAACAGTGTGTGCAGATCGATGAGAATGGTGTATGCAAATGAGACAAGCATGCGGATGTAAGCCCTAATCTATATGATGCTCCTATTTCTAACAAATAGCAGTTAAACAATTAAGGTCCTAACCATATAGAGTGTGACAACCTTACTTTCCAGTACGATCACAAAAGGGATAACAGGGGTTTCTAGGGTTCTATGGAGGCTTCTAGGAAAGACTGGGCATTTCTGGGATATTTGGACGGAGTTTCTGGGAGAAACATGTTAATATGATTATATCTGGGATATCTGGACAGAGTTTCTGGGAAAAACTGGTTAATATGGTTATATCTGGGATATCTGGACAGAGTTTCTGGGAGAAACAGGTTAATATGATTATATCTGGGATATTTGGACAGAGTTTCTGGGAGAAACTGGTTAATGTGTGGTGATAGTGATCATACTGTCTAGCAGGTTTTCATACTCCTATGTCTTAGGACCGACAAACAAGGTTTGCGGTGTATATCTTTGTGAGCATGGAGCAGACATCCTTGTCATGGTGCCTAGGCAGGTCAACTCAATGTGATCACATATGAGTGATTGCCTTGGGGATCATAAGAAAGAGGTTCTGTCCCATGCCACATAAGCGTCTACACCGCACAGGTAATCCCATCAGGGCATACAGCAGTTATATCATATTGTCCTATCTGAAAAGATAAATGAACAGTCCTATGAAAGGTTCTACAGGAATCTATGTGCAAAGGATGGGTTTAGTCAAAGAGGGTCCGTTGACGAGAGTTCCAATATACCGTCAGGGAGACAGTACGGAAGTGTTTACTCTTTTTGAAAGGTACAGTATCAACGGTGACTTGTGCCCTGGCACAGCAAGACCTGAACAATGTCAGCGCCACGTTTCAGACACAGTCGGAGGGGGAAAATGCAAAGTGCAATGCGGTGAACCAGACACAGTAAAAAAATGATTTTAAGGATGCTTCTTATGAGTCAAACCTCTGTATTATTTTGTTTTGAAAATAAAAATCCCTAGTAGAGTCGCCAGATTGTGGACACGCAGGATTCCACCACTTTGTTTGTTTTGAAATTGATTTAGATCAAAGGAAAGAGAAAAGGAGGTCTGTTGAAAACAGATACAGAGTCGCCACTTGGTCTTTAAGGAACCAAGAAACCTAATTTTGACTCACCCAAATGGATAAAGGGCACCGGCCCTTCATAACCAAAGAATTTGGCTCGGGGTTTTGGTACGAGAGAGGAAGGAGCCTTTGTCGCGACTAAAACACCCTCAACTCGTCCCGTCTTTCGACGGGCCTCAATTAGCATCCATATAATGATCTTATACTATGTATGGTTCGACAATTAATACTATGATAGTATATCACATCACATAAGAAACTTGAAATAGGAAGATCTAAAGATAAAATATCATTCATAAGATATAAGCCAAGTGTCACACAATGTAAAGTGAAAGATCACACGAATAAACCTAGGAAAAAATCGTCTGAACACATATCAAGTAATAAAGTTTTCCTAATCCAAGGGGACATGAATTGTTCTTGAAACAAATAATTAAATAAACCAAAATATGCTTAGCAAGCTAGTATGATGCATGTTAATCTTTGAGAAAAGAAGATCTCTCAATCCCCGGGACGGGTGAGAAAGAAGGATTAGATCGAGGGGAAGCATGAACGTGTTATCATGATCATTCCTTATAATCTTCTTAGATTAGGAGTCACAAAAGCCCCGAATCTTGCATGAATGCAATGTATGATCCTAAAATGTGCAAAGGTTGTAGTGTGTTTGTGTACATGGACCTGCTAAAGTGACTTAAAAGCCTAGAGAATGAATGAATGTATGAATGAAATCATGAGATATGTACAAATGTAGTATGAACTACTTCCTAAGATATTAACTAATTTGGAATGCATGTAAGTATCAAATCAAAGAATGAAAGCTAAAATGTGCTTGCTGTGAATAGTGGACAGAACAGTAACATGATCTTTTAGATATTGAAAAGAGGGGTTAGGAATGTTTTCAATGCATGATTTTTTATGGAGATCTTCCTTATTGTGTCTAGAACACAACCCAAAAAGTCCATCTTTAATAACTATCACAGATTGAGAGAAATCATATAAACAACAGAGGTCACTCAGGAACAGAGTCCGTACTGTTGACTGAAATGTTGAAAAATCTTAGAAAATGAAAACAAATTATCTAAAGGCCCGTTTTATTTAAGGGAAAAATAAGTTAGGACTACCCCTTTTGGAAAAGTTTTCTGAAAAAGAAGTTGGAAGTCAACCAAGCTGCTGTGACAGCAGAGGCAGAATGTCTGGAGGGAATGTTTGGGTCCAAATGGACCATTTTCAAGTATTTCCAAGTCAAACCAAAAATCTTGGGTGTTCTCTAATAAGTTAGGAAGACTTTCCAAGTGTCCTTGCATCCATACATTGAGTATTGAGTTCTAAAGAAATCTTTGAACTCAGATCACTCACTGTTTTGACTCACTGTTTTGAAGATTTTGGGAAAAACTAGAGTTTTCTTTCTTAAGATCAAAATGAGGGGTTTTAAGAGGGGTTTTGAAATAGAGGTTTTGAAAGCATATTTTCAATACTCAATGAAGATTATAGCTACTTAAAATGTCAACATCAAACTCATCATCAAGAACCTCCAAGATTGTTGGAGAGATTTATTTTCATATTTGAATATAACTTCAAGGATACCTTGGAGGTATTGAAGTTATGATCATCATCTATCAAACATGTTTTTGAGGTCAAGAGCTACTATCCATAAGGATTCACTCACCTCAAACTTCATGTCATCATCTAGATGGTGATGAACTAGTAAGTAAATAAAGAAAATCAAAAAAGAAATGAGGTAAGAATAGATGAACATTGTATATAAGCAAGTAGATAGCAATCAATAGATGATATTCATGATGTATTGAACTTGTAGTTTGGTGTTTCACTCATATGTAATGATATTGGACTTGGAAGAAGCTTCCACTCTCTTAGATGCTCACTAAAATGGTGGTTGGGTGTAGTGAATATTAAAGTAAATAAGAGTAATGAAGTAAAAACAAAGTTTAGAACTCACTTTTGTTTTTAAAATCAAAGAAGAAAGCTTCTTTTCTCTCTACTCTAACCTTATCTCTACAACTTTCTCTCCCAAAACTTTTCAAAGCTTACATTTGACACCCCCAAAATGAGAAGCCAAGGGGGGTTTATATAGGCCAACTTAGGGTGTTTTTGGGGTTTTAGAAGTGTTCCCATTGGCTCCAAACATCTGAAAACATAGAACTACGTCGTTTTGGTTTTTAATTAATCAAAATGGGACCCCAAAAATACTTGCAAAAACATACTATTCTGGAGGAGAGTACCGTGGCGGCACTGGGCCTATGCCGCAGCGGCAGTGGGCCAGTGCCGCGGCGATACTGCTCCTCAATCGTCTGGATAATCCCATTTAGGCCCCTAGAGGTTCCGGTATTCGCGAAAAGGCCCTATTTTGTCCAAAATTCACAGAAAATGCGTACGAACTCCAAATTGAGGTTGTGATATACCGTTGGAAAGGTAATGGAATCTACTTTACATTAAAAAAATAGTTCGGGGATAGGTCACTTAGAAAAGTTTTGCGGTATTTGTTATAAAAGTCGATTTGATCGCCTTTTTCGCCTTCGAAAATTCACAATAAACTCGTTTTAAATCCAAAAATTGTGTGTGATATACCGTTGGAAAGCTATTGACCTCTAGTATCCATGGAAAATATTTGAAAATTGTTACGGTGCCTCGATTCTAAAGTCAAATTCTGGTCAAACTGGTCAAACCTGGGATTCTCGGGGAGTTTTGGAAACTTTTGGGAGCTCCCAAGAGCTGACGTTTTCGCCTGATTTTCTTTTAAAACTCATTTTAATACTTTTCACATAATCTAGAATGATTTTGGAAAATTTGGACGATTTTGGTCAAACTTGGTCAAACTTGGTCAAATCTAGTCAAACCTTGGTCAAATCGGTCAACGGGGACTTTCTGGGAACTTCCAGGTCTTTCGGGGGTCTCTGGGAGCTAACGATTTCATCCGATTTTACTTAAAAACTCATTTTATCATTTTTCTTATGACGTAGCATGTTTTCAGAACTTTTGGTCCAAATCTGGGAGTTTTCGGGCTTTCAGGGGCATTTTGGTCATTCTGAGCATTTTGAGAAATAGAACTAACTTCCAGGAGTCCTTTTGAGTATTTTCGATCATTGTGAACCACCAAGCTATGGGTCTCCTAAATCTGATAGCCGACAAAATGGGGTGTCTACAGGGTGTCAAATGCAAGGTTTGAAAAGTTTTAGAGAGAAAGTTGTAAAGATAAGGTTAGAATAGAGAGAAAAGAAGCTTCCTCCTTTGATTTTCAAACAAGAAAGTGAGTTCTAAACTTTTTTTTTACTTCATTACTTCCATTACTTCGTATTCAATACACCCAACCACCATTTTAGTGAGCATTTAAGAGAGAGGAAGCTACTTCCATGTCCAATGTCACCACATATGAGTTAAACACCAAACTACAAGTCCAATACATCATGAATATCATCTATTGATTGCTATATATTTATTTGTTTATATTTGTTCATCTTCTCTCACCTCATTTCTTTTTTTTGTTTTTATTTATTTACTTACTAGTCTATCATCATCTAGATGATGACATGAAGTTTGAGGTGGGTGAATCCTTATGGATAGTAGCTCTTGACCTCAAAAACATGTTTGATAGATGATGATTTCAACTTCAATACATTCCTATGTATTCATGAAGTTGTCTTTAAAATGTAAACAAAAATTTTGAATAATCTTGGAGGTTCTTGCTGATGAGTTTGATCTTGACATTTTAAATGGTTATAATCTTCATTAAGTATTGAAAATATATTTTCAAAACCCCCATTTCAAAACCCCTCATTTTGATTTCAAGAAATAAACCTTGTTTTCTTAAAACCTTCAAAATAGTGAGTCATTTAACTTCAAATAATTATTTTGAGTTCAATGCTAAATATATGAATGGCAGACCACTTGGAAAGTCTTTCTAACTCATTATAGAACATCCATGATATTTGGCTTGACTTGGAAGCACTTGAAAGGGGTCTATTTTTGTTCAAACATTCCTTCCAAACATTCTGCCACTGCTGTCACAGCAGCTAGATTGACTTTCAACTTCTTTTTACAGAAACCTTTTCCAAAACGAGTGGTCCCAACTTATTTTTTACTTGAACTTAAATGTCTTAGGGAACCTTCTATATAATATGGGCCTCTAGATCTTTTGTTTCCATTTTCTAAGATTTTCTAACATTTCAGTCGACAGTACAGACTCTGTTTCTGAATAACCTCTATTGTTTATATGATTTCTCTCAATCTGTGATAGTTATTAAAGATTGGCCTTTTGGGTTGTGTTCTACACACAATAAGGAAGATCTCCATAAAAAATCATGCATTGAAAACATTCCTAACCCCTCTTTTCAATTTCTGAAAGGTCATGTTACTGTTCGGTCCACTATTCACAGCAAGCATATTTTCACTTCCATCCTTTGATTTGATGCTTACATGCACTCCAAATTAGCTCATGTCTTAGGAAGTAGTTCATACTACATTTGTACATATCCCATGATGATTTTCTTCATTGATTCATACACATTCTAGACTTCTATGTCATTCTAGGAATCCATGAACACAAAACACACTACAACCTTTGCACATTCTAGGATCATACATTGCATTCATGCAAGATTTGGGGTTTTTGTAACTCCTAATCTAAGAAGATTACAAGGAATGATCATGATCACACGTTCATGCTTCACCTCGATCTAATCCTCCTTTTTCATCCGTACCGAGGATTGAGAGATCTTCTTTTCTCAAATATTAACATGCATCATTCTAGCTTGCTAAGCATCCTTGTTTTCTTTGATTTATTTGTTTCAAGAACAATTCATGTCCCCTTAGATTAGAAAAACTTGATTACTTGATATATGATTAGACGATTTTCCTAGGTTTATTCGTGTGATCTTTCACTTTTGCATAGCATGATATTTGGCTAAGATATTAAGAACGATATCTTATCTTTTGATCTTCTATTTCAAAATTCTTGTGTGATGTAATATACTATCATAGTATTAATTGTCGAACAATACATAGTTTAAGATGATTATTTGGATGCTAATTGTCATACCCCGGCGTAGCCAAAATATGGAAAAATTTTAAAATTTTCATCTTGGACCCTGAGGCGCGTGACTGGTTGCAGTGCCAAATTGTCCATGACCAAATAATAATAACTAAACGATATGATAATAGGATAACACCATCATTTACTTACTGGAATATATTACAAAGAGAAGTCGAAGTACTTAGCTAGTTAATACATCATTATAAATATATCAAAGTCTTATGGCTCTTGGCCTTACAAAACTATTACGAAATATATGCTAAATCTTCTGGTTATAATCAAAAACATTTATAGAGGATAACTGCTAGTCTTCTCTCTAACTAGCATAAACATAGTCATCTTCAGTGTAATTTTCTTTAATATTTCCTTCTTGCGTAGCTTCATAACCTGGGTACTCTTCACCTGGATAAGCTGGACATGGGAATGTCCAGCGACATGAATGTCGTCAGCTTATGAAAGCTGAGTGAGTAAGCTAAATCAAATGGAACGTATATAGTAAAACACAATAAGAATTCATTTACTACCTTTCAACATGTCTTTTAGGATCTTTACATTCTTTACGTCGAATTATAACTATTAGCGTACCCGACTACGTATTCGATAGGAATACAAACAATTCAGGAGACCCATCTAGACGTTCTTAATGCCACTACCATTCATTTCTAACATCTGACGTCATTTACAAACCCAAAGTATCTCTTGCTAACCAAACCATCTTTCATCAACCAAAACATCTTTCATCAACCACTTCGTCACAAAGAACCAAAGTGTTAAGGAGTGCAAGAACATCCATTTCGTCACGAAGAACCGAAAGGAGTCTTCGCTCAAAGAATCACCGCTTCGTCACAAAGAACCAAAAGCATTACGGAGTACAAGAACATCCATTTCGTCACAAAGAACCGAAAGGAGTCTTTACTCAAAGAATCACCACTTCGTCACGAAGAACCGAAAGCGTCCATTTCGTCACGAAGAACTGAAAGGAGTCTTTACTCAAAGAATCACCGCTTCGTCACGAAGAACCGAAAGCGTTACGGAGTACAAGAACATCCATTTTGTCACGAAGAACCGAAAGGAGTCTTTACTCAAAGAATCACTGCTTCGTCACGAAGAACCAAAAGCGTTACAGAGTATAAGAACATCCATTTCGTCACAAAGAATCGAAAGGAGTCTTTACTCAAAGAATCACCGCTTCATCACGAAGAACCGAAAGCGTTACAGAGTACAAGAACATCCATTTCATCATGAAGAACCGAAAGGATACTCAAGAGTCACCACTTCACAACTCAACAACACATCCCTTTTCTTACCCTCCTGGCCCCCGTGGCCTGGTTTACTTATCCTTGACATACGCTGCTCCTGATCAAGTACAACTAGTCCGTACGTATCCTGGACCGCATTCGCGTCACTCGTTCTGTAGTTTAGTTTGTTAATTACTTTCATTTATACTTTCAAAGTTACGTTATACATTCGTCATTCTATTTTGTTATAATATACTTACCATGGAAACTTACCTAATCACTATCGACGCAATAATCGTGTCGTACAACATACTAAAAGCTTGGGTATGAACTTTTAATGGTCAATACACTAAATTCGCGACAACGGAAAAACATAGCATGTAGCTCATAGATCTATAACATGGATTTGATATCAATAACCATATAGACGAAAGCCTTAACATACTCATCTATGCGATAGCACAAGATATCCATAACCACACAGGTACCGGAAAGCAAGCATCATCAATAAACACATCATACAAGAAGTTATACAATCTGCCAGGAATTAGTTTTACTATGCCGACTAAATTGATATGATTTATTTGGGCATGATAAATTTCTTTGTAGATCAAACTTAAAACTAGAACATTGTACATAATTGGATTATCTTCATGTACAACAAAATCTAGCTTCAATTACATTTTTGAACTACTCAAAATATTTATTTTACTTAGACATTTCTTTATTTTCGGATTGCTCTATCCCAGATTTATAGTACTGCGTTGCATGTGCATTTCACCTATGAAGAAGTCATTTTCAGACCAGGCTATAGAAGAGTTATTTGTAGATAAATGAGTTACCTTTCTCCACAAAAAAAAAAACCTAGCCTCTTTATGATTTTTGAGCTGCTCCAAATGTTCATTTTACTAAACTATATTCTGCTGAAAGTTTCTGTCTCCCAGATTTATAACACTGCATTGTACATGTATTTCACCAATCAAGGAGTGATATCTAGACTAAGGTATATAAGAGTTATTTGTAGATAAATGAGTTAGATTTATCCACAAAAAAACTAGCCTTATTCACATTTTTTGAATTGCTCAAAATGTTCGTTTTACTAAACAACATTCTGCTGGAAGTTTCTGCTTCCTAGATTTGAAGATTGACTTGCATGTTGCATAAAACCTCCAAATACAACATCAAACACTTGCTAAACATTACTACATACTATATAGATTCTAAAGTGAGTTAGAATACTCACTAAATCTTGAAATTGAGCTTGGGCTTTGGATTTGAGTTTAGGAAGCTTGAATTCAACTTTAATGGTGAAAGCTCCTTGTTCTTCTCCTTCTAACTTCTTTTATCTCACCGTGGATTTCATCTCCTAGCTCTCTCTAACTCTATATGTAGATTATAGATGATCAAACAGTATCATGCAAGTGTATATGCATGTTTATATAGAGGTGGTGTAGTGATAGGTATCTCTCCATGCATGTGCTAGTGTACATATGCATGGACAAGTGTCCTTGTACAAGACAAGTGGCTTGGGTGTGGGTGACATGTGGAGGAGGTATTGCATGGGCTGCCATGTGACCGGCCATGTGGGGCCCACCTCGGGTTGTGTGCCACTTTTCTCAATTTACATGCATAAGTTTCTCGGTATATGTGTTAGTCTCGATTTACGTGCAAACATGTATTGTTTCTAATGTCCGGGTCCGGGTACGGGACTACGTTAAATCCTATTACGGTCAAGTCGATACGGTTACTATAGTCAAATAAGTAATCCTAAGATACGTCAAAACCGTCACCCTACTAAAATAGTAATATAATAATATAGCCGATCCAATACAAAAATTCAAAAAGCTGATATTACTAATGAAAAGAAAAGAAATTACAGGTATTACATCTTCTACCACCTATTACAGGATTTCGTCCTCAAAATCTGGACGATCTAGTCATTAAAAAGAAAAGGAAATTTCTCTCGCATTTCCGATTCCAGCTCCCAAGAGGCTTCTCTTTCATCATGATGTTTCCACTGAACTTTTACTAGATGAATCTCTTTGTTTCTCAGCTTCTTGATTCCATGATCCAGAATCTTTACAGGTCCTTCAATGAATGTAGCATTGTTGTTTACTTCGATATCTCTGAAGTCGATCTCGTGTGCCGGGTTATGAAAACATTTCCTCAGCATGCTTACATGGAATACGTTATGAACTCCCGACATTTTGGGTGGTAATGCCAACCTGTAGGCTACTTTTCCTACGCGATCCAGAATTTCAAATGGTCCAATGTAGCATGGTGATAGCTTTCCCTTCTTCTATCCAAACCTTAACACGCCTCGGACCGGGGAAACTTTCAGGTAAACATGATCTTCCACTTCAAATTCTAGGTCTCGACGTCGTTTATCCACGTAGCTCTTGTATCTACTTTGTGCTACCTTCATTCTTTCCTTTACTGTATTGATTCCTTTATTGGTTTCCTGGACTAAGTCTGGTCCCAACAGTTTTCCATCCCCAATTTTAGCCCAACACAAAGGTGATCAGCACGGTCTTCCGTATAGTGCTTCAAACGGTGCCATCCCTATGCTCGAATGAAAACTGTTGTTATAGGCAAACTCAACCAACGGTAAGTGAGTTTCCCACGAACTTTCGAAATCAATTACACATGCTCGAAGCATGTCCTCCATTACTTGATTCGTCCTTTCTGTTTGTCCGTTAGTTTGTGGATGAAATGCAGAACTTAACTTCAGAGATGTTCCCATCGCTTTCTGAAGACTCTCCCAAAATCCAGCGGTGAATCTCGAATCTCGATCTGATACTATTGACATCGGTACACCATGTAACCATACAACCTGTTGCAGATAAAGTTGACTCATCTTCTCGATAGGATAGGTCATATTATAGGCAATAAAATGGGCTAATTTGGTCAGTCGATCAACAACTACCCAAATAGCATCATGGTTCTGTTGAGATCTTGGCAATCCCATAACAAAATCCATGGTGATATGCTCCCATTTCCATTCTGGGACTGGTAGAGGTTGTAGTAATTGATGGAAAAAGTGGTTTAAAGTTAGAGTTTAAACGCGCAGCGGAAATAGGTTAAGTTATAAAACTTTTGGTATTCCAGGATCTACTACTCGTCAATTCCATAGATGCGTACAAGGGGGTGCAAGAATTATACCTTAGTGTCTTGAACCCAATTCTGAAACTTTAACTTCCAGCAGCCTCCACTAGATGATCTTCACCCTTATGACTCCTGCGGATGCCTGCCGGAAAGACTAGGGTTGGTGGGAACCCTAATAGAGAGGATAGGAAGGTTTTGGGAAGACTATGATAGTTTCTGCAGCTTCTGCGTATAAAAACGACGATTACCTACTTCCAGAACGCAGCTGCCCTATTTATAGATTTCCAGAACCGACCTAGACTTCGATCGATCGAAGTGACTTCGATCGATCGAACCTTCGATCGATCGAACCATTCTCGATCGATCGAACCTGCTGACTTCAATCGATCGAACATACTTCGATCGATCGAACCTGTCTTAACAGCTTCCTCAAGTGTCTTTCCAAGCATCCTAGCGGAGCTAAGAGTGGGACCTCCTAGGCTCTTTATTGTTGGCTCAGACCAGTTTGTTAATTACCATGACCAAACTCTTTGATCAGCAAACTAACTAACTGGTCAGTTAACGTTTATTCCACTATAAAACGATAACTGAACTCCAACGCAAAAGAACATATCCGAAGCGATAACTAGACTTGTATGGTGTACTAATGTCCCTCTACCGTCAGCATTCGTAATCATATTCAGGTAGTCGGATAACTGTAACTGTCAACCTGAATCATGATTACTTCTTGTATTCCTTGAGTCCCATTCACTACTCATGATTACCAAACATGTTGATAACTCTTATCAACAAGACTGCAGTACTCAGTAATCAACTTGGTGACATTCTCAAGGGAATGCTTACTCTGAATCAGAGGGTAGATTCTATCTTGACAATATATGTTCACAACCCTATGGACATGACATACCCAAGATACCCAGGTGTTGATCTTCTATAGACCTCACTGATTGGTAAGTCAAAGCAGCCATATCCATAGTCTGTGTTCATAATCATCTCAAGATTGAGAACACGTACCTTATACAAGTTATGAGTTCCTATTGACTGTTGACAGCCTTAAGCGTCAATAGGAAAGCTCAGGTCCGTCAATGCACTATAAGCACTAGCATATCAACTAAGAGCTACACTCTAGTGATTGAGATTAATCACTCCATCCAATGGTAGTTAATTATGCTACAGTGTAGACCTGATGAGGTATCCAGTCTCATCATCCACTGTGACATACTCTAAGTATCAAAGAATAGTAATTCGTATCTCACTTGTGTGTATCTCATACACACATGAATTGCTTACTATGATACTTAAGGACAAAACAATCATCTCATGAAAGAAACATACACAATGGAATGTAAAGCTGATATCCATATATTATAATGCTAATGTCTCATACATAAAGTAATGGTTTGAGGGCACAAACCCAACAAACTCCCACTTGCACTCACAACCATTCAGAACTACATCTAAGACCTAAACTATCTAGATGACGATCAAAGACCTTCTGTGGTAAGGCCTTTGTAAACGGATCAGCAAGATTGTCAGCGGTGGCAATCTTGGTGACAGTCACATCTCCACGTTGAACTATATCTCGGATTAGGTGATATTTCCGCTCTACGTGCTTTCCCTTCCCGTGGTTCCTTGGCTCCTTGGACTGAGCCACTGCCCCACTATTATCGCAGTATAGCGTAATAGGTGACAGCGACGCTGGTACCACCTCGAGTTCCATAAGGAACTTCTTGAGCCAAACAGCTTCCTTTGCGGCTTCACAAGCAGCCACATACTCAGCTTCTGTAGTTGAGTCTGCAATGCATTTCTGCTTAATGCTCCTCCAACTAACAGCACCACCTCCCAAGGTAAAGAGATGTCCGGATGTCGACTTTCTCGAATCTTTATCTGACATAAAGTCCGAGTCAGTGTATCCTACTGGAATTAACTCACTACCGCCGTACATAAGCATGTAATCTTTAGTTCTTCTCAAGTACTTAAGAATGTGCTTAACGGCTGTCCAGTGCTCTGGACCAGGATTCGATTGATACCTGCTAACCATGCCAACGGCAAAGCAGATATCTGGTCTAGTGCATAACATCGCATACATGAGACTTCCCACTGCCGAGGCATAGGGAATTCCTGCCATGCGATTCCTCTCCTCTTGTGTCTTTGGACACTGGTCCTTGGAGAACGCTAAACCATGCCTGAAAGGTAACAAACCTTTCTTCGAATTATCCATTAAAAACCTAGTTAGCACTTTCTCGATATAACCAGCTTGAGATAATCCCATTATCTTTCGCTTGCGATCCCGAAAGAGCTTTATCCCAAGAATATAGCTCGCCTCTCCTAGATCCTTCATATCGAAAGTACTAGCTAGCCAAACCTTGACCGTTGACAGCGCCGCTACATCATTCCCAATGAGTAGAATGTCGTCAACGTAAAGCACAAGAAAAGCCACTACTTTCCCTTCACATTTCTTGTATACACAAGGCTCATCCAGATTCTGTATGAAACAAAACGACTTGACCGCTTGGTCAAATCGGATGTTCCAACTTCTGGATGCCTGCTTAAGCCCATAAATGGACTTTTGCAACTTGCATACCAAGTTACCTTTCCGACCAGCTATGAACCCTTCTGGTTGTTGCATATAGATGTCCTCCTCAAGATTGCCATTCAAGAATGCAGTCTTGACGTCCATCTGCCAGATTTCATAATCTAGGCATGCAGCAATGGATAAGAGTATTCTGATGGACTTGAGCATGGCTACCGGCGAGAAGGTTTCCTCATAGTCAATGCCCTCCCTCTGAGTATAGCCTTTCGCCACAAGCCTTGCCTTAAAGGTCTCAACCTTTCCATCAGATCCTCTTTTCCTCTTATAGACCCACTTGCAGCCAATGGGTTTAATATTGGCTGGAAGTTCTACAAGATCCCAGACCTGATTGGAATCCATAGATTCCAATTCAGCCTTCATAGCTTTAATCCAATGAGCTGAATCAACATCAGCCATTGCCTCTTCGTAAGTGGTAGGATCAGATTCAGATTCTATGGAGACAGCTTCAAAAACTTCTCCTAAGAACATGTATCTATCAGGCTGGCTGATAATCCTCCTACTACGACGAGGTACCGGTGCGGAAATGGGTGAAGAAGTGGTATTTTCTTGATTTTCATCGTTATCAACTGCGGGTTGGACTGAGGGCTCTCCTTCTATCTCTCTAAGATCTATCCTTCCCTTAGGTTTATGGTTCATGATATAATCATCCTCCAAGAAAACAGCATTTGTACTAACAAACACTTTCTGTTCTCTTGGATCATAAAAATACCATCCATAAGTACCCTTTGGATATCCTACAAAGTAACATACTTCCGATCTAGAATCCAACTTGCTCATCTTTCCTTTGAGCACATGTGTCGGACACCCCCATATCCGGAGATGTTGCAAAGAAGGCTTGCGCCCAATCCACATCTCTCGTGGTGTCCTGGGAACAGATTTGCTTGGTACTAGATTTAGTATGTATGCAGCGGTTTCCAAAGCATAACCCCAAAGGAATAATGGCAACTCTGAATAACTCATCATCGACCTAGTCATGTCTAAAAGAGTTCGATTCCTTCTCTCCGCTACACCGTTCTGCTGAGGCGTACCAGGTGCAGTCAACTGTGACAGAATCCCATTCTGTACGAGGTGATCAATAAACTCATTAGAGAGGTACTCGCCACCTCGATCAGATCGAATGGCCTTGATATGTGTGCCTGATTGCTTCTCCACTTCAGCCCTAAACTCTTTGAACTTTTCAAAGGCTTCAGACTTGTGCTGCATTAGGTACACATATCCATACCTAGAGTGGTCATCGGTAAATGTTATGAAATACTCATAACCACCCCTTGCTCTAATATTTATTGGTCCACACACATCAGTATGAACTAATTCCAACAATGCATTGGTCCTGTTGCCCTTTGCAGGAAAGGGCCTTTTGGTCATCTTACCCTCCAAACAAGACTCGCAGACTTCCATTGGTTCGAGAACCAAATCGCCTAAGACCCCTTCTTTGACTAGTCTGCCAATCCTATTCAGATTGATATGGCCAAGCCTCATATGCCAAAGCCTTGTTGGATTAGTGGAAGGTTCCTTTCTTTTAGATGGTAAAGTTACCACTGAGTTATTAAGTTCCAAACAAGAATCTTTTAAAATATTGGGAGTAATCACATACAAACCATTTGATTTAACACCAGAACATATAAAAGAACTGCTTCTTTTAATGACAACTTCAGTTCCAAAATGAAAGGAATAACCATTATTCGTTAAATTAGAAACTGAAATTAAATTACGTCTCATTAAAGGGACGTAAAGTACATCTGATAAAATCAAAACTTTATTGTCTGAAAATTCTAAAACTACGACTCCTATAGCAACCGCAGATACGGTTGCGCTAGAACCTAGAGTAAGCATGATCTCCCCATCACTGCATTTCCTGGTTGATCTGAACCCCTGCAATGAATTACAGATATGGTTAGTCGCACCAGAATCAATGCACCAAGTGTTTGAAGTATCCGTAATAAAACTTACTTCAATCACATGTGATTCAATCATACCTTGAACTCTTGTAGCTAAGAATTCTGGACAGTTCCTCTTCCAGTGGCCCTTCTCACCGCATTGGAAACACTTTCCTTTGCCTTGGCCACCCACCTTCCCTTTGCCCTTACCTTTTCCCTTAGATTTTGCAATCTTAGGGACTGGTCCAACACTTGAACCACCAGTGCCAGCCTTCTTCTTTCCTTTCTTACCTTTCGGTGTAGATCGGGAAGAAGAAACGCTTTTCTCAACGTTCAAAACGTTGACCCCAGGTTTGATCACCCCTTCCGCTGCCAAAAGAGAACTCATCAATTCGCTCATTGAAAAATTCATTTGATTCATATTATAGTTAAGTTTAAATTGAGCGAATGAAGGGGACAGGGAATTGAGGATCATATCAACTTGGGTCTGTGCATCGATGTTGGCACCTAGGGTCTCCAGCTCGTTTAAATAACCAATCATTTTTAAAACATGTTCCTTGACTGGAGTCCCTTCCGACATCTTTGCACTCATTATCTTCTGCATGGCTACCTGTCTGGCAGGCCTGCCATGCTCCCCAAACATCTTTTTCAGGGATATGATAATGTCACTGGCAGAATCGTTCGATTGGAATTGGTGTTGTAACACACCAGCCATTGAGGCCAGAATGTAACAACGGGCCATTCCATTCGACTTCTTCCATTTGTCGAACTCGCGTCTGGCAGCTGCCGAAGCATTTGCCGCGGGTTCTTCAGGGCTTGGGGTGGTGAGGACATATATGTGATCCTCCGCAGTTAAAACGATGTCAAGGTTACGTTTCCATTCAGTGTAGTTATTTCCAGTAAACTTGTTTTGAGTGAGTATGGTAGCAAGTGGACTAAATGCAGATCCAGACATTATGATTACTGAAAATCAAACAAACAAAATAAATATGGATATCAGAATTGATAGTTTGAAATAAAAGAATCCTTAAAACTCTTATTTAAAACAAAGTCGCCGGAATATCGAAACGAAAGAATAAAGCCTCCGTGTGGTGGTCAATGTTCGATCTTTCGATTTATCATGACTTAACCGCTATGCAACTCTTGCAAAATAGCCATGACTCCCGAACCTATTTGATCTCTAAGTTTCTGATTAATGCCCCGTGTGGGATCCCTTATCCATAGCTTAGCTAGTGTGTACCATTAACTAGGATCCAATCACAACCGTCTCAAGTAGCGCCTCCGTGTGGTGGTCACCCTCTAACACGTCTGATTGATCCTATCCATAGGAAGTTCACATCTAGTAACCAATGAGCAGTGTACCCTCCGTATGGAATGATCACCCCTGGCGAGGTGACACAGAATACACTACTCATCTTACAATGAACCGTTAATGGAAGATCGTGGGTGTTATTTGATAAGACCCTCTCCCACTAGATTTAGTAAATTAAGGATCGTGGAAGTTCATTTTAGTTTTTGAAAAATGTTTTCACACACTACCCATAAACATCCAATGTTTACTAATGTGTTGAAAACGGTTTTTGAATTTTATTTTAGAAAACTTGTTTTAAGTGCATGCAACAATGTATTATACGCCAATCACAAAACAAGCACATAAAACAAAAACTAAAATGAAATATAGGCATTTAAACAATGCCTCTATCTCCCATGGCTCTATTTCCATAGATCCACCTTCTTGGTTTGGTCGCCTCCGGCTCCATCTTTATGGACAACGGCTCCTTGCTCCATCTTCATGGAATTTCTAATTCTATTACATTGGATTTATGCTTCTTTTGAAGCTTACAATTTATCTAGAAAAAGGAAATAGCAAAAAAAAGAAATAAAAGGCTAGAGAAACCGGTGCGACTTTCCTTTTCGTAGGATTGAAGTCGCAGCGCCCTTTACATACGCCTTAAAACCAAACCATTAATAAACTACAACATGCACCAATCTCAAACAATTTAAATATAAATATTTAAACGACTTGGTGCCATGGGAGATAGCGACTAATTTTGCTGCAAAAGGGTTAGTCGTACACGCATCCACACATACATAACAAATATATGTAACTATTGGAACACTTAATTGATTCACACAGTATATAAACACTTTACATACTGAATTAGAACTTAAAACAGCATCTTACTTCTCTGCCACAGTTCGATCGATCGAAGACCGTTCGATCGCTCGAACCTTCGATCGATTGAACACTGTTCAATCGCTTGAACATTCTGTTTCACAGAATAATTTAAAATTTTACAGAAATAATTTAAGATTAAAGTATAATTTAAAAAAAAACTTTACAACTGTGAACAGAACACCTGGACAGAGAATCTGTCTCGATCGATCTAACACTATTCGATCGATCGAACACCAGAAGGCTTCGATCGATCGAAACTAGTTCGATCGATTGAGAACAGAATGTTCGATCGATCGAAAAAAGTTCGATCGATTGAGAACAGAATGTTCGATCGATCGAAAAAAAAAAGTTCGATCGATCGAACCCACCTTGCATCCTATGCAATCACAGTTTTGTATTCTGCTACGATAACACTGCAGAAACAGATCTGTGACGATGCAGTTTCGAAAACAGTTCTTAAAATCAACATGCAAATCAAAACTAGGGTTCCAAAAACGCATCTATAGATCCAAACGAGCGTGGCTCTGATACCAATTGATGGAAAAAGTGGTTTAAAGTTAGAGTTTAAACGCGCAGCGGAAATAGGTTAAGTTATAAAACTTTTGGTATTCCAGGATCTACTACTCGTCAATTCCATAGATGCGTACAAGGGGGTGCAAGAATTATACCTTAGTGTCTTGAACCCAATTCTGAAACTTTAACTTCCAGCAGCCTCCACTAGATGATCTTCACCCTTATGACTCCTGCGGATGCCTGCCGGAAAGACTAGGGTTGGTGGGAACCCTAATAGAGAGGATAGGAAGGTTTTGGGAAGACTATGATAGTTTCTGCAGCTTCTGCGTATAAAAACGACGATTACCTACTTCCAGAACGCAGCTGCCCTATTTATAGATTTCCAGAACCGACCTAGACTTCGATCGATCGAAGTGACTTCGATCGATCGAACCTTCGATCGATCGAACCATTCTCGATCGATCAAACCTGCTGACTTCAATCGATCGAACATACTTCGATCGATCAAACCTGTCTTAACAGCTTCCTCAAGTGTCTTTCCAAGCATCCTAGCGGAGCTAAGAGTGGGACCTCCTAGGCTCTTTATTGTTGGCTCAGACCAGTTTGTTAATTACCATGACCAAACTCTTTGATCAGCAAACTAACTAACTGGTCAGTTAACGTTTATTCCACTATAAAACGATAACTGAACTCCAACGCAAAAGAACATATCCGAAGCGATAACTAGACTTGTATGGTGTACTAATGTCCCTCTACCGTCAGCATTCGTAATCATATTCAGGTAGTCGGATAACTGTAACTGTCAACCTGAATCATGATTACTTCTTGTATTCCTTGAGTCCCATTCACTACTCATGATTACCAAACATGTTGATAACTCTTATCAACAAGACTGCAGTACTCAGTAATCAACTTGGTGACATTCTCAAGGGAATGCTTACTCTGAATCAGAGGGTAGATTCTATCTTGACAATATATGTTCACAACCCTATGGACATGACATACCCAAGATACCCAGGTGTTGATCTTCTATAGACCTCACTGATTGGTAAGTCAAAGCAGCCATATCCATAGTCTGTGTTCATAATCATCTCAAGATTGAGAACACGTACCTTATACAAGTTATGAGTTCCTATTGACTGTTGACAGCCTTAAGCGTCAATAGGAAAGCTCAGGTCCGTCAATGCACTATAAGCACTAGCATATCAACTAAGAGCTACACTCTAGTGATTGAGATTAATCACTCCATCCAATGGTAGTTAATTATGCTACAGTGTAGACCTGATGAGGTATCCAGTCTCATCATCCACTGTGACATACTCTAAGTATCAAAGAATAGTAATTCGTATCTCACTTGTGTGTATCTCATACACACACGAATTGCTTACTATGATACTTAAGGACAAAACAATCATCTCATGAAAGAAACATACACAATGAAATGTAAAGCTGATATCCATATATTATAATGCTAATGTCTCATACATAAAGTAATGGTTTGAGGGCACAAACCCAACAGTAATCCCGAAGGTCGTTGGTGTTCCGCCTTAACTTGCTGGCAAGTAGAGCATTTGGCTATGTATTCTGCGACTTCTCTTTTCATGCCTTCCCACCAGAAGTTCCTTTTTAAGTCTTTGTACATTTTGGTTCTACTGGGATGTATGGTCATTCTCGACTTGTGTGCTTCATTCAGAACGTCTTTCCTCAAATTATCTATATTGGGTACACATAACCTGTCCTTACATCTGAATCCCCCGTCTGTTCCAATATTCCATTCAGTCGGATCCTTTGCTTTTGCCTTCTCAATCCATTTCCTCAATCCTTTGTCCTTCTTTTGAGCTTCGAGTATTCGGTTAATGAGGGTTGGCTACACCATAAGACATCCAAAAGGTCGTCCAATACCTGGTCTTGTAGTCTGGAAGTCGAATTCCGTTAAAGCTTCTAAGGCTTTCCATTCCCTGATTAAAAGTGAGGCGATCAACCTTCAGGGTTTCCTACTCAAAGCATCTGCGACTACATTTGCCTTACCGGGGTGGTACTGCAAATTAAAGTCGTAGTCTTTAAGTAGCTCCATCCAGCGTCGTTGTCTTATGTTTAGTTCCTTTTGAGAGAACAGGTATTTCAAGCTTTTGTGGTCTGAGAACAGGTCAAACTTCTCTCCGTAGAGGTAGTGCCTCCAAATCTTAAGTGCAAAGACAATTACAGCCAATTCCAGATCGTGTGTATGGTAGTTTAATTCATGTGGCTTTAATTGCCTAGATCCATAAGCGATCACCTGACCATTCTGCATAAGTACACATCCGAGTCCTTGATATGAAGCGTCACTGTAGATAGTGTACTGTTCACCACTCTTGGGTATGGCTAGCACTGGCGCTGAGGTCAACCTCTCCTTTAATTCCTGAAAGGCGCGTTCGTGCTTGTCCTTTCACTCAAACTTTGAATCCTTATTTGTTAGTCCGATTAAAGGAGACGCGATCCTTTAGAAATCCTCCACGAATCTCCTGTAGTATCCAGCCAATCCAAGGAAACTTCGTACTTCTGATGCATTGGTTGGTCTATTCCAACTAGAAACTGAGTCTGTCTTGGTTGAGTCCACTAAAATTCCATTCTGTGAGACTACATATCCCAAGAATTTGACTTCTTTTAGCCAAAAATCACACTTAATGAACTTAGCATAGAGACGATTATCTCTAAGTGTCTAAAGTGCAATCTTTACATCCTTCTCGTGTTCTTCATCATTCTTCGAATAAATAAGGATGTCATCAATAAACACGATGATGAATTGATCCAAGAAGGGTCTGAACACCCGATTCATCAAATCCATGAATACCGCCCGGGCATTAGTTAATCCAAAAGGCATAACTAAGAACTCATAGTGCCCATATCTTGTTCTGAAAGCTGTTTTCGGTATATCTTCCGGCCTGACAAGTAACGAATGGTACCTAGATCGTAAGTCAATCTTTGAAAAGGTCGTCGCACCTTGTAGTTGATCAAACAAATCGTCTATCCTGGGAAGTGGGTACTTGTTCTTAATGATAACCTTATTCAACTCTTTGTAGTCGATACAGAGTCGAAGATTTCCATCCTTCTTTCTAACAAATAGAACTGGGGCTCCCCAAGGTGACGTGCTTGGTCTAATAAATCCAAGATCTTCTAACTCTTGTACTTGCTTCTTCAGCTCTAGCATTTTCGATGGGGCCATACGATAAGGAGCCTTCAATATCGGTGTCGTTCTGGGTACTAACTCAATGCAAAACTCGATCTCACACTTTGGTGGTAATCCAGAAATGTCCTAAAAGACATCCTCATAGCCTCGGACTATCGAAATCTGAGCGATCGTTAATTCTGAGCTTGTAGTTTCCATAGCGGCTAAATGACTTGTAAGAAAGGCGTCTCTAGTGGGGTTACATTGAAAACTGAAGGGTGTACTTCCAGGTACTAAAAATGTGATCGACCTACCAGCACAATCTAACTTCGCATGATACTTAGTAAGCCAGTCAAATCCTAAGATTACGTCGAATTCCTTCATTGGCAGAATAATTAAGTCTGCATGTAGCTTCCTATCCTCCAATGTCAAAGTGCAGTCCTTGCACACCTTTCCTAGCTTCACGGTCACTCCCAAAGATGATACCGCGTTTAGGGCTACCTCAAGTGCTTGGGGTACTAAACCCAATCTTCGTACAATCTCAACGGCAATAAACGAATTCGTAGCACCCGTATCAAAAAGTACTTTAACTTGACTAGCATATAATGAGAGTGTACCTTCCAAGTTCTACTGTTCCTTTTCATCATAGCAAGCTGCCTCGGGTATGATAGCATTGAGTCGACCCTTACCAGCTTGGCCTTGAGTAGTAGGCCCATGATAGTTACCTTTTGGTGCCTTACATTCTCTGCTCATGTGTCCCCTCTTGCCACAGTTATAACAGATAACATTATTTCAATAATTGTCCCTGGAGACTGTGCAGTCTCGAGCCATGTGTCTGGGGATCCTACATTTGAAGCATCCATCCCTGTTGTTCTCGGTAGTAGTGGTCGATACTTGTGGTGCAGGAGGTACTATGTTCTTGTCCCGGGGAAGTGTGGGTCCTGGTTTTTTGCCGTTGTTCCATTGGCACTTGTTTCCTTGGAACTGAGTCAAAGGTCTTCCTCGTGGTCCGCTCCTTGGCGGGGGTGGTCGGTGTACCGTTTGCTTCAGGCCTTGGCAGCCATCTCTTTTCAAACCTACCACCAACCTAACCAAAGCTTCAAAAGTTTGATTTAGGTGTACCAATGTTAGATGCCGGAGGTGCAGATTGAGTCCTTTGTGAAACTTCTTGATCTTCTTTTGAGGAGTGTCAATCATGTGAGGGGCAAAGCAGGACAGGCGTTAGAATTGTATCATGTACTCTCTTACACTCCTATTTCCTTGTGTCAAATCGATGAATTCTTTCTCTTTCTGGTCCTTTTCATCGTCGGGGAAAAACTTCTCCAAAATCTTCTCCCAGAAGGTAGTCCATATCATCCTCCTTGAAGCTTCTACTCCAATTGTTGTTCTCTCAGCTTCCCACCAATCGGTTGCCGCATAAGTGAGTTGGAAAGTGGCGAGACGGCGTTCCTCTGTCTCGGGCCATTCGATTGATTCGAAGATACGATCCATTTCCCTTAGCCATTTCTCTGCTCTGCAGGATTCACCAGTGCCGTTGAACCTATCAGGATGCAAAGCCCTAAATCCTTCCATTAATCTGTCGCGTGTCTGAGGTGGTGGTCTTTGGCGATTGTCGTTGTTGTTGCCGTTTCCATTACCGTGATTGTTGCCTATATGGTCCAGACACTGCAGAAATGCGCCAAAGATTCCAGTAGGATCGATTCCTTCAGGAATAGGATCTGATGATCCTCCGTTACAATTTCTTCGTGGTCTTCCTGCCATTGTGCTAGTGTGCTTATGTACCTACATGAATATCTATTGGTTACTTGCCAATCCTAACCATAGATACAAGCTATATGAACAACTGGGTTATAAATAGCAACACATAACACATCAAGAATTCATATTATCATATAAAATAAACTAGACTTCATTAATAACTCTAAATATTTACATAAGAAAGTGCACACGCAAAAAAAAATACACAGTAGGGTCAACGGTGCCAAAAACATTTACATAGAAAAGGCATACATGTCTACTAACACGTGTTTCAAGCATGAGTACAACTATATACACAAAAGATGGGTTACTAACCCTATTACAAGTAAAATTCTTAATATTGGGAATCCTATCCCAAAAGTCCTCCACATCCATACGGGAGGTAAAAAGGTACCATGCTAATCACAAAACTACCTTAAGGTTCATATCTTAAGTGTGTAGGACAATCGGTGCACACTTCTTAACCGAAGGCTTTGATACCAAAAATCCCTGTCACGCCCAGGCGTAGCCAAAATATGGAAAAAAATTAAAATTTTCATCTTGGACCCTGAGGCGCGTGACTGGTTGCAGTGCCGAATTGTCCATGACCAAATAATAATAACTAAACAATATAATAATAGGATAACACCATCATTTACTTACTGGAATATATTACAAAGAGAAGTCAAAGTACTTAGCTAGTTAATACATCATTATAAATACATCAGAGTCTTATGGCTCTTGGCCTTACAAAACTATTACAAAATATATGCTAAGTCTTCTGGTTATAATCAAAAACATTTACAGAGGATAACTGCTAGTCTTCTCTCTAACTAGCATAACCATAGTCATCTTCAGTGTAATCTTCTTCAATATTTCCTTCTTGTGTAGCTTCATAACCTGGGTACTCTTCACCTGGATAAGCTGGATATGGGAATGTCCAGCGACATGAATGTCGTTAGCTTATGAAAGCTGAGTGAGTAAGCTAAATCAAATGGAACGTATATAGTAAAACACAATAAGAATCCATTTACTACCTTTCAACATGTCTTTTAGGATCTATACATTCTCTCCGTCGAATTATAACTATTACCATACCCGACTACGTATTCAATAGGAATACAAACAATTCAGGAGACCCATCTAGACGTTCTTTATGCCACTACCATGCGTTTCTAACATCCGACGTCATTTACAAACCCAAAGTATCTCTTCCTAACCAAACCATCTTTCATCAACCAAAACATCTTTCATCAACCACTTCGTCACAAAGAACCGAAGTGTTAAGGAGTGCAAGAACATCCATTTCATCACGAAGAACAGAAAGGAGTCTTCACTCAAAGAATCACCGCTTCGTCATGAAGAACCAAAAGCGTTACGGAGTACAAGAACATCCAATTCATCATGAAGAACCGAAATGAGTCTTTACTTAAAGAATCACCGCTTCGTCACGAAGAACCGAAAGCGTTACGGAGTACAAGAACATCCATTTTGTCATGAAGAACCAAAGGAGTCTTTACTCAAAGAATCACTGTTTCGTCACTAAGAACCAAAAGCGTTACGGAGTACAAGAACATCCAGTTCATCACGAAAAACCGAAAGGAGTCTTTACTCAAAGAATCACCGCTTCGTCACGAAGAATCGAAAGCGTTACGGAGTACAAGAACATCCATTTTGTCACGAAGAATCGAAAGGAGTCTTTACTCAAAGAATCACCGCTTCGTCACGAAGAACCGAAAGTGTTACGGAGTACAAGAACATCAATTTCGTCACAAAGAACCGAAAGGAGTCTTTACTCAAAGAATCACCGCTTCGTCACGAAGAACCAAAAGCGTTACGGAGAACAAGAACATCCATTTCATCACAAAGAACCGAAAGGATACTCAAGAGTCACCACTTCACAACTCAACAACACATCCCTTTTCTTACCGTCCCGGCCCCCGTGGCCTGGTTTACCTATCCAACACTTATCCTTGACATACGCTGCTCCTAATCAAGTATAACTAGTCCATACGTATCCTGGACCACATTCACGTCACTCGTTCCGTAGTTTATAAGTTTGTTAATTACTTTCATTTATACTTTCGAAGTTACGTTATACATCTGTCATTCTATTTTGTTATAATATACTTACGATGGAAACTTGCCCAATCGCTATTGACGCAATAATCGTGTCGTACAACATACGAAAAGCTTGGGTATGAACTTGTAATGGTCAATACACTAAATTCGCGACAACGGAAAAACATAGCATGTAGCTCATAGATCTATAACATGGATTTGATATCAATAACCATATAGACGAAAGCCTTAACATACTCATCTATGCGATAGCACAAGATATCCATAACCACATAGGTACTGAAAAGCAAGCATCATAAATAAACACATCATACAAGTAGTTATACAATCTGCCAGGAATTAATTTTACTATGTCGACTGAATTGATATGATTTATTTGGGCATAATTAATTTCTTTGTAGATCAAACTCAAAACTAGAACATTGTATATAATTGGATTATCTTCATGTACAACAAAATCTAGCTTCGATTACATTTTTGAACTACTCAAAATATTTATTTTACTTAGACATTTCTTTATTTTTAGACTGCTCTGTCCCAGATTTATAGTACTGCGTTGCATGTGCATTTCACCTATGAAGGATTCATTTTCAGAACAGGGTATAGAAGAGTTATTTGTAGATAAATGAGTTACCTTTCTCCACAAAAAGCCTAGCCTCTTTATGATTTTTGAGCTGCTCCAAACGTTCATTTTACTAAACTATATTCTGCTGAAAGTTTCTGTTTCTTAGATTTATAACACTGCATTGTACATGCATTTCACCCATCAAGGAAAGATATCTAGACTAAGCTATAGAAGAGTTATTTGTAGATAAATGAGTTAGATTTTTCCACAAAAAAAACCTAGCCTCATTCCCATTCTTGAACTACTCAAAATGTTCGTTTTACTAAACAACATTCTGCTGGAAGTTTCTGCTTCCTAGATTTGAAGATTGACTTGCATGTTGCATGAAACCTCAAAATACAACATCAAACACTTGCTAAACATTACTACATACTATATAGGTTCTAATGTGTGTTCGAATACTCACTAAATCTTGAAATTGAGCTTGGGCTTTGGATTTGAGCTTAGGAAGCTTGAATTCAACTTCAATGGTGAAAGCTCCTTGTTCTTCTCCTTCTAACTTCTTTTATCTCACCATGGATTTCATCTCCTAGCTCTCTCTAACTCTATATGCAGATTATAGATGATCAAAAAGTATCATGCAAGTGTATATGCATGTTTATATAGAGGTGGTGTAGTGATAGGTGTCTCCATGCATGTGCCAGTGTACACATGCATGGACAAGTGTCCTTGTACAAGATAAGTGGCTTGGGTGTGGGTGACATGTGGAGGAGGTATTGCATGGGCTGCCATGTGGCCGGCCATGTGGGGCCCACCTCGAGTTGTGTGCCACTTTTCTCAATTTACCTGCATAAGTTCCTCGGTATATGTGTCAGTCTCGATTTACGTGCAAACAGGCATTGTTTCTAATGTTCGGGTCCGGGTACGGGACTACATTAAATCCTATTACGGTCAAGTCGATACGGTTACTATAGTCAAATAAGTAATCCTAAGATACGTCAAAACCGTCACCCTACTAAAATAATAATATAATAATATATCCGGTCCAATACAGAAATTCGAAAAGCTGATATTATTAACGAAAAGAAAAGAAATTATAGGTATTACACTAATTGAGGCCCGTCGAAAGACGGGGCGAGTTGAGGGTGTTTTTGTAGCGATAAAGGCTCCTTCCTCTCTCGTACCAAAACCCCGAACCAAGTTCTTTGGTTATGAAGGGCCGGTGCCCTTTATCCATTTGGGTGAGTCAAATTAGGTGCCTTGGTTCATTAAAGACCAAGTGGCGACTCTATATCTGTTTTCAACAGACCCTTCCTTTTCTTTGATCCAAATCAATTTCAAAGAAAAACAACAAGAAGTGGGATTCCGCGTGACCATAATCTGGCGACTCTACTGGGGATTTTTATTTTCAAAACAAAATAATACAGAGGTCTGACTCATAAAAAGCATCCTTAAAATCATCTTTTTACTGTGTCTTGTTCACCGCATTGCACTCCTGCATTTCCCCCTCCAACTGTGTCTGAAATGCGGCGCTAACATTGTTCTGGTCTTGCTGTGCCAGGGCACAAGTCATCGTTGATACTGCACCTTCCAAGGTATATCAAAAAGAGTAAAAACCTCCGTACTGTCTCTCCGACGGTATATTGGAACTCTCGTCAACGGACCCTCTTTGACTAAAACCCAGCCTTCGCATATAGATTCCTGTAGAACCTTTCATAGGGCTGTTGATTTATCTTTTCAGATAGGACAATGTGATATAACTGCTGTATGCCTTGACGCAATTACTTGCGCGGTGTAGACGCTTTTGTGGCATGAGGCAGAACCTCTTTCTTATGATTCCCAAGGCAATCACTCCCATGTGATTACATTGAGTTGACCTGCCTAGGCACCATGACAAGGATGTCTGCTCTATGCTCACAAAGATATACACCGCAAACCTTATTTGTTGGTCCTGAGTCATAGGAGTATGAAAACTTGCTAGACAGTATGATCACCATCATCACCTGTTCGCGTCATATATCCTATTTCTTCCAGAAACTCTGCCCAACTCATCAGGATATCCCTATTTCTCCTAGAAACTCTATTCGAATCACCCAGATTTCCAAGAAATCCCTATTTCTCCCCAGATGACCCAGAAATCTCAGTTTCTTCCAAAAACTCTGATATACTTGTGTCCCCCAGATACTCTGTCCGAATTACCCAGATATTCTTGCTTCCCTCAGAATACCCAGAAACCTCAATTTCTCTTAGAAACTCCGATATACTTGTTTCTCCCAGAAACTCTGTCTGACTTACCCAAATATACCCATTTTCCTAGAAGCTCTATCCAAATCTCCCAGATTTCCCTAAATCCCAGCAACTCCATCCAAACTTCCCAGAAATGTCTAGATGTACCGATCTCTCCCAAAAACTCCCAGACATAACCAGTTTCTCCCAGAAACTCTGTCCAGTTTCTCAGAAATACCCGGACATAACCAGTTTCTCCCAGAAACTCTATCCAAATTTCCTAGAAATACCCGTAGTACTGTTTCTCTCAAAAACTCTGGCCAAATCACCCAGAAATGCCCAGATATACTTTTTTTCTCCTAGAAACTCTATCCATATTTCTCAGAAATACCCAAAATACCAGTTTCTCCTAGAAGCTCAGTCCAAATCAACCAGAAATCCCTAATTCTCCTAGAAACTCAAATAACTTCTAGAAATTTCTCCGAATCTTCCAAATCCTTATTTCTCCCAGAAACTCTGTCCAAAGTTCCCGAAGTATCCCGAAAATTCCTGTTATCCCTTGGTGATCATACTGGAAAGTAAGGTCAGTACACTCTGTATGGCTAGGACCTTATTTGTTTAACTACTATATGTTAAAAGTAGGGGCATCATATCGATTAGGGCTTGCATCCGCATGCTTGTCTCATATGCATACACAATTCATGTCAGTTCGCATGCACGCACATACCGTCAGTCTTACACATGTCAGTCTCTACACATCAAATGCATACGTATCATCATCCTCACCCATCTCGATCATTGTACAGAAGTCATATACTTACTGCAACCGTCCTCGATTTGCATCGTTAAATCCTTCAAAATTGTGATCATCTCCTCCCGCTAGGAGTCCATAAGAAGTATTTTTGCACCTCTACTAATTTGGGCTTTTACTTCTATTTGTAGAAAAAAAAACGTAGCCCCGGGTAAGGACACTATTGTACCTCCCCAAATTCATTATCGTGATCGCGAGCTAGCCCAGGCTATCATAAACCCACTAATGGCCTACCAAGCTCTCGAAGGGAAAGTGAACAAATTACAAACCACTGTTGAACATCTAATAAAAGGAAGTATGGGTTGTGCGACGCTATCTATCCAAGCCCATTTCCACATATGAATCCTTACTCATGTCCAAGTCCACACCGTTGCCTGGGTAATCCTATTTCATATCCAAACACAAGAGCCACTCCAAGGACCCACTTGAACTCAAAGTTTAACAAAGCCTGCAACCCAAGAACCTTTACCAACCTGGGTATGTCGTTGTCCATTATCCTTGATAACCTCACCAAAAAGGGGCACCTCCAACTTCTTCAGCCTCGTGCTGGTATCCCTTTGCCTAACTGTAACCTATCCAAATGTTGTGCCTACCACCAAGGCCTAGGTCACGACACCGACAACTGCATGCGCCTTCGTCATGATATCCAAGACCTCATGGATCAAAAAATCATTGAGCCTTCACCCATCTAACCCTATGTCAACCAAAATGTCAGCTTCATCGAACCTAAAGCCCCTGGCTCATATGTTCAAATGATCCCTTTTGCTGATACCCATGAATGTTGAACCTGTGCCAGTAAAGCGATGGTGTTTGGGACTTTTGCTAGCAAAATAAATGAGGATGCTTTTTAAAAAAAAAAGAATAAGCGAGTCACCATAACACTCCATTTGAGACCAAGCCGAGTCTAGTCGAGTATGTCCTATGTTTTGAATCTATTTCAAGTTTAGTCTTGTTGTCAAGTCTGTCAGTCATCAAGTTGTTATGAGTCTGTGTTTAGTAATGTAATCGTTCTTCTTTTGATCGAATGAAATCTCATTTTTGTCTAATTTGATGTGTCTAGTCATCAATGCACGAATCATCGAAGTGAAATGTCACTTTTCAAATTACCATAGATATTGCTCTGCTAATATTTTTTCTGCAACAAAACAAAAAAGAATCCTAAAAGGTCAAAGTCGATTTCATGCTGACACCGATGAAGAGCTGAGAATTGAATAGTCTGACTTTAAGAATTTAAAGACGTTCTTGCCTCAATCTTGAAAAGACATGTTTGAAACTGACTTAGGGCTTGCCCAACGACCTTTTTCCACCATTTCAAAGCCTTGAGCCTAATCCAATGGGGAGCCATACAATCTATCTGTTGAAAGTAGTGCAGACTTAGTCCTTGATGGTAGTCAAACACTTTCAAAGAGTTTCTTCTCCCCTTTTAAAACAAAAAAAAAACAAAATAGTAAAAAGAGAAAAAAAAAAAGAGAAAAAGAAAGAGAAGAAA